>JAPDVU010000001.1:141197302-141797302 GCA_026230045.1 Corynorhinus townsendii | reverse complement strand
AACTTCAACGTTTCGGTTACTTTTTATAATATTAATCTTATAAAAGTAACAAAAAGAGTTCTAATTCATTTTACTGTGGGAAACAATTTTACTGATGTGCTCTTGATCTAATACTTTATGCAATACTAAAAGGTCAGCTTTTCATTGATGTTCTGTGAACATTTCCTAGAAACATTTTAGTTTATATCTAATTGCATGTCACAATAGTATCTCCTGGTGCTGATCCAGGTGAGATGTTTTATTTTATTGAGTTTTAAAATATTTTATTGCTTTATAATTACCTACAATAGAATGCTCCACTCAATGAACACTGACAATTGTATGTACATTCCACCAACACCCAAAACAAGATACAGAACGTTTTTATCAGGTCAAAGAGTTCCCTCATGTCCCCTCCAGCCTTCCCAGTTAAGCACTTTCTGATTTCTGTCAGCAAAGTTTAGTTTTTATCCATTCCTAGATTTCATACAAATGGAATCATCAGGTGAGATGTTTCAAATGAAGCACACTCTTGCCATTTGATAGACAATCATTAAATATTGTCATGAAAGTACAAGAACTTTTAAATTGAAAGAAAGATTCTTCATACTAATTACCCATTTGTGATCAACTTTAGGTGGTTGGTGTCCTTTGGGGTCTGACCTTATTACACACTCAGGATGATGGAAATGGTTATTTTGCCTTTTAAAATCACCTCTCTCTAAGTTGAGCATTACTTCATTCCACTTACTGAACATCTCTACTTAACTGCATTTTTAAATTTACATTTTCTCTGCAAGACAAAATGCACTCTAGGAAATAATTTTAGTGATTGTTGCTTCCATCTTCTTTTTCAGCTGTAGTTGTTTGAGAAAGACCCCAATGAGAAATTTCAGGAAAAACAAAACAAAACAAAAACACAAACAAAATAAAACAAGGAAAGAAGATATTTAATTATACTATTTACAAGAAGAGAAAAAAATGGCAGTGTAAATTTTCACACATAGTAGGGGGGCTTATATCAAAGAGACAGGGGGCTCCTTCACCTCTAGAGGCATTTTCTCACTATAATTAGTGAGCAAGCACCATGGCCAAGCCAAGAAAATCATAGCTATTTGCCCTGAAGATCCTGGCATAAGGTGATATTATTTCAGGTGAACTGCAAATACCTCTTGAGAAAGTGACTATCATCCTAAAAAAAGTAGGCAGGGATAATGCAAAACATTTTCTATCTATGTTTTCTATCTATGAACCTCTTTATTTTTATTTTATTATTTTATTTTTGTTAATCCTCACCTGAGAATATTTTTTATTGATTTTTAGAGAGAGTGGAAGGGAGAGAGGAAGGAGGAGAGAGAGAGAAGCATTGATGTGAGAAAGACACATAGATTGGTTGCCTCCTGAACAAGCTCTGACCAGGACCAGGGATGGAACCTGCAACCCAGATACATGCCCTTGATGGGAATCACACCCACAACCCCTCTAACCACGTAGCAACACTGCCCAGGACTGAACCTCGTTATTTTTAAAGACTCTGGTCTACCACACCCAGACATGAACAAATAATATTTTTTCAAGGTGATTGTAACATGAAAATGGAGGCTGAGAATCATGCCCAATAAACTAAGGTACTTTAGATTGCAGTTGTTTTTTTAAATTTATATTTTAACACTTAAGACTTCAGGCAATATTTCATTCTGTTTGATGTTTGCTGGATATTTGTTTACCTACTGCACATGCAATTTTTTAGCAAATTTTCATTAGGGAAAGAGATCAGAATTTGGTGAGGAAGAGAATATGCAAAGAGATTATCACAGCAATGTGATAAAATCCATATATTAACTATATGAGAATTCAGAAACGGTTTTTAAATGTCAAGGAAATTGTTGCATTTGAACTGTCTTTAAAGATAAGTAAAAGTTCCCTGGGCAGAAAGGGGAATGGCAAAGTAGAGGACAAAGATAAAAGAAGAAAGAACATTTCAAGCATAGGAAAAATCATTTGTGAGGCATTAAGACAAGAAGAAATAGAGCAAAAGGAACATGTAAGGGAATAGTACATCTTCCTTGTGCCCACACATTTTGGAAGAGAGCAGAATGGATGTCCCTATCTGGCCCATTTTTCTGGGATACAACGGAAACCACTGCTGAGGAGAAACAAGGGACACTAGGACAGTTAGAAATGGTATTAACATTCTTTCAGAAGTAAGGCTCCAGGTGTATTCACTAAATTGCAAAAGTGACCCAAAACCTCTAGTATGGGACACCCCCATCAGGTGTGAACTCTGTTTCATAGTATTTTAAGCTCTTTGGGGAGAAAGGACAGAACATGAGTATTCTAGGAATACTGATTTCTCTCCCTTCCTTGCCATTTTCTCAGACAACAAAAACAAGAAATGGCATAGACATATGCAAACACATCACACAGAGAGCATGCATGCAAAAGCCTGAAAAAAAAAAGCAAGCTATAAGAAAAATATAACTCAAAGGAATTTTTAAAGTATTATTAATTGCTTTATGCCATAAAACTTAAGAATATCAATTCAAAAAGAAAAAGAGCCCAAAGACTGTTGATAAAACAGAATAAAATTATATAATTACATTTCAAATAAGAAACAGAATAAGCACTGCTAAAAATCATGTTAGTTAACACAGAAAATGGCATAAGAAAATCAGCGACTTCTAAGAAAACAAAAAAAGCTATCAGGCAAAAGCTAATAGAAATGGAATAAAAAAATGATCCAATACAATGACAATCAGTTAATATAGAATTCAGTAAATGAATCAGAAGATGGATCCAAAGGTATAAGAAAATTTCTTAAAAATGGAGAAACAACTGAGTTTGCAGATTTAAAAAAATCACACAGTGTTCCAAGAATTTTTTAAAATAAACACTCATCTCTAAAACAAATCCAGTTAACTTTTAGAACTTGAAAAAACCCTTCGGGCAAACAAAGGCATGGGTGGGGGGTGGGGAGACAGGGAAGGCAGGAGATTAGCTTCACAAGCAAAAAGATGTCAGGTTAAATGCCAAAGGTAAGAAAGTATTGTGTATAAGTGCAGCAAGAAAGTATAACCCAAAAATGTAACCCAAATATACAGTAGTCATGAGCCTTTCTTTAAAAGTTTTCCTTGACAGTGAAATCCAGGATGTTAGGAGATGGAAAGATATAAAGGTCTTCAGAACAAGAGGCTGCAATAAAGGGACTGACTGGCAGTGAGACTGAATCAACTTAAACATAAAACTAACCTAAACAACGGTGGGAACTGTTGTTCGGGAAAAAAATATTTTTCTGTCTTAAAGAGATTATTTAAGAAATAAAATATTATGGCAAAGAAATATTTATTTGAATTTCAACAATGAATTTTACTCATTTATTTGTCTATTTTTAAAGTTAAATCTTTAAATTTAAGAAAAATTAACAAAATACATTTGAAAAATTATCATCAATAACATGAATTAAATTTTATTATGATCCTTCTATTTTTCTATTTTCTATCCTTCCATCTATCTGCACGGAAGATATCTAAAATGATCCTATCTAATAAAGAGGGAATATGCTAATTGACTGCCATGCCCTCACAAGATGGCAGTGCCCACAGCCACAAGATGGGGGCGCCCAGTCCCCTCACCCCCACCTCATCCAGCCTCAATCCCCCAGTCCCCTGGCCTTGCCTCATCCAGCCGGAGTCCCCCAGTCCCCACAGCCCTGCAGGAGAAGGCAGTTGGGGGTGATTGGGCCAGCACGGGAGGGCAGTTGAAGGCGATCGGGCCAGCAGGGGAGGGCAGTTGTGGATGATCATGCCATCAGGGGAGCAGTTAGGCATCAATCAGGCCGGCAGGGGCGCGGTTAGGGGCAATCAGGCAGGCAGGCAGGTGAGTGGTTAGGAACCAGCAGTCCCGGATTGTGAGAGGGATGTCCGACTGCCTAAATCGGTTTAGGCAGTCGGACATCCCCCAAGGGGTCCCAGATTGGAAAGGGTGAAGGCCAGGCTGAGGAACAAACCCCCCATGCATGACTTTCATGCACTGGGCCTCTTGTGATTTAGGAGTTTTTTGCACTTTCTAGCACTGATTTTGATAATACATGTTTGTAATTTTTACAAAAATTTAAAACTGATATGCTGAGATGTTATCAGTGGCTAATTCTAGATGTTATTAATTTATAGTATTTAAAAATCTTTATTGAGTACCCATTATGTAGTAAGTATTGTCCAAGGTTCTGAATATACAACAGCAGAGAAAACAAAGTTCCTTTCTTCAAGGAACTTGTGAAAAGTGGGAACATACAAAAAAAACACAAAAAAATATATACGCATCCTATGTCAGAGAGTGATAATGTGAGCTACAAAGAAAAAAATCTGTCTAAGCACCAGATAACCATATCAGGTGTCCCAGTTTGCCAGGGCCAGTTCCAGTTTATGACTCTTCTTTCAATCTCCTATCTGATTGGGGCTCTTTTTTCACTCTCAAAAGTATCTTGTTTAGGATGACAAATTATATGATCATCCTGGGTAAGGGAGCTTTGAAGTTCTCCAGGAGGAGAATCAGAAAAGGTGGCCAGAGAAGTCCTCTTGATAAAGTAATATTTGAGCAGAGACTTAAACAAAAGGAGGGAGCAAGGCATGGAGATACCTAAGGGAAGGACACTAGGCAACAGGAGAAGCAAGGATCAAGACCTTAAGGCAGGATATGATTGGCATCTTCCAAGACCACAAAGACCCGGAGGGACAGAGGCAGGAAGTGTGATCAGAGGGGTTAGGGAAAGAGAATGAGAGAGTGAGAGTCCAAAAGGCCCTGTGAGCTCTTGAAAGCTGTTTGATTTTTACTCTGAATGAGATAAGAAGCTAAGAGAAAATTATGAGCAAGGAATGATTTGACCTGAGTTATATTTTAAAATAATCTGGCCACTGTGTAAATACCAGACCACAGGGAAGGAAGCAAGGAAACAAATGAAGGAATGAGGAGATGACTGGAATAACCCAGGTGATGGATGATGGGACCAGGGTGCTAGTGAATGGGAATAACATGGAACGTAAGATTATTTTTTCTTGTATTTAACAAAATAAACATTTTAAAAGAAATTATAATAGTAATAGCTTCAAGAGACATTTGAATAGATTCTTTAACAGAAGCTACTGGCCATTTGAAGAAAGTTAAGTAGGGGCAATCCTTTAAGATGTTTAATATTATTTTAGTCTTAAGCAGCAAGAATCATGCCACCATTAATAAAAATAGAGAATGCAGAAAAATGTAACAAGCTTTGGTTATTAAAACATTGAATTCAAGTATCCATAAAACAAAGCTAAGCAGGCACTAACCAGGCAGCAGTCACACATATGAGCCTAAGAAAGTGACCCAGGTCTGGGATACAGAGTTCGGGAGTCATCAGCACAAACGTTATCACTGAAGCTAAGTGGGAATAAGTGAAGGAGAATGTGGACACAGAGGAAAGAGAATGATGACATGGAAGAAGAGGAGCCTGTATATATTGGCCAAGAGCAAGAGTATCTGAAAGGAGATGCCAAAGAGAATACTGTCCTTGAAGGCCCAGGAATAAAGATGAATTAGAAAATGCCAGACTTCCACATGTACTACCATTGGTCAACTAACTTGTCTGATTCAGTTTCCATGCAGCCCAAAGAAAAAAGTTTACAAGTGTTTTGTAAGTCACTATTTAAAAATAGAGCTTTGCTGCTGCAAGTTTTCACTGTAAAGATGATAAAGAAATAAAACATGACTGTACCTATTACGCTACTTTAGTATTTGTCTTGTAATTTGTACAGTTCTCTTTTTATCTAATTTTAAGAGTATCCTAAAAGTGATTTCTTAATATTATAGACTATCCAATCTATATTACAACACCTGCTTTATATGATCTCCACTTATATCCCATTAAGCTATCATCAATCTTCCTTAATAATATTCTTGTCTTAAACAGTGTCATCTTGAACTAATATGATTCAGGTCCAGAAAGACTACAGATGGCCCACCTGTCTGATTCTAAATGGAGAAACAAAAGTCTATAAAATCTTGCTTAGGCTTTATCTATTCCACTGCAATACAATAGTAAGTTTATACACTGCTTTCTTTATTTTTCAGGTATAAAACTAAGTTTATCTGATATAGATTTTTGTGAGATTTCCCTTTTTGACTATAATAGGTATTTAAAACCCCTTTTTCTATAGTCAATCCATGATTGGTAAGGCATGGCAAGTAAAAAAGAATGCCTTGGTCAAAAGCCTCCCGTCTTTCACTCATAAAATATATTTATGACCAAAAAAAAAAAAAGGTGATAAAATAAGACAGTATGAGCTCTTCCCACTCACTGATATTAATCCATCCACACATCTGCAAACCCTCAGCTGTCAACCATCCACCTCTGAGAAGAATCAGCAAAGCAAATTTCCCAGTTTCCTCATTTCAAGGTCACTGAAGCCCTAGACTAGAATCTCCTATAGCCTCTGTTCATGGACATTCAGAATTTACACTCTTTGGGAAATAGACAGTTCATACATTTCAACATTCAAATCAACCTTCAGTGACCTTCAAGTAATAAAGACATGATGATCAATTTTGCACATTTTTCTCAGTAACATCTTATACAAGGATTGTGAAAGTTTGATAGGGTTCTATTTCTGAAAATTATGCTATGTTACTTTAGCTAGTCTGATACCCAAGGATTTGGAAAGGTGAATCATACATTCTGTTGATTCAGAAGATATTTCCCAGTAAAAAGAAACCTGAGTACCATTCCTAATCTAACATTTTCTCTCAAAATCTGCTTTGTTTAACATGAAATTGTGTGCCAGGTGTCCTTAACTAATGCCTTCTCTTCTTAAAGGATAATTTCAAATTAGCATATTTGTAGCCTGCATCTTCTGTATGAGGACATTTTTCTGTCAGCGAGTTTATGTCTTTGATCAAGTGATGTTGCATTTATTTGGCCACACAGGGTTGATTTTCCCAACAGTATAACTATTCCTACCTCTGGACTAAATGGTGAACTCTTGTGTCCACCTGCTTTCTCAAGCCAGAAAATATAAATATGTGGACTGAATACACAGCTTTAATAGTAAAGTCAAATGCCCATCCAGGCTCTGACATATGATCTACAGACAATATCACCTGGGAACACATCCCTATAAGTTCTCACCCTTTTCCCAGGTCTACTGAATCAGAACCGCTCCTGCAGGGGACAGCAAGCTGAGGTTTAACCAGCACTCCATGTAATTCTGATGACGTTAAAATTTGAGAAGTACTGAATAGTAAAAATGACAGGGCACTTTTCTATTATTTTTTAATGAAAATATGCTGGGAAGGAGGTTGGGGCAGACCAGACTAATTGAATAAAAATCTCTGGCACTGGGGCTGGGCATGGGTACATTTTAAAAGCTCCCAATTAATTCTAATGCACAACCAGATTTGAGAGGCACTGCAGCAGAGACATTCTGCCTTAAGTAGTGAAAATCATTCTTTAACTTGAATAACAATTTACTGGTTTTGTGATTGTCAGGAACTCAGTTCCTTCATCCTGCTCCATTATGCCAGCTGTTGGGTCCGAGCCCCTCTGCCAGGTACTGGACCTCTTGGGATGCCTGGTATCAGAAAACAGAAGCCAGGAGAAGTTGTGGGTATATAAGAGAGTCTTTATTGCAGAAGCCAGTGGCCATGTAGCCATTGCTAACAAGGAGCCATTAGACAAAGCAGTTCTTCAAAGCAAAGTCCCATATAATAGCTGCACACCGGCTAGGTAACAATACATCTTTCCCACACAACAGCAGCAGTCTGCTGGTCAGTAATACATCTTCCCCATAATACAGCCCCGTACTGGCTGGTCAGTAACAACTTTATACTACTTAGACCTGTGGTCGGCAAACTGTGGCTAGCAAGCCACATGCGGCTCTTTGGCCCTTGAGTGTGGCTCTTCCACAAAACACCACAGCCTGGGCGAGTCTAAGTGGCGTTAGAAGAAGTTTAAAATATGTGGCTCTCAAAAGAAATTTCAATCGTTGTACTGTTGATATTTGGCTCTGTTGACTAATGAGTTGACGACCACTGACTTAGACAAAAGAGGCTTCTTAAAATAGTGACCTCACTATTTGGGGTTATAGAAGGGCACACTTGCGCAGTGTACAATGCGATAGCTGTGGCCTTGCTGTGCACCTGCATATAGCCACTCAACCTTGAACACTCTGATTAAGATTTCCACACTCAGAGTGACCTTGAGCATCCGGTGTACTCTGAACAGGGCCTCCACACTCCAATTGGCCTTGAGCATCCAGCATACTCTGAAAAGGGTCTCCACAGTGATCTACTAGATGTATTTATTTAGGTGCTTATTTTATCTAATTAGCTTAAGGTGAGAAAAGAAGTATTATTTCTATTTCATTCCCTGAAGTGCTTTTTTCATCTCCTCTTCAGCTTCTCTCTGGAATGCAGTTGCCATACTTCTTCCACCTTCATTTAAATGATCCTCTCCAACCCACCTCCCCAACACCCCTCCTGTACCACAATTTTTTCCTTTCAAAAGGCATCCTTTGGCTTTACAGAGTTGCAGCTCTGTTGTCCCTGCTGAGACATGAAGTATAATTGAAATCAAGTTTCTGAAATGCTGAGGCTACAGAACACAGTCTTCCCTAAAGAAGTTCTAAAAAGGGGAGCAGAGGCAAGTAGCAATAAAATGACATGACTATTAGCTTAGATCTTTACCACCGATAATTCTCAAAGCAAAGGATGTCATCAAGTGAATGTTACTGTACACATATTTTTTGAAATGATATTATTAATTACAGACTTCAGATGGCTCAATACCTACTGTCATGAAAATGTGGACCCAAGGAAGTTGTAGCCTGAATAGCATGCAAATGGACCCTTATTCCAGCCATGCACCATCTGCAAGAAAAGCCTGTAAATAATCCTTTTTTTCCCCTTCCAAATCCAAACGATTATACTATACACATGCTATATTTACAGATGGATCATTGTACACACTCTCATTAGTGGGTCCCGAATGTTATTTTCTTGTTCCTACTGTATAAATGTTGAATAGTTAATCTGAATTCTTTTTTTTTTTTTTTTTTACCCTCACCTCAGGATAAATTTCCACTGATTTTAGAAAGAAATGAAGGGAACGGAAGAGAGAGAGAAAGCAAACCTGGGATCGAACCCAAAACCTGGGTATGTACCCTGCTGGGGAATTGAACCCATGACCTTTTAGTGTATGGAAGGATGCTCCAACCAACTGAGTCACACCAGCCAGGGCTAGTCAGTCTGCATTTTTCATAGCGTGGGTGACCTATGTGAAATATTTTCATTTTTCATTAAAACTGATGTATTTAGGGTGCAGCTTCTCCCTGTGGGTAGAATCAGCATCTGTCTTGATTATCAGTTGTGCTATGGAAGTCACTCTTGAGGAATATTTTACTTTTACTCCCAGAAGCAGTAGGATACCAAAGATTTTGCAAGTTTTATTTATTGCACTCCCATAATAAAATGTAAACCTTGATCATCTGAATATGGAATAACGATAATGAACAGGATTATCTAGGATCATATGTGCAACCTTGATTCTATGAGATGTTCACATTACTATTCATGAGGGAGGAGCCTGAACACTTGCCTTTGAAGGTGCTGTTATGCTGCACTGTACTATGAAGTCTGCCCCTGTCAGATCACCCTCTCTCCAAGGACGAGGAAAGCCCACACCTCCTTCCTGAGGGTTGGCAAACAGGGAAAAAGAGGCAAGCAGAAAAGGACATGGCAGTTAAAATAAAAGTCAAAACTTCAAACAGAAACCATACAAAGCAGTTAACAGGGTCACCACATAAGGTGCACTTATTCAAACTTAATGCTTAGAGGTTACAAATACCATAATTTTTAGAATCAATAGTCTAAATTCTATGGTGGATCCACTAATTTGTGTGTTCTCTGGTAACTTACTTACATTTTCTGTGCCTCACTATCTTCATCTGTGAAGTAGGGATAACAAGGATTCCTACCTCATAGATACTTTTGGTATAGGACTTAGAATGCCTGGAAAAGTTGCCTGGCATGGAACACAGAGTGAATGTTTGCTTTTTATTATTATTATTACTAGAGGCCTGGTGCATGAAATTCATGCATGGGGGTGTTCCCCTCAGCCCAGCCTGCACCCTCTCCAATCCGGGACCCCTCGGGGGATGTCTGACTGCCGGTTTAGGCCCTCTCACAATCCTGGATCACTGGCTCCTAATTGCTCACCCCCCTGCCTGCCTGGTTGCCCCTAACTTTCCCCCCTCACCAGCCTGATCGCCCCTCACTGCTTCTGCATGCCAACCTGGTCACCCCTAACTGACCCCTGCTGCCGGCCAGGTCGCCACCAACTTCCCCCTCCCTGCTGGCTTGGTTGCTCCTAACTGCCCCCCTTCTGCTGTCCTGGTCACCCCCAACTGTCCCCCTGATAGCCTGGTCATCCCCAACTGTCCCCCCGCTGGCCTGGTCACCCCTTACTGCCCCCACTGCCGGCCTGGTCACCCCCAATTGCCCCCCTCTGCCAGCCTGGTTGCCCCCAACTGCCCCCCCCAATGGTCTGGTTGCCCCCAATTCCCCCCCTCCCCTGCCAGCCTGGTTGCACCACAAAGCCTGCTTTTTCAGTCATTTGGTCATCCCTCACTAATCCTCCTGCCGGCCTAGTTGGAGGCAGCCATCTTGTGAGGGTATGAGGGTTAATTTGCATATGACCTCTTTATTATATAGGATTCTCATTATTATTATTATTATTATTATTATTATTATTATTATTGATGTCCCCTCTTAAACTAAGGAGAGTTCCAATAAGAAACATACAGGATAGAGATCATAAGTGATTCTTTTGGCTCTCTGAAGTTTTCAGGCTGTGCTTGAGATTATTTCTTTTTCTTCTTTTGAAATAAGTCAGTGTTCCCTTGCAAAGCCAACCTGCTAGATAAACACTTCACCTGTCACTCTACTAAACCAAATAAAGTTGGCATCTGAGAGGGTCAAGTGACAGTCTTTACATTTGCCAGTGCAGAACTGAAGAGTTAGTCTGTCTCTGTTGGGGGTATATTGGAATAAGCAAATGATATCAGAACAGAAACCTCTCAAGAAGACAATTATATAAGACCAATTCTCCAAGCTACATTTTTAGATCAATTTCACTTCCCTGTAAGCTCTAAAGGCTGCTTGGGACACAGCCTAGTGTTTGGGAATGCAGAATGTCCAAGCAAACTAAGTCATAGGTTCAAAATCGTCTGAGAGCCTCTGCTCTCTCAATATAAAATATCCATCTCACTTGTGAAGACCACTTTGGATAATCCATTTTAAAAGCCCTGTACAGCCTTGGCTGGTTGTTCAGTGGTTAGAGCATGGGCCCTCGGCCTGGTTAAGGGCTTGTACCTTGGTTACAGGTTTACTTCCCCACCCCATTGGGATACATGTGGGAGGCAGCCAGTCACATCGATGTTTCTCTTTCTCTCCCTTTCACTCTTTCTAAGAATCAATAGAAAAAAATATCCATGGGTGAAGCTAAAGAAAAGCTTTCTGAGTTTTGTTTGTTTTTAAGTAAGGCTTTTTATTATTATTATTGATTTCAGAGAGGAAGGGGAGGGAGAGAGATACTGAAACATCAATGACCAGAGATTGAACCTGCAACTGGGGCTTGAGCCTGTAACTCAGACATGTGCCCTGGCTGGGAATCACACCATTACCTCCTGGTTCATTGGTCTACCAATGAACCGCTCCTGCTGGGCTAAGCAAGGCTTTGTTCAATTGAATTTATTTGTTTCTTAAATGAGATGAGTGTGTAAAATATTAACTTAATCCCTGGGAGAGCTGAATAAGATTAAAGTTAGGTTTGAGTTAAAAACATTTCAATTGTTAGATAGAATCTAAGACTGGTGAGAGAAAATCACAGCTTCTTCCACTTTCAACATACTTTCTTAGGCTTCACTTCCATGAAGAAGTAAAGTTGGTCAGAAAGCAATGAATAAGAAGCCCTGTCCAGGAAGCTCAGTTGATTAGTGCTTTGTCCCCATATGCCAAGGTTTCGGGTTCCATCTCCCATCAGAGGACACAATTATTATTATTATTATTGACTAGAGGCCCAGTGCACAACATTTGTGCACTTGGGGGGCCGGGGGGGGGGTGGTGCCTCAGCCCAGCCTGTGCCCCTTAGGAGTCTGGGAGCCTTTGGGGAATGTCCAACTGACGGCTTAGGCCCAGGCCTAAGCCACAGTAGAACATCCTTAGTGCTGCTGCGGAGGTGGAAGAGGCTCCTGCCACTGTGGCTGTGCTTGCCAGCCATCAGCCCGGCTTGTGGCTGAGTGGCACTCCCCCTGTGGGAGTGCACTGACCATCAGGGGGCAGCTCCTGCATTGAGCGTCTGCCCCCTGGTGGTCAGTGCACATCATAGCAACTGGTTGTTCCACTCCTCAGTCAATTTGCATTTTAACCTTTTATTATACAGGATGTCCCCTCTTAAACTAAGGAGAGTTCCATCCAATATGAAACATACAGCATAGAAATTGTGATTGAATGCATAAACAAGTGGAACAACAAATTGCAAATTAATATTTCTTTTTCTCCTTCTCTCTCCTCTAACAAATAAAAATTATTTTTAAAAAGAAAGCAATGGATGAGATTTGAAAGCAAGACTAAAGCAAGCTATGAGTCAACATTTTCCCTGTGGCTATGCACACCAAGCAAAATAAAAGGTTAACAAAAAATAATTTAGATAATTCATGTCAATGGAAAAGAGCTTCTCTTTCTACAAATATCCAGATTTTCAGGAAGAGTTTATTATCTTCAGTTACTCAGTTATTGCTCCAGTTCCACAGTTCATGTGTTACATGCATTCATACAGCCTATTTCTTCAAGATCCCTCAAAGAACAAAATGGCTTTTAGTTATACTGTGGTCATGAAAAAGCAATTTAAAAAGCAGTCAAGACATTTGGTTAAAGGCAGATCAGGAGAGTACAAATCTAAGGTTATGGTACACTTTTATGAGTCATTCAGGGCTTGAAGGGTATTACAACTTCAAGATCAACCTAAAGAACATATGTAAACTTTATGGCCTTTGAGTAGCTATGAAAATACAGTTTTACTCTTTCCTTCTGCCCACATACAATGCGGGGCTATTTATCAAGGAAAAGGCAGAAGAAACAGCCATAATCCTAAGGCCTTCCCATTAAAGTCTGTTTTATTCGAAGGTCCATTTCTTTTTACTAGCCTGTGCTCTAAGGCTGTGACTCTACAGAAAATAAGCTGAAGAATTGATTCAGTTCAGAGCCAAAATTCCTGCTTTCATCCAAAATGTCTAAGTGCTTTTCCTTCTGAATTACACAGATATTCTCACAATTCCCAACAGTAAACTTCCTATTTATGTATAGATAGAGACATGTGTTTGCACCCCTAAATTTCTTTTTTATTATTTTTGTTAATTTCAACCTTATAAAAATGGGTATCATTTTGTATGTTACTTTAAGGACTTGTTTTCTTACTTGATATCATGTTACTAAGATTCATTCACACTGAGGCAAAACTATGAAGACAATAAAAAGATCAGTGGTTGCCGGGAGAGAAGGGAGTAAATAGGCTGAGCAAAGAGAATTTTAAGGGCAGTGAAAATACTCTTTATGATATAATGGTAGATATATGTCATTATACATTTCTCCAAACCCAGAAAATGTGTACCACCAAGAGTGAACCCTAAGATATACTGTGACCTTTGGGTGATTATGATGTGTCCATGTAGATTCATCCTTGGTAACAAATGCACCATTCTGGTGAGTGATGCTGACAATGGGGAGGCTATGCATGTATGAGAGCAGGGGGTATATGGGAAATCTCTGTACTTTCCTCTCAATTCTGTTGTGAATCTTAAACTGTCCTAAAAAAATAGTCCAAAATTTTTTCAAGTAAACGAAATAAAGATTCATATATATTATTGTACAGTACTACAAGTCATTTGCTTTGACTGCTTTGTAATTTTTCATTGTGTGACGATAACACAATTCATTCATTTACTCTCTCATGGATGGGCATTTGGGTTATTGGAGTGGTTTTGCTGAACAGTACCACTGTTCACAAATAAATATTGTGTTCATGGCTCCTGTTGAAAGTTTACTGGAGTTTCACTTGGTAATATATCTGAGAGTAAATTGCTGGGTCGTCAAGTATGGATCATATTTAACAACATCTCTTAAAAAATATGGCCACTTACATATCAGTACTTCACAAAGGGTGAAATCTCACACAGTGCATAAAGAGCAGGATTTAAAGCCATTTATTGCTCTCTAATAATGTTACTTGGTCCAGGGTAACATTTATCTCAAGAAATAAATAGATCACTAGTCCCTCCCTTGAGCAATATTCCTTTATGTGAGCTTTAGAAAAGAGTTGAGCAGCAGAGAACTTGAGGTTCTCTAAAATGCAGACTATGTGGGTGATTAGAAAAAGTTCTAAACATTTATTCCTACACAACAACTGTAAGGCAGTTAATCATTGTTCCTTGAAGGTTCTCTCTCTCTCTCTCTCTCTCTTTTTTTTTTTTTAGTGTCCTTTAAATGCTCCTAATGATATCACCTAGAAAATCTCATTTGGATGCTAAAGCATCTTCCACATTTCTCCTTAGCACATTTGCCTCTCCCTTTAAACAAAGTGCCTCTTGCCCAGGCTGGGTAGCACAGTTGGTTAAAGCATTGTGCTAATCTGCCAACGTTGAGGGTTCAATTCCTGGTCAGGACACATACAAGAATCAAACCAATTAATGCATAAATAAGTAGAACAACAAACTGATCGACCTCTCTCTCTCCTCTCTTCTCTCTTCTCTCTCTCTCTCTCTCTCTCTCTCTCACTCACTCTCACTCTCTCTCTCTCTTTTCCTCCCTCCTCTCTCTAAAACTCAATCAATAAATTAAAAATAAAAATATACAAAATATACAAAGTGCCTCTTCCCTGAGCTAGGGCAGTTAGAAAGAGGGTTTATGGATGAAGCTTAGTGGTGAAAAACAGTAAGTATTTGAGAAAGTGGATGAAGTTCACTGGCCTAAAGTAGAGTTGAAATTAGAAACCAGAGAGAAAAAAGCTGGAGATGTATGCAGAGCCAAATCAAGGAGGACTAAGAGATAGTAGTCAGCGTCTCCTTGATCCAAATGGAATGGGGAGCAATTTCGGATCTCAGTCTAAACCTTACATTGTGTTAACTGTGCCCTTCTGATTTGAATCATGTTCTTGTGTGTGACCTTGACTTCTTTCACAAGGGCTTTCTATTCTCTGCAGTGATATTACCTCGACTCTCTTCTAGGTAAATACTTATAATTAGGTCCTGCCTGGCTTCCTCCTTCCCTAGCTAATCTGCCTTAGCAAGTGGGAACCAGCAAAAGTGACACTAGGTTTCAGGAGACATCTGGACCTTTATCAAAGCATGTGAGGAAGTTTTGTTATTGAAAAATGTAAGGAGTTTACTGGACCTCTGCCTTGAGGTGTTTTTTGTTTGTTTGTTTGTTTAAATTTTCAGTGGGAATGACTTGATGTTTATTGGGCTCAAATCTCAATGATCTCCTAGAGGAGCATGCAGTTTGAGGGGAACTAGATGTACTCTCTGGCTTTTCATTTGAATGGGCTGAATGTGTAGAGCTTGCTGGAAGTTTGAAGGGTAAACACTTAGGAAATCTGTCTTCTCTTTGCATATCCAGATCTAATCACCAAGAAAATTCTTTGAAATGAAAATGTGAGGCCCCATCTCCTCCTTACCCATCAGCACATACAGTAAACAGCCAGTGGCCCCAGGCAAAGGTGAAGCTCAGCCTAACCAACATAAACCCAAAGTTCTCCACATTGTGAAGGAGGAGGTGCAGAGTCAAAGGGAAGGACAGAAAATGATACAATTTCCCATCTTCTTCTGAAATCCTATAATGCAACTTTATTATTTCATTAGAACTATTACATACCCCCAACGAGTTAACAACACAAATGCACAAAATGCAGATTCAGCCAAGCATCATTCCCATATGTTACCTTCAATATCCCTTCTCTTAATTTCCTTGGCTAAGGAGACCTGTCTAGGTTTTTCTGACATTGTACCTTGATCACTAGGGGATACTCCTGTAAAAGAGTTAAATTTAGATTAAAAATGTCAAAGAATATAAATATTATTTCTTTGTAGATGATCAGTAATATTCTTAAATATCAAAGCAGTTTCCCAAAATGTATAGCAAATATCAGACACAGTAACAAAGAAAATAAGTAAATGTCTATGTATTTAGGATATAAACAAAATCATGATATTCCTAAGGAAATTAGGTGGCAGCCTGAATAAGAGAGAAATCTAAGTCTCTGACTTACATCTCAATTCCTTTTATATTTAGCCCAAATGCTATATATGTGAAAAGCTCAGGGAAAAAAGTATAATGATGAATTAAAGAAAGTTCTGTATAACTAATGACCTAAAATATTATGTTTGCCTGCACTATCTAGAAAATTAAAGTAAATGGGAGAAGTTTTCTTTTGGGTTTAAATGATCTGCATAAGTGGTTCAATACTCCACTTCCATGTAAGTAGACTCAGGCTTAATTTGTGTGATACAATAAGATGATGTATTTCCTTAATTGGAAATATACAGAACAGAAGTATGACCTAGTGTACCTCCCTTCTGGACCATCTTGATTTCACTCCCATGTTATTGGATGCTCTCAGCCCACCTGCAATGCTTCCAAGTCCTTGTCTCTGTTAAAAGAAACATTTGCCACAGACTATACTGATGTAGTAGGCTTTTATTCAATGATTCATGAATTGGGCACCCAATCAAGCAGACAGATGAGTTATACAAAGCAAGAGATTTGTATAGACCAAAGACAACAGGAGCAAGAAAGTTGTACTGGGTACTCACTGGTTGGTTAAAGCAGAGTTACTTTCCTTATATGGAGCAAAGGAAGGTCTTGGAGCCCCCGGTCAGGTAACTTGTGCTGATCAGGCAAACACTGATTTGTTGACCTAGGGCTTTCCTTTTTTGGAAGATCTGAGAATGGGAACTTGGTTATGTTTTGGTTTGCTGACATGGGGTTTAGCATGAGCATCTCCATCTTGGGCCTAATTTCTTTACTTTAACACCTGTCTTCCTCATATCCCCATCTGTATGTGGTAGGTGATAAGGACTGGAAGAGGAACTTTACTGTGAGCACTGAGACATGCCTAGGCCAGTCCATGTGTGCCTCACCCACCCACGGGGCTTATCTGCAACACTGTTGTACATTGAATTGCATTCTTATAAGTAACATCAGTGAATTGAGGGAGAATGAAAATAAAGCAACTTCCCAGGAAAAACTGGTATTGTGAGAAGGTCAAAGAAAGCTGGAGAGAGGGAAAAGTTGAGAGTAAGAAATGAGATCATCACAAAGAGACCAGACCCCTGAAATGAGTCCCTGAGATGGTGAGATACCAATGACAGGTGTGACAGAAGACCATAGTGTGCAGCCAGCCTACCAGAAAGCTATCAAAACAAATAGATGTTTTTTTTAATATAAATCTCAAGAAGAAATATAATTTTGACATAAATTGATGAGAAAGTTTCATCCTTATGTGTGTGAACACACAGGCAAACACAGAAATATACATTATTTGTTAATCACTGCTAAAGGTCAGTTCTTGTGAAAGTACACAGAACATATTTGATTGAATGTTGATGAAACAATTCTGATAAATATCATTTTCCTTCAGAGTCCTTTCTAAAGAATCCAAAAAGTCAAGGCAATAGTGGCATACTACAATGTCTGAATCCAGAGTTGATCAGTTCAAATACAATACTGAAGATACCAGTAACGTAGCATTGGGTGCTTTTTTTTGGGGGGGAGGGAGTGGCACTGATATTTTTGCAATTTTCAAGAGCTTTGCTGTAATTTTATGTTCAATGATTACTAAGTACTCTGAAAATCAATTTTTAGTCATGATAAATAGGGAAACTGAAATCAAGTACATTTAAACACCCTTTATTTTATATTTTTAATAACTATTGAGTCCCAATTTAATATTTCAGTTTCTTTCTGAAACTTGACATAAAATTATCCTTAAATATTTATTATGTAATTACTAGAGGTTTGGTGCACAAATTCATGCACCAGTGGGGTCCCTCAACTTGGCCTGTGGGACCAGGCAGAAACCTGCTCTCTAACATCTCCCAGAGGGTCCCAGATTGCAAAAAGGGGACAGGCCAGGCTGAGGGACCCCACCAATGCACGATCAGGGCCAGGGAGGGATGCTGGGGAGGGACCGCAGGAGGGCTCTAGGGTGTGACCCACTGTCTCACTCAGTCCCAATTGGCCGGACCCCAGCAGCAAGCTAACTTACCAGTCAGAGCATCTGCCCCTGGTGGTGAGTGCACGTCATAGTGAGCGGCTGAGTGGCCTTAGCATATCATTAGCATATTACACTTTGATTGGTTGAACCGACAACCAGACGACTGGACACTTAGCATATTAGGCTTTTATTATATAGGATCATTTATTAACTCATAAGCATCATCAACATAATTATTGTTGACAAAATGGAATGTCTCACACTAACAGTATTATTAATATTGATGTGCTGACATTAAAACAATAACACAATTGCTACTTCTAAAGCCATCTTGAAGGGCTATGTTTTCTCTTCCACTCAAAACAATACCTTTTAGCAACTATAATCTCAACTCTTAGAATCTAAATGCTAAGCATACATCTTCAGGCTACCCAAGTCATATCAAAGAAATAGGTCACATAAATGTAATATATTTAAAATAAATATGTTATATGAAATATAAATATATATTTACTATAGGTAAACAATTGCTGAAATTGCAATTTTCTACTTCTTCATTCCCACTTGCAGAAGCTTGAACTTGAGTGCTACATGTGTTCACAGTAGATTTCAAGAAGTCTTCTGGGAAGTGGCCATATCTAAGAACACGGAGATTTGAAGCATACAACACTGATTGCCAAAGAAGGATGCAGCTGAATATGTGGAACCCACAGTCTACCACTTGGATTGTCTTCTAAGCCAACCGCTGTGAACCACACTTTAATTTCATCAAATAAAATTATTTTTCATGACATTTGAAATTTTAGGATACAACAGATAAAATCCAAACTTTACACAAGAATAATAAATTATATGTTGTACATAACTGAATAAATATGAAATAGGTTTACTTGTGGTCCCTATTCTAATATTCTGACTTAAAACTTTAAAAATCCACATGCTGTGTATTCAAAGAGCATCCAGGATATATGCTAAGTATACAGAGATCCATAGTCACTATGGCCATCACCATTGATCACTCACCCCTTAGTTGTTAGCTAAGTAATATATAAGGTCTATGTATATCTAAGCATGAATAACATGTGTTTATGTAATAAATACGTGTGATTATTTATACATTATATAAATTGTTCCACCATTTAAAGTTCACATTAAAAAGATACTGGCTTTTCTGTATTCAAATGTAGAGAGCACAGGTACAAATCTAATAGAAACTTCCATGATGAGAATTTTTTACAAACTCTCCTCACACTTACCAATTAATCATGGAAAATCATATATTCTAGTCATGTTGTGGGTACTCTTGCCCATTTATATTAAAATTCTAATTTGCTCTGGGCAGGTAAGCCTATAGACCAAAGCAGTGGATGAAATACTTCTCAGTAAAATAATTTCACTTGAAAGATATTATTCTTTCTAGGCCTATGCACACGAGTGCTTTGAAAAGGGGCTATGTCCCTGTGGTGGTCATTAGAGATATTCTCATATATCCTATTTTCCCTTATTTTGAGTATATGATGGCATAGCACTTCCCTGCCACTTTGAAGTTAGGCATAGCCAGGTCATTTCCTTTACCGTTCTAGCTCTAAGAGATAGTACATAATTTGCCAGTTCCTTTTCTTCTGCCTTGGTAAGTGTGGAAGCACATAGTGAGACAAGGGCTTAGGTGACTGCAATGACTCACAATAGACATTTGACATAAACATTTTCCAGAAATAAACTTTTATAAGCCACTGAGATTTGGTGGTTGTTTGTTATTTTATACAAACTCTTAATAGTTCCAGAAATTTCTAGAAATCCACTCACAAAGCAAATATAAGCTATCTATTTAAGATTTCTTAAAATAGCAAATACTGATAAAATATGATGTTAAAAAGTTGATAAGTGCAGAATATTGGTAGATCAATTTTGGTAATTATTATAGACCATCTCAAGCAATAATGAAAGCACTAAGTCCAGTTATTTCTCTGAAATATCCCAGCTTAATTGATATCTCTATCCTAAATAAAGGTGAATATGCAATAGACCAAATGGCAACTGAGAATACCTTAGGAAGACCATTAGACAAATAGTGATTTTTTTAAAATTCCATTCTGCCTCTGTATGCTCCCTCTATAAATTATCTCTATACATGACTGTCATACAAATCTTTCTAAAACCATCATGCCATCTTCCTAATTCAGAAACTGTAATATATTTCTCTGCTTTTACACTAAAATAAAGCCTGACCAACTCTATCAGTATTTCCCACCCAGTGCAGACCCCTGCCACCCTCCCCCACCTTAACCAACTGGTTTCTGCACCCCACATACCATATTCTTTCCAATCTGCTCCACTCACTATACAATCTCTAAATTCCTGCAACAGTCCAGCATTTTATTAGTTTCAGTTAGTATTGTGTCCACACATGTGTTATTGTTTTCTACCCCATTAATTAGATCACCAGCTCTCCAAAGGCAGCAACCTGCCTTCCAATGCCTCACAAACTCTGAATACATTACCAGTACATACATACTTAGAAAAGTAGTGTTAAATTGACGTGACTTTTGGTGATAGCAGCAATAAATGCAAAATAACAAGGGTGCACCCAAGCTGAAGGTAGAAAATATTTTTTAAATTTCTAAGTTATTTTAAAACAACAAAATGTCTATGCCCTCTTAAAAACAAAGAATTTATTTTTTCAAACAAAAGCTTCTTCTTCCAAATAACAGTGGCTTGATTCCCCACAAGAAAGGATCAGTACATACCTAGAACAACATTAAAGTATACCTGGTGTGTGTAGATTTGCCCTCGTGTGAAATCCCAGCCTTTGCTGGAGAAAGCGGAACTTGCCAAGAGAGAACAAGGAGCACTTCTTAAGAACTAGGTAAACCATCAACTCGCAGGCATTGGTACAGCCAAACAGATCTGAAGGGTGAACAAACAGGTGGCTTCACAAAAATGCTAGTGCACAGCACCATGGGAGGACAGGAAGAGACCTGTCCTTCAGTTCATTCAGTCTGGGATCACCAGGTCTAATAACCACCCTTGCTGCAAACACAAGTCAGACCAAAACTCCATTCATAGTGGATTCAGGATAGGGATGTCCTGTAACTGGCTTTCAGCAGGGAGGGGTAATGAGCCAGACGCTCATGAGCTCAGGCATAGAACCACTGGGCTGTGGATTCTCTTTGGGAAACTCTCCAATAAGTTTGCATTTAGAGAAATATTGTATTTTAAAATCTTTTATGCATGACCAAAGAGACATTCTAGATAGAATTGTATCTTCTCATATGCCGCTAATTTTCTTGTGTTAATAAACGAATGAAATGTATTGTTACATTTATAGATGTACAGATAATGGACCCTCCCCCTTGTCTGATTGGAGTAAATGTGCATAGAGGATTCAGAGAAAAACTGTATCTTGAAGGACTTCTAAAATACAAAGCAATTATATTCCAAATTCTGTGGATAGCAACGTATTTTACGCCAAGGTAAAAAAGTTTCTGGTTGCTTGAGACTCCTTGATTCACATTTTTACATTTAAAATCTGAGTCCTGGTGTACAGCTTCACCTTCTGAAAGAAACATTGAATGTTCTTCTTTCCAAGCCTTTTGTGATCAACTGCAGCAGAAATGAACTTTGCTGTTTGCCACTCCACCCGGAGCGAGTGCTCAGGGGTAGCACCACTCATGCCCTGGAGAGGCAGGAAGCCCACAGGGACGTGGCCTCCCCGATGGGGAGAGGAGCCAAAGAAAGAGCTGTAGGCAGACTGCAGGGCATTACTATCTCACAAGCTTTTATTATGTCCAAGGAACAAAATATTTCTTTCAACGTGTGTCTTCAGATAAAAACTGAAATGAAATTTGTGGAATTCTATGAAATACATTAAAATAACCTTGCTGTGATAATGCAGCAGTCAAGGTGAAATGTTTATTTAGCTGAGCCATTCATGCATTTGCCTTATTTCATCATTTTACTTTATAAAGATTATCACCACCTGGGCTTGCCAAGTGAAGCATCCATCATTACTGCCACTCAACAATTTGCTTGAAATGTGCTTAGGATCCTTTCAGGATTGTCTTGGCAGAGATTTTTGTCATTGGTAGACCACCTTGATAATTTATTGTGCAGACAAACTCTCCCTGTTAGGCAATTCCATCCCCCCCCCCGTGGTGCTTTATAATTCATCTGTAACTTTACTATTTACAAGACAAAATGTCAATAATAAAAGAACACCAGAACAAATCACCAAGCCATCTGATGATTTCCAGTTAGAAGGAAATTTTTAGAATTCTGTTGTAATGTCTAGTCATGCAGAATGAAGGAGAAAAACAAAGCATGGCTCAATTAAAGCAAACATTGGGCAAATCATCTGTTATGCCCAACATTGGGCAAATCATCTGTTATGTAGATTGTCTCTTCTGTAAAAACTCTGGCTTTACTAATTAATACATTTGATTATATTTTTATCGATTTTAGAGAGAGGAGAAAGGAAAAGGAAAGATAAACAGAGAGAGAGAGAGAGAGATTGCTGTGAGAGAAACATCAATCATTTTCTTCCCATAAGCACATTGACCCCAGATCAAACCTAAAACCTGGGCATGCGCCAGGACCGGGAATTGAAATGGCAACTTTTCAGTGCAGGAGACGATGCTCAACCAACTGATTCACAACAGCCAGGACAATATATTTGATTATTATAAAATTAAAAATAAAAACAAAAATATAAATATAAATTAGTAATATATATACATATATAAACACAAAGTTTTATGTAAACTAGAGTAGAAACATTTTCAATTTGATAAGTTATCAGATGATTTGAAAATGTTTATATTCTATAACTCAATAAGTACACATCTAGAAAACCTATCTTAAGGAAATAATCAGAAGTTATTCAAAGAACTATGCATAAGAATGTTAACTGAAGGACTTTCTTAACTGGGAAAATATAGTAACAACCAATATAGCTCATAATGTGCAGCTACTTAAAGTTTTCAAAGAATGTTAACTACTTGGAGGAAAGATACAATGTTACCTTTCAAAGGGTGCAAAATTATCCATCTGTATAATAGAGGAATATGCAAATTAGCTGGAATGCTATAACATCACAGCCGAACAGCAGGGACCTGAGGCTGCATGATGCCTGGCCGGGGCAAGGGACCTCAGACCATGCGCCCCACCCTGCAGGCTTGAGAAGGGACCTCAGGCCACACCCCCAGACCTAGTGCTGGACTAGGAGACCTCAGGCCGTGCCCCAACCCCCCCCCCCCCATGCCCCAGTGCCGGGTCAGGGGACCTCAGTCTGTGCCCCTCGCCCAGCGGGGCTTGACGGGGGTGAGGCCAGCTGGGTCTGGGTCTCACACAATGGGGGTGGGGACTTGACTCTACGTCCTACAGCATGCCCCAGACTTTAACAGGAGGGAGATTTTCATATAAATTTTACTAATTTTCTTTCATCTCTGACACTTCTATTATAAATAGGCAAATAGCAATATTAAAATATTTCCTCTAATTAATTCCCTTTTAATGTGCATGAATTTCATGCACCAGGCCACTAGTACATACAACATGATCTCAATTTTTAAACATATATATATTATGTATTTATAATATAAAAACAAAAAAAAATGGAAAAAAATACATGAATGTTATTTCTGATTTTTATTTTCTTCTTTATACTTTTCCCTTTATAATGTTCTAAATACCTATGTATCACTTTTGAAGTTTCAAAGAAAAGAGAAATAAATGTTATCTTGAGAGAAATCTTTACCTAAGATGATAACTAAAAATTGTAGCAAAATGAATACTTTGTCATTTAAAAATTATTTCAAAGGAGCATCCAACTGTCTACCTAGGTACTCCTACTCTCCTTTCAGCATTCAGTTTAAGCCTCTCTTTTAGGAAGCACTGCATGACCACACCTCACAAGTTAAATCTCTTCCTCTCCTACCCCCACAACCCAACCTCTGGTGGCCTCAGGATCCTGGGCCCCTTGCTACAGTCTCATCACACTGCACATGCGTGTGCAGGTCTGGTACCTATATATTAGCATGAAGCCTTTGGCCTATATTAAGGATAACTTTAAATAGCTGTCCTACACAACAAGTCACTGTATTTAGTGTAAGGATATTTTTGAAGGTGAAATATTGTTACCCAATTATGCAGTGTCATCTCATGGGCAAAATTCCCTCTGGTCTAATATGAGGAATAGTCACACTTCTTCAGGGCAAGACATTTGATTTCCATCTTGTGAACATTGTGAATCATGTAACTAATCACATTGCTCTCAATCGGTTGGCTGCTAGAACATTTAGCACTTAATCTATGACCCACCTCTGGCATAAAACTGCGGGGCCTGCTTCTGATGTGTGCCTCTTGCTGGGAGCATCATTCCCGTTAGCCATATTTCCTCACTTTTAAAAAGCTATCTCATCTTGGTGTTTGAATTTATCATTGTACACCCTTAAAACATTCTTGAAACTAATTATGTTATATATAAATCAGCTAATTAATAAAATAATTTGAATTCATTTTTGTACTATTATTTTCTGCACTATAGTACAAAAGGTCATATTTTCTATGTTAGAGTCAATATTTTTTGATTACTGAATTTATTTATTGTTCTTAGTGAAGACAAAAATATTTCTGCACTGGATATTTATAAACATAGAAATAATTCATTAGAGAGGGTTTTTTTTCTCCAAATAGTTGGTAATTTGTCAAGAAGGCTACCATGTGAATGACAGTGGGAATGATTGGGTGAAATTTTAATTTATTCTAATGACCAAAATCTTAATTTACAACATCAACCATGCTTTAAAATATTCAGACATCTGTTCCAGTTGCAATGCAGTGGCAAAGATGCATTTCTTACTTATTGGCAAGCATTACAAATATATCTGTTATTACAAGAGTGTTGCCTCATCTATCAAGGTTGCTCAGAGCAGACAGCATTTAGTGACTAAGTATGGCAAGGCAAAGAATGATAAAAAAGATTCCAGCCATAGTTATGTTAATTCAAGAATGTCAGCAATAAATGTTAAATCTCCCATCAAGTATTTCCCAAAAGGAAGCTTGGCCACTGTCTCAACATGACCTTAATAAATACAATTAGTGCAGTCATAGCAGGCATTGTGCTGGGCTTTCATTTTTGCTAGCTGGTTCCATAGCGAGGTCTCAAAACTAAAATGAGACCTCCAGTAATCCCAACAGGCCAGCCACAGTAAAATTAAAAGGGTTATGACAATAGGGAGAGGAAAATATTTTAATAGAACATTTGATTTCATGAATTTAGGTCTTCTCTCTGATTTATTATACAAAGTGTGTTTGGTATCTTCAGGGTTTGTTTTTTTCTGTCGTAGTCATAATTGACTAGGTATCTCTCTAGGGCACCTAAGGATATCTGGAGGGGCAAAGAAAATAACTTTAGAGCACTTTTCTTCTAAAGAAGGACCTCTCCTGGTTATTTATGGATGAATGTAATTCTGCTTCCTCCTGGTATTCCCCCCAAGTGATTAAACAAAACATAATAAGGGTATTTTTAGAGTTAGAGAACCCATGTGAAATGAATTGCCTATGAGCCAGAAAGAAAAAGATGAAATGACACCTCTTTTGACTCTTCATTTAGACAGCTCACAGGCAACAACAGCCCATAATTCTCTAAGAAGAATCAGGTCTAAAAATTCTGTTGGGTAGTGTGGAACTGTTGCACCATAACTTGGCTGACCCAAGAGCAAGGCTTGGAGGAGCAAGCAGGCTTGGAAGACTGAGGCAGATTCTCTGAAACAGGAACAGGGAGCTGATTCAGGAGACAGAGACATTAGCTAAAACAAAGAGTCCCTCTGTTACTAAATGTTGATACAATCTTTAATCATCTAACAAACATTGACTGAGTAGCTAAAGCACTGCTATTTACTAGTATCCTGGGCACTCTGTTAAGCCCAAGATTTCCAAAAATTTGTGAAATACAGTTACCATCCCCAGGACAGCATAATGTAACAGATAAAGTAACAACATAATAGGAGCTCCATTTACTAGCACTCACTCTGCCCTGTGCACTTTACATGCCTTTTCTCATGTATTCTTTACCACAGTGCCAGGAAAAAAATGTTTTCTGTGCCATGTTCAAGACAAGGAAATGACCGTAAACATGAGGCTGAATCTATCTCCAACTTCGGTCAGCCCAGAATCACAGTCTTGCGGCTCTCCCAGCTTCTGCAAGGTCCCCCACTCTTTGCTACTGCCATTTGGCCACTTTTTCTCAGTCATTTCCCCAGTAAATGGGATCCACCTCTAATTTCATCTTGGTCTATGCTTCTTGTCTAATGCGAACTTGTTGAGATGCTAATAAACAAATACCCCCACATGAAGATACCTGGTAGGCGGTATAGAGCTCAAGGCTGGGAGTGAAGATATAAAATAGGAGCCATCAGCACAGAGATAGGTATTTAAAGCCACGGGATTAAATGAGATAGCTTTATTGAAACCTCATATTGTTCAGTGTTCACATCCTAGCTATCCACTTAAGAGAGATAACCATAATGTACTTCTTTATACTAAAATGTGTTTATGATAGATATCCCTGTGAGAATGTCTGTATTTCTAATTAAAATGCCCATGCAGTGAACCCACAGACAGTCTGTTTTGATGGAATGCCAAGTACCATGGCAATTGAGTAAGGAATATATTTTGAGCCTTCTCTATGTGCACTCAGAGTGAGACTCACAGTCACTGTTGACTAATTCAAACTTCTAAAATTCGCTGTTTATTTCCCTTTTATTTTTATCACCCAGTTTCTACGCTCCAGACCAAGTCATCTCTTCACCTTCTTGCCATCTCTTTTTCATTATTCTTTAATGATCACTATTTTGTTCCCAAACGTGTTTCCTAAGAAATTTTGCTAACCATGCCCAGGAATATGTAAAGACTCTGCAATTTTCCCGCAACATAATTCCAAGAAGGTGCAAGATCCCCAACCTAATTTAAACAAACCTTCAGAAATACTATTACTTAAGGAAGTTAGATATATGTCAGAAAAACTGAAAAAAAAAAATGATGAATAACAAGAAAATTATGTGGAACAGTAAAAGTTAGACAGGCAGAAAAGAAAAGTTAGTAAAAATTATCATTATTATTATTATTTCCATGTAACACTTCTAGCAAGAATTTTCTTTAAATTCAGTATTTCCTCTCATTCCTCTGTTATGTATAGTTTCTATCTGCTTCCCTTCTATGCGTATCGTTACTTCCTCCCTTTGTGCATATACACAAGAGATATAAACTTTCTCTTGGAAACAAAAATTAATCAACTAGACCTAAAATTTACTAAAATTACATTAATGAAGTTAGGAAAAATTATAACTATATTCAGTCAGGGGTCCTCAAACTATGGCCCGCAGGCCACATGCGGCCCACCAAGGACATTTATCTGGCCCACCGGGTGCCACTGCCTGTCCTGCTTAGCAGCCGACTCGTCCCGGGCCCACAGTGAGCATAGGAATTTGTTCATAGTTTGTTTTTTTAAACTATAGTCCGGCCCTCCAATGGTCTGAGGGACAGTGAACTGGCCCCCTGTTTAAAAAGTTTGAGGACCCCTGATTGCCTGATGGATCAACATTATTCACTTCTCAATAGTGTCATGTTCTTCCATTTAGATTGTTAGCACCCCTCAGAACCTAACAGAAGAATAATAGGAAACCTGAGTATTCCCATGAAGACAACGGAGCAGGACACTAAAGATCCAGCTATTCTCAGAAATACAAAACATGTAGTCAATGTGCCTGATTGATATTAGTATAAGAGTTAGAGTTGGTACCATCTCCCCGAGACCACAGGACAAAGGGTGCTGGCCACTAGCCCCTGGCTCAGTCCATATACTAAAGCTAGCTTAGAAAGGCAGCCAGGGGCTTTCTGCCATGACAAAGGACCAGGGGGAGTCTTAAGAGACACTCTAGTTCTCTTATAAAATAAACCACCACTGAGACCAACAATCATAGGAAGCATGGCAGTGCAACATGAAGCTAGCCTTGTATTCACCTGTTCTCTAACAAAAGTTTGAATTAAGACCATTATGGGATTTCCCTCTGCCCCCAAGGAAACACAATGCCAATTTATAACTGTTGATGGAATAGTAGGATTCTACTTGAAAAATTTTAATGCAGTCTTCAGCAACACATCTATTTTGTAAATTGAGGTATACCTCAATATATACAATTTGCCTAAAGTTCCAATGAGAACATCAAAAGTAATCAGGAAAACAGAAATGATGTTTGTGTGAAAAATAAGTTAACGTGTTTAGTTTGCCTGAGGAAAGACCAGCTTACAGTACTCTCTGTGAACTTTAAACACCACAACCATTTTAGATAGAAAGAATGAGAAGAATTAAGAAAAAAGTAAATGCAGATTGTCTGTCAGAAAAAGAACTCTCTCCATATCATGAACATCTCCTCACTGGGGTTAATTAGGACACTAAAATGGACTTACTCAAGATCTAGTAATGACTTCCATACTGGGATATGTAATAGCTTTGAATCAGACACAAGGAAAGAAACAATGTAGGTATTTTCTGCACACTCAGTTTGAGTAAGCTCAATATTCATGTTGCATGGAGGTAAACGGGGGGGAGGGGGGGTGAGGGGAGTGGAGGGGGGAGTGTCAGGAGTACCATGTGCCCACAGACTCAAAGACCTGAAGTTCCTTAGGAGAACTCCAGCGAACAGAGTACTCACCCCTACCCGCCTTATAAAGCAGCCTCCGGGGGATGTGTTTCTCCCCCTTTCCGCTTTGACTGCCACTTGGCTCCCACCCAGTGATGGCTGAAGGAGCAGTACTGCTGTTCTCCAACCTCAAAGATTGGGGTGCTGTAGAAGCTAAGAAACAACTCTCTTGGCATGAATATAACTTTTCTTAAC
The DNA here is from genome assembly GCA_026230045.1 of Corynorhinus townsendii. NCBI lineage: Eukaryota > Metazoa > Chordata > Mammalia > Chiroptera > Vespertilionidae > Corynorhinus > Corynorhinus townsendii. Next base: position 141,768,136 of record JAPDVU010000001.1, on the reverse strand, counting down.
TTTTCAAATGTCTTCAAAGCAGCAAATATTAATGAGTAAAAAAACATGAAGTGATTCCTTCACAAATCCATGAGAGGCACTTCCTGAGCACACTTCTAGAAATACTTAGGAAAGGACACTCTGCTTGGAGCCAACGCCCTGTACAGAAAGGGGGCTACAGTGCCAGCAGTATGGAAGTTAGTGATGTGAATTTTACTTTATTATTATACTAGAGGCCCAGTGCACAAAATTCATGCACAGCGGGGGTGCAGTGTCCCTCAGCCCAGCCTGCACCCTCTCCAATCTGGGACCCCTCGAGGGATGTCTGACTGCCCATTTAGGCCCGAACCTACCGGGATCGGGCCTAAATGGGCAGTCGGACATCCCTCTCACAATCCAGGACTGCTGGCTCCCGACTGCTCACCTGACTACCTGCCTGCCTGATTGCCCCTAACTGCCCTCCCCTGCAGGCCTGGTCACCCCTAACTGCCCTCCCCTGCAGGCCTGGTCACCCCTAACTGCCCTCCCCTGCAGGCCTGGTCCCCCCCAACTGTTCTCCCCTGCATTCCTGGGTCCCACCCCAATTGCCCTTCCCTGCAGGCCTAGTCCCCCCAACTTCCCTCCCCTGCCAAGCTGGTCACCCTTAACTCCTCTCCCCTGCAGGTTTGATCGCTCCCAACTGCCCTCCCTTGTAGGCCTGGTCCCTCCCAACTGCCCTCCCCTGCTGGCCATCTTGTGGAGGTCATCTTGTGTCCACATGGGGGCAGCCATCTTTGGCCACATGGAGCAGCCATCTTATGTGTTGGAGTGATAGTCAATTTGCATATTACTCTTTTATTAGATAGGATAATACTAGAGGCCCAGTACATGAAAATTCATGCATTGGAGGGGGGCATCCCTCAGCCCAGCCTGCCCCTCTCACAATCCAGGAGCCCTCAGGAGCAGGAGGAGACCCAGTGATCAGGGGAAGGTGACACCCCATCACACCTCTGCTGCTGCCACTGCCAGCAGCGCAAACCTTGTCCAGCCCCGGTTACCTGAGCCTCTGGCGGCCCTGGGCAGCTGGGCAGCAGCCATGCAATGTTTGCCTGCACCTCTGGCCGACCCTGGGTGGCTGGGGGGCTTAGGGGACCGGGGGACTCAGGAAGCAGGTGCGCAGCAATGTGCCTGCCACCCTGGTGGGACTGAGGGGACTGGGCACTGCCATCTTGTGGCTCTGGGCACCACCATCTTTAAGGGCAGGGCAGTCAATTAGCATATCCCCCTTTACTAGATAGGATTATGCTATAATGGCCAAGAGGTCCTTATTGACTGTGGGTGCTACCATCTCTGAGATGGCATGAGGGTCAATTAGCATATTCCCCCTTTACTAGATAGGATTATGCTATAATATTGTTATTTTTATTTTTATAATTGATTTGAATTTCATTTGTACTACAGATAGGTAAGGCCTTGGGAAATGTGAGTTTCATACCAAAATTTCAATTTAGAGGACTGAAAATTTTACTTTATTTGAGTATAATCTGAACATTGTTATTTGATTTATTTCATGTTAGAGCTATTAAATGAAGAATGGTGGAGTTGTTTACATGTTCATCATTTGTGTTTTAACCAAAAGGTAATAAGAAAACGCTAACAATAATCGTTCTTGCATACACCAGCTGCAGCCCTCCCTATTAAGACTCCAGTGATTCTACCCAAAAGACAACATCAGTTTGCCAGCTCATGTATTGTCTGCAAATCTGTGCAACACCTATGCTGGTGCATGGTCTCCCCCACATGTGAACTGCACAGCTCCTCTCAAGCCACCAGCTCAACAGTAATAGCAAACACATGGTGCGCACTATGTCTAGACACTGCCCTAATTGCTCTATGCACGGTAATTTATGTAATCCTCACTCGGCCCTATTAAGTAGTTGCTATTTTTAACCCTTTCTTTAAAGGGAAGAAAATCGAGCTACTGAAAGTGAAAAACCAGGATGTGTAACCAGGCAGTCTGCACCCTGGGTCTCAGCCATTATAAGTCACATCCTTAAAAACTGGACCTGCAGACTTAAACAGCTGGCCTCAGGGCAGCCTCTATTCCAGGTTCTGCTATGGTGGTAGAGAGAATGAGGAGCTAGGAAGTATACCAGCGATGTAATAGATTCCAGAGGAAGGCATGATGCAAAAGGAAAAGTAAGATCCAAAGTGGGCGAAGAGAGCAGAGTTAGTCTGTCCCAGACTCTGTCTCTAATCTCTTCCCTCTCCCACAAAAGGCTACACTTTCTTAGTGTTCATGATTTTTTCCAGTTTTATTGAGAAATAATTGACATACATAACTCAGTAAGTTTAGACACACAGCATGATGGTTGGATGTACACATTTTTTGAAATGGTTACAATGTTCTTGGATTCTTGACCCATGTTAGAGCTCATATTTAATGGTGGTGATAAGGGATTGCTGTGTATTTCTTTAAAAGGCATTACTTCAAAAATATATCCCAGGTCCAACCCACAGTATCTATGCTGTTGGCCATAAGAAGCACTAACCAAGAATGCTGCTCTACCTTTAACAATGATTGTGAACAGGGCAATTCTACAGACTGAGCTACTGCTCATAAATTGTAAACAACAGTTCACTTCTCCCTTTTCCTTCCCCCTACCCCAACCTGTTTGTCTTCACTAATGTGCGGGGAGCTTTAGCTTTGTGGATAGGGAGCAGGAAGAGTTTTATGGGAGAGGAGCTGGAGCAAAGGGGAGGACCCTGAGGGGACAGAGTGGTGCCTGGCCTTTTGGGGAAGGAGCTTGGAGACTTTTTGTGACTCTTCCACAGCAGACCTGAATTGGGGTCAAAGTAACAGAGTGAGGCCTAGAGTTGGAGAGGTTACTCTACACATCAGTGCTCGCCATTCCAAGAAGCAGTGGCTTTGGGAGCAGCCAAAGGTAGCACTCTGGGCATGCACACTGGCATCTCATAATTGGAGATGGCAAAAGCACTTGTGTAGGCAGCAGGCATGGATAAGGGAGCACCAGAGCAGCACCAGCAAGTGTCTAGTGGCAGCTAATTGGCTGATTTGTGGTCCTACAAAAGGCGTACCGTTGGGACATCTAATCAAGTTAATGGGGCCTATCCCACCTTAATTTTAGGCAGGGAAAGGATGGGGGGCCTTATTTTACAATTGCACTCTAGAGTGTGACACAGCACATTTATTTAAGTCAGGGTCCACTTCAGATTCTATCACCTCAAACCTGGCCTTCTGCAGTAGCCTCCAGCTGGCCTCCCTGCCACCAGACTCTCCTTTCTGTAGGCCTCATGATATTTTCCCCAAACAGCATTTTGTCATATTATTTTACTGCTCAAAATTTACTCCATTTAGCCATCCCAGTTCACCATCCTGGTTTTAGTATGGAAAGTTCCATGTGCTGGAAAACCCCTCTGTCACAGGCAAACCGGAAAGGTTGGTTACCCTCACTGGCCATCAACTTCAGCTTGGGATTGGCATAAATGTGTGTCGGGGTATATTTTGTTTTTCTATGTGCTTCAACACAGAGAAGAACAATTAACAACTGCTATTTTTATATCATGAAGGAATGAAATTTCCTTGCTTACTTCATATAGGCAGCTTGATTGCCATGGCAACAGTGAGTGGCAAACGTGATTGTTCAAACAAAAAATTGACAGATCTTTCAGTATTTGCTTCACACTTTTAAGTTTTAATATTTGCTACAACAGGGCTGAGCCTCTTGCATTGTGAAATTGTATTATAACACTTTAACATGATTATTTGCTGACCGGAATATTAACCAACAACTCATTATCTTATTTATAACTGATCTTTAAAATATATTGTTCCTTTGAGAGGATTTCTAGGTCATCAATTTAATTCTAGGCACATGAATTGCAAACTCTGTGGATAGTATGTTTGACCAACTGCTAAATTCCTTGTGCACAGGCAATATCTACACGTGTATCCATGGTTATAGTGCATAGTTTGTATATCTTCATAGGCTGAAGTTAAGACTCTATATTATCTATTTATGTAACCCTACCTTGCCCCATAAAGTATTTAAAAAGGCTTTAAAAATAAAAAATAAAGCAAGAAAAAATAAAGATAAAGGGAAAATATGAGCAGTAATGTAAATTGGTGCCATGAGTAAGGTTAGTACAAAAAAATACATGCCAAGAAGTTTCATTTTCTTGAAAAATTCAAGCAATTCAAAGACAAAAATCATGCTCTGCTCTAAAATTCAATGTCCTTTTGGTAAAAGCAGCATAAACTTATTGACAGAAATGATAGATGTTTATCATATGGTCTTCACATAGAAGACAATATATAATAATAAAAGGCCAAGAGGTGTCATGACCAAAATGACCAACCAGTCACCATGAAGTGCATGGAGCACCTCTCGGTCCCTCCTCCTGACCCCCTGCTCCGAACTGCTCATCATGAGGGAGGGTGGTGGAGGTCGGGAGGGACTGGGGACCGTTGCGTGGCTGTGGGCTGGGAGTGGCAGTGAGCATCCAGTGGAGGGCAGCTGCAAGATTCACAAAGCAGTTGCGGGGGTAGCAGCAAGTTTCATGGAGCAGTTGCTGGGTGGGGGAGTTTCGTGGAGCAGTCACCATGCAGGGAAGGGGTGTTTCACGGAGCAGTCATGGGACAGGGGGAGTCTCGAGGAGCAGTAGTGAAGCAGGGGGAGTTTCGCAGAGCATCCAGCGGCGAGCAGCGGCGAGCTTCACAGGGCAGCAACAAGCTTCGAAGAGCAGTCAAGGGGCAGGAGCCTCATGGAGCAGTGGTGGGGTGGGGGGAATTTTGCAGAGCAGTCACAGGGTGGGGGGAGTTTGGTGGAGCAGTCACGGTGTGGGAGAAGCCTCACAGAGCAGTCGTGGGACGGGGGGAGTTTTGTGGAGCAGTTGAGGGGTGGCAGAGCCACTCAGAGCAGTCATAGGGCAGGGGGAGTTTCAGGAGCAGCTGTGGGGTTAGGAGAGTTTTGTGGAGCATCCAGCAGTGAGTGGCTGTGAGCTTCATGGGTGGCAAGCTTCGTGGAGCAGTCGAGGGGCAGAAGGAGCCTCACAGATCAGTGGTGGGGTGGGCAGAGCCTCACAGAGCAGTGTCAGGGTGGGGGGAGTTTCACGGAGCAGTCGAAGGGTGGGGAGAGTTTCCCGGAGCAGTGGTGGGGTGGAGGGAGCCTTGTGGAGCAGTCCAGGGGCAGTGGCTGTGACTATGAGCATCACGGAGCGTCCCAGGGTGGGGAGCTTCATGTAGTGTCGCAGTGCGGCACAGGCCATGTGAAGGAGGCCAGGTTAGACCTAGGGACCCTACTCATGCATGATTTTATGCACTGAGCCTCTAGTTTAAGGATAAATGTCTAAATCAATGCCAACTATATCACCTAAGACCTTGTGCAGGTGAGGAAGATTACCCAATTATTTTAAGGAAAAATGCTTTATTCATTTAAAAGAAAAAAAGAGAAATGGACACCTCTGGAAATTGCAAGATAAAGATTTTAACTTTGATTCTTTGTTACTTCCTCCATATATTTTTATAATTGATTCATAAAATAAAATAAAAACATAGGTCATAGGTAATAACCAACATGGCTTTGAAAGTACTTGTTGTTTGTGTGGCCTCTAAATCCCAAATGAAATAACAGAAAATAATTCCAGGAAAAGAACTAAACAAAATGAAGATAAGTAATCTCCCAGATTGGAGTTCAAAACACTGGTTATAAGGATGCAGAGTGAATTTAAGGGAAGAGTAAATGAACTTAGTGAGAACTTAAAAAAAAAAAAAAAAGATAAGGAACATAAAGATGGAGATAGAAACATAGAAATAGAAAACATAATTGAAGAATACATTAACTGAAATGAGTAATACATTACAGGGAATCAACAGTGGAGTAGATGAAGCATAGGATCAAATCATAGATTTAGAAAATAAGGAACCAGAAGACATCGAATCAGAATAGCAAATAGAAAAAATAATCCAAAAAGTAAATGAGGATAACAGAAGGAACCTCTGGGACAACTTTAAGGATACTAACATCATGGGGATGGCAAAAGGAGAAGAGAGAGAGCAAGGAATTGAAAATCTATTTGAAAAAAATAATGATACGAATTTTCCCTAACCTGACTAAAGAAATAGACATACAAGTCCAGGAAGCACAGAGAGTCCCAAACAAGATGAACTCAAAGAGGCCCATAATCAAGAAACATAATAATTAAATGCCTTTGTAAGTGAAAATATAAAAACTCCTAGACCTCCAATCTGATCTTTATGATTTAATAATAAGACAAGAAAAGGTAAGAGCAACAACATTAAAAATAGTACATTGTGCCCAAGATGGATGGCTCAGTGGGTTGGAGCATCATGCCACATACCAAAAAGGTTGTGGGTTCAATCCCTTGTTGGGACATGTATGGAAGGCAACCAACTGATATTTCTCTCTCACATTGCTGTTTCTCTCTCTCTCTCCCCCCTTCCTTTCTCTATAAAAAAACACACAATAAAACGTATTCTCAGTATAGACTTTGTGGAAAAGGGAAATAAGAAAAAATAAGGGATGGGAGTTCCAGTCAAGATGGAGGCATAGGTAAGCACAGTACTCAGAACCTCCACAACCACATCAAAATTACAACTAAACCATAGAACGGCCATTATTCAGGTCCACCTGAAAGTTAGTTGAACAGAAGTCCTATAACTAAGGAATTAAAGAAGTCCAATCTGAACTAGTCAAAGGGGCAGAGATACAGAACAGGCTAGTCCCACACCCACCCATGTGTGGCAGATAAAAATTGAAAAATCAGAGGGTGGGGGAGGTTCTTTATCTCAACTACGGAGATTGCCAATGAGGAGTGAGGGGTCGCAGTTCCAACACTAGGCCTCCGAGCCCAAGCTCCAATGCCAGGAGGAGAAGTCTCCATAACCTCTTGCTATGAAAACCAGTGGAGATTGTGACCAAATGAGATAGAAGATTGCTAGAATCCCAGACATTCCTCTTAAGGAGCCCACAAAAGAACTTAAAAGGACATATTCAATCTGAGCTCCAGCACTAGTGTAACTTCACAGACATTAGGGGCATATGGAATAGAACTGAATTGTTTGGCTTTCAGACAAGAGTTGGATGGGCAGCTTTCTCCAAGATAGAGGAGCTAGCAGAGGCCATTGTTCCTTTTCTGAGCCCTCCCCACACAAAATCTAGCTGACGGATGCCATATCTGAGTGTGCATCAACCTGGCTTACACTGTTAGTGGGAACCTGGTGATTCCCTAAGATCCTGCCACACCCAACTTCTGGGCCCATCTAAGCTGTTTCCCATGGCTTTTCCATACAAAGGGCCCATCTTGGCTCGTGCCTTAGTCTTTCCTAAAATCTCAAATAAGCTGCGTCTGGCCTCAGCATGCCCTATACCTCTTGCTAAGTGGCCTCAGGCCCAGCACTAGCAGTGGCCAGCCTTGGTTTTCAGAATGGCCTCTTCTGAGCACCTCCAAGCCCAGCACAAATAGCAGTAATTTGGAGGTCGCTTTGTAGCTCATGCCAGGTGACCCCAGGCAGGGCACAGGTAATGGCTGACCTTGGCCTGCACCTCCCCAAGAGCTCCAGAGCCAGCTCACATGGTGGACAGCTTCAGACCACACTGAAACAACACCCCATCACCTCTATGAGTGGCACACTAAAGAGCCAGAATCAGCAGGCACTAGAGCTGCACTGAAGCAAGTCCTGGTCTGTGGGTTCAGCCCCTATACAGCTGATTCTCCATAGTGGTCACTGCTAGTCCTCACAGTTGATCAGCCTAAGGGTATATCCCTCCCACTGATGTGCCAACAGCACTTAAGGTGCAACTACCACAGGAGGTTGTACACAGCCCACATGATGTGGGGTCAGGGGGTGCCTGGAGTGTCCAGCTCGGGTGACTGGCAAGGCTGTGCCCTGGATCCTACAGGACACCTACATCATCACTGGACCCTGCAGGACACCTACAATCCTTCCCCTTTGGTCACTCAAGTAGTTTTTTTCTGACTAGCAAGGAACAGTGTGGTACTCCGAGGACTGGAAATCCTATGTTACAGGTGTGAATATATTTTCTTCATCTATAAAATAAATCCAAATAAAATGCACTTGAACTGAAAAAAAAAATAAGAAAACACTTTCTAATAACCCTTTTCACAGTGGGTTTAAGTCCTTGCACGGTATTCAAAAACTACCCACCTGTTTTGGACATAGGTAAGCACAGTACTCAAATAAAAGAGGATTTATTTGGTTGGAGGATATGGGCTCTGTAGGTGGCCTCTTTTGGTTCCTTTGCAGTTCCACATGGTGACCAGAGTTATAGGGAAACAAGAGTAAATCGCATAACCTCTTTCAGCCTTTGTTTTCTACATTTCAAATAATGACAAAGGGATGCGGTACTTTGTAAACTATAAAATTCTGAAAACTATTATTATTATTTTCTGCTAGTTCAGCGGGTTCAAAAGAGACATATTTAATTTCTATGAAAGTGTCAGAGATAACTTTAAGCCCAGAAAGAGTAGATTAACCATCTATGTAGTGGGATATGGGAGGCACTAAAAACCAGCTCTCCCAAAACAGAAAAAAGTCCATCCCCTACCCTTAGTCTATCAAAACGCTTGATATTCCACCACTGAAGATTCACTTCCCTCTAATATATTGTCAACACCTAGGGTAAGTCTTACTTATCATTCCATTCTCATACACATAATGCTTAACAGAGTAGATGATCAAAAAACACTGATTATTTCTTGAAAAAGGATTCATATCTTCAGAAATCCAAAATTTAAACTCCAACAGGATTACAAAAATGATATGCTGAGATTTTGTGAACTGCTGACTGAATAAGTGGGTAACTACAGTGGTGGACACTGCAGTATGACACCCAGATCCCCACCCCAGTACTGAGGCACTCATTTGCCCAGTCACTGAGAGTGTCAATGGTCCACAGTTGACAGCCAAGTCCCTTTTCTGGCCTTTCCCTCAGTAAAGAAAGCCACCTCACCCAAAGTCATACTTGTGGATATTTCTCTCTTTTCCATATCCAGCACGGCTAGAGAGTGGTCCAGTTCCTGAGTAGGGGCGTCTGGGGATTGAGAACATGAAAGAAAGAGACTGACACAGAGATAGAAGGAAAAAGCTGGGGCCGGTGGGAACGCTGTCCTCTGAGGAGAGACAGGGATAGGAACCCTGAGCCCATACAGAGTGTTTATTTTATACAGTGAGAAAAACAGGAAGTTTTACTAAAAGTCAAGACAAAGGAGATTATGCACATTCTAGGGTGGGCCTGGGTCTTATTCATTCCTGGTGCTTGGCTGGATTTAAATAACAAAACCCACCCCCTGGCACCTGGGCTGAAGGTCAAGCTGACAACACTCTTGCCTTTTGGCAAAGCATGTTTCCAGGACGTGGCTTTGCCAATGCCACTGGATTCAGTTGACAATAATTAAAGAAATGCCCATGTGCCTTCCCAGGTGCACTCTACACATACTTCCCCCCACCCCCAGGGATATAATGGCCCAGTTTTCATGTTTTAATTTGGGCCACTTCTAAAGGATCATCCCTGCTCTAGCTCTCTCTGCAGGATCAGCTGAGGCTTCTGTTGAAATTTGAATTAATTTGGATAAATGTGCTCCAGAGAAACAGACACATTTATTATGAGGAATTAGTGCACACAATTATGGAGGCTGAGAAGTCCCTTGATCTGCCACCTGCAAGCTGGAAAACCCAGGTAACCTAGTGGTATAATTCTGTCTGGTTCTGAAGGCCTAAGAACCAGGGGAGCTAATAGCATAAATCCCAGTCCAAGGACAGAAAAAGACCGATGTTGCAGCTCAAACTTTTGGGTAGAAAAGAAATGAATTATCTCTTACTCCTCCTTTTGTTCTACTCAGGCCCTCAATGGACTGGTTCAGACCGACCACATTACAGAGGGCAGTCTGCTTTACTGAGCCCCCCACTTCAAATGCTATCTCACCCAGAAGCACCTTCACAGACACACTCAGAAATAGTGCTTAGCCAAATATCTGGGTACACCTAACATTTACCATTACACAACTGTATTGGAGTTCAACTTCTCCTACTCAACCCTGCTTCTGTTACTACCCCATAGCTGTTTAAACTTCTTGCATGTATAATATCCATCTTAGAGTTAGTTTCTTGGGAAAACTCACCTGTGTTGCCGACGCCTCCTGTAAATAAAGTTAGGAGTCAGACACATCCCTTTTGATGCTATGCTCTCAAGTAGGACACTGTGCTAGAAAACCAGGCCTACATTTTGTGCCATTAAAAACCTAATGACTAGATGAAAAAGATGGTAAATATTGTTCTATTTCTCTGAGAAAGCTTAGCTTTCATAAAGTCTCTCAGTTGTTTTGTTGTTGTTTTTAATCTCAAGACTCATATACATGCTAAGAGGACACCAAAGTTCCAAATTTTCTTGCTTCCCTTTATCAGGAGAGTGTGAAAATGTAATTGCTGATCAATAAGTACTAGGCTTCTGCTATCTTTTCACACTTACTGTTTGGCTCACTAGAATATAACTGTGAAGCTTCCATTATATATTCATTCCAAACTGAGTTATTTGGCCTTTGTAACTTTATACATTGAATAAGTGTTCCAAGTAATGAGAGCAGGTAATTTTTATTGCATTATGAGGAAAATAAGTAACTTAACGGAGTGGTTTATTGAATGTAATTTATTTCATTGCTTATCATCTATATTAGACACATACACAAATTATATTCTTTAATTTCATGTTTTTAATGTATTTTTATTGATTTCAGAGAGGAACAGAAAAGGAGAGAGAGATAGAAACATCAAAGATAAGAGAGAATTATTGATCAACTGCCTCCTGCACACCCGACACTGGGGATTGAGCCTGCACCAGGCATGTGCCCTGACCGAGAATCAAACCATGATCTCTTGGTTCATAGGTCGACGCACAACTTGGGAAGTATCTGATGTCATGTGACTACTAGCAAGAGTACTTTTTTATTTGTCTGTTATTTAAAGGTGGCATACTTAGGATTCACAAAATTTATTTCATTCAATCAAAAAACATATTTGAGCCTATTTGTGCATCAAAATTCCATGTCACTCTTTAAAATATGAAGAAAATGTAAAGCATGTTTAATTTAGCTTTCAAAGCATTTCACCTGACCAAGGTTTGCTACTTCAGTCTATCTGTCCAACCAACTTTCTATCAGGGAATAATGTAAATCAGAAAGGAAAATGAACAAACCAAGCTGAGTGGACACTCCACCTTTCATGGATTTTTAAAAATTCTTAGTGAGAACCAAATCACTGACTATTTAGAACTCTATTCCCTCCCTAAAAATGTAGAGGCTGTCAGATCCTCCTCCAATCTCTTTAGAAGGATCAGCTGGGAAAAAATACTTTTAACTTCTCAGTCCTGACTGAATATTCTTGCAGAATGAAATCTAGGTTCCTGCAGGGTAATTCAATGGTAACCATGGTAAAAGAAATGTAAAATTATTTTTAATAAAACTGTATATTAAAAAATAAAAAATATTCCAATGTTTGATCTACTGGAAGATTCAAAATACTTTAATTATACTTATTCATTACCTTTTCTATCTCTCTAATAAATAAAATGTTGAGGGAAGAAATATATTTTATGTATACTCTCATGAACAAAATGAAGAAAGATTTCATTTCCATAAAATATGGATTAATTTAACTGGGCATTGTTCCTAAAACTTAGTCTAATATTTAATACAAAAATATAATCAGGAGATCATATAGATGGGAACGCTTGGTAAACCCAACGATTTCTCAAAAGCACATGATTGTTACTAATAATCTATGTAACAATTTATATGGCATCAAATAAGAGATTTTAAACTTTGGCTAGCACTGAAAAACCTGTCACATAAAATCCTGTACACCCAAATGATTAATGCTGACAAATTATAGGTCCCTACTGAACAGTTTTCAAAGAGTGACATATTTTTAAAACAAGTAGAAAGCAGTCAGTTTTGGAGATGATAAAAATGTAATATGTACTGTTGATTGCTGACATTTATATAGAGTTGACACTAGATGTCACTTGTCATAGCAATTAATATAGCAATTTGCATATCCTAGAGCCCATAATGAAATTTTGCTAAGTTCAAATTTTTTTAATTTATTTTTAACTCTCATATTAATATCTCTTTCATTAACATGCAGTATAGAACAGGGTTTCCCAATATGTTTTATTACATACTCAGAAGATGATAAAATTTGTACTAGGTCCCTCCTGGCCACCAGAGGAATGGAAGGAACAACATCTTGGCACACATAAAACCACAGGGGGGCACCAGCTTCCTATGGTCAGTTTTGTAGAAATCATCCATCCGTTCTATGATGTATGTATACTCCACCAACCCATACCAAGGAGAGTGAATCCTAGATATTTATAAAGAAAGTAAAATCTCATTATAAACATTTTCTTAAAGTTATTTTCATGTTTTTGTCAAGTCAATTACAGCGAATTATATACAACAAATGGTTCATGACTTCTCTGTCCTTGTTGTTTATAACAAAATATGGTTATTTTGTTGTTTTGTTGGGAAACAAAGTGTAACTTCTGCAGAAAAAGTGCAAACCGGTCAGACCCTTAGGCTACTGCAAAGTGAAAACCAGCTGCTTCATCTATAAAGAAAGAGCTCTGCATTCCCAACAATGTGGGAGGGTTCCTGGAGACCAGATGTGGACCTAAGTGGTGAAAGTCTGAGGTTGTTTTAAGTCCTACCCAAGAAAACCCTACTGGGAAAGGAGCAGCAGCCAGACACCTACAGGGTCAGGAGGGGTGGTCCTTTCCAGCATACCAACCAGCAGATCCTCTCCCCACAAGAAAGATTTGAAATGCCCACAAAAGTGTCCATGGAGTCAGGGCAACTTTAAATGTTTGCCAAGCTGGGTCTCAGCCTACCAATAGTGACTGGCTAATAATGCCTGGACACTCACCTGGGCCTATACTGAGAAGGCTAAAAAGGACTAATTCCAATGTAACCCTGATATTTGGGGTGGGGAGGGGAGCTAGCAACCTGAATCTGTGCTAGCAAGCCCAGTGTACATTCTTGATAACCTATAATTAAGTCACTACCTCTGTCTGGGGGTTCATTAACGCTGGCCCATGGCCAGACCATCAGATATGGCCTGGAGACCCCCAACACCTGGGCCTTTTTGCAAAACCCGTGAAAAAAACAGAAGCATAATCCATATTTGTGGGACAAAGACCCCAGAAAGATATAAAAGAGAAGACCCCTGCATGTTACTTTACTCAGATTTGGGAAGTTATTCCTCTGGGTCTACCTGCGTATTAAACAGTGTAACTCCTTTTCTCTAAAAGCACTGCTTGGTTTTTCTTTGGTCTTCTGCAACAGTACTACTTGTGGGGAGCCTCCACAGACATTTCCCCAACTGGAGCCAGTGTTGCCGCTGGACTGGCCTTTGTGATTCTTGTCATGATTGTAAGACCCACCTCAGCAACAACTGTGAAAAATTTTATCACTCACAAGTCCTGAAGTGTACACAGCAGACCCAGGACCAGAGCACCCCAGGGGCCATACAGTAATGTCACAGGAAATAAGAGCAAAAGAGGGACAGAGGAAGGGATGGAGGGAGGGAAGGAAATAGAGCAGACATGGGGTTCTGCCTTCTTAGAGTTGAGGGTGTGGTACCTTGGGTTTTGCGGGTTCGCTCTTTATGGGTGAATTTAAAACAAGAAAGCAGGAATTACAGTACAGAGAGGGAAAAGCAAGCTCTCAAACCAGAGCTCTGAAAAGGGAAAGTCCATGGGTGGGGTGAACTAGCTCCTCCTCTAGTTGCATAGCTGGTCATTTTATTGCCTATGGATATCTTTGAAGTGGATGGATGCCTCAGAAATCAAAAGCTTACTGTCAGGTACTTACATGACAATCAAAAAAGCTGTTAGTTCTTACACAAAGCACACCACCACCCAGTGGCACTGCCTGTTCTTTCTTCCCTTCCCCCTCCCACACTCCAGAACTAGCAACTGGAAAAGGATGGATGTGAGAAAACAAAAGCTTCAAAGCTTGCCCTCTATCCCCAGCAGCTGCCTTGCGTCTTCCAGGGTGAGGGGTAAATTTGATATTAAACCACATTAAGAATTGTGTTGATTGTTGAATACTGGGCATTCTGTTTCCTGAGCTGAAACTATCTAGAGCTTAGTGTGACTCTAGGACTTTCTATTATTTCAAGTCACCAGGGAAGTCCTGGGCCTGCCCAGATTTCATCCATCAGGAGGGAAAAACTGCTTCCAGGAGTAGATATTAAAGGAGCATAAGGGATGAAAATTAACTTGTTCTCTGCTTATTCATGTTACAGGTTACACTGAAAATTAGTTAAAACAGAGAGCACCTATAAAGGTATAGCTTTCTCATGTTTGCTTTAAACTTCATGAAACTTCTTTGAGCTATTCAGCAAAAATCTGGCCTTTTCCGGATGTTTTATAGAAAGACTTCAAATCTCAAAGTTGCCCAAGTGTGTAACTGACCAAGGTGACGAATAAGTAAGAGTGAAATCAAGGCCTACATGAGATAAAGAAAAATCCTAGGCAAATTCAGGAGCTAAAGTCAATTTTTTTGAAAAAAATAAAATGTGGAATTTGTTACCAAAGAAGAGATAAGTTAGAAAACAAGGCTAGAGAAGAATCCAAGATGGTGGCGTAGGTAAACACCTAAACTGCTGCCTCGCACAACAATTTAAACTGCAACTAAAAGATAAAACGGACATCATCCAGAACCACAGGAAGGCTGGCTGAGTGGAAGTTCTACAACTAGAAGGAAAGAGAAAAGAGCATTGAGACATACACGAGCGCTGAAAAGCTGAGGTACGGAGGCGCGGGATCTGGGCTGGCAGCAGGCATTGCTTTTTTCAACCCAAAGGGAGACAAGCCCCCGATTACTCTGAAATACAGTTTCTGGGGAGATGTGGGGGACCCAAACTCCTACGGGGAGAAGCTGGATTGTTTGCTACCGGGTCGGAGAGTGAGGGGGGCCTGCTTGTAGAGCTGCGCATGGGAATAATTGTTTATCTGCGCTGGGGCACTGGACGGGACGCAGTCGGAGACACAGAGCCGGCTAACTAGCAGCCATTGCTATTTGCCACGCCCTAGCCTAGTGATGCCCTGAGACCCCGCCCCACACAACCTACAAACCCACCCAAGCTCCAAGCAGCGGCTTTTGCATATGAATGGACTGCCACAACTTAACCTAACAAACTTTCAGCCTGGATCAGACAGCTCCAAAACCTCCAAACCCCAAGCAAAGAGGAGAAAACTGTAGCTCTCACTATAGCTCCTGCTGGGTGGACTCAGACAATAGCTGACCTACACCCCATTGGAGATCCAGAAGCCAGTATACCTAGTGGTCAGTGTGAGAAACCAGATTTCAACTCCTCACATCCATAAGTGACACATTCAAGAGGCAGACTCAGCGAGCACCAAAGCCCCACTGAAACAAGTCCTGCACCATAAGCGTGTCTCCAGCACAGCAGTTCTTATAGACACAGCGAGTCCTCACAGCCAATTGGCCTGGAGGTCAATTCCTCCCAGCGTACCAACAGCAATTAAGGCTTAACTACACCAAGACTTTGCACTCAGCCCACAAAGGGGTGTACCAAGAGCGTCCACATCAGGTGATTGGGGAGGCTGAGCTACTGCCCCCGAAAGGTCAGCTACCACACAAAGCCACTCCATCAACACAGGGAAGCAGCCAAAATGTGGAAACAAAGAAACATGTCACGAATGAAAGAAACAGAGGAAAGCAAACTCCTGGACGACATAGAGTTCAGAACCACATTTATAAGGTTACTCAAGAATCTTCTAAAAACCACTGAGAAACTTGATGACACTTCTGAGGAGCTTAGTGAGACCTTCAAGGACCTTAATGAGAATGCCAAAAAAATGGAAAAGGACCAGTCATAAATGAAGCATACACTGTCTAAAATAAAGAATATACAGAAACTCAACTGTAGATCAACGTACCCCAAGAATCAAACCAAAGATCTGAAATATGAGGAAACAAAAAACACCCAACCAGAAAAACAAAAAGAAAAAAAGAATCCAAAAATATGAAGATAGTGTAAGGAGCCTCTGGGACAACTTCAAGCATACCAACATCCAAATTTTTGGGGTGCCAGAAGAAGAGAGAGAGCAAAATACTGAAAACCTATTAGAAGAAATAATGACAGAAAACTTTCCCTACCTGCTGAAAGAAATAGACTTACAAGTCCAGGAAGCACACAGAACCCCAAACAAAAGGAATCCAAAGAGGACCACACCAAGACACATCATAATTAAAATGCCAAGGGCAAAAGACAAAGAGAGAATCTTGAAAGCAGCAAGAGAAAAACGGTTAGTTACCTACAAGGGAGTACCCATACGACTGTCAGCTGATTTCTCAGCAGAAACTATGCAGGCCAGAAGGGAGTGGCAAGAAATATTCAAAGTGATGAACAGCAAGAACCTACAACCAAGATTACTCTACCCAGCAAAGCTATCATTCAGAGTTGAAGGTCAGATAAAGAGTTTCACAGACACGAAAAAGCTAAAGGAGTTCATCGCCACCAAACCAGGATTACATGAAATGCTGAAGGGTATTCTTTAAGAAGAAGAAGAGGAAGAAGAAGAAAAAGGTAAAGATAAAAATTATGAATAACAAAATGACATCAAATACATACCTACCAACAAGTGAATCTAAAAATCAAGTGAATAAAAATCTGAAGAACAGAATGGACTGGTGAATATAATAGAATCAGGGACATAAAAAGGGAGTGGACTGACGACTCTCAGGGGAAGCAGGTGTGAGGGGGGTGGGAAGAGATTGGACAAAAATCTTACTCTTATGGATGAAGACAGTGGCAGGGGGTAAGGACATGGGCTGGGGTGGGGAATCAGATGGAGGGGAGCTATGGGGGAAAAAAAAAGAGGAACACCTGTAATAATCTGAACAATAAAGATTTATTTAAAAAAAAATAAAACAAGGCTAAAAATATTATGAAAAAGCAGATAATTACTTCAAGTTATCAAAATCATGGCAAAAAAAATATTGAGAATAGAAAAAATTCAGTTGTTAGCATGTTGATACTTATATTTTTTAAACTTGCAGAACCAAAAATAAATATATTCCTGAGTTAATCCTCTCTGGTCTCAGGTTTCTAATTAAAACATGTTACTCTGCTATGGTTTTGTTTATAATTAAAGAACTAGGAAATTATTGACAAAGCCTCATCACTATACACACACAATTAAAATGTTAAACCGTGGGAAACAGGACATGTTGAAAGCTCTTAAAATAACTATAAATGCTCATGCATGCCAGGATCAACAGACTTCACATCTCTTTGCTTTTATTTCAGTAGCACCTTTCACTGAGAAATCTAAAATTCTTTGGACATCTAGACCAATGCACATGATCTTGCTGGCATTCACATTTCCTACTCAGCCCTCTGCTCAGCTAACCTCCCCATTTCTCTCCTTAAGGCCTCCATGTTGGTGCCTACCTCATGTTCAGTGTGCCTGAGTCATACCATGACAGAGAAACACCTCTCTCTAATTGGAACTTTCTGAATCAAGGCAATAACATCAAGCTCAGATATAACGGTGAAATTATAAACATTTTTAATTATCTGCATTCTAAAATCTATACTTGTTAAATAGCTACTTAGATTATAATCAGCTATGGATTTAACTATTTTGTTAATAGTTGTGTTATTATTATGAAGTTCTTCCAGATCTTTCAGCAATGATTTCACCAAATCATAATATAAAGTACATTTCTAATGTCTGAACAATTCTAAAAGAAAATCCATTTAAAAATTCTTACTGTCCCATAAATTAGGAAAGAATAAATGCATAGCTTTTCACATATGAGGCTGACTTCCTAACATTCAGAAAAAGAAGGTATTTTATTCAGGAAATTCCTTTTTTAAATGTGATTGCTATATTTTGTTGACATAAGAAACATCCAAATCTGTAGAAAATTTTAACAAGAATTTACTTGAACCAAATTGGCAAGATATGCTGGGAGCAAGGTCTCAACTGTGCCAGAAAAGAACAGTTTTACAGTTTCTTTTATGCATTTGAAATTAAGAAAGATTACATGGAAGTGGAAAAAGCAATGCTGGGATAGGATTACAAAATAGTTAACAAGATTATGTGTTTTCTTGAGGGTTAATATCCCCTTTCAAGGGGTATTACTTCTGCCATTTCAAATCTAACTACACAAGAACAGTGGACAGGGCTGCATTAAGACCTTTCACTAAAGAAGTTATATGCCTGGCCCTCGCCGGGTGGCTCCACTGGTTGGAGCACCATCATCCCATACAGCTGGTTAGATTCCTCATCAGGGCACACACCTAGGTTGCAGGTTGCCTCCCAGATGTGCTCTGGTCGGAGCACATCTGGGAGCCAACCTATAGATCAATGTTTCTCTCTCTTCCTCTCTCTCTCTAAAAATCAATTATAAATTAAGCAAGTGATTTGTAAAAAAGAGTATGAACCTAATACTCCATAAAAGTTTGTCTTTTATTTCAGCTCATAAATAACTTTTTTCCTCTGGAATATTCAAATTTGATATTTCTCTTATTAATACAACTTTTAAGTACTAACAATTTATTATGGATTGATTGTTAATAACTATTGAAAACATTCAGATATTTAAATTGGTAAATCCAATTCAGACTATAAGAAACAGTTACTACCTAACTGCTTGTACATTGCTGGCCTGTCCACTACTTTCCTGTCTTTGTTCTGACAGGATGCATTGCACAATCTGCCTTGAACCCCACTTCAAGTGATTAGCCAATATCCTTAAAGTGTTTTCATCATTAGCAGATGAAAGTGCCTATACCTATTTTTCTCTTTATACTTACAGAGCACTTACTTTGTGCCATTCTATATATGTAACTGTCTTCCATGTCTCATTTAAAAACTAAAGCATCATCATTTAGCCATACATTATAGTCTCTTTTTTATGGATGACAAAATTGAGCTTCAGAGATGATTTGCTCAAAATCACACAACTGTGAGTGGTAGACATTGAGTGTGAACCAAGCTGCACAAATATTGTACTTGAAAAGTACATGCTCCCCTAATAGCCAGAGGGCATGCATTAGCTTCAGCCTTGCTCCATGCTAAAGTCAAATATAATTCCCTTGTTGCTGTTTTGAACAAAGTGAAGTATTGACCCAAAGTATTCAGGTCAGCTCCATGGACAATCCCCAGCAGACCAAATTATAACTGACCTTACTGAATAACACAGGTGATTCAAAAGATAATTCCTTTAAGCACCATTGGGGAGTGGCTTAAAATAATATAGAATGAGGGAAACAAGGGCTAAATGAGCATAAACTACATCCATTACCCTATATCATAAAAGCCTGACATGCTAAGTGTCCAGTCGTCCTGTTGGCTGTTCAACCAATCAAAACATAATATGTTAATGATATGCTAAGGCTGCTCAACTGCTTGCTATGATGTGCACTGACCACCAGGAGGCAGACAGTCGAACAATCAACCAGTCGCTATGAGGTGCACTGACTACCAGGGGGCAGATGCTCCGATTGGTAGGTTAGCTTGCTGCTGGGGTCTGGCCAATTGGGACTGAGCGAGACAGGCCGGACATGCCCTGGAGCTCTCCCGCAGTCCCTCCCTGGCTGGCCAACCTCCTGAGTTCCTCCCCGGCCCCTATTGTGCACTGGTGGGGTCCCTCAGCCTGGCCTGTGCCCTCTCACAATCTGGGACCCCTCAGGGGATGTTGGAGAGTTGGTTTTGGCACGATTCTCAGGCCAGACTGAGGGACCCCACTGGTACACAAATTTGTGCACCAGACCTCTAGTATTTATATAAAAAGATAAACTGGAGAGCCAGGCAGCCTTATTATTGTGAAGAATTGTTTAACATCACATCTAACCACAGTTAGAAAAACTGCCACAACACAAGTGCTTAGGACAAGGTGGCATGGTAAACATTTATTTCAAAAATGTTTCCTTACAACTATTTGAAGACAGGAAATGAAAGAACAAATCATAAAAGGACTTTGAAATAGAAAAAAATCATCTAGATGCATAAAATGATCATAATAGTGAATAGAATCCATATCTAAACTTGTCTTTCATTTATCTAACTCACATATCACCTTCCAAATGTAATGGAAGTTCAGCCATAAAATCAACTTAGAAAGGAGAATTACCTGGCCTACCTGCATACATTGATTTAATAGCAAAGCACTTTCCTGCAAAGACATTTGTATGCTCTCTGGAAGGACTTTAAAGCTCTTCATCTTATATTTTACTAGACAGTGATTTATTATAGGGAAAGAATTCAATCTTTCCTCTTATTCTCAGTAAGAAGTGTCAGCAACACAATTTTAAAAAAGAAAATAGACCTTATTTTGCAAGATCAAATAGGAAATCCACATCTGTGGTTTCAGTTGAATCTCCCAGGCCCCAGTATTCATAATCACCTTCTGTATTCGCCTTCTTCTATTCTTCTTTTGAACTGTTTTTGCTACCCCACTAAGATTGCTGGCCCATATTCCTGCTCTAAGGACTGCCATATGGGGAACCTAACTCTTCTACTCTTTTTTTGCCTTTAATGATTAAGGTACTACATATGTGACCTTATCACCCCATTACCTCCCCCCCTACTCATGCCCTCAGCCCCCTGTTGTCTGTGTCCATTGGTTAGGCTTATGTGCATGCATACAAGTCCTTTGGTTGATCTCTCCTCCTTACCCCCACCCTCTCCTACCTTCCCTCTGAGGTTTGACAGAACAACATAAACTGATGAACAAAAACAGATCCAGTAACTCTTCTACACTTACATGTTTTTCCAGCTTTACTGGGGACATCAAACATTGTGTGAGTTTAAGGTGTACAATGTGATCATTTGATACCCTTGTAGAGTACAAAATGATCGGCTGGAAAGCTTCCTATGTACTTTATTTGGTTTGGGTGTTTATTGTTTAACACTTAAACTAGACTACCAGTTCTTTACAGAAGAGATTCTTTCTTTACTGTTCACTTCTGTATTTTTCAGAGCCCCACGTAACATTAGCACTTAAAAAAGTAATTTTGACTGGCTGACTAAATACTGCAAGAGCTCCAAAAGACTTTTGTAATTTTAAGTCATCAAAAGCCAATGATAGCATGTAAACAGTCACACTTTCAAATGGAAGCTCAACTAATGGTTTGTCTTCCTTTTCTTTGGTGCAATAGAATGCCTGTATTTCCTGCTACTTCCTAGAATAATTTAAATATTAAGACAGTTACCCAGAAAAAAAAAAAAGGTTGTTTCGAGGTAGCTAATAATTTTTGTCCTTCATTTAATAAACTATTAGTTCAAATGCTAAAGAACCCTAGAGAAATCAAGGAGACAGTAGAAATAAGGAAATACCTCTTAGAGAAATAAGGAGTACACCTAGAGAAAAAGAAAAAAATTGGGAGGGGGGCAATAGAAAAAAAGGGATAAGTAAAAGGGGGCCTCAAAAATCTGGAATCAGTTTCAGGGAAGTTATCCAAGAAAGATAAAGGAGCTTAGTGGGTGAACTGGCAAAAGACCATTAAGTTGAATCTGGGTTGGTGAAGAGGTGAATTGCTCAGGCAGACTGCTTAGCCCTTATTCAGAAAGAATGTTCTGTTGCCTGTGCCCAGTCATGACACAAAATGTCTTTACTGACATCTCATCAGAACTTTATTATCATCCAGAACCTCAACCATTAACTGCCTGATATGGGTAGTTTTCCCCAAACCCCATCTCTAAAAGTGCATCTAAGAAAAGGAGGTGGGACCCTTGACATCTGATGGGTGGGATAAAGTATCAGTGCATTTGTTCTTAGGGGAGGGGAAATAAGCAATGAGCAATAAGATTCATACTGCACTGTCACTAAAAAATGTTGAACCATCTGTTCTCAATGAATAGGTCCTTGGGGCTTTTGAAGTAACTTTTGTATAACTTACTAGCATGCAAGAGTAGGCCTTCTTTCCCCTGGCTGCCGGCACCAGCTTCCCCCTGGCACCCAGGACCCGGGCTTGCCTCGCAGCCCTGGCTTCGTCCAGATGGTTGTCCGGAAGGATGTCTGGAAGGAAGTCTGGTCTAATTAGCATATTACACTTTTATTATTATAGATTAGGGGAGCTATTCATCAAACATGGTGGTTTGAATACACAAGTTTACCTCTATGCCCTCCTAAAATATCACCGAAATAACAAAATAACAAAAAGAATAAAAGACAGCAACAGATAAAGAGATATTCTAATTTTGGAAGATGGAAAGTAGATGGGCAGTGGTAATTGACTTAGCAAAGAAGAGGAAACAAACATGAAGTTGGGAAGCCAATCAGAAGTAAGTTGGGTTTTGCTCCAGAATCCCAGAATCCCAGAATGCATGAGGAGTTGAGACACTCCTTAGAGTGGAGGGTGAGGAGACCCAGCTGAAAATCTATACAGAGAATAGTCAATTTCCTAAATCCCTTCCTCCACCCCATCCATCCATTTGCCCCTATTCTGTTTCATGAGGAAATTAGAGATTTATTATTTTTTTTTAAAGTTTAACAATGACTCCCTTCTCCCTATCAACTCCTAGAATATATGGAGGCAAGAAATTGAAGAAACTCTTTCTGAAGAATTTGATCACCTAAAGAGAAGGGCCCTAATATCATAAAATCTGGTGTCTTCTCCAAGAAAACCTGGAGCAGATTCCTGCCAGTCTATAGACCCAGCAAGCTTTTTGGTGTTTCTATCAGTTTCTTTAGTGCCTCGCTCTTAAGCATAAATAGCAAACCAGTGCCACTAGCCTTTTCAGGAAACCCTCAACATAAAAGACAAAGACCTCAAAACAAGTTTATTTTTTTAAAAAGGAACTCAGCAAAGAGAAATAATACAAGAGGAGAAAACAATTAAAATGAATAATCCCAGGAATAAAAGAGAGAACTGTCATAATATAAGATCAGAATGCTATATTTCAAAAAGAAAATTCAGAGAATAATAAAGCATTCTTGAAACTTAAAAAGAGAATAAAATTTTAAATATTAAAACAAAACTGGTAGATAGATTTTTTGGTTTGTGTGTTTCTTCCAGAAAGTTTGAAAAAGAAAGACATGAACAATAGGAATTATAAAGAGAACAAGAAAGAAAACTATCAATGAAATAAGATAATTTAAGTGTATGGGGTTTCAAATTGAAAGGTTACACTTGGAGCCACGGAGCATCATTTTGTAATTTTACTTCTCAAGTAACTTCCAGATCCTGATAGCTTCCAAATTAAAAGAACCCACATACAAAAAAATCAGGGTCAGAATAGCACCAGGCTTTGCAATAACAATAGTAGAAGCTAATAGTCAATGAAGCAATGACTCTAAATAAGACAGAAAATTATGTTCAATTTATAATTCTATACTTAGCCAAAGTACCAAGGGTGACTTTTATTTTTTTTAATATATTTTTATTTATTTTAGAGAGAAAGGAGAAGAAGAGAGAGATGGAAACATCAGGAAGGGAGAAGGAGAGAGATATGGAAACAACAATGATGAGAGAGAATCATTGATTGGCTACCTCCTGCATGCCCCCCACTGAAGATCAAGCCTGCAACCTGGCATGTGCCCTTGACTGGAGTCGAACCTGGGACTCTTCAGTCTGCAGGCCAATGCTCTATCCACTGAGCCAAACTGGCGAGGGCAAGGTGACTATTATTAATAAGGCATTTTCAAATATGTAAGCTTTCAAAAAATAAATAACTTCCATGCATCATTCTCAGAAAGCTACAGGAGATTGTACTCCACTAAAATAAATCATTTATTATGTTCTCTTAGTATTTTCTGATGCATAAAATATCTGCAGTCAAATTCCCCTCTTTCATTTCTAGTATTGATTAATTTGTATAGGTTTTTATTTTCTCTTGATGGATTTTACTAGAAGTTTATCTGCTTGGCTAATCTTTTAGGAGGACCAAATTTTGATTTAATTAATTTATTTCACTTTTTTAAACTTTCTTTGGGATTCACTTTCTTTTATTTTTCTAACTTCATAAAGTAGAAATTTGTTTTTTCTTCTCCAACATATGCATTTAAAGCTATAAATTTCCCTCCGGGATCTTTTCTAGCTACATCATTTATTTTAAATATTTTCTCCCTGTGATTTCCCCTGTGACTAATGGGTTACTTAGAAGAGTGTTATTCAATTTCCAAATACTGGGGGATTTCTCAGATATCTTATTGCTACCATTTCTAATTTTTAATCCATTACGGTCATAGAATATACTCTGTAAAATTTCAATCTTTTGAAATGTATTATGACTTATTTTATGGTTCAGCATACGGTTTAATCTTAGTGACTATTCCATGTACATTTGAAAAGAATGTATATTCTGCCCTTGTTGGATCTGGTACCCTATGTCAATTAGATCATTAGTTAGTAACATTTTCAGATCTCTATTCTTATTCATTTTTGTCAGGTTGATCTACCAGTTATCAAGAGAGTTATTGAAAATCTCCAATTATGATTTTGTCTGTGTTTCTGCCTATGTTTTAGTAGCTCTCACAAGCTTTAAAATAGTTGTTTTCAGATTTTGTTCAGTTTATCACTGTTAACTGCAGGATAATTTATCTGATACAAGCTACACCAGCATTACCAGAAGCAGTAACCTAAAATTTTTGGATAATTTTGAGGAAAATATTTATATTCTAAAATATTGACTCATATTTCCAACTCTTACATATTATCCTGCCTACCTGTCCCCCCTCCCAATCACATCACAAAAGGACCTGATAAGATACATCATTTCCATTAATGGACTTTAAAAACTGCTCCTTTTGCATTTTATGTCTGTAAACAAGTATTATATTCCTCTTTAATCAATGCACCTTGAAAGATTTTCTGAAAATAAGACTAGAGGAAAATTTCTTTATTCCACTCTGTTACCCAATTTCCCACTCTTCTCTAAAAGGGGAAAAGAACAATTATGAGAGCACACAAACACAATGGAAGATCCTGTCCATTTATGGAAAATATTTTCTAGACATGCTGAAAAATAGAAAATTCATAACCACCAGAGGAATTGGTGATGACCAAACTAAAACGTTATAGAAAAGATTGATGTCGGTAATCAGAATGAAAGGCAATGCTGAGATTTCAAGGGAGAGTTCTAGAGAGAAATGAACTTCCTGCTGTATTTGGATCCATGTGCTCATGCTGCACAGTACAACTCAAAACATGAATCTCAAAAATGCCATATCATAAGTTATATAAAATGAAATTGTGTGGAAACATCTATTTTATGTGGTAGTATTCTAAAACTCATAAAATGTTTGAGTTGCAGGCAGACATTTCTTTGAAAGTTGAAACTAACTTCATAACTTTGATCAAGCTTTTGGTAGAAGTGGAAATAAAACATCATCTAGCATTAGGACAAAAGCACCTGCCCTATCCATATCCCCATTAAAAGCTTTCTTTCTAGCCAAGTGCTTTTCATGGGAGCACATTGAAAGGTGTGGGCTCTGAAGGTCCAGCACATTTCATTGCCCTCTGCGATTGTACAGGGAAAAGACAGAGAAATATATGAGAAGAAATAGTATAACTAAAAAGAAGAAAACACATTAATATAATAGTCTTAATGAAAAAGAGAAGAATGGAAAGGACAAATAAGGCATGGTTCCATAGAGGCACAAGGGAATTCAGAATCCCTGAGTTTCAACATTAACTCTGTTATTATCACAGTATGCAATCAAGTCATCATCAATATTTATATTTTTCATCCATTAATTAAGGGCACACATAAAAAGTATGAAACATAGGCCATGAAAATGAATGTAACCCTTCCATTGTTTCATATATAACCACTGAAAACCTTGAAAAGCTGATCTTTTATACTTTTCCCAAAAACTAAGACGGGCAGACAATCTCCCAAAAGAGAACTGCCTTAACCCAGCCACCACTATTACTCTGTCACTCTCTCTCTCTCATCCTGTATTATCTTTACAACACTCATCATTGTCTGGATTTATATTATACATTTTTTCTCCTTGTTTATTTCTAGACTATAAGCTCCATCTTATAAGAATATTATCTAGGGACAGCACTTTGTTTTGTGGCCTAATTTATCTCCAACATTTGAAAACTATACCTAGACTAGCCATAGTAGGGACTAAGTAACTATTGACTGGAGAATGAATAAATCTAATGCTGGAATTTAGAAGGAATTTGTACTGAAGCAGATTGAAACAGTTCCAGTGTTTATCATACTGCAATCTTGAATTATTTGGAAGTCAGCTAGAAGTACAATCACACTGACAAGAAAGGTCCTAAAGGCATTTAATCCTAGACTGTGACAATTCAGTAATACTCCACTACTGGTACCATATGCTGCTGAATGATTTCTGTAAGCTAAATTCAGTATTTTTGTAACTATTTTGTTCTCTATAGCCTACTCACATGGTTGAACTTAATTAAGAATTCTCACACCGGATACTTAATTAAGAATTCTCACATGGCAGTGGAGGTGCTGCCGGCCCCAATGGGCCTTGATGAGAGCGGGACCACAGTGGGATGGTGGAGCAGGTGAGTGGGCGGTGACAGGCCAAAGCGGGTGAGAAGGGAGGCCCCAGCTGGCAGCCTGCAGTCGCTAGGGACCCTATCTGTGCACGAATATTAGGGTAGGGGTCCATATATTGGGTATATGCACCAAGGGAAGAAATAGAAATATCACCAATTGACCCATTCTGCAAACTTCACTCTGGGTCTCAGAGTAGCAGAACCTTATAGCTCCAGACACATTTCCCCTCCTGGATTGTGGCTTGGCTGCTTGCGTTTCCATTTTTTCTGTTACGAATAGAGACATTTGATAGCATCCTAATGAATGGATATAGTGCCATGTTGTGAAGAGGACACGGAAACACACACACACACACACACACACAATCCTGTGCACTAAAAAAAAAAAAAAAAATAGCTTCTCACTGATCCCTCCACCTCAGTGTTTATTTTTTCAATTTCTCTTTATTCATTTTATTTTCTACACATAAAATATTTTGAGTCTTAAAAGTCAAAATTATATTAAAATGTGAGTACCAAGGGGGAGAGATCAACGAAGGGACTTGTATACACGCATATAAGCATTACCAATGGATACAGACACCAGGGTGGTGAGGGCATGAACAGGAGTCGGGTGGGGAGGGGGGAGGGGATAAGGACACATATGTAATACCTTAATCGATAAAAAAGTAATAAAAAGCAATTCGAAATTTAAAAATATATATGAGTATCTACATTTCAATCTATATTCTCATTTCCATTTCTTCATCATTACTTTTTGTATGATTTTTAGATTTTTTTTTTACAACAGAGGAGATACTATATTTACTCCTAAGACCCAGACAGAAGATAGACTACCTCCTACTAACTCAACTACTTTATCTAGTTGAAGAAAATAAGTTCAATAAATTGGATTATTTATGCATGCAGGTCCTGTTAAATTATTTGATTCATTATTTTAAACCAAATTACATTTACTATCTAAATTCTTAATATTATTGCCTTCTTTTTATTTTATTTTTTTCTTAAACAAAGGGGAAAAGATAAAATCCCACATTCAAGATTAAAAAAACCATAATAAAACTTCACTTAAATATTGTCTATTGTCATAATATAGCAAATAGCAGTACAGATGAGCTGACATCAATGGAATCTGTACCTTAAAAGTCAGTGTGTATTTATTTTGTGAGCAAGAATTTAGTTTCAGCAACAAAAATTCTTATCACATTAAATTAATTTTAATTTATTGTTTTTTTCTGGAGAGGGTTATGTATTTATAATTTGCTAATTTGTTTTGGTTTTATATTGGTGTAAAAGTTATAGGTTTATCCTGAGTTTTAGGCTTTATACATTTGAGAAACATTATCATAAAGGCCCTTCAAGTCATTGCTGGGGACCAGTGAGAAATCAGTCCCTTAAAAATGCAAATTAAAACCACAAAATACTACTTCACACCTGTTAAAATGGCTATTATTATTAATAAGAGAGGATGTGGAGAAAAGGGAACCCTCATACACTGCTAATGGGAATACAAATTGGTACAGCCACTGTAGAAAACAGTATGAATAGAGCTACCATATGACCCAGCAATCCCTCTGGGTATCTACCAAAAAAAAATTATTCATAAAGATATATACACTCATATACACTCAGTGTTTATTGCAGTACTATTAATAGTAGCCAAGACATTGAAACAACCTAAGTGTCCTTAATGGATAACTGGATAAAGAAGATATGGTACATGTATACAATGGAATACTATTCAGCTATAAGAAAAGATGAAATACCTCCATTTACAATAACATTAATGGATCTTGAAAATATCATACTAAGTGAAATAAGTCAGATGAAAAAGGACAAGAACCACATGATTTTACTGATATATAAAGTAAAAGCAACAAATGAACAACAACAAAACTTATACACATAGAAACAGTATGGTGGTTACCAGAGGGGAAGAGGATGAGGGAAGCTGAAGAGAGTGAAGGGGGTCAAATATATAGTGACAGAAAACTAGACTTTGGTGATAAGCACAAAATGCAATATACTGATGATGTATTATAGAACAACTAGAGGCCTGGTGCACAAAATTCGTGCATGGTGGGGGTTGTCTCTCAGCCCAGCCTGCACCCTCTCCAACCTGGGACCCCTTGAGGGATGTCTGACTACCCGTTTAGGCTCGATACTACCAGTAGAATCAGGCCTAAATGGGCAGTCAGACATCCCTCTCACAATCCAGGAATGCTGGATCCCAACTGCTCACCTGCCTGCCTTCTTGATTGCCCCTAACCACTTCTGCCTGCCAGCCTGATCACCCCTAACCACTCCCCTGCCAGCCTGATTGATGCCTAACTGCTCCCCTGCCAGCCTGATTGCCCCTAACTGCCCTTCCCTGCAGGCCTGGTCACCCCCAACTTCCCTCCTCTGTAGGCCTGGTCCCTCCCAACTGCCCTCTCCTGCAAGCTTAATCGCCCCCAACTGCCCTCCCTTGCAGGCCTGGTCCCTCCCAACTGCCCTCCCTGCTGGCCATCTTGTGGTGACCATCTTGTGTCCACATGGGGGCAGCCATCTTTGACCACATGGGGGCAGCCATCTTGTGTGTTGGAGTGATGGTCAATTTGCATATTACTCTTTTATTAGATAGGATAGAGGCCTGGTGCACAGGTGGGGGCCAGCTGGTTTGCCCTGAAGGGTGTCCCAGATCAGGGTGGGGGTTCCCTTGGGGTGTGGGGTGGCCTGGGCCAGGACCCTGTGGTGGTTTGCAGGCCAGCCACGTCCTCCAGTGACCCAAGTGGAGGCCCTGGTATCTGGGATTTATTTATCTTCTATAACTGAAACTTTGTAGCCTTGAGAGGAGACCAGGGCCAGCCAGGGTGGGCGGGAAGTTTGGCTTCCTCCATTGCCAGGGAAACCCAAACCTCCTGCTCGTCCCATGGCCGCAGCCATCTTTGTTGGGTTAATTTGCATACTCATTCCTGATTGGCTGGTGGGCGTGGCTGGTGGGTACTTTTATTAGTGTAGATACACTTGAAACTTATATAATCTTATTAACCAATGTCACCCCAATAAATTTAATTTTTCAAAAAATAAATCAGTCCTTCAAAGAGAACTCATGTGTTACTAAAGTTTGAGAAACACTGAGATAGACAAAAATAAAACAATTAGAAAATAACCCATATTTTAGAAAGAAAACTGAAAAAAAAAATTCTCTATATGATCTACCCTTTATTCAGAGACCATTAAATAATCAAACAGTAAAATGGACAATTGATCCCTAAACAAAAGTGCTGATTTATGAGGCAGCAACATGCAACTGAACTATCCACATTCTCTTAATCCCACTCTACCTCCATCCTGACCCCCACACCCCACCTCCACTTCACTCATCATATTCCTACATGCAGGGGGTATGACTCCCAGAAAACATCCAGGCAGAAAAGTAGAAAGCCCTAAAAATGAGTGTTGCTCTAAAATAATTACATTTCTCACAAGTGAACTTTTACAACTAAAGCAAGACAGGAAGAGTCCTGGTAACAGTGTATGTGAATGGCTGTAGTTTCTTCATAACTTATTGCCACAAAGTAGCAGAGAAATATGCACTGGGACCTGAGGAGATCACAGTTGAGTAGAGCAGAACTGCCACAGATAAGCAGCTGATTGACAGTGAGAACTGGGATAAGTACATGCCTTCATGTTGTAAACCTGAAAAGGGGCTTTGACTAACACCAACATCCAAGGGGCATATCCAGTGTAGAAACTAAATGAACAACAACAACAATATGGAACCATGTTTTTCTTCTTACTTAAAAAAACAAGTTATCTTTAAGATACAGGGGAAGGACCATCTTCTAAAAATAATTTGCAACGGAAACCAAAATAACATTCTAGAGAACTTTTGACATTAGCATATAAGACCTGAAAACCACAAGATGAGAATATGCTGCGATGAAAATTCAAGGAAAAAATGAAAATACAAAAATATTTGAAATGAAAATGGCAGTATGTCATAAGAAAACTAAAAGGCAATTCGAGTTAAATTAGAGTAGAATTCACTCTGGAGAAAAATGCATTAGTGATATGAAGTACAGAAGTGGACATTTCTTCCACAAGACAAAGAACAGGGATAAATAATTAGAAGCATTGCAAGGATAAAATATAACATTCAGGCATCTAAAGTTACTAGAAGTCATAGTCCAGCCAAAAAAAAAGCTGCATAAAAATGAAAACCTCAAGAATATGGACTGAAAGGTAAACATAATTCATGCTTAGTCTAACAAACTTCAGATTATAAGGAGATATTAGTCCTTCCAATGTAGCTCTTGGTAAATACAAACTTCTGAGTAGATGGAATCCTGGTCTCCAAAAACAGACTTCATCTCAGACCTTCACCTCTCACATGGACTTAATTAGCAGTCTCCTGATAGTAATGTTTCATAGTCTCTTATCCACATGTCAAAATTCCGGAAACTCTGAAGACCAAAAAAAAAATTTCCTTATAAATAATTTGATAGCAAAGTAAACTGATAGAAAACAATTAGTAGGGCTTTTTTTAAATCCCACAAGTGTTAATATTCATTTGTTATATAAATATCAAATTAGACTATAGTTTATTAACACATATTCTGCTGGAATATTATATAACATGCAATATTCATTCTTTCTAAAATCCAGAATATTTTGAAATTGCAGAACACATTCAAGGATTTTGAATAAGAGATCATGAAACTTCCCCTAACTGGTTTGGCTCAGTCGATAGAGCATCAGCCTGCAGAATGAAGGGTCCCAGGTTTGATTCCAGTCAAGGGCATGTACCTTGGTTGCGGGCACATCCCCAGTGGGGGGTGTACAGGAGGCAGTTGATCAATGTTTCTCTTTCATTGATGTTTCTAACTCTCTATCCCTCTTCCTTCCTCTCTGGAAAAAAAAAAAATCAATAAAATATATCCTATATAATAAAAGGCTAATATGCAAGACGACCAAATGACAGATAGACCGGTTGCTATGACGTGCACTGACCACCAGCAGGCAGACACTCAATGCAGGAGCTGCCCCCTGGTGGTCAGTGCACTCCCACAGGGGGAGCACTGCTCAGCCAGAAGCTGGGCTCATGGCTGGCGAGAGCAGCAGTGATGGCAGGAGCATCTCCCACCTCTGCGGCAGTGCTAAGGATGTCCAGCTGCTGGCTTAGGGCTGCAAGAGGGCACAGGCCAGGCTGAAGGATCTTCCTGAGTGCACAAATTTTGTGCACCGGGCCTCTAGTTTTAAAAATAAAAGAGAGATCATGGAACTCTAGTAAATCAAGTCACCCTAAAGGATCACTTTCTTCTAGCAACCCAAGCAAATTTATCCAGACTCACAAGACAACTAATTTCTTTCTTTCTATGGTCTCAAATGTGCTGTTAATTTAGAAGACCTTAAAGAAGGAGTCACACCTGACTCCTTCCTTCCTGGTTACCTAAACTACCTGCTGATGTGAAAGCCTGAGGAGCAGTACTTGAAAATGATAAACTGTTTAATCCTTATGGCTCATATTCAACTGCCTCCCTCCAGGCACATTGATTTTGTCTTCAACCAATTATTATTCTCTCCAACCCACTGGGAGCCTTTCTCTACCTTGGGCCCTGCCCATCTGACCCTAAGGAAATGTCAGCTCTAATACAAGAGACTTGTATTCCTGACACAGCTGTGGCCCACTCGGAGTATCTAAGCAATCCAGAATAGCTTTCAGTATAGAACGCCTCTAGAATTTTTAACACCCTTTACTGTGTTAAAGTTATTCTAAGCTTTGTTTCAATGATGGAAAAGAACAGATTATGCTTTGCCTTACTGTTCAAGCTCATTCACAGCTGAGTCATAAAACATTGCCTCTATATTTCTACTCTCAGAGCTCTTCTGGCTCTCCTTCCAGACCCATCAGCTTTGACTCACTTATTCCCTGTCATTACTCTTCAGCTCAGATTCGCCTTTTGTTTTTACCCAAACCTTTTATTGTATGTTTAGATTTTTAAAACCTTTCCTCACTCAGAATTTGCCTTGCCTTGCCCACTGCCCCACAGCCCTACTGTATCAGTTAAGATTAGAACATGTAATAGGGAAAAAATGAAATTAGGATTAAATAAAGTAACAGTTTATCTCTGTCAGTTAAAAGAAGTCCAAGGATTTTGGTCCAAGACTATTAATGGCTTTTCTGTGGTCAAGAGGAAACTAAGCACCCTTTACTTTTAAGTTCCACTGTTTAAACATATGGCTTCTAGTGTCAAGGTCATCTCATAGGCCAGGTGGTTGCTAGAACCATGTCTTTCACATGCACCTTCCATGCAATAGGAAGGAAGAGGAACAGAAAGGCATAGAGGACACACTTCCCACCTTAAGTACGACTTAATGCATAATGCTTATTTCTCATTGTTCCAACTCACTTAAGTAGGTGCACCTACCCATAAGGAAGGGTAGCTTTAATTTGGCCAGTCACAAAATACATTCATATATGCACACAGAGTTTTGTTGGAAGAAGGAAAAAATGAATTGAGGCTGGGCAACTAGCAATCTGCCAGCAATTTCTCACATAGCTGCCTACCATCATGCCTCAGCCCCAGAACAAGGATATGTATCAGCAATGACAAAACACCCTTCTCAGTTTAAGCCTCATTCATTTCAAACAAAGTAATGAGAAAGTCAAAATTACCTAAATTAAAATTTTCTCATAAAAAAATAAATTGAAGGCAAAAGATATGTTCCCATCATCTGGAAAAAGCAGGCATGTCTTTTTAACATTTTCACATAAGCCATAACCAAGGAGTTTGTGAGTAAAAGATCTACCGGTATATCCAAGAAAGGTGTAATGGCAGTGGCCACAATCACTAGCTGCTTCAGGCTTCCTCCTCCCCATCAGAGGAATTCTGCCCATATCAGTGATACCCAGACTTAACCCTGCATTTCAACTTGGAACACAGGCCAGTGTTGCTCATGTGTTTGCCTTTTTCAGTGCAACCAACATCCTCTGTATTTTTCACAATGGACCACTTTGCAATGTCAGCTGAGTTCCCCAGGCACAATATACCTTGAAAGTTTTAGACATCCTATATAATAAATAGATAATATGGAAATTGACCCTCACGCCCTCACAAGATGGCTGCCTATGACCAGGCCAGCAGGGGAGTTAGTGAGGAATGACTGAACAGCAGGCTGTGTGGGGCAACCAGGCCAGTGGGGGGGGGGGTATAAGGGGTGATCAGGATGGCAGGGGAGTAGGCAGTTAGGGGTGACCAGGCCTGCAGAGGGGGGCAGTTGGGGGCAACCCGGCTGGCAGGGGGGGCAGTAAGAGGTGACCAGGCTGGCAGGGTGGGGGGAAAGTTAGGGGTGACCAGGCCGGTGGGGAATGGGGGAAGTTGAGGGTGATTAGGCTGGCGGGGAGCAGTAAGGGGTGACCAGGCCAGCAGAGGGGGGCAGTTGGGGGTGACCAGGCTGGCAGGGAGGGCAGTAAGGGGTGACCAGGCAGGCAGGCAGGTGAGCAATTAAGAGCCAGTGGGCCAGGATTGTAAAAGGGATGCCTGACTGCCGATTTAGGCCCGATCCCCAGGATCGAGCCTAAACTGGCAGTCGGACATCCCCCAAGGGGTCCCAGATTGGAGAGGGTGCAGGCTAGGCTGAGGGGACACCCCCCCCCATGCACAAATTTCATGCACCGGGCCTCTAGTTGTTAAATAAGTGAAAAACACATGCTGGAAAAACCTACCCTCACAGAACAGTCTGAGTCCCTAAACCACATGGCGCTATATGGCAACTGGAAAGGAGAAGGGGAAATCTCACCCAGGTCACCTGATTTTGCAGGTTCCCCTCAACTGGTTATCCTGAAACTATATGAGTATGTATTTAAAAGTTACATATTCCATCATGATTTAATTTCAAAAACATTAATCAATTGTATATAAAATCAGAGGCAGGTATAAAATCCCATATTAAAAGGACTTCATTTCTGTTATAAAAATAATCTAATTTACTTTCTGCCTCTATGGATTTGCCTATTCTGGACCTTAGATATAAATGGAATCATACAATATGTGGTCTTCTGTGACTGGTTTCTTGTTTTCGAGAGTTGTACGGTATATCAAGTATATCTCGAAACACTGTTATTTTTTAAATCAATGCTTAAAAATAAAATAATGTAACCATAAGTTGATTTAAAAGAAACTCACCTACAACAAATTTAAAATGATTACAATAAAAATTTTGAGTATAAATCTCAGGGCAAAACTAGCAAAAACGACAACAGGCCCTTACTGGTGTGACACAGTTTGTTGGGCATTGTCTCTTGCACCAAAAGGTTGCAGGTTCAATTCCTGGTCAGGGCACATGCCTAGGTTGGAATCTTGATCCCTGGTAGGGGGTATCCAGGAGGTACCCAAATGGATGTTTTGCTCTCACATCAATGTTTCTCTCTCTCTCTCTTTCCCTTCCTCTCTCTCTAAAATCCAATAAAACACATTTTTAAAAAACAACATAAATAACTATTAATTTCAGATATTAAAGGCAAGAAGTATTAAATGTAGTAAGGAATGTTTTACTAATAAAAGTACAACCACAGTAAATATTAAAAAACAAACTGTTACAAGCACTACAACTCAAAATCATCACAAGTATGAAAGATAATTATACAATTCTTTCAGCCCCTAATACATCAAAAAGAGAAAAAGATGTGCTCAAATATAATGAATAAGACTGAAATTTTAGACAAATATCAAACCTCAGCTATTCTCAGCAAAAACATTTGCTTTGGAAAGTGAAACAATTACAAAAACAATTATGTTCTAAGCCATAAAAACAAATCAATAAATCTCAAAAAGCAGAAATTGAACTGACTGACCACATTCTCTGAACACAAATTAATAAAGTCAGAAATTAATAATAAATTTTTAAATAAAAACAAAAGCCATTTGGGAAAAAAGTAATTTTTCTGTATAAATACTGGAGTGAGGAAGAAATCTAAATGTCAGTATCAGATTATTCAGGAAATAAAGACAATATTAACATTATTTTATCTAAACTAAGGTGTGTGACAAAACTTATATGCAGAAGAAAATGTAACCTTAAATGTTTTGATTTGGTCATAAAATTAAAGAGTAAAAATAATTTAACCAAGTATACAAATAAAATACTCAAATAAATATGAAAACCATAGGAAAAAAATAAGATAAATATAGATATTAGTTAATAAACAAATTTTAAAAATAGAAAAAAGTATTGATACACAAATTCAAGATCTTCTGCTTTTATAAACCATAGAATATATAATCATTGGAAAATTCATTCAAGAAAGAAAATAAATAAAAACATAGTACAACAATAGAGAGCCAACCAACATAGAAAAGACTAAAAAGCCTAAGAGAATAACATCTAATGTTGTGAGACATTTAGAATATGTGATGAATTAATAAAAAAGAAGAACTTATCAACATAATAATATCTACCCAAAGCAAAAAGTCAATATCATGTTTAATGGTGAAACACTGGAAGCATTCCCACTAAAATTATGAATAAAATAAGAAAATATGCTTTGGGTTGTGTGTGTGTGTGTGTGTGTGTGTGTGTGTGTGTTTACTACTTAACACTGTTCTAAAAAATACTGGCCAATAGAATGAACCATAAAATAAACTTGAAATAAAATTAGTAAAAAGAAAAGAACTTAATTATCATTATTTGCAAGTGATATTATCATATAGCTAAGGGGGGGGGGGGGAAAAACAAGAGAGTCAACTCTAAATTTCATAAAATTAATGGAGCAGTTCAAGAAGTAGCTAAATGAAAATACATATGCAGCCCTGGCCTGTATGGTAGGCATTCCATGCAATGAAAGGTTGCCACTTCCATTCCCCGTCAGGGCATATGCTGGGTTGCTGGCTCGATTCCCTATAGTGGGTGTGCAGGAGGCAGCCAATCAATGTTGTCCTCTTACATCGATGTTTCTCTCTTTATCTCCCCCTTTCTTCTTTTCTCTCTAAAAATCTATTTTTAAAATTAAATAAATAAAAATACATATGTAAGTATTAATAGTATCCCTATATACAGGGATAAATAGCTCAATTGATAATGAGAAAAAAAGTTTTCTCTCATAATAGTAAAAAACATATTTTTAAATATCTAAGAGTGACAGTAATAATATCAACCACCAGAGATAACATTTATTAAATAGGATTTGAGGAAGTTTGTTTGAGGGATGTTTTTTCTTTTAAAATAGAAGAGTTATGAACAGGTGTATAGGTCAATGAGGAGGATCACACTGAATATAAAATGTTAAGTGTACTTAGGAGAGAAAGGCAAGTTGCTGAGTTCATCTAATTAACAAGTTGAACTTATGACGTGTCCACATCAGACATTTTACTAACAATTACTTCTGCTTCTCCCTGACCTGATCTTGTGCTGAGATGAATTATAATCATGAAAATACCATTTCTCTGTTTGTCCGACTGTGGAAAAATCAGAATAAAATAAATAAATTCTTTTGACCTGATTTCTAGCAATAGTGTAATCAGTGTAATTGAAACAAGTGTACCGATAATCATGATAATTTGCTGTTTAAAGATAAAAGGACTCTATTGCTTTTATCATGCAGAAAATTGCTTTAATTCTTCATTGCATACTGCCAGTGTGGACTTGGTCAAAATAAAATCTTCAGTCCAGGATTATAATTTTATTTGCATAATTGTGCAGGAAACAGAGTGGGTGAGATATTTTGTTTTGAAACTGCTCTCTTTTCCACTTTTCTGACATTGATCCCATATGATATTTTATCTTGAATATCAAAAATTACCATGGTAGATTGTGATACATCAAATAGTCCCACAACACAGTGTTGCCATGCAAATATGAGTTTGGATCACATGGAACCATTTCTTTCTGGACCCTATAGATTTGGTTAGAATAAAGATGAATGGGGCTTTAGGGATCTGTGGACAGCCTCTTGCCAACAGGAAGTAAAAAGCCAGGGCCCTCAGTCATATAGCTACAAGAAATGAAGTCTGCCAACCACCTAAAGAAGATTGAAGTAGGATTCTTCAGTTTCTAGATGAGATGCAGTCCAGCTAACACCAACAGAGGAACCACTTCTGGACTGTCTAGCTAAGATCTTCACTGCCCTAGGGTTGGGGCCTGGTCACTGCCACAGACTTTAGTTCAACGGCTGATGAAACCCTCCTAGAGTTTGTAAGGTGTGTCTGAATGAAAGGAGCCAGGCTGTAAGCTGGATTTTCCATGTCAAGGGAAACAAAAGCAAAAGTAAACAAATGGAACTACATCAAACTAAACACTGCTGCACAGGGAAGGAAATCATCAACAAAGCAAAAAGGCAACCTACTGAATAGAAGATATTTGCAAATCATCGGTTTGATAGTGGGTTAATATCCAAAATATATAAAGAACTCACAAAACTCAACATAAAAATAAACAACCCAATTAAAAAACGGCCAGGATTTGAAAGCCATTTCCCAAAGAAAAGATATGGATTTTTTTTTGCAGTATTTAGAAATTCATTTGGTTTGCTTATATTTAAACTTTAATGATTTTTCCTTTAAAAGTAAATTAATGAAGATTTATTAAATGTTTATTTTATATTAGATAAATATAACTATTAAAACAAAAACAAAAAAGATGTTGCAGAGATAAGATGTCAACTATACTTGAAAAAATGTTTGAAGATTTTGTGGAGATGAAAAATATATTGTCAGTGTTTCTTAGGTGTTGAGGTTCCCAGCCATGAAGCTATTAGCAGTAGGATTTATATAGGTATAAGGCAATGAAGATTAGAATGTTTCTTTTTATTTTTAGTAGAAAAGTAAAATGAATTCTTATATTTAAGACAGGCTTGTCAATGGGGGGAAAAGGAGACATATGTAATAAATAAATCAAATTTTAAAAAAGGACAGGTTGTCAAGCTATTTTTCTCACCTTTGCTCTTGTTTATTCTTTTAATTAGTGGCCTTTTTATAATTTCTCTCTTTTCAGCACTAAGTTATGAAAGTGATGAGGCGTCACATGTAAAGTATCAAGCTATTAAAGGTGGTATATTTCTATAATGTATTTAATTAACAAATAGGAACTTCACACTATTTTAGATGCTGATGCTAATTTAGGCTCAACCCAAGACCCATTTGTGAAAAATATACATTGATTCTTTATATACATAGCATGAAGCTATTCAACAGAAGATACCACAGGTCAGGTCCCCAGAAGGAACACTTTGGGGTGGAGATTTGTGTGAGGGGGTTTATTGAGATTCCCCATCAGGATCAGTGCTTGTAGGGGAGTGAAGAAAGCAGGATGGGGCAGAGAAAGATGAACTTTGTAGCAATTTCAACAAAGGCTTCAGCTAATCCCATAAGAAGCTTTGGTGCTAGAATGCCCCTTTGGGTTTGTCCTGTGTTGGTAAGAAACAGAGCCTTTATACTCCCACAAGGGCCGATCTTTGGATATAGACTGCTTCCCCACAGGGCCAAGGCAAGTACCAGATTCAAAGGCACTATATGCTATCTTGTCTATTGCACTGAAAATATTTGTGGGAATATTTTCAGTGCAATGGGGAAACCACTTTTCTCTCTGCCTTCAGCTATAAAAAGTTTCAACAAGGGAATCACCTATTGTCTCTTCTACTTTGACCACCCTAACTTTGGTGCCTTGATTTTCAGGAAATTCAAGAGGAAAAAATTTCAAATATAATGAACTTTCATGCCTCATAAAAAGTTCAGTTTCACTTAGAGCTTAAAGTCTTGGATCCTATTATTTCCCAGTTAAATAAAATCCCAAAACTCCAACGTAATTTTCAAACCCTTCTGCTAACATCAACACTGATACCTTTTAACTAAATCTAAGAGTAAAATCTCAGCCCCAGAACAAGAAGAATGAAGATGATTGATCATAGATTCTCATTGAAACGAGAATTCCAGGCTGCTGAATTGAAACTAAAAATTCAGAAGAATGTATTTAATCCTAACTGTATCATCATCTATTTTTCTAAAGGAACAAGGTTGCTAGTGAACCCATAATAAATTAGATTATCCCTGCAAAACCTAGTTGTGTTGTTTCTCCTACTGAGAAGAAGCGGAACAGCCACACTCACTTCTTCATTGTCTTCTATCAGTCTTTGAAAATGTCATTAACTAGGTCTGGGGTCTCTCTATTACTCAGAACAGCCAACTGATAGATATAAAAGGCCATCTGCCCTTCCAAACATGAAAATCAGCCAACTTTATCTGGGCACTTGAATATAATTGCCCAGGAGAGGTGCAAAAGAAACTATAATGACTACACTAGGTTTACTGTCTCGCTCCATTAGACTTGTGTAGCATCTTTGTCCCTTAGAGGAACAAAATGGAGAGAACTAAAAATAGAGGGCATT
Organism: Corynorhinus townsendii; assembly: GCA_026230045.1. Lineage (NCBI taxonomy): Eukaryota > Metazoa > Chordata > Mammalia > Chiroptera > Vespertilionidae > Corynorhinus > Corynorhinus townsendii. The sequence goes on along the minus strand of JAPDVU010000001.1, from coordinate 141,728,228 downwards.
GATCTTTTCCTGGCACTACGCTTTCATGAAGAGTTGCTTTTTGCAAAAGAGCAGCTTTATTTCATCTCTTTAAGCATTCCACATCATGTGTGCAACATAGCATTTTTAATGTATTTCATTCCTACTCCTGCCTTGATTTTGTCAACAGCAACTTTAATATTAATGATTTATGCCACAAAAAGAGGAGTCTGAAAATACATAGTTTGGAACAAAATTACTCCTCTTTGTCTCACAGGCAGGAAGCTAACTTAAACTGCTATTAGACTGTCAATGAACATGGAAAAAATGCAAGGCATTGATTTTAACAGAACTTGTACTCTGTTTACACTTGTGAAATCCCATTTTTAGTTACTTAAAACAATTTTCTATTATAAAGGACTGACATATTCCCTGCTCTTTTCATCAGGGATGTTTCCATTTTCTACTGGAATGTTTCCATGTACTTATATAGGATTAAACCCCGATTTCTGTGTAACACTTCTAGAGTATGTGATGATAAGACTGCATTTTTGTAGTAAGAAGAGAATTTTGTGTCTTATATATACTAATAAAAGGGTATATGCTAATTAGACCGGATAGACCATACGTCCTTCCAGACAAAGCTACAGCAGCTGTAAGGGCCAAGGGCCTGTGGAGCGGGAGAGATGGCGGTATGGGCTGGTCCAGCACTGTGGTCCCTTTCGTGGAAGCAGTGGGAGAAGGGACTGTGCGATACCAGTCCCAATGCTGCCCCTTCCTCAGAGGCAGCCAAAGAGGCAGCAGTGTGGGCCCGGTCCCAGAGCCACACCTCCGCAGAGGCTGGACTGGGTGCAACCTGCTGTGCCTCAACCTCCCACAGCCCCACCCTCAGCCAGCTTTGCCCCAAATTACCCCCCACCCACCAGTGGGCAGGGGCAGGGCCAGCGCTAAGAAGCAAGGACCGAGAGCTGGCAGCTGTGGCCAGCAGTGGCAGCAGCAGTGGGGTGATGGGAGTGGTGCCTTTCCCTGATTGGTATGGTCGCCTCTCACAGAGAAAGGCCAGACTGCGGGGGGAGCGGGCCTAAGCCATCAGTAGGACACCCCTGAGGGCTCCCAGACTGTGAGAGGGGGCAGACAGGGCTGAGGGACCGCCCCTGCCCCCCCCCCCTTGCATGAATTTTTTGCACCGGGCCACTAGTTCAACAATAACCATACTACTCAGTGCATCCCATCAAGTTTTCAAAACTAAGAAAGGATGGACAAATAGTTCTCAAAGATTGGTAACTAACAAAGAAAAACAACAGTAAATTATTTCTGACATCTAAGTTCCACCTCACTGTGCATCTAGTTTATTTTTCTTTTAAGACATTATCTCGAGTCATTCCAGAAGCAAAGATACTGAAAGAGCCAGTTTCCTAGACTACAGACCCAAGGAGTGCACCTGTGAAGTGCCACACTGCCACCATCACTACAATAACAAGAGAAAAAGAAGATCCAATGTGTCTTTCACGACTCAGGATTCTTTCAATGACTTGTTTCACCTGTAAGAACATACACTATGATTAAAAGAAGAATCTGGAAACAAACGATAACTCAGGCCAAAAACCAGACTGAAGATTAAGAGTTTTATTCCTGAAACTGTAATTATCTCACCACTACTCTTAGGAAGTGCTTACATTTTTTTCCCTTACCAGCAAAATACTATGTCTACAACACGATCAACAAAGCGATGACCAATGCCAACAGACAGATATTGATTTGCTTTTCAGAGCAGCAGGGGCTTCAGTGAGACAGAACTTTGGGAAACTAACTGCTCCTTAAAGACTTCATGGTTTACAAGTGAACTGTGAAACTCAGGCTGGCTCGCTCACTAGGCCTTGGTGGTATGAAATTTTTACCTATCAGGGGGAAAGTTTCTTTTTCTCTTTCCTTTTGAAAAATAGTGGGAGGAGAAACAATTCACATCAGCAGTATGAAACAAATATTTTTCAAATTATTTTTTAATCATCCACCCAACCCCTCTCTATACCCTGTGCACAGCCTCCCATATCTTTGTCATACAAACATACTGAAAGACAAGTCCACATGTGTAGAGTTTCTTGGCAATTTATACAGAAAAGGAATCTTCATATCCATAGTACCTTGAAAATTACTTTTATCAGATTTTATATATATATTAGAGGCCTGGTACATGAAATTTGTGCATGGGGGTGTGTCCCTCAGCCCAGCCTGCACCCTCTCCAATCTGGGACCACTCAAGGAATGTCCCTCTCACAATCCAGGACTGCTGGCTCCCAACTGCTCGCCTGCCTGCCTTCCTGATTGCCCCTAACCACTTCTGCCTGCCAGCCTGATCACCCCCTAACCACTTCCCTGCAGGCCTGATTGATGCCTAACTGCTCCCCTGCCAGCACGTTTGCTCCTAACTGCCCTCCCCTGAAGGCCTGGTCACCCCTAACTGCCCTCCCCTGCAGGCCTGGTCACCCCTAATTTCCCTCCCCTGCAGGCCTGATCCCTCCAAACTGCTCTCCCCTGCAGGCCTGGGTCCTGCCCAACTGCCCTTCCCTGCAGGCCCGGTCACCCCCAACTTCCCTCCTCTACCAGCCTGGTCACCCCTAACTGCCCTCTACTGCGGGTTTGATCGCTCCCAACTTCCCTCCCTTGCAAGCCTGGTCCCTTCCAACTGCCCTCCCCTACTGGCCATCTTGTGGTGGCCATCTTGTGTCCACATGGAGGCAGCCATCTTTGACCACATGGGGACAGCCATCTTGTGTGTTGGAGTGATGGTCAATTTGCATATTACTCTTTTATTAGATAGGATAAAATAAAAGGCTTATATGCAAATAGACCGAACGGCAGAACGACTGGTTGCTATTATGTGCACTGACCACCAGGGGGCAGATGCTCAATGCAGGAGCTACCCCCTGGTGGTCAGTGCACTCCCACAGTGGGCGCGCTGCTGAGCCAGAAGCCGGGTTCATGGCTGGTGAGAGCAGCAGAGGTGGCAGAAGTCTCCTGCCTCTGCGGCAGTGCTAAGCCATCAGTTGGACATCCCCTGAGGGCTCTTGGACTGTGTGAGGGCGAAGGCTGGGCTGAGGGACCCCTGCACCTGAGTGAATTTCATGCACTGGGTCGCTAGTCTACACTAATAAAAGAGAAACATGCAAATTGACTGTACCTCTGCTACGCTCACAAGCCACACCACCAGCCAATCAGGAGCAAGTATGCAAATTACCCAACAAAGATGGATGCGGCCACAGAGCGAGCAGGATGCTTGGGTTTTCCCAGCAATGGAGGAAGCCAAGCTTCCTGCCTTGGCTGGCCCTGGCCTCCGCTCAAGGCTACAAAGTTTCAGTTATAGAAGATAAATAAATCCCAACAGCAGCCACAGAACTAGAGAGAGCAGGAGGCTTTGATTTCTCCCGGCAATGGAGGAAGCCAAGCTTGCCTCCCAGCCTGGCCTGGCCTCCACTCAAGACTACAAAGTTTCAATTATAGAAGATAAATAAATCCCAGATACCAGGGCCTCCACTTGGGTCGCCGGGGGGCATGGCCGGCCTGCAAAACACTACAGGCCCCTCACCCAGGCCGCCCCATGCCCCAAGGGAACCCCCACCCTGATCTGGGACACCCTTCAGGGCAAACCAGCCGGACACCACACATGCACCAGGCCTCTATCCTATCTAATAAAAGAGTAATATGCAAATTGACCATCACTCCAACACACAAGATGGCTGCCCCCATGTGGTCAAAGATGGCTGCCCCCTTGTGGACACAAGATGGCCACCACAAGATGGCCAGCAGGGTAGGGCAGTTGGAAGGGACCAGACCTGCAAGGGAGGGCAATTAGGGGTGATCAGGCCAGCAGAGGAGGGAAGTTGGGGGCGACCAGGCCTGCAGGGAAGTGCAGTTGGGGGGAAACCAGGCCTGCAGGGGAGGGCAGTTAGGGGTGACCAGGCCTGCAGGGGAGAGCAGTTTGGAGGGACCAGGCCTGCAGGGGAGGGTAGTTAGGTGTGACCAGGCCTGTAGGGGAGGGCAGTTAGGGGCAAACGTGCTGGCAGGAGAGCAGTTAGGCATCAATCAGGCTGGCAGGGAAGTGGTTAGGGTTGATCAGGCTGGCAGGCAGAAGCGGTTAGGGGCAATCAGGAAGGCAGGTAGTCAGGCGAGCACTTGGGAGCCAGTAGTCCTGGATTGTGAGAGGGATGTCCGATATATATATATATATATATGATATAAATTCAGATCAGTAAACATAGAACAATTTTTTTCTCTTTAAAAATATATATTTTTTGAGAGGAAGATGGCGGCTGGCAGAACGGAGGTGAGGGAGAGGAAGTGAGTGAGTGAGGGTATGAAAGGAGAGTGTGTGGATGTGTGTGGTGTGTGTGTGAGTGAGTAAAGGACAGTTAAATTTCACAGGAGCAGCAGGGGCTGGCAGACCAGGCTCTCTTGGACAAGGAGAGACTACCACCACTACAGGCACTCCCTGGACTGTGGTACTCTGGCACGGCATGGAGCCCATGCCATCTTGAAGGGGAGAAAGTCCTTTTTTAGGAACTCATCAGCACCACCAACCAGACAGGCCTTGTAACTGCCCTGCAACCCAGCATCCACTCTAGCCAAAATCCTGCTGCCCCACCCGCAGACCCTCCACCTCCTGGGACCTTCACCTCCAAAGGTGCACCACTCTGCAGCAGTAAGTGCAAACTCCCCCTCTCCAGTGGCAGAACTCCAGACAACACATTCAAGTGTTTCCAGCCCACACAAGAAGCCAGGGCACACCACTCCCATAGGCAGTGCCTGGGAGCCACTGGGAGCCCCATGGGTGTGATTTTGTACAGACAAGGGCACGTGGCCCTAGAGTAGAAATTCTGAACTCCCTCTTCCTGAATAACTGCCGATGGACACCCCAGCTGTGCAACTTCAGTGCCAGGGCCCCTCAGAGTGTGTCAGAACTCTGCGCAGGCACACTCACCGCCACAGACAAGGGAAGGCACCCTGAGCCCATATACCCACAGGGTCCTCTGGGGAGCTGCTTTGAGCCCCTGCAGGGTGTAATACTATATAGACAAGGATGCGCTGCCCTGCAGTAGAAACTCTGAACTCCTTCCTCCTGAATAACTGCTCATATACATCCCAGCTGTTTAACTTCAGTGCTAGGGCCACTGCTCAATGTATGTCAGAGCTCTGTGCAGGAAAATGCACCGCCAGTCCATGCGCGCACTTCCAACAGGCAGGCACCCTGAGCCCATCTACCCACAGGGTGCTTGTGGGAGCTGTTGTGAGTCCTAGCTGGGTGTGATCTTGGACAAACAGGAACGTGCTGCCCCCAGCAGTAGAAATTCTGAATTCACTCATCCTGGACACCTGCACAAACACCCCAGCAGGGTAACTTCAGTGCCAGGGCCCCTCAAAGTGCGTCAGAGCTCTGTGCCAGCAAACTCACCGCCACAGACTCGCATATTTCCAAAGGACAGGCATCCTGAGCCCATATATCCACAGGGTCCTCTGGGGAGCTAATTTGAGGCCCTGCTGGGTGTTATTCTATACAGACAAGGACATGCTGCCCTGCAGTAGAAATTCTGAACTCCCTCTTCCTAATAACTGCCCACATTCACTCCAGCTGCTCAACATCAATGCCAGGACCCCTCAGAGTGTATCAGAGCTCTGCGCCAGCAAACGCACCTCCACAGGTGCAAATTTCCAACAGGCAGGCACCCTGAGCCCATCTACCCACAGGGCGCTCGTGGGAGCCACTGTGAGCTCTCCCTGAGTGTGATCTTGGACAAACAGGGGCAGACTCCCCCCACCCCACCCTCCACGGCAGTAGAGATTCTGAATTCACTCATCCTGCAGACCTGCCCACAGACCCCTCAATTATGCAGCTACCCTGCCAGGGCCCTTGAGAGAGGCTTCAGTGTGCCTTGCAGGCAAACGTACTGCAGGTACACTTGTGAGCCGCCACTGGGAGTGAGCACCTATCCACCACAGGTACAGTAGCAAAAGCTGAGTCTGCCCACCCCACAACTACAGAACTCTGGACACCACAGTCACACCTTTCCAGAGTGCAGGCCCCCAGAACCCCATTACCCCAACAGATGGTTCCTGGGTGCCACTGTGAGTCCCCACAGGGCACGCGTGATTTCAAATAAGGGTGCAAGACAGAAAAAATGGGACACTCCACTCCATAGCTCCTGACTTCTAGATACTGCAGTTGTGCCTCTCAAGCTCACAGGCCATATCCAGAGAACTCAAATAGCTCAAGTAGGGAGCTACACTAGATTGCCAAGCCCAGGAGAACTGAGAGATTACACCAGTAGCACCATCCCCAAAAGAAGCTGGGTAGCAAAGCAATTGGATGTACAATTAAAACATTACAGGAAGATATGGGAAGACAAGGGAAGACAAAATAGCAATCCCCAAAGGAAAGAAAAAGAGGAATCAACAGAAAGGGAGTTAAATGAAATTGAGGCTAGCAGCTTAACAAAGAAAGAATTCAGAGTAATGGCTATAAGGATGTTTAAACGGTTGGATGACAAATACACGCAACTCAATGAGAATTATAAGGAGCTTAATGAGAATGTTGCCAACATGAAAAAGAACCAAGAGGAGATGAAGAAAGACATAGCTGCAAGAAAGAACACAATGGAAGGCTTAAACAGTAGACTAGAAGAGGCTGAGGACCGCATCAGGGAATTAGAAGACAAGGTAGGAAAAACACATAAACACAGCAGCAACTGGAAAGAGGACTTAAAAAGCAAGAGGAGAGCCTAAGGGAGTTTTGGGACAACACAAAACAAAACAATATTCACATAATAGGGGTACCAGAAGGAGAGAAAGAGAAGCAAGGAATAGAAAACCTGATTGAAGAAATAACGACAGAACACTTCCCTGATACAGGCAAGAAAAAAATATGAAAGTCCGAGAAGCAAACAGAGTCCCAAACAAGATGAACCCTAAAAGACCGACACCAAGATACATCATAATTAAATTGGCAAACACATACAACAAGGTAAGAATTTTAAAGGCTGCCAGAGAGAGACAGAAAGTTATCTACAAGGTTTCTCCTATTAGAATATCAAAGGATTTCTCAACAGAAACACACCAGGCCAGAAGGGAATGGAATGAAATTTACAAAGTGATACAAAGCAAGGGACTGAACCCAAGAATTCTATGCCCAGCAAGGCTATCATTCAAAATTGAAGGTGGAATCAGGAGTTTCACAGACAAAAAAGGACTAAGAGAGTTTATCATTACCAAGCCAGCAATGCAAAAAATGCTGAAGGGACTGCTGTAAAAAAAGAAGAAAGAGAAAGGCAAGAAGAAACAAAACATTAAGGAAAAATATGACAACAGTCATGTACTTGTCAATAATAACATTAAATGTAAATGGATTAAATGCATCAATCAAAAGACATAGGGTAGCTGAATGGATAAGAAAACATGGCCCATATATTTGCTGTCTACAAGAAACCCACCTCAGAACAAGGATTCACACAGACTGAGAATGAAAGGATGGAAAAACATTTTTCAGGCAAGTAAAATGAGAAAAAATCTGGGGTTGCAATACTTATATCTGATAAAATAGACCTCAAAGTAAAGGCCATAACAAGAGATAAGGAAGGCCACTACATAATACTAAAGGGAGCAATTCAACAAGAGGATATAAAACTGGTAAACATATATGCACCCAATACAGGAGTACCCAAATAAATCAAACAATTTCTGGAGCTATCAAGGGAGAGATTGATAGCAATGCAGTCATAGTAGGGGACTTTAATACCCCGCTGACACTACTGGATAAATCAACCAAACAAAAAATCAGCAAAGAAACAGCAATCCTAAATGACATACTAGATCAGATGGACTTAATTGACATTTTTAGAACATTCCACCCCAAAGATACAGAATATACATTCTTCTCCAGCGCACATGGAACATTTTCAAGGATAGACCACATATTAGGACACAGGCAAAGTCTCTTCAAATTCAAGAAGTTAGAAATGATATCAAGCATTTTCTCAAACTACAATGGCATAAAACTGGAAATAAACTACAATAAAAACAATCCAAAAAAATTAAACACTTGGAGACTAAATAGCATGCTATTAAACAATGACTGGGTTACCAGAGAGATCAAAGAAGAAATAAAAAACATCATGGCTACAAATGACAATGAAAACACAACAATCCAAAATCTATGGGACAGAGCAAAAGAAGTCTTGAGAGGGAAGTTCATAGCTCTACAAGCCTACTGCAAAAAACAAGAAACACTGGTAATAAATTATCTAACACTACAACTCAAACAGTTAGAAAGAAAGCAACTAGAAAAGCCCAGTGTAAGCAGAAGGAAGGAAATAATAAAGATCAGAGCAAAGATAAACGACATAGAAACCAAAGAAACAATACAAAAGATCAACAAAACCAAGAGTTGGTTCTTTGAAAGGATAAAAAAGATTGATGAACCTCTAGCAAGGATCACCAAGAAGCAAAGAGAGAGGACCAAATAAACAAAATCAGAAATGAAAGAGGAGAAATAACAACAGACCCCACAGAAATACAAAGGATTGTTAAAAAATATTATGAACAACTCTATTCCAACAAACTAGAAAACCTGGAGGAAATGGACATATTCCTAGAAAAATACAACCTTCCAAAACTCAAACAGGAAGATTCTAAAAATCTCAATAGGCGAGTAACTATGGAAGAAATTGAAGCAGTCATCAAAAAGCTTCCAGAAAACAAAAGCCCAGAGCCAGATGGCTTCACAGGAGAGTTATACCAAACATTCAAGGAACAATTAAACCTATCCTCTTCAGACTATTCCAAAAAATTCAAGAGGAAGGAACACTTCAAAGTTCATTCTATGAAGCCAGCATCACCCTAATACCAAAACCAGATAAAGACAACACAATGAAAGAGAATTACAGGCCAATATCCCTCATGAACATAGATGCCAAAATCCTCAACGAAATTCTAGCAAATCGGATCCAGCAGTACATCAGAAAAATCATACACCATGACCAAGTAGGATTTATCCTAGGAATGCAAGGATGGTACAATATCAGCAAATCAATAAATGTGATACATCCCATAAACAAACTGAGAGATAAAAATCATATAGTCATATCAATTGATGCAGAAAAAGCATTTGACAAAATCCAACACCCATTTTTGATAAAAACTCTCAACAAGGTGGGAATAGAAGGATCATACCTCAACATAATAAAAGCCATATATGACAAACCCACAACCAATATCATACTCAATAGACAAAAACTAAAACCATTTCCCTTAAGAACAGGAATAAGACAGGGATGCCCGCTTTCACCACTCCTGTTCAACATAGTACTGGAAGTACTTGCCATTGTGATTAGACAAGAAGAAGAAATAAAAGGCATCCAAACTGGAAAAGAAGAAGTAAAATTGTCCGTATTCGCAGATGACATGATACTGTACATAGAAAACCCTAAAGACTCCATGAAAAAATTATTAGACTTAATAAATGAATTTGGCAATATAGCAGGATACAAAATTAATGCCAAGAAATCTATGGCATTCCTATACACCAACAGTGAACTTACAGAAATAGAAACTAAGAAAACAATCCTATTTACCATCGCACCAAAAAATTAAGATACCTAGGAATAACATAACTAAGGAGGTAAAAGACCTCTGCTCAGAAAACTACAAGACATTGAAAAAAGAGATAGAGGAAGACATAAATAGATGAAAGAGCATACCGTGTTCATGGATTGGTAGAATCAACATCATTAAAATGTCTGTACTACCCAAAGCAATCTATAGATTCAATGTACTCCCCATTAAAATACCAATGGCATATTTCACAGACCTAGAAAGAACTCTCCAAAAATTCACCTGGAATAAAAAAAGACCCCAAATAGCCACAGCGATCCTGAGAAAGAAGAACAAAGTAGGAGGGATCTCAATACCAGATTTCAAGCTGTATTACAAAGCCACTGTTCTCAAAACAGCCTGGTACTGGCACAAGAATAGGCATATAGACAAATGGAATAGAATAGAGAACCCAGAAATCGACCCAAACCACTATGCTCAATTAATATTTGACAAAGGAGGCATGAACATACAATGGAGTCAAGACAATCTCTTCAATAAATGGTGTTGGGAAAATTGGACAGATACATGCAAAAAAATGAAACTAGACCACCAACTTACACCATACACAAAAATAAACTCAAAATGGATAAAGGACTTAAACATAAAACGGGAAACCATAAAAATACTAGAAGAATCCACAGGCAGAGAAATCTCAGACACATGCCGAAGCAAATTCTTCACTGATACCACACCTAGGGCAATGGAAACTAAAGGAAAAAAAATTGGATTACATCAAAATAAAAAGCTTTGCATAGCAAAGAAACCATCAACAAAACAACAAGAAAGCCCACTGTATGGGAGAGCATATTTGCAAATGTTATCACTGATAAAGGTTTAATCTCCAACATCTACAAGGAACTTACACAACTTAATAAAAGGAAAATAAATGATCCAATAAAAAAAAGGGCAACAGACCTAAATAGAATCTTTTCAAAAGAAGACAGAAGGAAGGTCAAGAGACATATGAAAATGTGCTCAAAGTCACTAATTATCCGAGAGATGCAAATCAAAATGACAATGAGGTAACATCTCACACCTGTCAGAATGGCTATCATCAACAAATCAACAAACCAGTGCTGGCGAGGATGCAGAGAAAAAGGAACCCTCATGCACTGCTGGTAGGAATGCAGACTGTTGCAGCAAGTATGAAAAACAGTATGGAGTTTCCTCAAAAAACTAAAAATGGAACTCCCATTTGACCCAGTAATCCCACTCCTAGGAATATATCCCAAGAAACTAGAAACACCAATCAGAAAGGATATATGTACCCCTATGTTCATAGCAGCACAATTCACCATAGCTAACATTTGGAAACAGCCTAGGTGCCCATCAGCAGATGACTGGATCAGAAAACTATGGTACATCTACACAATGGAATACTATGCTGCCATAAAAAAGAAGGAATTCTTACCATTTGCAGCAACCTGGATGGAACTGGAGAACATTATGCTAAGTGAAATAAGCCAGTCAATGAAAGAAAAATACCACATGATCTCACTCATTTGTGGATAATAAAGAACATTATAAACTGATGAACAAAAAGATAGATATGGAGGCAGTAAAGCATTAAACAGACAGTCAAATTACAACGGGAAGTTTAGGGAGAGGTGGGGGAGATAAGAGATCAACCGAAGGACTTGTATGCATGCATATAAGCATAACCAATGGACGCAAGAATTTGGGAGGTGAAGGCATGTATTGGGAGGTGAAGGAGTGGTGGGGGGGGGGGAGGACAATGGGAAGATATGTATACATGTAATACCTTAATTTAAAAAATGGAAAAAATAAAAATAAAAAATATGTTTTTTATTAATTTCAGAGAGGAAGGGAGAGGGAAAAAGATGGAAACATCAATGATGAAAGAGAATTGATTGGCTGCATCCTGCATTCCCCCTACTGGGGATCAAACCTGAAACCCAGGCATGCGCCCTGACCAGAAATCAAACCATTACCTACTTGTTCATAGGCCGACAGTCAACCACTGAACCACACTGGCTGGGCAGGTTTTTTTATTAATAGCTGAAAAATATATCATATTATGGATGTAATACAAAGTAATAATTTCTCTATTGAAATCAATTTCAGGTTGCTTTCAGATTTTTGCTTCTGCTAATAATATATCAATAAACTCCTTAGATATTGAAGTTTTTATTTTAATGGGATATATTTCCAAAAATGGGACTCCTGTGTAAAAAAGGTACCTGTATTATCTATTTTTAGTTATATAACTACTTTTCTTAAATGTTATAGTAATTTATAGTTCTACTAGAAGAAATTAGTGCATATTCTCTTATTGGCTCTTGTAACTCTTTAATTTTTTGGCAGTATAATAGATGAAAAGTAGTTTATCACAGTTGCTTCAGTTTGCACTTCCCTAGCTACTCCTCAAGTTGAATATCCTCTGTATAGTGATTATTATATAACTGGAGGCCTGGTGCATGCAATTCATGCACGGGGGGGGGGGGGGTGTTTCCCTCAGCCCAGCCTGCACCCTCTTCAATCTGGGACCCCTCGAGGGATATCCAACTACCAGTTTAGGCCTAATTCTATTGGCATCATGCCTAAATGGGCAGTCGGACATCCCTCTCACAATCCAGGACTGCTGGCTCCCAACTGCTCGCCTGCCTGCCTTCCTGATTGCCCCTAACTGCTTCTGCCTGCCAGCCTGATCACCCCCTAACCACTCCCTTGCCAGCCTGATTGATGCCTAACTTCTCCCCTGCCAGCCTGTTTGCTCCTAACTGACCTCCCCTGCAGCCTGGTCACCCCTAACTTCCTTCCCCTGCAGCCCTGGTTCCCCCCAATTGCCCTCCCCTGCTGGCCTGATCACCCACAACTGCCCTCCCTTGCAGGCCTGGTCCCTCCCAACTGTCCCCCCCTGCTGGCCATCTTCTCACGGCCATCTTGTGTCCACATGGGGGCAGTCATCTTTGATCACATGGGGGCAGCTGTCTTGTGTGTTGGAGTGATGGTCAATTTGCATATTACTCTTTTATTAGCTAGAATGGTAGAGATACCAGTTATCTGCCAAAGTTCATTCTGCTTTCTTCTTTGATGGATGGCTAGCTGCACTTCCTGCTCCTCTGTGGTGTAGCCTGGGACTAACTGTCACCAGTGTTATGTTCCCAGGAGCAGTGTGCACCTCTTCCAAGCCACAGGCCTTAAAAAGCAACCATGTTACCTCCAGGCTCTCTTTCTCCTCCCAACAGCTGGAACCTGACCATGACAGTCCATTTTTGACCATGGAGAAGCCAATACCCTAAGAGATGACAAAGCCACATGTATCAAGCAGGATCCAACAAGGAGGTAGAAACCAGGGGCGGAGTTTAACATAAAAGAATTTGTAGATCTGATAAATGAGTGACTGTAAACTGTAGGGAAAGACTACACGTGACCCTAGAGCTAACAGAGGGCAAGTAAGGCCAAACTTAGAAAGGGCCACCCAAGGCCGAGGATCAGCCCAGGGATAGCAGAGAGTTTTGTTTGTTGGCCCAATCCAGAGCTGGTCTATAGTCACTGCACAAGCAGGAGACAACCTTACAGCATTCAGGTGAGTGCAGGCCATGCAGAGGACACAGGTCTGTAAAGGGAATCGTGGCACCGTGCAGGCAGGACACCTTTAGGAGCCAATTTCATTGTGAAGTGGACCTCAGGAAAGTCATCACCTGGCCAGGCTAAAGCTGTAAAGCTGCCAAGGAACCTACAGTGGGGTGCATATTTGGGGCAAAACTCTACTGAATTTCCTCTTACCCACACTGCTGGCCCATCATGCAGCTACCAGGAACAGCAGGAGAAGCAATGTTCCTCCGGCATCTTCTACTGAGAAAGATGAACATTTTGCCCATTGTAAAGGAAATATGCTTAAAGGAATTCTATTAACTTTCACTGCACACAGTGAAAATGAATCTGGGGGACGTATGATGGCTGTGCTCTAAACAAGAGGCTGAGTGCCCCTGCTCCCAGCCACAGACTGCATTTACAACTAAAATATTGCACAGTTAGCTTAAAAAAAACACACACAAGAGAACTATAGCTGATTGGATATATTTTGTCTAAGGAGCACTGAAGAAACAATGTAGAGACTGGTAAGAGAGAGGGGTTATAGGAAGAGGGAGCTCTGCAAAGAGGTCCAAGTGATAGTAGCTACAGAGCTCCCTCCCCTTCAGAGTGTGGCTGGCATCCAAATACAGGGATCTCAAACCCTGAATATCAGAGATGGGAAGGGGAGCCCATGCAGCATCAGGCAGAGGGGTCCAGTTTTAAATAGTCTGCCCAGAAGGCTACGTCCATACCTTCCCAGGGAGAGACTGTGCCTAATGTTGGCAGCCCCAGCAGAAGAGATTCATCCCAGACTCTGACTGCTGGAAAGGCTCTGCTGCGGTGTGTGGCTCCAGAATAGAAAGGGGCCTGTGGACTGCACCCAGCAGTAACCTAAAGGAACCCTCTGCTTTCCTATAAGGTATTGTACAGAGCCCCAGAAAGCATCTAAACCGTGTGGCCTGGGGAAGGGGAAGAAGGTTTCCCCACTGCCAGGGAGGGACTGGAGCTGGCGGCAGGACAGAGCAGGGATTTTTTCCCTGCTCTGAGAGCTGGTATTGTGAGTGGAGCTGGGAATCTTGGACTCAGCTTTACTGAGATCAGCTGTGTGGAAAGACAGGAGACCACGTGGGGCTGACTTTATAATCCCTCCTGCTTGGACCAGTTCTCACAAAGAAGGTTTTCTGCTAGTTTGTTTCTTTGAATATTTTTATATTTGGATGCATCCTACAGCATCCATTGGGAAGGCTTGTATTAGAGAGACAGACCAACGAGAGCTGGGCTTTGTATCTGCATCATGGAGAGGTTGACCTGAGCAACCTGTGAGTTCAGCCAGCCAGCACTGGGAAAGGAGGGGTAGAGTACTTCTACCTCTCTTACAGGCTGGGAGCAGCTCCCCAACCAGCAAAGGGGGTGGGCCAGCTCTCTGAAGCCCTAATACCCCCACTGAGCACAGGTTGATGGGTATAAGGAGAACAGCTCAGTGAAAGTTATTCCACAAGTAAGACTCCTCAGCCGCCCCCACCCATGCAGCTTTTCTAGGCCTCTGCACAGCTGTCACCACTGCCCTCACTGCCTCCTGCTTTCTTTCAAGTTTTAGACTCAGTTTCTCTGACTCAGCCCTGCCCCCATCTCTGCTTCATCCCTGGGAGCCCAAGGCCACCCCTTGGTCTCTCGCAGGCGCGCCTACCCCATCCCCCCTCCCCTCCCATAATGGTGCTATCCACTCTCCTGGAGTAGTTAGTGAAACTTAACAAATAAAAAGAAGCACCTCTGAAGATTATAAACGGCGCACTGAGAACCCCACAGGCTGTGGAGGCCTGCACAGTCCATGGCTCTTGGATCACCCGTAACAGCCTTCCATACCATTCAGTCCCTCCTGGCTCGTGCCCCCGCCCGCCTCCACCTGGGGTTCGGGCCAAACCCTGGGAGCTTCCTGACGCTCTCCCCTCACACCTCACTTTCCAGTCCAGACCACCAGCGCCCTCAGCAAGCTAACCTATTGGTTGGAGTGTCTGCCCCTGGTGGTCAGTCCAGGTCATAGCAACTGGTCGAGCAGTTGAACTCCCAGTGGAACTCTGGTTGAGGGGACAATTTGCATATTAGGCTTTTATTATATAGGATGTCTTCATTGCCTGCTGAACTATGGCAGGGATTGGTGTGAATATATATATATATATATATATATATATATATATATATACACACACACACACACACACACACACACATTGTGTACATTATAGATTATAGTATTATTATTATAATATTATTATTATAGTATTATTATAGATTATATATATATGTACATATATATAATCTATAATAATAAAAGTGTAATATGCTAATTAGTCTGGACATCCTTCCAGGCAACCTTCCAGCTGAAGCTGGGGTGCAAGGAAAGCCTGGGTCCCAGGTGCCAGAAGGAAGCCCAGGTCCCAGGTGCCAGAGGGACTCCCAGGTCCTGGGAGCCAGAGGGAAGCCAGTGCCGGCAGCTGGGGGAAGGAAGGCCTACTCTTGCACAAATTTCTTGCATTGGGCCTCTAGTGTATATATATTTCTACTGCATGGCATTTGTATGTGGTCAATAAAAGTTTATTAATTGAATCAATATTTCACTTTTGCTATATTGCCTTTATCTTCCAATGTCAGAACTTCAACTTCTTAAAATATTTCACTAAGAGACTAATAACATTGCAGTAAAGTAGTCTGTTGGCTTGCCAGTGATGTTTTGTCCTGAAGGAGGGCTGCCCTCTGCTGGCATCCTCACAGTGCAGATATGGTACCTACAGTGCAGCTGGCTTACATGGTGGTTCTAATCCCACTGCATGCTGAACACAGATAACTACACGGTCATAAACCATTTACAGAAGGCCACTAGTACAGAATGCTCACTTTCACTTCACCGTCTGTGAAGGACAGGCAGGATACTAAGTAGGAAATGAAAATGTAAATTTCTTTATAGAGCTCCTGAGTTACCTTAAATATTTGTAACGTTTTTATTATGTCCATAATTTATGCCAGTCTTGCTAGGACCACACACTGTACCAAAGAAATATGAAATATGAATGCCACCATAGTTCCATGATCCCAGGGAAAGTGAAGAACCACAAGTAACTGGTGGTTGCAATCTTTGATTCTCTAAAATTATAAAATGAATATATATCTATTGACTTGAAAATCCTATATAATAAGAGAGGAATATGCAAATTAGGCCAGAACTCTGTAACATCATGACCACTCGGTAAGGTGTGGGGGTGGAGTGGGATGGGGGAGAGCAGGGCCTACCTCGGGACATGAGCCTGTGGTGCTTCCTCTGGAGTTGGGGAGCTAATGACCTACAGGCTCCTGTCCTCCTCCAACAGCCCTTTCCAGCAGGCATGGGGTTGCTGAGTCCCAGGCCGGGCCTCTGGCCACAGATCCACAGCTTCGTGGAGACCCACTCTACCAGGCTGCCAGGAGGCCATGTGGCTGGGCCGCAGGGTGCCGGTTCAAGATGTGACACAGAGACGAGGTGCAGAAAGGAAATCCAGAGAATGGGATGTAGGGGTTCAAGACACTCTTCCTTTCGGCTTTGTCCTTCTTGGTCTTGGTCCTTTTCTTTCGGGCCTGGAGCGCAAGCACTGCAGGAGAGAGGGATGGATGAATGTGGGAGAAAGGAGGTGACCCAGGTGAGGGTGGAGACCTAGCAGAGGCGTGAGACCTGACTGCGGGCGAGTGTCACGGCTTTGGCGAAGTGGCCTGCCAGGAGGTGAGCGGCCCAAGGGGCACAGAGCAGCGCTTCACCGTCTCCCTATGAAGACACCCCACACAAGGCGCTGCCTTCGCCAACAGGTTCTGGGCGACATCTGCAAATGCCACTGCAACCTCTAACATTCTGGGCAAAGAACTGACCCTGTGCCCCTCTGGGTAACAGGCTTGCTAGGAGTGTGCTGTCACCAATGCCACAGATCAGAAGCAAAAACTTGGCAAGGCAGGGTGCACCAGAGGGAGCTCCGGCTGGGGCAGGCGACCAGCGGGTGGGAATCTGCCTGGCCTGTGGAGAGCGAGGTTCTGCAGTGGCCTCAAGACGGGGGTTGGCCCCCCCAGCGGGGAACAAGGGGCACGGAAGGACACGGGGTGGGGGGGGGGGGGGCGTGGACCCTCAGCCCTGAGGCGGGGGTTGAGGTCCAGCGCCACCTCAGTGGAGGGGTGGCTTCAGAGAAGCTCCCAGCGCTAACCGGGCCTTGCCCCGTCAGCCTTTGCACTTCAGAGGCAGTGACTCCTGCTCCTGCCTTTGCCCAAAAGCAAGCCTGCACCCGCCCTGCCCCTGCCCTGCCCCACAGCGGTGCAAGCCTGCAGGTGAGTGCGAAGCCTTCCACCTGTTCGGAGAAGGGGGGGGCAGTAAAGAATGGGGACGGGGTTGGGGGAGAGGAAAGAATGTGGAGCATCCTCGAAGAGTTGCTTGAGAATGAGGCTCGGAAACCTGACAGGAAGGTTTGTTGTGTTGTGACTGCCCCTTAGGAAGGGCGGAGAGCACAGTTGTGAGGGCTCCCTGTGCGTTGAGTCCAGTTCCGCAGCCAACTGGAATTGGCCTCAGTTTCCTGGTCTGTAAAATGGATTAAGTGTGTCCCAGTGCCTTCACTGAGCTTTGAGGGCCAATTGAGATACTATATAAAGAAAATGAGGGAAGAAGTGAGAAAGAAAAGGAAGAGTGAGCAACACAAAAGAAAGATTGGAAGGAACCTGTAAACCCATTGTCACTTAAGTAGGGAATATAGTCAATAGTGTTGGAATGATGCCAGGTGGGTACTGGAAATATCGGGGAACACTTTGTAAAAAAGTATATGATTGGCTAACCACTATTCTGTAACTAGTATAAAACCTGAAACTAATACAAAATAATATTGAATGTAAAGAAATGAAAATAGGAGTGAATTTTTTATAAATTTCAAAGTTTAAATAAAGGCTGTAAAGGAAGGAAGGGGGAGATTAAAATTGTGTTTTTCATTTTACCACTTTATTGTCTTTTCAATACATGAAAAAGACAGTTGTCTTTATATGGTGCTTTTATACTTTTCTAAGTCATTATCTCATTTAATGTTCAGGGCAGCTTAAAGACAAGATAATTATTCCCTCCACTTTTCAAAGAAAGGAAATCTTGGTGTCTGGCCCCAATAATTCAATCATCAAGCCCTTATTATAAAGCAGGGTTTGTGAAATTTTCTGTGAAGGGTCATATCTACACTAATAAAAGCCTTGGGAGTGACCAGGCCAGCAAGGGAGGACAGTTGGGGGCAATCAGGCTGGCAGGGGAGCGGTTAGGGGGTGATCAGGTCAGCAGGCAGAGCAGTTAGGGGCAATCAGGCAGGCAGGCAGGTGAGCAGTTAGGAACCAGCGATCCCGGATTGTGAGAGGGATGTCCGACTGCCAGTTTAGGCCAGACCTCTGTGGGATCTGACCTAAACCGGCAGTCAGACATCCACCAAGGGGTCCCAGATTAGAGAAGGTGCAGACCAGGATGAGGGAACCCCCCCCACACATGAATTTTGTACACCAGGCCACTAATACATCAATAATAGAGTAAGTTAAAACAGCATGATGTGTATAGATTTATATAGATATACACATATATATGTGTGTTTCTAATTATGTACACATTTTATATGTATATATTTGTAGGAAGAAATGTCAGAAATAATGTATCCAAATGCTAATGACTAATCAGTAGATAGCAAAATTTTTAGCTGCTCTTAACTTAATTTTTATCTGTATTTTTCTAAATTTTTCTAAAATAATCATGAATTAATTACTGAGGTAATGAAAAAAAAACACAGAAAAACTCATAGATAATGTTACCAGGGGAAACTTTAATAGATAAGACCTGAAATCAAAATTAAAACTATCCTGCCTAGTGCAAGTTAAAGAGGCACCTCCTGATGTAAACATCATTAAGAGAAATAGGTCTTCAGCTGTCAATGAATAGGAAGAAACCCAAAAGGCTGTCCTCTTGGGGAGTGAGCCCTGTGAGGCATGGTTTAGCCCCCTTTACGTGGCAACTAATCATTATGTCTGTCTGTTCTTCATTAAGAAGCCAATGAAGTCAGGCACATGGTTTCACTAGAAATATGGCTTGCTGAAAAACTTTGAGTTATTCCAAAAAGGAACCTAACTGTAGGTACTCGAATGCCCTATAAGTGCTCAAGAAAGGGGGAAATGGCATGAACAGTTGGCAAAGAAAGCTCAGCAATTTTCTTTTTTAATTATTGAGATAAGAAAGTGAGTTTGGTTTCATTTAGCTGTTCAAATAGAAACCCATTTAAATATTTAAACAGGAAAGCCTCCTGGTCTGCCACCCTGCCCTCCTATAACAGCTGTGGCCTTTCCACAGAGGTAGATTTTATAGTAGATTTGATTTGGAAAACTTTTATTTTATGGGTTAGAAATTGATTTCAAGTACCTTCAGCAGAGTAAAACACACACAATTGTGTATTTGCTTTGGAGGTAAGTCTACACTCCCTTGCAGTACAAACTAGATCTCCTACTGGTAAACACTAGGATATTTGGCTTTTGAATTGCTTCTATTTTAGAGATGCAGTCCTGATAATCCCTTCCACAAACCAATAAGGACCCAAACCCTCCCAGAATGCCTTGCCCTTACTTCCTAGACACCATCGGGCACTGTTTTCCTCCATTCTACTTGGGCAAATAAATTCAACAACATCAAAGCAATAAATATTTGAATGTGCCTACTTGCTATCCCCAGGGAAAATTTACTCTCTCAGATGGGTCCCCATAACCAGACCAAACTTGCTGCTCTCTTCCATAACCAAGCTCATTCCAGAATTTAAAGAGTTTCTTAATTATATGCCCTTCAATAAGTAATCCCATAAGAAGGGGGAAAGGGATCCTGTCCCAGCATGTGACCAACCCATCAGCCTTGTTATGCTTCCAGAGTTGGACTCTTTTGAATGCCCAGTCCATTTTTTTCATCAAGAAAAATCTTTTGACCTGGCTTGATTGTAAATACCTCTGTCTCCCCTAAAAAATGTAAGCTTCAGTCATTCTTTGGTAATTGTTACCAATTGCCTTGTACATAATTTGGGCAGAGTTCTAACACTATTCCAATTTTTTAAAAATATCTTTTATTGATTTCAGAGAGGAAGAGAGAGGGAGAAAGAGACATCAACAATGAAAGAGAACCATTGATCGGTTGCCTCCTGCATGCTCCCTACTGGGGATCAAGCCCACAACCTGGGCATGTGCCTTGACCAGAATCAAACTTGGGACCCTTCAGTCTGCAGGCCGATGCTCTATTCACTGAGCCAAGCCAGCTAGGGCCACTATTCCAATTTTTTGTTTACATGTCTGTCTTCCCCCTTTAGACTGTGAATTCCCAAGGAAACTGATTATCTCTCATCATATTTCCAGTACCTGCTGTTCAATAACTAAATGCTGAATGAATGAACCAATGAGTATAGCAACCACTACACAATCCAATTTACCTGCATACTTCTACATGCACAATACAAAGATTAACAGATCCAAAAAGACAGTTTGAGAGCTTTATCTCAGCTCTTTAAAATATGTGATAAAATAGAATTGAACAAGTATTATTTTAACTAATACTTAACAAAGTAGCATTTATTAATATTTCTATAGAGGATAGTGTGAAAGTAGTGATGTTCACTTTAGGGTTTCTCAGGGGGGAAATCAGCTTTTCAAGAAAGAAAGCAGATTTTCCTAGTAGCTCAAATTTTCTCTCACCAAATTCAGTTAAACCAAACAGCCAGCCAATAACTGTTTCACATTTTGTCACCCCAAAGAATGTGATTATTTTCCTGCTAGGTTGATGTGAACTTTCCCGCATTACTTTCTTAGCTGTGTGTGCCATAGGTGACTAAGAAAAAAAATCTTGAATATCATTGCTTGATTCAACAGTAGGACACCCTATAAATTGTTGTGCCCTCAATTAATTTAAACTTTTATTTCCTTTAATCATCTCTCTTCCTTGAGAAACTTGTATCTCCATAATCATGAATTGTACTTTTCCTCTAAGTTCCTCCTAAGCAATAAACATAAATTTCTTCTCATAACCTTTCTAATTAATTCCTTTTTAGTTAAGTTAAATTTTGTCTACTTTCTGCTAGCCAACAAGCAAGTTGAGAAAGTTAGTCACTCTTTCAAGTGCACGGTAGCACAAAATGCATTCCACAAAGTAGCACAAAATCATCTGCAAACCAAGGAAGCACCAGGCTGATAATTCAGCAAAGATCTAGGTTGTCAATAATCCATTACTTGATTTGTTCACTTGTGAAGCCACATGTTTGGTGTACAGAAATAAAAGCAAAAGTCGTTTTCTTCATAATTTGGTTAAGAAAACAAGATTAATCCCTATTATCTGAGTATTTCAGATGAACATGAGTCATCCTGAACAGTACAAGTAGAAATGTCAGGTTGAATGCCTTTGTAACAGCTAATGTCCATGTTTAAGAGGCAAAACAGTATACTTTGCCTATATTGACCCTTCTGTTTTCAATTTATAGGTTTAACTAATTCATCTCTAAAAGTCTATGGCTAATTTCATCCCTCAGGAAGTTGGTACATCCACAGTTATGTTAAACTTAGCAAAATGATCATTTATGTTTGTGCATACTCTAATTCCCAAAGCTGAGAGCTAAAGCTAAATATCCTCTGGATGTACACAGATCTAACAAAGCGGTTCCCCAAATCTATCTTTTGGTGTGCTAATTAGAGAGGATGTGAATTGACATATCATTTTATTTATGATAGACACAAATAAAGTCTTTGATGGTGTTGAAACAGAAAAGATTGTTGAATATGAAATATCTTTTATTTCCTAAGCTACATGCAAAACAGATTAGCATTTACTCTGAAAACGTGAGTAAAACTATACCTGTGCATCTGTGGCTATCAATTAGAAACTACAGTTCCAATTTAGGATTATTATGTAAAGTTGTTATTTTTTCCCAAAGCTGTGTGTGGTTGTAAGTAGAACAAAAACACAGAAGTGAAGATGAAATCTAAATAACTTAAGCTTTAAATTTAGAAACAGAAAACATGATGGATAAATAGCATTCATCTTGTTTCTGGACTTATTTCCCCCTTTGAAAATTCTTAACTAAGAAAAATTTACCTGGGGAGAGTCCAGTCCCTGTTGTGTTATTAAAAATTCAGGAGGTTTTTATAGAGAGAATATTCTATGGCAATTTCGGGTAGGTGGCAATATTTGTAGATGGTAATATTTGAGGTCTAAAACTCATAATAAGATTTGAAACACTTTGATTTATCATAAATCAAATATATAGTTTAACAAATTAGCAAAATGTTTGCTTGTAATAATGCTTGAAGCTAATACTGCAGCTACTGTAGTTATGAATAATTTAAATATGAATTTACATGTTTAATCATTTCTGTCTAAAATAATTAGTAAAATGCAATGTTAGGTTAACTGTTTTCCTGATTTCCATGAAAATTACCAGTGTTAGTAAATTTGCTTGTCACTAATACAGTCAAGAATTTATTTAAATACTGAATATTTTTATGTTTTTCTATAAATCTTATAGACTTTTTTGAAGGAAAAACTTTGTAGAGCTCTAATACCTAATTCCTTTGACTTGTGGAGTCAAGGTTACTTTATAAAATCTAATAATACCATTTATTATTTAAACAAAAATAAAACCTTTCATCTAACTATATATTTTTATTTTACCTTTATTGTTAAAAGTATTACAGATATTCCTCTTTTTTCCCCGTTGATCCTCTACTTCATACCTTCCCCTTCAGGTCTTCACCACACTATTGCCTGTGTCCATGGGTTATATGTATATGCTTATAAGTTCTTTTGTTCATCACTTCCCATCTGCCCCCTTCTCTCTGAGATTCATCAGTCTGTTCCATGCTTCTTTGTCTCTGGATCTATTTTGTTCATTAGTTTATTTTTTTTTCATTAAATTCCACATATAAGTGAGGTCATGTGATACTTATCTTTCTCTGACTGGCTTATTTCTCTTAGCATAATAATCTCCAGGTCCCTCCATGTTGTCTCAAAGGAAAAGAGATCCATTTTTTAAATAGTTACATAGTATTCCATGGTATAAATGCACCACAGCATTTTTTCTCCACTCATTTACTGACAGGCACTTGGACTGTTTCCAGATCTTAGCTATTATAAATTGTGCTACTATGAATGTAGGGGTGCTTATATTCTCTCTGGTTGGTGCTTCAGGTTTCTTAGAATATATTGCTAGAATTGAGATCATTGAATCAAATGGCAGGTCCAGTTTTAAATTTTTGAGGTAACTACATTTTGTTTTCCATAATGGCTGCACCAGTCTGCATTCCCACCAGCAGTGTATAAGAACAGGCAAGTAGATCAATGGAACAGAACAGAAACCCCAGAAAATGACTTTAGCCATGTAATCAATTAATATTTGACAAAGGAGGCAAGAGCATACAATGGAGTCAAGACAGTCTATTCACTAAATGGTGTTGGGGAAATTGGACAGATAGTAGTACATGCAAAAAAAAAATGAAACTAGACCACTAACTTACACTGTACACAAAAATAAACTCAAAATGAATAAAAGACTTAAATGTGAGTCATGAAAACATAAAAATCTTGGAAAAAAACATAGGCAGCAAAATCTCAGACATCTCTCATAGCAATATCTTTATGGATACATCTCCTGAGGTAAGGGAAACTAAGGAGCAAATGAACGGATGGGACTATATCAAAATAAAAAGTTTCTGTACAGAAAAAGAAATCATAAACAAAATGAAAAGAGAGCCCACTGTATGGGAGAACATATTTGCCAATGATACATCTGATAAGGGGTTATCTTCCAAAATATATAAGGAACTCATACAACTTAACAAAAGGAAGACAAACCATCCAATTAAAAAGTGTGCAAAGGACCAAAATAGATACTTCTCTAAAGTGGACATACAGAAGGCCAAGAGACATATGAAAAAATGCTCAAAGTCACTAATCATAAGAGAGATGTAAATTTAAATAACAATGAGGCATCATCTCATACCTGTCAGAATAGCTACCATCAACAAATCAACAAATGACAAGTGCTGGAGAGGATGAGGAGAAAAGGGAACGCTAAAAACTATAGTATTTCAAATTCTCATCCTATCTAATAAAAGAGTAATATGCAAATTGACTGTACCTCCACTACACCCACAAGCCATGCCCACCAGCAAATCAGGAGAGAGTATGCATATTAACCCAACCAAGATGGCTGCAGCCATGGAGCGAGCAGGAGGCTTGGGTTTCCCTGGCAATAGAGGGAGCCAAGCTTTCCATCTTCTCTGGTGCCCAGGCCTCTGCTCAAGGTTACAAATTTCAATTATAGAAGATAAATAAATCCCAACAAAAATGGCTGTGGCCACAGAGTGAGCAGGAGGGTTGGCTCTGCTCAAGGCTACAAGGTTTCAATTATAGAAGATAAATAAATCCTAGATACCAGGGCCTCTGCTTGGGTCACCAGGGGGTGTGGCCGGCCTGCAAACCACCACAGGCCCCCACCCAGGCCACCCCACACCCCAAGGGAACCCCCACCCTGATCCAGGACACCTTTCAGGGAAAACCAGCTAGCCCCACCTATGCACCAGGCCTCTATCCTATCTAATACTATCAAATAGAAGAATAATATGCAAATTGACCATCACTCCAACACACAAGATGGCTGTCTCTATGTGGTCAAAGATGGCTGCCCCCATGTGGACACAAGATGACCAGCAGGGGAGGGCAGTTGGGAGGGACCAGGCCTGCAAGGGAGGGCAGTTGGGGGCAATCAAGCCTGCAGGGGAGGGCAGTTAGGGGTGACCAGGCTGGCAGAGGAGGGAAGTTGGGGGCGACTGGGCTTGCAGGGAAGGGCAGTTGGGGGGGACCCAGGCCTGCAGGGGAGAGCAGTTGGGGGGAACCAGGCCTGCAGGGGAGGGCAGTTAGGGGCAATCAGGCTGGCAGGGGAGCAGTTAGGCATCAATCAGGCTGGCAGGGGAGTGGTTAGGGGGTGATAAGGCTGGCAGGCAGAAGCAGTTAGGGCAGTGGTTGGCAAACTCATTAGTCAACAGAGCAGCAAACCGCGGCTCACAAGCTGCATGTGGCTCGCAAGCTGTGGTTTGCTGACCACTGGGTTAGGGGCAATTAGGAAGGCAAGCAGGCAAGCAGTTGGGAGCCAGCAGTACTGGATTGTGAGAGGATGTCCAACTGCCTGTTTAGGCCCAATCCAGGTAGGGTCCTAGGTTAGAGAGGGTGCAGGCTGCACTGAGGGACACACACCCCCCATGCACGAATTTTGTGCACTGGGCCTCTAGTTGTTCATAACAATCTTTACTTTTATTATTAATAACATCATCTTAGAAGATGAATACATTTTGCTTTGTGTTTTACTCTGGGCATTGGACGTGTTTGTTTTGGATAAGATCCTATTTAATTTATTTGAGATTTCTGTTCTCTGAATGAAGGAAATAGGCCAGGGGGAGGTGGGAATTGTCCTTGGAATTGTGGAACTTGAGATGACAAAACAACAGGTGGTTAATTGTCTTTATAAACCTATACCTGAGTACAGAGGAGAAACCTGTTTCCCCAGGAAGGCAAGCCCAGAAGTCATAAGTAAGTCATGCTCACTCAAGACCTCTGTTCCACGGGCAAAATATTCTCAGAAATATCAAGGTGAGTCAAACAAAGACCACATGTGGACCAGACTTTTATGATACGTGGGCCACATTCTGTCACCACTCTTTTCTTCTTACTCTTTACAAGAAGTGGCACCAAAGTGATCACTGATTAATTCATTTACTCATTCAGCATATACATTTTGAGCATAAAGTATGTGCAATGCTGGCCCATGCCTGCACATTGAGTCCTCATTAAGTCAGCAGTAAGCATGTGCTCAGACCCCCACCCATCCAAGGAAGGAGCACAGATTTCTCAAATTTTGGTGCATGGAACAGGAGTTACATTGTATGGCTAATTATACAAATATACACACACCTCCTTAAAATGTGTACAAAATTATTCTCTTGATCCAGATAAGTTTAAAACTCTTTGTCCTAAAATTTCCCTACGGTTCATTGGAAATGCTGAAGTCAGGATCCTTACAGGAAGTGGAAAGCCTTTATGGGCAAGAATAGATGCAGGTGACACGATCCAGAATAATAGACGCCATCATTAATTTGTTCATTCAATAAATACCTGTGTCTCCTTACCCTGTACCTCAGTTTGTGCTGTGTATTGGGGCTATAAAGATAGCTATGACTACAAAAAAGAAGAATCACAAGTTAAATTCCATGCTCTTTTAGAATAGGAAGACATGTAAACACTTACCATGCAATGGAATGGGTATCTAAGAAGGCGATGTGCACAGAGCTCGGCAAAACAGGAAAAGAAGAGGAGCCAGAGAGAGTTTCACAAAGTAATTGACAACTGAGCCAACCTTATCAGACAGATGGGAGCTTTTCAGGTGAACACGAGTGGAAAGGACTTTCAAAGCAGTGAGGTGGCACATTGCAACTGGAGAGCCACATGTGGGCTAGAATAAAGATGTGACAGGCCCTAGCTGGTTTGGCTCAGGGGATAGAGCGTCAGCCTATGGACTGAAAGGTCCTTTTCAGCCTATAGACTGAAAGGTCCCGGGTTCGATTTTGATTCCAGTCAAGGGCACATGCCCAGGTTGTGGGCTCAATCCCCAGTAGGGGGCATGCAGGAGGCAGCCTATCAATGATTCTCTCTCATCATTGATGTTTCTACCTCTCTCTCTCCCTCTCCTTTCCTCTCTGAAATAAATTAAAATATATTTAAAAAAAAAAAAGATGTGACAGGGAATCAGGCTGAAAAGATAGGCAGAGGTCAGATCACAAAGAGCTTTGAATTCATTACTAAAGATAAATTTGAGTTTTAGTCTGTGGAATCACATAATCAATTTGGGTATCGAGTTAGAGTATAAAATCAGGAGTCTTAGATTTATGGGTTGAATTTAAAATGGAATACACTATATGGATAGAGCTCGTGAATCAGAAGAGAAGCTGAGAGACTAACCCCTTTGAGCATCATCATTTAAAAAAACAGAGAGAGAAATTAGTTCACAGAGGAATTTTTAAATGAGGAGCAAAGGTAAGAGGAAAACCAAAAATGAAGAAGAAAACTCCAAAAAGAAATTTTGAGGACATCTCTAACTATGCAGCAAAGAGGTAAATAATATAGAGAATAAGAGTTCAGTGGAGTCAGCAAACAGATCATTGGTAGAATAAGAGGGAAGTCAGATTCAGGAGGCTGAGGAACAAACAGGAGATGAAGACACAAATACAATTCAGCCATGCTTCATGAAGACCATATGGCTAGAGGGGAACAGAGGCTCATGAGGTTTAAGATGAATAAAACTTAAGCATAGTATTAGAAGAGAGGGAAAAGTCCAAAATACAGGAGACTTACAAGAGATCGCCCCAGGATTGGAGTGTTGAAGGCAATGAGAGCAGACACATCCACAATGTTAGCAGAGGAACTAATCTTGGTCTCTGAGAAAAATAAGTGTCAGGATAAAGACTATTCTGAAAAAAAAAATTAGTGCTACAAGTTAAGGATATTCACACCTCCATCTCTGGTGAGAAGAAAGGTTTCTGAAAAAAAATCAGTGCTAGAAGTTAAGGATGTTCACACCTCCAACTCTGGTGAGAAGAAAGGTCTAGAGTAGGAGGTCATAAAAGTTAGGAAAACTTGGCATAGAGAGTAGGAAAGAGAGCTGAAAAAAGTTGGAAAGTCATAAAAGTTAGGCAAACTTGGCATAGAGAGTAGGAAAGAGAGCTGAACACAGGTACCGAAAAGGATCACCTGGGGGTTTGTGGGTCTGATTAGTATTGAAGACCCTACTTTTTTATAACGGGATCTATCCACAATGCACTGGGTTTTTATTGAGGTTCAATAGACAAAGAATAAAACCAGAGAGGACTCTTGTTGGGTTGGTTCAGGAGTAGATGTTGCATGGCAGATAGTCAGAAGAGTTGAAGCTGTTGTCTAGAGTTTTAAAAATGCAGGTAGAAGAGGAAGAAAATCAATGCAGCAGAGGTATGTTACTCAGAAGGCAAAGGGAAATGGAAGTCTGCACAAATTTAAGAACAAAAGATGATGCAACTCAGGAAGTGAGACACTAAAAGGCCAAAAGGCAGTGGTCCAAAAGCAGCTGAGTTTCTAGTAGTGACCAGTGTCCATGAGAGTGAGTTCCAGAAGCAGCATAGGACAGACAATGGAATTGAAATAAAGGAACTCCCAGCTAGGATACTGACTGTATGTTCCCCAAGGCTTTATTCTATGCAGGCATAAGAACCCTCTGAGGAAGGAACTACTATTAAGATCATCCTCATTTACAGTAGAGGAAACTGAGATATAGGATTAAGCAACTTGCCACATTGACAGCTATTCTAGCAGGATCAGGAATTCAAACCCAGGTGGTCTGGCTCCAGAGTTCTTGCTCCCAACATTACACTACACGGCTTCCCCCAGAACAGTGGGTCAGCAAACTCATTAGTCAACAGAACCAAATATCAACAGTACAATGATTGAAATTTCTTTTGAGAGCCAAATTTTTTAAACTTAAACTTCTTCTAATGCCACTTCTTCAAAATAGACTCGCCCAGGCCGTGGTATTTTGTGGAAGAGCCACACTCAAGGGGCCAAAGAGCCGCATGTGGCTCACGAGCCGCAGTTTGCCGACCACAGCCCTAGAAAAACAGCAGTTCCCTCTGGGAGCCATGGATGGCATGGCTCAAACCAGGAGATATTTTCTGTAGAAAGGATGAAAGGTAAATGATCATCTAAAATTCTAAGTGTTTTTCCTGATGTCAGTAGCATCTATTACTGCATTTATTGATCTCCCACTCTGTTCAGTGTGTGCTATTTTAAAACAATTGATCCTAGCACAGCAATTGTAGAACCAGGATTTCATTTCTTCCATATTCATGAAAATTGCTCAAAAGATTTTTGTCATTAAAAACAAAACTAAAATCGTACTCTGGTATTCAGCCTGCTGGGTAGAAGAATATTAAGTTAATTGATTCTATAAAAATCCCCAACCTAGCCAAATATATTCACCTGAGAAATCATGGCAATTTCACAGTGGAATCACACACAGAATAACCAGCTGGTGATGGTTTACTTCACAGCCGACCTATGACACGATTGAGAAGTTTCACCCGACACTATCACCCTGGCCAACCTAGACTATTTATACCACAATATCTTAGAACATCCTAAGGAAAATATCTAAATAGGGCAGGCTCATTTTTCAAACCAAATTTTAAATACTTTCTAGAAGAGTGAGGAACATGGAAGAACTCCCCCTTGTTCAAATATTCAACTACATCATGTTGCTTTTGTTCATCCAT
This sequence comes from Corynorhinus townsendii, assembly GCA_026230045.1. Lineage (NCBI taxonomy): Eukaryota > Metazoa > Chordata > Mammalia > Chiroptera > Vespertilionidae > Corynorhinus > Corynorhinus townsendii. The sequence goes on along the minus strand of JAPDVU010000001.1, from coordinate 141,698,705 downwards.
TTTCCAACATTTACTGAGAATTATACCGAGATTTATGGCTTGACTGGCAGCATTGAACAAATTTTCTGGTATTTGAGTTATTGGTGAACTAGGATGTCAATGTAATGTCATAACACACTTAATTCAATATTTGTGGTAATAAACTTCAGAATGAACTATGACATGCCATAATTTTTCTGTGTTAATAGAGGATGGAGTCACCTGTGTTTAAATTTTATAGCTTTCTTTTAATATTACAATTTTATCAGTCTTTCCCAGAAAATCTTTATAGGAAATATCTTATCTCTTCACACACTCCATTAAGGAATAACAAGGTCAAAATGTAGCAGCAGTACACTACGAAATTAGAGGTGAGAATTATAATCCTCAACAATGAGAGTTATCAAGACTCCTTGATCAACCCTAAGAAAATAACAGTGGTATTATAATAGAGATCTTTGGGAGGAAGGGTAGCCTAGAGAACAGAGAATTCAGTTTGCATTCCTGCTACCACTAACTGGATGTTCGTCCTTATATTACATAATTTCTTTGAGCTTGTTTTCTCAACCATAAAATAATAACTTCTTCCCATGATTTTTGTAAGTACTATATGTATTGCAGCATTTATCATGCTGCCTTACTTAGCACAAAGCTAAATAATATGTCCCTTCCCTTCCTTTTTTGTAAAATATATATATATTTTTTTTTATTTCAGAGAGAAGAGGGAGGGAGAGACAGAGAAACATCAGTGACAGAAAAAAATCATTGATCAACTGCCTCATGCATGCCCCTTACTGGAGATCGAGCCCACAACCCAGACATGTGCCCTGGGAATTGAACCGTGACTTCCTGGTTCATAGGTTCATGCTCAACCACTGAGCCACACCAGCTGGGATCCCTTCCTCTTCTTTTAATTTAATCTCCCAGAAGCTCTTGACCCAGCTGGCTTCTCATTTTTTCTTGATACACCATCTTCTGGACACTCTCATTTTTGCTCCCTGTATCCTGGTATCTTAAAAGGCTCTGGCTCTTCCTTCTGTATCCAACATTAAATCTCAGATTCCTTTAGGGCTCACTACCAAGCCCTCTTCTTTCTTGATCTCTAAACTCTCTCAATAGACAAACATTCTCTCCCAGGTCTCAAGGAGTATCTACCTGCCAGCCACCCAGTCCAGCACTCTCCTCCTAGTTTTAGGCTTATATATGTTATTATCCACTTTATATCTCAACATGGAGGTCTCAGAGACATCTCAAATCAACAAGTATAAAACCGAACTTAGAGCTTGACCCTAACCTCCTTGCCAGTCCTGACCTGCCCCTTCTCCAAACTTCCTCGTCCCAGGAAATGCTCTACCGTTGGCACAGGAAATCAAGCCAGCAGCCTAAGCTAAGGCTAATTCTGTTCTTTCCCAGGTCTATATGCCTAGTCTATTACTGACCCATGTCATGTCTCCATCAAGATGATCGTCATGTCCCATTTGCATTCAAAGTCTGAACTTCTCAGAAATGATGTGTAAAAGAATTAGGTTTCAAAAACCTCTAATGAAGTGTATTTTCAAGATATATTTTATCTTTATTGTTGAAAGTATTCAAGATAAATATTTATCTTTATTATTGACCCCTCCACCACCCCCAGTCCTTCACTGCACTATTGTCTGTGTCTACGGGTTATGCATATCCTATCTAATAAAAGAGAAACATGCAAATTGACTGTACCTCCGCTACGCCCACCAGCCAATCAGAGTGAGTATGCAAATTAACCCAACTAAGATGGCAGCAGCCACGGAGCTGAAGTGAGCAGAAGGCTTGGGTTGCCCCTGTTGATGGAGGAAGCCAAGCTTCCCGCCCACCCTGACCAGCCCTGGCCTCTGCTCAAGGCTACAAAGTTTCAATTATAGAAGATAAATAAATCCCAGATATTTGCTTCCAGACAGCCCTTGCCTCTGCTCAAGGAGGCGCTGAAAAAAGAAAGAAAGAAAAAAAGGAGATGCTGGGAGCTTGGGTCACGGGGGGGGGGGGGGGGGGGGGCGGTGTGATCAGGTCAGGATGGGACAGCAGTTGTGGGTGATCAAGCTGGTGGGGGACGGGGCCATTGGGGATAAGCAGGCCATCAGTGGGGGTCAGTTGGAGGTGATCAGGACAGCGAGGGGGGCAGTTTGGACAAGTAGGCCAGTGGGGAGGGAAGGAGGGGGTGAGCAGGCCAGCAGGGGGGGCAGTTAGGGGTGATCAGGCTGGTGGGGGGACATATGGGGGCAAAGCAGGCCAGCAGCGGAGGGCAGTTGGGGATGAGCAGGCCGGCAGGCAGCGTGGTTAGGGGCAATTAGGCAGGCAGGTGAGCAGCTGGAACCAGCAGTCCTGGATCGGGAGAGGGATGTCCTACTGCCAGTTTAGACCCAATCCCTGTAAACCGGCAGTAGGACATCCTTCAAGGGGTCCCAGATTGGAGAGGGTGCAGGCCGGGCTGACGAACAGCCCTCCCCCATGCACAAATTTCGTGCACCAGTCCACTAGTCTATTTATATAAAAACCCTGGTATAACACGGTCACAGCAGAAGTTCAACCAACCAGAAAGAAGTCAGTCCTACACGGGTCACCTTGACAACGGCTGCACCCTCCCAGAGCTGTTTCCCTTGAGGCCTGAGAGAAGAACCCACCCTCAGAGCGCCAGGAGCACCCAGCCCAGCAGCAGTCAGTCATGGGTTGCCGCATGGTAGAACTCTGTGTCTGGCCCAACAGGGAGCATGGCCAGCCTTCAAACCAGACCCTGAAAGGAGAGAGGAGGGAGCCCCATTTCTCACAGAATCCACTGTAGGATAGCTTTCTGTCAGTGGCCTGCCAGCCAGGAACCCCATTCACCTGAACCCTGGACCCTGACAGGAGGGAGGAGGGAGCCCCATTCCTCATGGAATTGACAGGTGGCCAGCTTGCTGTCAGGGGCCTGCCGCTAGGAATCCTATTCACCTCCATATCTGTATGCGCCATGCCAGCACAGCCAAGGGTGACCCTGAGTGGGGGTGGTGAAAGGCTTAGAAAAGACTGACAAGAGAATGAAAGCTGGGTCTCGGTGGGATGCTGCTTCTCTGAGACACAGAGACTGCATTCACAAGCCGTGTCTTTATCTTATAGCAGATGCCACGAGGCAAAGTAAGGGCGTGATCAATGGGGGGAAAAAAAGAGACATATGTACTATTTGTAATACTTAAAACAATAAAAATAAATAAATTTTTAAAAAAAGATGTTTACAATATTCTCCTGGGTTTCAATCCTACTCAACTGCATGCATCTGAACTCTATGAAGCCCACATCACTTAGACACCTGTTTGAATCTTTCATTCCCAATATAAATCACCAATTCCATTAAATGAAACTTCAATTTCTAGATTCGATATAAACAGTGAAGTTGCTAAAACTATTACAAAAGCCCAACTTCTCATTATTGATTAATGCACCATGGCATCCAGTCATGCTATAAACATCATAGACAGATTACTAAGAGAAATTATGAATTTCATGTTGTATTTGGTGGGACAGTTCTCCTTCTTGGAGGGGATTTTCCATAATGTCTCAGTATTGTACCGCATGCTATGCGATCGGCCATAGTACCTTCGAGTTTAAAGTACTGTGATGTTTGGGGATGTTTCAGAAAGTTGTCTCTTAAAACAAATACGAGATCAGAGGATTCTGCTTATAATGAATGGTTAGTAAAACTTGGAGATGGCAAACCTGATAGCAGTTTTCATTTAGGAATGGATATTGAAATCCCCTGTGAAATGATTTGTAATGGATCTATTACTGAAGCTACCTTTGGAAATAGTATATCTATAGATAATATTAAAAATATATCTAAACGTGTGATTCTTTGTCCAAACCATGAGCACGTTCAAAAATTAAATGAAGAAATTGTGGATATACTCAATGGAGATTTTCATATATATTTGAGTGATGATTCCATTGACTCAACAGATGATGCTGAAAAGGAAAATTTTCCCATCAAATTTTTAATAGGATTACTCCTTTGGGAATGCCATGTCATAAATTAAAATTGAAAGTGTGTGCGATCATCATGCCATTGAGAAATCTTAATAGTAAATGGGGTCTTTGTAATGGTACCAGATTTATTATCAAAAGATTGCGATCTAACATAATCGAAGCTGAAGTATTAACAGGATTTGCAGAGGGAGAGGTTGTTCTGATTCCAAGAATTGATTTGTCCCCATCTGACACTGGCCTCTCATTTAAATTAATTCAATGACAGTTTCTCATGATGCCAGCATTTGTGATGACTATTAATAAATCACAGGGACAAACTCTAGACAGAGAGGAATATTCCTACCTGAACCCATTTTTGCACATGGTCAGTTATATGTTGCTTTCTCTCGAGTTCAAAGAGCATGTGATGTTAAAGTTGTAAATACTTCATCACAAGGGAAATGAGTCAAGTACTCTGAAAGTGTTTTTACTCTTAATGTGGTATACAGGGAAATATTAGAATAAGTTTAATCAATTTATCAGTCATTGTTTATATCAGTGTTGTTTTTACATCATGTTTTTGTTGGTTTCATATCATGTTTTTGTTGTTTTTATATCATGCCTCTGTTGTTATATCCTTTTGTTATTATTTATTTATTAATAAATTTATATATTATTTTCATATACATTTTACTAATTTCCTTTCATCTCTCACACTTCTATTATAGAAAAAGGGCAAATAGCGATATTAAAATATTTCTTCTAATTCCCTTTTAACGTGCACAAATTTTGTGCACTGGGCCACTAGTATGCTTATAAGTTCTTTGGTTAAGCTCTTCTTACCCACCCCATTCCCTCTGAGATTTGTCAGTTTATTCCATGTCTCTGGATTTATTTTTTTCATCACTTTATTTTGTGCCCTAAATTCCACAAATAAGTGAAATCATGTGATATTTGTTTTTCTCAGATTGGCTTATTTCGCTTAGCATAATACTCTCCAGGTCCCTTCATGCTGTCCCATCGGGTAATAGATCCATCTTTATTATAGCTGTATAGTATTCTATTGTATAAATGTCTCATGGCCTTTTTATTCATTCATCTATTGATGGGCACTTGGGCTGTTCCTAAATCTTAGCTATTGTAAGTAATGCAGTTATGAATATAGGGGTGCATGTATTTTTTCTGTTGGTGTGTCAGAATTTTTAGGATATATTCCCAGAAGTGGGATCCTGGGTCAAACAGAAATTCCATTTTTAATTTTTTGAGGAAACTCTATACTGTTTTCCATAGTGGCTGCACCAGTTTGCATTCCCACCAGGAGTGAACCAGTGTTCCCTTTTCTCTACATCCTCACCAGTATTTGCTGTTTGTTGATTTTTTTATGTTAGCCATTCTGACAGGTGTGAGGTCATATCTCATTGTGATTTTAATTTTTATTTCTCTGATTAATAGTGACGTTGAGCATTTTTTCATATGTCCCTTGGCCATTTTTATGTCCTCTTTGGAGAAGTGTCTATTCAGGTCCACTGCTCATTTTTTAATTGGTTATTTGTCTTCTTTTTGTTGAGTTGTATGAGTACCTTATGTATTACCAGATGTATCATTGGCAAATATGTTCTCCCATGCAATGGGTTCCCTTTTCATTTTGATGGTGGTTTCTCTTGCTGTGCAGAAGCTTTTTATTTTGATGTAGTCCAATATGTTCATTTTTTCCTTTGTGTCTCCTGCTCTAGAAGATATATTGGCAAAAATTCTGCTACATGAGATATCTGAGATTTTACTGCCTATATTTTCTTCTAAGATTTTATGGTCCATGCTTTTCATTTGAATATTTTATCCATTTTGAGTTTATTCTTGTGTATGGTGTAAGTTTGTGGTCTAGTTTCACCTTTTTGCATGTGTCTATCCAGTTTTCCCAACACCATTTATTGAAGAAACCATCTTTATTGTATGTTCTTCTCTCCTTTGTCAAATGTTAATTGACTGTAATGGTGTGGGTCAACTTCTGGGGTCTCTGTTCTGATCCATTTGTCTATATGCCTTGTTCTTGTGACAGTTCCAGGCTGATTGGTTCTAACGGCTTTGTAGTATCGTTTGATAGCCAGTATTGTGATCCAACTTTTTTCTTCTTTCTCAAGATTACTGTGGCTATTTGGGGTCTTTTATGGTTCCATATAAATTTTTGGAGTATTTTGAGTCCATATAAACTGTGAAGAGTGCCATTTGTACTTTAATAGGGATTTTATTGAATCTACAGATTTCTTTGGGTAGTATAGACATTTTAATGATGTTAATTCTTCCAATCCATGAAGATGGTATATGTTTCATTTGTTTGTATCTTCCTTTATTTCTTTTTTCAGTGGTGCCTTAAACTCCTGTGTTAGAGCAGGTTGTTTGTAGTCTCAAAATCACTCAGCTCTGTGCTTCCCACAGTATATCATGCTCAGTGTCATTATGCTCTGAAATGCATTGCTGAGACCTCAAACCATCATCCACATGATCCTCCTACACCAGCCCACTGGCATTTTCCTTGGCTGTACTGTTACACTCTTCAAACCACCCACTCAATATGAGCCAGCAGTACCTCTCCTGGTTCCTGCATTCCAAGTTTCCTTCCAGTGCTCAACTTCTCCTGAAGTTTTTGTATGCCTCCCTCTTCTGGGTATTGCCTGCTTTTAGAAGAGTCTCCAATCAGGGATGCTTTTGCCATGATGATGCTATGACCTTTCAGAATTTCATGCTCAAATTATGTCCTCCTCTAGACAGCACATGTGCCACCAGAATAACTAATCCCTCTATCATTTCCTCAGGGATATTGTAGATCAGGGATACATCCCATGAGCCAAATCCAGCTGGCTACCCAATTGTGTACATAAAGTTTTATTGCAATACTGTCTCACAACTTCATTTTCATAATGTCTATTGTTGCTTTTCAATACAATGCCAGCATTGAATAGCTTGATACACACAGACCTAATAGCCCACAAAGCCTGAAATATTTATTTGTGGACTTTTACAGTAAAAGGTCCTGCTATAGATTAAAAAAAAACAACAAACAGAACAGCATTATTCTTTAGTTGAGCCAGCATCATTTGAAGAGGGCCCACTTTGTGGACACAGATCAGCAATCCTGACTGCCAAAATAACAAGATAAAAGAATCAAAGAAAAACATTTTTCTAGCACATGCTTGGGACATTGCAGGCCACTCTGAACAAGAAAACTAAATAGATAGAATGAAACCTGCATGTGAATGATAAACCCCCAAATTAGGATCATGATCATCTCTGGGTAAAGAGGAAAGAATGTGCTCAGAGAGGAAGGATAGAGAAGATTTCAACTGTATTCAAAATAGGTTTCTTATGCTGAGTGGTAAGTACAAAGAGGCTCATTTTTGCATATGACACATGTTTTATATATCCACTCCCCCTTTCCATCCCTCTTCACCAAGCCATGAGAGGCAGTCCTATGTGAACTGCATCAAAGGGTCCCTGCCTCCGGCCTTCTGCCGGGTATAGCAAATAAAATGAAGTAGCTTTCTTGGATATCATGATCAAAAAATGGCATTGCCTAAAACTGTAAATGAATTCAGATCATTAAATCAATCACGATGTTTAATCAGTTTTCATTTCTGAAATCTCCCAATATTTTGGAAATATTCTCTAGTCTTTTGAAATTACATTAAGTTGCCCTTCCACAAAAGTTCCTTAGTCCCACCATTATTACACAGGATTAGCTTTTTGAGGGGATGAGGGACTGGCATACTATTTAGTATGCTCTTCTAGGACCTTCGTCTTGAATCAAACCAGTTCTGTAAAGTTTAAAAAGTCTCATAAATTAGGAAGATCAGAATATTCTAATCTTTCAACATAATAGTCTATTCAAAATCCTAATTTTATGTGAAATTACTTCAAAATGCCATTAACAGCCATAATAAAGTACAAAAGGAAAGCAGCTATAAACTAAGCTTGGAAATGAGGGCGTCAAAGATGAATAATGTTCAGAAAATTTAGGAGCCACAAGAATAATATTTAAAAGTCAGGGCTAAAACTTCTTTTATTTTTTTCAAACAGCTCAATGTAAAAGACAATAGTAAAAGTAACCTGAGCAGGGCTCTGAATGAGCATAAAATGGAGGCACACATAACCAAAAAGAGAAAGAGAGAATGCCGTGCAAATCAAACTTTTCAGTTATAAGTAATTCTTCTAATCTTTCCTTGGTCCATAGCATTTGTTCTGATAGAATAAGGAAAAATAAAATAAAATAAAATGGGGCACTCAAAAGAAAGGTAAACTAAAAGCAACAATAAAAATTAATCATAACATCTGCAAAAATGTAAAGATTAATTATTGTATTTTCAACTTTGACTTTACATGAAGTGTGAATCTAGAGAATAAAATAAATGTTTACCTTTAATTAAGTGACTTTTAGGTAATAATGTACTGCTGTCTCAATGACAGGTTGAAAAAATTCTTTCATACTAACATTTTTGCCAGCACTCAGCATTTTCATCAATCACTGCCATACTTACTAATCTGAAGTTTAGTACTAATGCTAAAGTAATTTACATTTTTATTAAAATGCTTACTTTTCTAGAGAATTATTTTTATCCCAATATTACCTTCATGTTCTAAGAAAGAAATGGGAAGCAAGACTTTACATGTTATCTCAACGCTTACAGATCCAGGGTTCCCTTCCTTCCCTCCTTCTCACCTCTACCCAAGTATACTTCTCCAAGCCAGAGTGGAGGCAACTCATTTCTGGATATCTAGCCATTAGATTAGAGATACAAACATAATAACCAAAGAATAAATCTAAAGTGGATGGCAATTTTTATCCTTAGTCATTGAATAAGTTATGAGTTTCCTAATTTTTGAGCCTTAAGAAAAAAATACCAGCCACTTTAGAAAAATATCGATATTTCTGAAATAAATGCTTTAATGACTTAAAGAGAAAAGTATATTTTTAAATCAAGGGAATTTTTCAAAATGAGTTTAATTTTATACTTGGGAACTGACTTTTAAACCTAATATTTTCTCACACAAAAATGTATCTATGGCATTAAGTACCAAATATATAATTCAATTAACTTGATTTTTCCATTGCAATCATCTGAAAAAGTTTATTATTTTACATTTTACAGCAAATTATTTCAAATCTTATAAGAAACCTTCTCAAACATTCTGAGGAGGAATCCAAGATGGTTGGTGTGGGTGAACACCTAAACTGCTGCCTCGCACAACAATTTCGAAACTACAACTAAAGGACAAAGCGTCTATCACGCAGAATCACGGGAAAGCTGGCTGAGTGGAAGTTCTACAACTAGAAGGAAAGAGAAAAGAGCACTGAGACGTGCACAAGCGCTGAAAAGCTGAGGTACAGAGGCGTGGGATCTGGGCTGGGGGCAGGCGTTGCTTTTTTCAACCCAAAGGGAGACAAGCCCCCAATTACTCTGAAATACAGTTTCTGGGGAGACGTGGGGGACCCAGACTCCTAAGGGGAGAAGCTGGACTGTCTGCCACCGGGTCGGAAAGTGAGGGGGGCCTGCTTGCAGAGCTGCACGCAAGAATGGTTGTTTGCTGTGCTGGGGCACGGGACGGAACGCAGTTGAGACACAGAGCCGGCTAACTAGCAGCCATTGCTGTTTGCCACGCTTTAGCCTAGTGACGCCCTGAGACCCCGCCCCACACAACCTACAAACCCACCCAAGCTCCAAGCAGCAGTTTTAGCATAAGAAAGGCCTGCCCTATCACAGCTTAACCTAACAAACTTACAGTCTGGATCAGACAGCTCCAAAACCTCCAAGCCCCAAGCAAAGAGGAGAAAACTGTAGCTCTCGCTGTAGCTCCTGCTGGGTGGACTCAGACAATAGCTGACCTGCACCCCATTGGAGATCCAGAAGCCAGTATACCTAGTGGTCAGTGTGAGAAACCAGATTTCAACTCCTCACATCCATAAGTGACACATTCAAGAGGCAGACTCAGCGAGCACCAAAGCCCCACTGAAACAAGTCCTGCCCCATAAGCGTGTCTTCAGCGCAGCAGTTCTTCCATTATAGACACAGCGAGTCCTCACAGCCAATTGGCCTGGAGGTCAATTCTTCCCAGCGTACCAACAGCAAATAAGGCTTAACTACACCAAGACTTTGCACTCAGCCCACAAAGGGGTGTACCAAGAGCGTCCACATCAGGTGATTGGGGAGGCTGAGCTACTGCCCCCTATAGGTCAGCTACCACACAAAGCCACTCCATCAACACAGGGAAGCAGCCAAAATGTGGAAACAAAGAAACATGTCATGAATGAAAGAAACGGAGGAAAGCAAACTACTGGACGACATAGAGTTCAGAACCACATTTATAAGGTTACTCAAGAATCTTCTAAAAACCACTGAGAAACTTGATGACACTTCTGAGGAGCTTAGTGAGACCTTCAAGGGCCTTAATGAGAATGCCAAAAAAATGGAAAAGGATCAGTCAGAAATTAAGCATACACTGTCTAAAATAAAGAATATACAGAAACTCAACTGTATATTGATCAGTGCACCCCAAGAATCAAACCAAAGATCTGAAATATGAAGAAACAAAAAAAACCCAACCAGAAAAACAAAAAGAAAAAAGAATCCAAAAACACGAAGATAGTGTAAGGAGCCTCTGGGACAACTTCAAGCATACCAACATCCAAATTTTTGGGGTGCCAGAAGAAGAGAGAGAGCAAAATACTGAAAACCTATTAGAAGAAATAATGACAGAAAACTTTCCCTACCTGCTGAAAGAAATAGACTTACAAGTCCAGGAAGCGCACAGAACCCCAAACAAAAGGAATCCAAAGAGGACCACACCAAGACACATCATAATTAAAATGCCAAGGGCAAAAGACAAAGAGAGAATCTTGAAAGCATCAAGAGAAAAATGGTTAGTTACCTACAAGGGAGTACCCATACGACTGTCAGCTGATTTCTCAGCAGAAACTGTGCAGGCCAGAAGGGAGTGGCAAGAAATATTCAAAGTGATGAACAGCAAGAACCTACAACCAAGATTACTCTACCCAGCAAAGCTATCATTCAGAGTTGAAGGTCAGATAAAGAGCTTCACAGACAAGAAAAAGCTAAAGGAGTTCATCACCACCAAACCAGGATTACATGAAATGCTGAAGGGTATTCTTTAAGAAGAGGAAGAAGAAGAAAAAGGTAAAGATAAAAATTAAGAACAACAAAATGACATCAAATACATACCTACCAACAAATGAATCTAAAAATCAAGTAAATAAAAAATCTGAAGAATTGAATGGACTGGTGAATATAATAGAATCAGGGACATAGAAAGGGAGTGGACTGACAATTCTCAGGGGTAAGCGGGTGTGAGTGGTGCGGGAAGAGACTGGACAAAAATCTTACTCCTATGGATGAAGACAGTGGTGGGGGGTAAGGGCATGGGGTAGGGTGGGGTGGGGAATCAGGTGGAGGGGAGCTATAGGGGGGAAACAAAAGAGGAACACCTGTAATCTGAACAATAAAGATTTATTTAAAAAAAAAAAGAAACCTTCTCAAAATATAGTAAACATCTGTGGATAGTTAAATAAAGTTCCCTAAAGAAGTGTACAATTGGCAGTGATGATTAACAACTCTATGTTTATTAGCAGGTTACAAGTGAGTAAAATACTAAAAAATCACCTCAGATCATTATGTTGAAACGGATTGTTATTGTTATCATAATAACTAGCTAGTTATTAATAATAGGAAGAAAGAAAAGGGGAGATGGGCACAAGTGCAGTGAAGTCATGGTGACTAGGGAAGGTGTTTGTATGTCAGTCTAACCTGGGAAAAGATAAGGGGGATATAGCACTGCAAGCACATGAAATCCTGAAGACTTCATTGGTTAAGCTCCCAGTTGCAATCCTCATACAAAGCATTCTCTCTCTTAACCTCTTGCTTCACTCCTGCTCCCTTGCATTCTCTTGCTTGGTAACCACATTTTGCATCTCCACAGCCATGGTACCTTAAGCAGCTGAATGGTCCATGTCTTTGTGGACCCCACACATAATGGATTGCAACTAGGAACACAAGCTAAGCTAGCCAGGTGCTGGACTGGACTGTGCTTTAATATGTAGGGGAAACTCTGGGCAGTGGCTTTAATTCTAGTCCTGCTGTAGACAAGATGGGACTTTTTCCATGGTGAGATGGAAGAATGTGGGACCTTAGAGGGGAACCCCCTTAATTTTACATCATCAATAAAACTTTCCACAATATTTCACTTCCTCTGGGAGCTGCAGGAAATTATTTTCCCTGTGGCATCCCAAGAACTGCACTTCCACCAGTAACAGGTGGGGACACAGAGGGCACCCCACCGATTACATGATGATAATATACTATCATAACTATATCAATTACTCCGTCTGTACTAACTGGTTTCATGTATGCCTCATTACTTCCTTTCCCCCAGTTACTTACTGAAAGGGTGCATCATCTACTTGAAAAGAATATGTCACAAATAAATGAAATTCAAAGACTTGTAGTAGGAACAAAACTCTCCTATGAATGCAATGTTAACTTTCACTTGATTTTTAAAAAATCTGTATAGTTTTCACCTGAAAAGAAACATTGCCTTGAGTATAATACTTTGAATTATGTAGATCTTTTGTCCCTTAGAGTTCAGAGATCCTCATTACCTACAGGAAGATGACTGAACTACTAGAATAATAAGACAATATACTTTATTTAATCAAAAGATTATAAAATGACATTATCAGGTCTTTCAGAGAAGTGACTTGCTTGAAATTAGATATCAAATGAAAATCATGTAATGGAATTCCATTATAGCAACATAATTTTTTAAATATCTACTTTTTCACATAACAAATACTGGCTCACCAAATATTTAACCCTACCATGTGAGATCCACTGTACCAGGCACTGGGAATATCTCAATAAATAGGGAATAATATCTTCCCTCGTGATGCTAAGTCTATAGAGAAAAATGTAAGTGACAGATTCTGCAATAGTGAGAAATAAAGACTCTAATAATGGTACACATTCTAAAATATTCTGTAATTATTCATAATAGAGATGTTATTTTAGTCAATTCAGGCTTCTGCAACAAACTACCCCAGCATATAAACAACAGAAATGCATTGCTCACGGTTCTGGAGGTTGGAAATCTGAGATCAAGGTGCCAGCATGGTCCAGTGAGGCCCTCTTTGGTTGCAGACTTCTACTTGTAACTTCCCATTGTAGGAGGGTCAGAAGCTATCTCTGGGTTTCTTAGAAATACACTTAATCTCATTAGTGAGGACTCAACCCACATGACCTAGTCACCACCAAAAAGGTACCACTTATTAATACTATCATCTTTGGAGGTTAGACTTTCAACATATAAACGGAGGGGAGGGGAAGGGGACACAAACATTCAGACCATAGCAGGTGTGCTTCAGTCTCTTTTAACTTTTTCTTAGAAGTGGAGGTGAGGAAGGGAAAGCAAAGTATCAGTCTATATTTTGGAAATTTTCTCACCTTAGCCTATTAATATCACTTGTTTTGAGGGAGAAAAGGTATTTGATGTTCTGTGAATCTGATAACATTGAACTGATAAGCAGTAACTGACAAAAAATAAAGTTTTGATAACCAAATTCTTTCTCCTTGAGCAATTAGACTCCTTCTCTGCCTTAGAAAGAAATGAATGGAGAGAAGAGAAGCCTATTTCATCTATTCCACAGGTGAGACGTAATGGCCTTGAGATGTACAGTCAAGAGTTACCATGAGTGTATACTTGGAAGAGGGCAATGGGGAACTCAATGAAGAAGTCTGAGTCCTGATCACAGAGATACTAAACCTCTCCCATCCAAATTATTTCTAATCCTCTCTCCTCTAACATCCCCTAAATTGGAGTTTGGAGAGGAAAGAGACATTACATAGCAGATTCTGCCACCTCTTAGATGCTTTTATCCTGTGGGGGGAAATGCGCTGATAGACCCTAAAAGATCCTGGTCCTGATCAGGAGGGGCAAACAGGAGAAGGATCTCTTTATACCAAGTCAACTAGTTGTTTTGCAACTTTGTCAAGCACCTGGTGGAAAGAGTGCTCAGTTTGGTCAAAACACATAAATGAGATAAGTGATCTCTTAGAAAAAACTTGACCAGAAGCCATTCTGCAATAATGTGTTCTTCCTCTTGCTAGAATCCATGCACTCAAAGAGTAGGTACCAAGCCTTCCATCATTATGCCTTCAATGTTAACAGTGGAAAATTGGCACCAGGTGGTTAATCTCGGTTCATAAACCTCAGTTCTTGATCTCCAGCTAAGAGAAGAATTCAGAGCCAAGACTCAAATTATAAGAGAAAGCTTATTTAAAAACTCACAGAGGTAGAAGTGAGCCATAGAAGAAATGGGCTCAGGAAAGAAGTTATAGCAAAAAATTGGGGGCCCTTGGAGACAGAGTGGGAGAGGAGAAAGAAAGAGGGGGGGGAGAGAGAGAGAGAAAGAGAGAGATTGATTCACACCTTGAGAGATGACAGGAGGAGGAGAGCTTGGGGCATGCTGAGAGGGGGTGGAGTCCTGGGGAAAGAAAGGGTGGGGAAAGATGCAGACCTGGGTCCTCCATCCTGCAGGCTTTTATCAGAGGACTCAGATGATATCAATAGAATATTCATCAGCTTTCCAGGTATGTCTCCTTAGGGTCATGGTCTCCACTGATTGGTCAGCACCAGGGGAGAGGTCTTTAATAAATGCAGACAGTCCTGATGTCATGGCATCACTAGGTCTGATTTCGCTGGTTTTCTGGGCCTGGAGCTGAAACACAGCTGAGGACTAGATGTTATCTCCAGGGGTTAATGCTGAAGGGAGTGGGGGTGCAGAGCTTGTAGTTTTGCCTGTTGCTAGGCAGCCAGGCTCTACTCCTTGGTTACCCTCCGCACCTGGCCCATAGTTTCTGCTCTGCTCACACCTATCTAACTGCCTATTACAGTGAAAGCAGATCCCAAAAATGGCATCTGGACTAAACTGTTTCCATAAGGTTTAGTCCAAAAAAAGAGAAGAATTGGTGATTTTCTCTTTGCTATTGATGTGTTAAGTATATGGATAAATTCATACACAATGTTCTAAGTTGTGGCTTCCAGGCATATTCTATTGACTAACACAAAATCAATAGGACTATAGGCAGAATGTGGCCAACATGCAAAATAATAACCTCCTACTCCAATAGGCTCAATGTTTTCACTTTCCCTCTAAGAACCATGGCAAGCTATGAAATTCCAGTGTTCTCACACTTCAATGCAAATGCAATCTGATGGGGTGTCATTCATCTTTGAATCTTCTACCCTGAATCCCATCCCAGGGCCTGGGACAGTTTCCAGGACACAGTAATCTCACACATGTTTGTCAAATGGCTGGCATTTCTTTATAGCTAAATATGTGACTGGGGGGGAATATGTATATTCTTAGATATCCTTATATTTTAAAAACCTCAAGAGGCCAAGGAATGAGAACTCAGATGAACTTTACATTGAAAAGCCTCAGTAAAGAAAACCAAACATCTTATCTGAAAGTAATTGCTTGAATCTGTTGCAAATCTATTTTTAATATTTTATAAGGGTTCCATGTAATTTGACTCCATAACATTTTTAATTGAGGAAAAGGCTGATAAAATTATCAAAATTCAACTGCCCATTTGCTCAAAGAAGATATTTCTATAATAGTTTATTTGTTTCTCCATAGGAATAATTGATTCACTGCATGCAGAATTGATTTTTTATGGTGTTTTAATTCTTAAGTATATCTAAAAAGTAGAATTATCTGACATTTCCTTGAATTTTATTGGCTTTTTTTATTCTATCTGGGAACATTATGGGTATCAAGCTTTCCTTGCTACATTATATATATCATTCATATCTTCCCAGATAAGAAATTGGGTTACCCACAGTTCACTTTTTTTTATTCAAAAGTGATGTCTTTTAAACATTGGAATGAGAAATCCACATTTTACTTGATTATTCAGCATATCTTCTAGTTGTTTCCATTCTGAATTCTACATTACAAATAAATCAATTCTAATTTTCTCAAAACTAAAATTACTCAGGAAGAATTTCAGTGATAACAAATACTGATCCAGCATGAAAACTGAAATAATTTAAAATCCATTACTTGACCTGTTTCCTCCTCCATTCAAAGTAGAAATAAAATAATTTTTCATGCCCCCCAAATTCTATGTCAATAAAATTGAGTTGCTTAATCATTTTTTACATCAAAATTCCTTTTTTCAAAAACAGTTATGCAAGACATGAATAGATCTTCAAAAAATACAATATGGGGAATAATTATTTAATGACTGTGTAATTCAAACTCTCCAAACTTTCAGTTAATATTATATATTTGGTGAAATACAATACATTATAATTTTAAGTGAAATAATCTAAAAATTTCAACACACAGAAGAGAAACCAAGATGGCGGCATAGGTAAGCACCTAAACTGATGCCTTGCACAACAATTTCAAAACTACAATTAAAAGACAGAACGGACACCATCCAGAACCACAGGAAAGCTGGCTGAGTGGAAATTCTACAACTAGAAGGAAAAAGAAAAGCTCACGGAGAATCGGAGGAGCGGCAAAGGGTTGAGGTACAGCAAAGGGTCTTTGTGCGAGCAGAGAGGAAGGGTGGCTGAGAGCCTGGCTGACTTTCTCTAGAGGGAGGGGGAAGGAAGCCCTCAACTGCACTGAACCCCAGTTCCAGGTGAAACCCCGTGGACCCAGGCTCATACAGGGGGAGTCTGGACTGTCAGGTAGCGAGAAAGGCACTCGGAGTCCCAGGGGAGACCTGGGGGAGCCCCAGCGGGCAGAGGTCTGGAGGTGCATGCGCCAGCGTGCACAAAGACTGCAGAGGTTGCCACAGGCTTTCCCTAGCAGAAAGTAGTCAGAAGCTCCTGACTGCACTGAGCCCAGTTCTGACTGCACTGAACCCCAGTTCCAGGCGAGCCCCTGGGGACCCATGCTCTTGCGGGGGGAATCTGGACTCTGGGGCAGGGGCTCGGGAGCCGGGGAAGGCAGAGGTCTGGAGGTACGCGTGCGCACAAGGGCAGGGCTGACGGGAAGCCAAGACTGTCTGCTCCGCCCTGAGACTCCACCCCATCCAAGCTGAGCAGAGAGGCTTTTGCAGTTTGGCAAGTCTAATCCTATAAGGCTGTCTCCAGCACCAAACTTCTCCCAGCGTAGACACAGCTAGTGAAAATGCGGCGACAAAGAAACAGATCACAAATGAAAGAAATGGAGGAAAACAAACGACTGGATATAGAATTCAAAACCACAGTTATAAGGCTTTTCAAGAATATCCTAGAAAAGACCGATAAATATAACAAGACCCTCAAAGATATGAAAAAGGACCAACTAGAAATTAAACATACACTGACTGAAATAAAAAATATTATACAGAGACCCAACAACAGACTAGAGGAACGCAAGAATCAAGTCAAAGAATTGAAAATACAAAGAAGCAAAAAACACTCAACCGAAAAAGCAAAAAAAAAAAAATCCAAAAAGTTGAAGGTAGTGTAAGCAGCCTCTGGGACAACTTCAAGCGTACCAACAACAGAATTATGGGAGTGCCAGAAGAAGAGAGAGAGCAAGATACTGAAAACCTATTTGAAGAAATAATGACTGAAAACTTCCCCCACCTGGTGAAAGAAATAGACTTACAAGTCCAGAAAGCGCACAGAACCCCAAACAAAAGGAATCCAAAGAGGACTACACCAAGACACATCATAATTAAAATGCTAAGAGCAAAAGACAAAGAGAGACTATTAAAAGCAGCAAGAGAAAAACAGTTAATTACCTACAAGGGAGCACCCATACGATTCTCAGCTGATTTCTCAACAGAAGCTATGCAGGCCAGATGGGAGTGGCAAGAAATTTTCAAAGTGATGAATAGCAAGAACCTACAACCAAGATTACTCTACCCAGCAAAGCTATCATTCAGAATTGAAGGGCAGATAAAGAGCTCACAGATAAGAAAAAGCTGAAGGAGTTCATCACCACCAAACCAGTATTATATGAAATGCTTAAAGGTATTCTTTAAGAAGAGAAAGAAGAAAAAAGTAAAGATAAAAATTATGAACAACAAATACATATCTATCAACAAGTGAACCTAAAAATCAAGTGAATTAGAAACCTGAGGAACAGAATAATCTAGTGAATATAATAGAATCAGGGGCATAGAAAGCGAGTGGACTGATAATTCTCATGGAGAAAGGGGTATGGGGGGGGGTGCAGGAAGAGACTGGACAAAAATCGTACACCTATGGATGAAGAAAGTGGGGGGGAGGTAAGGACAGAAGGTGGGGTGGGAACCGGGTGGAGGGGAGCTATGGGGGGGGGGGGGGAAGGAGAAACAATTGTAATAATCTGAATAAAGATTTATTAAAAAATAAAAATAAATAAAAAGAACAGATGATAAAAAATAAATAAATAAATAATTCAACATAGCTTATGCTTCTTTTATAGATGGTACTTTCAGCCCATCTGTTATAATTAGATTGGGCAGAAGAGTCTTTAAAATACATTAAATTTAGCATAATATTTGGTTCTAAGTTTTTTCATTTCAATAAAATACAGATATGTTATCTAATGTGTATGTTCATGTATATATTAAGTATCTCTTTGATATATACGTAGGGGCATTGATTATAACCCCATTTTATTATTGGAGAAATTGAAATACTAACAAGTTGTAAAAATGAGTATGAACTGAAAGAAGTAGGATTTGGCTTTCCCAATTCCCAGTCAAGTGTAGTTCTTCCGATTATTAACTTTTAGAGATTCAGATTCTAAATGATTTATGTTCATACATCTTCAAAAGCAAAATTTGTCTCAGCTATTACAATAGCTTGAAGTTCAAAGATGTTAGTAATTTTCATTTGTTCACAGTGGTTCAGTTGCTGCAGAGATCAAGTTTAGAGCACTGCACATTCAAAGCATTTAAAAGCACACATTGATGCTGCTGGCCAGTGATGGAGAAACTGCAGGGCTAGTGATGAGCAAAGATGAGGAACACAGGTTGGGAAATGTTGTGTGGGACCCAGAGAGAGAGATATTCAGGTTGAATTGTTCAGTAGACAGCTATACATATGTACATACTTTTAGCATGCACCAGTTAATGATGAAGCCACTTGGGACTTAAAAAACCGTTGAGTAGGGAGTATAGAAATCCCATTAGTTATTCTTAATAGAGAGAATTTACTATAGATAATTATTAGCTATATGTTGAATGGCTGAAAAGATGGAGAACTTCAAGGTATCACAGAGGTAACAGCTATAGAAAGCTACTACTGCACCCAAAATTGGGAAAACAAAAGGAAGGGGTTGGAATTACTAAAATTTAGAAGCTTGGAAGAGGGACTTGGCATGCCTGGAACCCAAACCTCTGAAGAAAGGGCGCTTCTTGCTTCATGCTGGTGTCTCCAACGGTGTTGGACAAGGCTGATCCCCCAGTGTGAGAGAAACTGCAAGCTGGATTTGGTGGTTTCTGTTGGACACAATTGCGGCTGCCAGGGTAAAGTGCGACAAGGGCGGCCCTGACAACATTAGGAAGCCTGCATGGACCTGACAGAAAGGAGCTGAGTCCTTTCTCCCTCCCCAGCTGTGCAGGCTCCCTGGCACCCCCTGTTGGAAGAGCCCAACATAAAGACTGCTGACCAAGCAGAAATGTGCTTTAGAGTCCCAGCCTCAGCACCCCGGAGTAGGGTATAGGACAATGAGAGGGTTGAAGCTGAGACAATAGCTTAATAACTAATATATAATGGTTTGTTTCAACCTGGAGAAAGAGGAACAGGATAGATGAAGTTGAACTGAGTCATAGATGCTACTGTTTATTGAATAACTAGAGGCCTGGTGCATGGATCTGTGTACTGGTGGGGTTCCTCACCCTGGCCTGTGGGGATCACAGGCCAGGGTGAGGAACCCCAGGCCTGGCTCTCTGCCATCCCCCAATGGGTCCTGGATTGTGAGAAGGCACAGGCCAGGCCGAGGGACCCCACTGGTGCACGATCAGAGCCGGGGAGGGACCAAGGGAGGGCTCCAGGGCGTATCTAGCACATCTTGCCCACTCCCAATCAGCCAAACCCCAGCAGCAAGCTGGCCTACCAGTCAGGGAGTCTGCCCCCTGGTGGTCAATGTGTATCATAGTGACTGGTTGAACAATCAAATGAACGGTGGAACACTTAGCACATTAAGCTTTTATTATATAGGATTACAACGTGTCAAACATGTTATTAAGCACTTTAAATACATTAGCTCATTTAACTTAATCCTTACAACAACTATTTGAAATAGAAATTATTATTCCCAGTTTACAGGTAAGTACCAGTAAACTGAGGTTCAGGGACACTAAGTGAATTGATCAAAGCTATATGGTTAGTAATTCCGCCACTCTGAACATTTATTTTCCTTTATGACTTGAAGTAGTAATATTCAAACTGCAGTCTGTGGACCCTCATGCTCCAAAAGGTTACCTGCGGGGGGAGGGATGGCCACAGTGGGGATGACAATCAGATGAGGCGTGGCTCCCATCCCTGCTTCTAACTGCAGCCGCTCTACTTTTACCTGTTTTGTAAATGAAGGGGATGCAGAGGGAATGTGAAAGGCTATGTAAAATTTCACTTGGAAAAAGAGTGTGGTGGTGAAAAGCTTGAAAACCCTTTCTTTAAAAGCAGATGAGTATATTTTCTACCCTACAGAGTTTCTCCTGAATAATTCCTGACTGTTTAGTTTACCATCTCTTTTCTCCTATTCTAGTTTGACTCACAATTTAAGGCAACAATTACTTTATTGATATCCTACTGGTGCCATCTAATTGCTCCTTTCCTAAATTGATGGTTTCTACTAAGAAAAGATGATTTTAATTTGTCCCAGAGTTTGGCAAACTCAGTAATTCTCTATTGGTCTTCTGCATTCTATCTCCCTGGTCAACACTGGGGTGCAGAAGGAACCTTCTCTCCTGGCCAGCTCCAAAACCACCTGCACATTACCTCTCCCAGTTGACATTTAACTGCTCCATTTTAAAATCCAGCCTCCTTTTAAGACTCTGTGGCTTCTCATAAAAGAGAAGCTATTTTGTTTCTCTAGGCAGTCTAAAATCGTAACTCCTGTGTAACAACTTTAAAGCGAAGCTCCACAAAGCCTGCTAAAACCCTGCTCAGTCTGTTGACCTCCACTCCCCCAAATCCCGAGAGTTAGGTTGCTTCACAAAGATGGCGTGTCTTCATATCCCAGAACTCCTTGTTAAGTTAAATCCAGGCATTAAATGAAGAGTTACTAGGAGTATTGTTCTTGACCTAGAATTTATAAATCTTTTGATTTATAAAAATTAATTTCATTTCAATTGAGTCTAGTGTTTTAGCTATTATGTGAAAGCTATATATGATTATCCTTTGGGAAAGAGGTGGCATATGAAGATTATAAAATTTGGATCATACTGGTAATTAGTTATTAATATGCACATAATCATAAGCTTTGTAAAAGAATTTCTGCAAGTATATCAAAGAGCCACAATATGACATTGGGTAAGTAAGCAAATTAATTTTAAGCCATGTAGAGCCATTAAGAGTGAAAATGAACATGCCATGGAGAATTAAGAGCAATTAAAAACACATGGCTTTTTAATCTGTACAAATAAAACTATAATGCTTTATCTTCAAAGCAACTAGTCTTCATAATATTTAAATGCTCACATAAGAATTAGAATACCTTCAGTCAAAGAAAAGTAATTCCTTACAGTCACCATGTATAGCTTTACCATTTGCAAAATACTTTTTCTGATCACTCATTTAAGCTAAATAAAGCTCCTTTACTTAGGAGCGGTATCTGTATCTTCAATTGCCAAGGCCCAGAGATATTTGGTAATAATCCCAATATCACACAAAAAGGTAGAGAGAGAGAATGGCATCTAGGTCTCCTGACTTTATTACATTACACACTTCATCCAGCAAGGCAAGTGGACACAGCATTGTGCTTGCTTGCACCTGCACACCAGTGTAAGCACATACTCATGTGTACACACACAGGCTCTTCATATAGCTTACATCTTAAATAACCAGGAAAATTTTAAATCATTCCAAAAATGACATTTGGAACAATTTTATTATGTGAAACTATAAACTCACATAACTAAACTTAATTTTGTTATACAGTTGACCCTTGAACAACTCAGGGCTTAGGGCTATGGAACCCATATGCAGTCGAAAATCCATGCATAGCCTTTGACTCCCCCAAAACGTAACTAAGAGTTTACTATTGGCCAGAAGCTTTACTGTTAACATAAGCAGTCAATTAATAAACATTGTGTATGTTATATGTATATATACTGTTCTTACAATAAAGTAAGCTAGAGAAAAGAAAATGTTATTAAGAAAATCATAAGGAAGAGAAAATACCTTTACAGTATTTATTGAAAAAAATCCACATATAAGTGGACCCAAGCACTTCAAAACCATGTTGTTCAAGAGTCAACTGTATATGCATTTATCACACTCTGCCAGGCATTATTGCATTTTTAGACATCACAATTTCCCAATTAGAACACAAACCCTTCGAGAGAAAGGACAATACCTTATATTGAATGAATTGTTTTGCCCTCCGAGAATTTCACAAAATGCCTTACACTTAGGATGTAGTCAATACACAGGTGAATTATAATTCAAGCATAACAAAACCACAAATGTTTTAAGACCAAATAAATTTTGCTTGCATTTCAAAGTAGTCAACTGAGGCAAAGCCTTTGTGTGAGGCAACCAAGACAGGTTAGTTTCAGATGGAAACCCTAAAATCTAGGCAACATAGTAATACATTTTTGAGATTTGGAAGCCTACTCATAGGCTTCTGTTTTACTTGTTACCTCTTTTTTAGGTAGCTTTTGTTGGGATAGAATTTATGGTCAGGATCCTAAATCAATGCATAGCCAGATTATTTGACATATAGGTATTGAGCCACTGCTAGTCTCTTAATAAAATGTAATGTGTGAATGCATGAAGGTGCCATTATCGAGGAGCCCAGTGACACCAGAAAGACACAGAGCTGAGGCTCAGGCTGCGGGCATTGAGCCAGTTTGTCAATTGCTCCTCCAGCTCCTTCGGTTTTCCCAGTGATCTGCAAAGTGGGCAAGTCACATGCCACACCACTTACATCCACATCAGCCCACGAAAAAAAAAAAAAAATCCATTGCCCTAGCTGGTTTGGCTCAGTGGATAGAGTGTCGACTTGCGGACAGAAATGTCCCAGGTTCAATTCCGATCAAGGGCACATGCCTGGGTTGCAGGCTCCAACCCCAGTAGGGGGCATGCAGAAGGCAGACAATCAATGATTCTCTCTCATCATTGATGTTTCTATCTCTCTCTCTCTTCCTCTTTGAAATTAATAAAAATATATTTTTAAAAAAAGACCCATTGAGGACATAGTAAACTGAGGTCTTAATTTTATAGTGAAGTCCCAACTCAGGACCCACTGGCTTCACTCACCTGACAGACATTGTAGGAAAGAAACACTCCCTTACTCTAGAAATAATGTAATTCCACTTCTTTCATTGTTCTATTATAAGATCATAAGCATCTGGGAACATCCATGGCCAGGCCAAAAAAGTAATGAATAAATGAGCACTCTACCCAGAAACAAATACTTTGCATACAACATACACCTCTGGACTTCAATAAAATAAAATGTTTTTCATATTACATTCAAGTCCTGTAGTTAACAGCTTTTCACAAATTTGATATTTCATTTAAAGGTGAGAAGAAAGTAGCTTGACTATTTCTAAACATTCTATCTAATAAAGAGGGGAATAAGCAAATTGACCGTCATGCCATAACAAGATGGAGGCCCCCACAGCAGAAGTGAGGATCCCGTAACACAAGATGGCTGCACCACAGCTGAGGCTAGGTTCTGTAAGGAGCCTTAAGGAGCAATCAGCAGGAACCTGAGGCTGCGTGGTGCTGGGAAGGGGCGGAACACCTGAGGATGTGTGCCCCGCCCAGTAGGGTGACACACACTCACACGCCCACACCCACACCCTTGGCAGCACCACCCACACCTCCCTGGACTTCACCCTCCAGCCCGGATCCTCCTGTTCCCTCCTCCCTCCAGCACAGCAGGAGTCAGTCTGGGGAAACTTTCTCAGAGTTGCTTGGTACTGGGACTGGATGCATCCGAGCTCACAACAGGCTCTGCAGAGGTTCCTGGTGGCCGAGTGCGGGTATGTGTGAGTGTGTGCATGAGCGTGGACCCAAGCGACACGCACTCACACGCCCTCACCCACACAGGGCTCTTGGCCACACCACCGGCGCCTCCCTGGACTTCACCCTCCAGCCAGATCCTCCTGGTCCCACCTAAGGTTTCTCAGTAACACAGCGTGCGGGATTCGGGAGTCAGGACTGGGAGCAGTGGCGGGGTCTCTCCACCACCTGTTGTCCCCACCCACCCCAGGAAGGGGACAGGGAAGGGCACCAGGGGCTCCTACCCCTCAGGGCTGGAGGGGATGCAGCCAGAGGGGGACACGGCCGAGCTGCCCCACCCTGCCCCACAGCCCGCCCAGGGCTGGCCCTTCCCTGTGTGCCCCACCCCAGCACTGGAGTGCAGGGGTCATCCAGGCTCACCCCTCCCCCAGCTGGGAGGGTCCCTGCTGCGCTTCCACCTCCTTGGGAAACTTTGCTTTTCCAGCTCTGTCCCCTTGGGAGAGCCATAGGGGCGCCTGATCACTTTCCTTTCTTCAAAAGTGCCCTGAAGGGGAGGAATCCAAGATGGTGGCGTAGGTAAACACCTAAACTGCTGCCTCGCACAACAATTTAAACTGCAACTAAAAGACAAAACATCTATCACCCAGAACCATGGGAAAGCTGGCTGAGTGGAAGTTCTACAACTAGAAGGAAAGAGAAAAGAGCACTGAGACGTGCACAAGCGCTGAAAAGCTGAGGTACAGAGGTGTGGGATCTGGGCTGGCGGCAGGCGTTGCTTTTTTCAACCCAAAGGGAGACAAGCCCCCGATTACTCTGAAATACAGTTTCTGGGGAGACGCGGGGGACCCAAACTCCTACGGGGAGAAGCTGGATTGTCTGGTACCGGGTCGGAAAGTGAGGGGGGCCTGCTTGTAGAGCTGTGCACAGGAATAATTGTTTATCTGTGCTGGGGCACAGGACTGGACGCAGTCGAGACACAGAGCCGGCTAACTAGCAGCCATTGCTGTTTGCCACGCCCTAGCCTAGTGATGCCCTGAGACCCCGCCCCACACAACCTACAAACCCACCCAAGCTCCAAGCAGCGGCTTTTGCATATGAATGGACTGCAGCTTAACCTAACAAACTTGCAGCCCGGATCAGACAGCTCCAAAACCTCCAAGCCCCAAGCAAAGAGGAGAAAACTGTAGCTCTCACTGTAGCTCCTGCTGGGTGGACTCAGACAATAGCTGACCTGCACCCCATTGGAGATCCAGAAGCCAGTATACCTAGTGGTCAGTGTGAGAAACCAGATTTCAACTCCTCACATCCATAAGTGACACATTCAAGAGGCAGACTCAGCGAGCACCAAAGCCCCACTGAAACAAGTCCTGCCCCATAAGCGTGTCTTCAGCGCAGCAGTTCTTCCATTATAGACACAGCGAGTCCTCACAGCCAATTGGCCTGGAGGTCAATTCTTCCCAGCGTACCAACAGCAAATAAGGCTTAACTACACCAAGACTTTGCACTCAGCCCACAAAGGGGTGTACCAAGAGCGTCCACATCAGGTGATTGGGGAGGCTGAGCTACTGCCCCCGAAAGGTCAGCTACCACACAAAGCCACTCCATCAACACAGGGAAGCAGCCAAAATGCAGAAACAAAGAAACATGTCACGAATGAAAGAAACAGAGGAAAGCAAACTACTGGACGACATAGAGTTCAGAACCACATTTATAAGGTTACTCAAGAATCTTCTAAAAACCACTGAGAAACTTGATGACACTTCCGAGGAGCTTAGTGAGACCTTCAAGGACCTTAATGAGAATGCCAAAAAAATGGAAAAGGACCAGTCATAAATGAAGCATACACTGTCTAAAATAAAGAATATACAGAAACTCAACTGTAGATCAACGTACCCCAAGAATCAAACCAAAGATCTGAAATATGAGGAAACAAAAAACACCCAACCAGAAAAACAAAAAGAAAAAAGAATCCAAAAGTATGAAGATAGTGTAAGGAGCCTCTGGCATAACTTTAAGCATACTAACATCAGAATTATGGGGGTGCCAGAAGAAGAGAGAGAGCAAGATACTGAAAACCTATTTGAAGAAATAATGACCGAAAACTTCCCCCTACCTGGTGAAAGAAATAGACTTACAAGTCCAGGAAGTGCACAAAACCCCAAACAAAAGGAATCCAAAGAGGACCACACCAAGACACATCATAATTAAAATGCCAAGGGCAAAAGACAAAGAGAGAATCTTGAAAGCAGCAAGAGAAAAACGGTTAGTTACCTACAAGGGAGTACCCATACGACTGTCAGCTGATTTCTCGGCAGAAACTGTGCAGGCCAGAAGGGAGTGGCAAGAAATATTCAAAGTGATGAACAGCAAGAACCTACAACCAAGATTACTCTACCCAGCAAAGCTATCATTCAGAGTTGAAGGTCAGATAAAGAGCTTCACAGACAAGAAAAAGCTAAAGGAGTTCATCGCCACCAAACCAGGATTACATGAAATGCTGAAGGGTATTCTTTAAGAAGAAGAAGAGGAAGAAGAAGAAAAAGGTAAAGATAAAAATTATGAACAACAAAATGACATCAAATACATACCTACCAACAAGTGAATCTAAAAATCAAGGGAATAAAAATCTGAAGAACAGAATGGACTGGGAATATAATAGAATCAGGGACATAGAAAGGGAGTGGACTGACGACTCTCAGGGGAAGCAGGTGTGAGTGGTGCGGGAAGAGATTGGACAAAAATCTTACTCCTATGGATGAAGACAGTGGCGGGGGGTAAGGGCATGGGGTGGGGTGGGGAATCAGGTGGAGGGGAGCTATGGGGGGGGAAAAAAAAAGAGGAACACCTGTAATAACCTGAACAATAAAGATTTATTTTAAAAAAAAAAAGTGCCCTGAAAAGCACGCAGACAGCTATGCCGGGAAGGGGTCGCTCAAGTTCAGCAAGAGTTTGTGATTTGCCAAAGGTGCATTGAACAGTTTTCTCTTAACCCATTTGTGGGAGTGTAATCTGGTTTAAAACCAATGGACAAAACAAACAGAAGCACTTTCTAGAAAGTCAATTTAGAAATGTGGATCACAATTCAAATGGATTAGCTTTGGGCCAGGAGTTCCATGTCTGTGGATGTGTCCTAAGTAAACAGTAAATAAGCAATTATGTTTGCTGTAGTTGATGCCAGGGGAAACCAGGAACAACCCGCCCCACAATAAAGGGTTAGTGAAGTAAACCATAGTAATGTCAAACAGTCAGGGATAACACTGTAGCCATTAAAAATTATGTCTGTACATCCAATTCATTGACATGAAAAGAAGGCCATAGTCAAATATTAAGTGGAGGGCAGGGGAAGCTCAGAAGAGGGCATGTGTATTTATATGTATGTATATTTTATATGTCAGGGAAATAATAGTTTTAAAAACAGTGATTCTTCCTGAGCTCTGCAATTGTGCGTGTTAGCAAATTGTGTTTCAGGTGTGACAGGTGTCCTTTGGTATCCCATACACACAGACATCCTTGCCTATGGGACAGCCTGAACCTTTGCCGCACTTGCCCCTCTCTGCTGTGTCAATGGCCCAATCAGACATTCCCTTTTATAGGGCTGGTTTCCTTTTCTCCTTTGCCCAAACCATGCCTTTCCAACAAAAGAATATTAACCAAGCAATCCTAATAACAAGCTTTGTTGCTGACTGCAACTTAAGCCCTTTTATGCAAATGTTGTTGCTTTCAAACCTACCAGGTTGTATTTCAAAACTTTTATTTTTCTGCAACTTGATTGTTTTTTATTTGCTTAAAATATTGTGGAGTATTTTAAATACATACAGAAAAGTAGAGAATAATATGACAAATACTTATCTATACTAATAAAAGGGTAATATGCTAATTAGACTGAACATCCTTCCAGAAAAAGTCATGGTGGCGGGGGCCGAGGCAGAGGCAGTTAGGGGCGACCAGGCAGGCAGATAGGTGAGCGGTTAGGAGCCAGCAGTCCCAGATTATAAGAGGGATGTCCGGCAGTCAGACATCCCGTGAGGGGTCCCAGAATGTAGAGGGTGCAGGCTGGGCTGAGGGACACCTCCCATGCACGAATTTCATGCACTGGGCCTCTAGTTTTATACTAATAAAAGGGTAATATACTAATTAGACCAGACATCCTTCTGGACAAAGCCATGGTAGCAGGGGCTGAGGCAGAGGCGGGCAGTTAGGGGTGACCAGGCCAGCAAGGGAGCAGTTAGGGGGCGATCAGGCCTCTAGTGCAGACATAAAAGCCATCTCTATTTTTTAATCCCCTATTGGAAGTTTTAAAAAGTTCTTTGATTTTCATTTAATGTAGGCCTTTCTATGTTTTTTAATTCTTTATTGTTTGAAGTATTACCTATAGTATTACAGAAGTCTCCTTTTTTCCCCATTTACCTCTCCCTGGTCACCCCCACCCCTCACTCCCACACATGCCCTCACCCCCCTAGTGTCTGTATTGGGCCTTTCCATTTTTTAACATAATACTAAATAATCACTGTAGCTTATGTGCCCTATGAAACCATACCCAGTATTTCTCACACATTCTCTTCAATAAAAAGTTTGGCTGTGTGTATTTAAGTAATAAACTAGCAAAAAGCTTATGGAACTAACATAATGTCAATAAATGAATCTTTCTCAAAAGCCAATTTTGAGCACACATTACAGTCTTATGAAAAGTATGTCATAGACAATTTTAAAAACCATTCAAGAGCTCAGAGATTGGTTTAAGCCATTTGAACTGTAGTGTGCAATTCCATATCTCTGCTGCATTACCATGATGTCCACTTGGTCTCATGTTGCATAATGTGTTTCAGAAGAACCACAGTTTTCAGATATTTTCCTACCAAGCACAGCACATTAAAATAAACTAGATACAAGGAAGAATGAATCCAAGTAATTTAAAAATGTGGGAGAGACCCACACCTAAGTAATATAATTTCAGTGCTCTCCTGAGCATTTATACACCTGTCCTCAATGCTAGGTTTGTCTGTTATACTTAATAAAACTTAATTTACTAACAAAGATATAATTCTACATTACCCCACAAAGGTTTTTCTCCCAATGGAAACTTTGAAATACAGGAAAGAAAAGTGTGACTATTAGTTAATATGACAGAAGGCAGAGTGACATTCCAACCAAGCATAGTTGTGATTAGTGTATGTGAAAATATCCATTCAATAGAAAAATCTCTACAGTATCAAATAGAAATTCTGACTAAATTGTGGAGTTTTATAACAAGTCCTCATTATTTTTACAACCCCAGAAATGGTTAACCAGTTGGAATCCAATGGTTCAGCCACACCCATGTGTGGTATAAAAAGCTTAGGTACCTCTAAGCAAATATTTACACTATACTTTCAGCTCTTCTCTGACAATGGCTTCTCTGAGCCCTGACAGCTCTATTTCTATCACAGTCATGCAAATCATGATTGGTTGGATGAAGAATTGATGCTCAACCCAATTAGCATAATCAGATTTCAACTGAAAAATTTAGAATTGGAATAAAGTAGCCAGTCAGCAACCTGCCACTCTGAGCACGCAGGAACATCTCAAAAAAATTAGTTAGTGGTGAGGCTGGGGTGGGGAGAGGGACAGAGAATGGAAGTGCTGGCTTTCCGGTCTTTCTAGTACTTCCCAGTCCCTCTGCAGTCCTGCTCTGTGATATGTTCCTGTCTCCTTTTAATCAATTCCCCTGTGTTGTTTAATTCTCCTTGAGTTGACTTGTTATCTAAAACCCAGAGCCTTAAATAATCATACACAAATGCATTAAATTAGTTACTCTTATAGTTTTATTTACACTTCCATAGGTCTAAGGCAGGGGTCCTCAAACTTTTTAAACAGGGGGCCAGTTCACTGTCCCTCAGACCGTTGGAGGGCCAGACTACAGTTTAAAAAAAAAAAACTATGAACAAATTCCTATGCGCACTGCGGGTCCGGGACAAGTCGGCTGCTAAAAACAGGACAGGCAGCGGCACCCGGCGGGCTGGATAAATGTCCTCAGCGGGCCGCATGTGGCCCACGGGCCGCAGTTTGAGGACCCCTGGTCTAAGGCTTAGCTGTGGTGACTTGGTAGCTGCGGTTCTTAGGTGACACACCGGGAAGCAGAGAGGAGGGAGCCTGATTCCGGGGTGCATCATCCAAGAACCACCCTCTCATAATCCAGGACCCCTCAGGGAATGTCAGAGAGCCAATTTCGGCCCGATCCCCACAGGTCAGGCCAAGAGACCCCACCAGTGCACAAATCTGTGCACCAGGCCTCCAGCATTGAATATAAGCTGATTTACTTGCTCATTAATTATAATTCCATGTTGACATATTTCCTTTCTATTCAAAACTGTTATTGTTTATAATTATGATCCATTGCATGACCTAAATACAAATACATAAGTTGTTTTTGAAGTGTTTCCTCTGTATTTGCAAACATCAGAAATTAACCTCCTGGCTCTGTTTTTCAACTTTTTGGATGACAGATTGTGTTATGTGCAGTTCCTTATATTACTACTACAACTAGTCCATGTTAAAATGCAAACTAAGAAAACTAAGAGCAGCAGCTTTTGGGAGAATAGATACACTGCCCAGAGGGGCAATGTGATCCCCTCCCCCTGGGAAAAGTTTGTGTAACCATGTCAGAAAGAGTTCGACTAAGCGAATCCACTGCTGGTGGTGGGAAAGAAAAGGGCTCGCTTTAGTGATCTTCCACCATTTTTGCTTAAAGAGTCTTTCCAGCCTGTAACCATCCTCTTTTCTCTCGAAATTGCCTCTCTGAGCTATTTGGGATGGACCCCTGATTAAACCCCAGTATGACCAGGATTGAGGCTTTGCTTATTTACTTGAATATTCTCATATTGATACCTTCCTAGTTCCAATAATAAGAGTCATGTTCTTATTAATTCATCCTTAGAACAAGCAACCATCTCCTAGCAGTGCTCTATAGTTTATTTCGTGTATTTTCAATTTGTCCTCCCTAACACTACCAGTTCTAAAGTCATGTGTTCCTGTATCACGCCATTTCTCAAAAATCAATATGGTGTTCAGTGGCAAACAGATCTCATTTGCCCATTTAACCTAATTTCCTACTATGCTCCTTCGCCTGCTCAACAATATGTATCAATCACCTGCAAGGGCAGCCATTTGCTAAGCACTAGAAACTCAGTGAGGAATACAGATAAGTAAACAGAATGCAGTAACATGGTGATAATAGTGGTATAATAGATATGTGTATGGTGCAAAGAAACCATACAAAAGGAATACCAAATCCAGTCTGGATGGGTTTATCAAAATTTTTTTCTGGAAGAAATAATACCAAAAAAATGAAATCTAAAGAGCAAACAGTTATTAGGTGATGACCAGCTAGGCAATAGTCTTGGGAGTGCAAGGTGTAGGGAAGTATTGTAGGCAGAAAGAAATATGTGCATGGGCCAGTAAGCAGGTGGTGGCAGTGGATATGAAGAAAAGTGGATGAAGACAGGTGGAATCCATGGGACTTGGTAACAGATTGAATGTGGGAAGTGAGAAAGAGGGAGGTGCCAAAAATGACTACAGAGCTCGAGCATGAGCCACTGCATGCCCTGGAGCATCCTGTCATCAGATGGATATGTGTTGGATAAGAAGATCATAAAGCCAAAAACATTTTGCTATATATGGCATCTTGGGTACAACTAAAAATATTTTAAAAGTTGGGCTCTTGCAAAGGATGCATCAGTATATTTATAGAAGAACATGCACCAAATAGTTAATATTTTCTAAATCAGTATGGTGATATTTTTACTTTTCTATATCTCCTAAATGTTTTTTTATAAATAGATATTAATTTATAACATGAAAAATATAGGGCTATTTTCAACAAAGTGTATATATATATATGTGTATATCTGTGTGTGTGTGTGTGTCTATATATATATATATATATATATATATATATATATATATAGACACACACACAATAGCCAGTTTGGGTTAGTGCAGTGGTCGGCAAACCGCAAGCCACATGCGGCTCTTTGGACCCTTGAGTGTGGCTCTTCCACAAAATACCACGTGCGGGTATGCACGTACAGTGTGGTTGAAACTTCGTGGCCCATGCGCAGAAGTTGGTTCTCGGCCTGGGCGAGTCTATTTTGAAGAAGTGGCGTTAGAAGAAGTGGGGATGTCGGTGGGTCGGGCAATGGGAGACGCAGCGCAGTTGGGCTGTGGGATACGCAGCACAGGGGAGGCACGCGCAATTCATACATGAGTTGAGTGAGCCAGTCAGTCAGCATCTCATCATGCAGTGGTTAGTGCTAGTCGCGTCCGCAAATCACACACGGGAGACAAAAGTACCTACTCGAAGCATAAAATTACCTGTGTTTTTCCAACCAGCTGCAAATCCTACATGCATTTTTGTCATCAATTTAAGAATTGTAATTATTTTGTGTTGGTGGCTTTATTATTATAAAATGAAACTTTTTTTAGGTGCCCTGTTTGACATGGCTACAAAGAAGAAGCAAAGAAAAATGGAAGATGAAAACTGTGAATTTAAAGTTGAATGGAACAAGACTTTCGCATTTATTCCAAACTTAAATGGCCTTCTGACCTGACTTATTTGTCAGGAAAAATTGGCACATAACAAGAAATCAAATTTGGAGAGACACTTTACAACTAAACACGTGTCATTTAGTACTAAATATCCTGTCGGTGATGCAAGGAAGAGAGCAGTTGAGGAACTTCAGAAGAGTCAAGAAAAATCAAGTTCTGTATTTAATTACTGGATGCAATCTTCCAACAATGTTAATATTGCAAGTTTTGTGGTTAGTCAAGAGATTGCTAAGAGAGGAAAACCATATACAGACGGTGAATACATAAAAAGTTGTTTTATAAATGCACCCGAAGAGCTATTTCGGGATTTTAAAAACAAAGCAAATATTCCAAAAAAAAAAAAAAAGAGTTACCATTGTCTGCTAAAGCAGTGAAAGATAAAACAGTCAAAATGTCTTCAAATATAACTGACCAGCAAGTCGAAGATCTTAAGGTGGTTTCAGCTTTATCAATAGCAGTTGACGAGTCTTGTCACATAAATGATACAGCGCAAGTTTCACTTTTTGTACGATTTATTTCATCTACAGGTCCTAAAGAAGAACTTTTAGGATTATTGCCACTCAAAGGTCAAACACATGGAGAGGATATAGCAAATGCTGTATTTGAGTGCATTGAAAAACATCATATTCCACTCGATAAAATTGTCTCAGTTTCAACAGACGGGGCGAAAAGTATGACTGGCATAAGAAACGGGTTTGTTGCTATTTTGAAAGAAAAAATTAATCACAAGATATTTACTTACCATTGCATCATTCATCAAGAAGCGCTTTGTGCCCAGACATTTCCAGAAGAAATTTGCAAAGTTATGGAATTGGTAATTAACATTATCAACTCCATTATAGCTAAAGCTCTTAATCATCGCCAATTTAAAGAATTTTTAGTTGAAATGGAGAGTGAATACGCAGATCTTCTGCTGCATAACAAGGTACGTTGGTTATCAAGAGGAAACGTTTTGAAACGTTTCACTTCCTTATTAACAGAAATTAAAGCATTTCTCCTTGAGAAGGGTGTTCACTATCAGAACTAAGGAACAATCAGTGGATCCAAAAATTTTATTTCATGGTAAACATTACGTCTCATCTAAATCAGCTTAATCATAAACTACAGGGAAAAGGAAACACAATTTTTTCTATGTTAAAAGAAGTTATTTCATTCGAAAACAGATTATCTCTTTTTGCTCAAGATTTTGAAAGAGAAACTGATTCACTTTCCAAGCCTGTTGAAACATCGCCAAGAAAATGATTCTGATATTGACATTTGCTATTTCAAAACAACACTTTTAAATATGAGGGAAGCTTTTCTCAACAGGTTTCAGGAATTCAGAAATAGCAAAGCGATGTTAGCCTTTGTTAAAAAACCTCTTAATGCTACTGTAACAGAATTAAATTTTTCTCCCTTTAATATTGACATTGGCAACTTGGAAATGCAATTGCTGGATTTAAAGAACAAAGAATTGTGGAGCTCGAAATTTGAACGTCTTTGTGCAGATATAGAAATATTGGAGAAAAACAAATGTGAACTTAGTTCACAGCACAAGTGGTCTGCTTTGAAAGACCTGGAGAAGGAAGATATGTTGATTTTTAACACCTGACTCACATAACCAACTGAAAAAACTAGCGTTTGCTGTTCTTTCCTTATTCGGATCTACATATTTATGTGAACAATCATTTCAAGCACGAACCTTATCAAGAGTAAACTGAGAAGTCGTCTTATTGATGAGAACCTGGAATGGTGCCTAAAATAAAAAACAACAACATACAAACCTGACTTACCCAAACTTTCCAAGGAGATGCAAGGCCATTGTTCACTTAGTGTTTGTCAGTCATTGTCATGATTTAATTTTATGGATGTTGTAAGGTAAATTGTAAGGAATTTAATTTTATCAATAAATAATATCATTATTAAGTATGATATAAAGTTTTATTCAATGTACCTATAGTTTAATTAAGACTTAAAACTTTAAGTAAAGTTTATTAAGTTAATTTTAGGGAATGTTGTGGAGTGAAAGAAGATGTAGTGTTGAAGATTGAGAAAGGTATGTTGAAATGGTTTGGACATATAGAGAGGATGAACGAAAGGAGATAGACGAAACAAGTATATAAGACGAGTGTGAATGGGAGAGTTGGAAGGGGTCGACCTCAGCGAACGTACCTCAATCAGATTGAGGACATTTTTAGCAAAGGCCAGCTTAGGATTACCCTAATTAAGTTAATAGCAATGTACCTACCTATATCGTTTAAGTTTAAAAAATTTGACTCTCAAAAGAAATTTCAATCATTGTACTGTTGATGTTTGGCTCTGTTGACTAATGAGTTTGCCGACCACTGGGTTAGTGGATAGAGTGTCAGCCTGTGGACTGAAGGGTCCCAGGTTCGATTCCAGTCAAGGGCACAGGCCTGGGTTGCAGGATCAATCCCCAGTGGGGGGATGTGCAGGAGGCAGCCAATTGATGATTCTCTCTCATCATTGATGTTTCTATCTCTCTCTCCTTCTCCCTTCCTTTCGGAAATTAATAAAAATATATTTAAATAGATATACATAAATATTGTTAATAAGGCTTTTATGAAATAGCAGAATGAGTCAAGACTAGAGCAAAATATAATAAATTTTAAATTTTCTGGGACCCAAATAATTTCTATTTCTTCTTTAAAAAATAAAAGAATTCTATATTTGTAAAAAATACAAATGAGGTAGCACCATCTGGTATTCAGAACTCCTCTAGTGAAGTGTGGCAAAGCAATATTTCCAGGATCACAATATCTATGCATATGTTCCCTATGGTGTTAACTTCCTCCACACTGAAGAAAGCAGTAAGCAAGGCTGATGCTCATGGCCCAACACAGTGCTGAAAAATTAAGGCAAATTTATTTTTCATAAAGATCATATTTAAATTTGTTTATTCCCACCCCAGGCTTTCTGGCTCATATCAGTCAAGTTATTTGTAGAGGCATGAATGTATTTTTTAATGTATTCATTACTTTCTGCCTTTATCTCAAAGAGCTTGGGGGCATTTCTCTGTCTACCATGGGAAGTATTTTGGATTTCACAAGAGAGAGAGAAAAAAAACTAGTATTCTGTTAATCCACTAACTTCAGGGGTTTTGCCTTTACGAGCTGATATTTAACTAATGGTCTATATAAATGCAGCAGTAAACATTTTTCTAAATGTTTAGTTAGCTAAATTGTAGTTAGGACCATAACCATACCTTACTCAATTTTGTTACTAAAAAATTACCCTACACAACAACATGTAATATTCTAAAAATGTTTACTAATGATGATAAGAGAATCATGTTAACAATAGCTTAATAGACTAGGAGTAGGTCAAAATTTATTTTAGCATATAGCTTCAACCTTTACCCATCTTAAAGCATAAACCAGAAGTTTTAACTCCTAAGAGAAAAATGGCTAATTTACATGTTATATTTCTACTAGAGGCCTGATACACAAAATCCATGCACAGAGCGTGGCGGTGGGGTGGGGGAGTTGTGTCCTTCAGCCTGGCCTGCAATGAGGCCAGCATCCCTCACCCCAGCCTCTAGCCAGAGGCTCCTCCCCTCCTTCCGTGTAGCCTCTGGGAAAATGTTTGTCCTGGGGCCTCCTCAAGGCCCTGGCCCATGACGCCCGGCAGCTCAGGTACTCTGGGGCTTGTGCTCTCAGGTCTGGCTTCCCCGCCTGGCATGGTGCACATCAGCTGCCGTGAGAGCCGCAACTCAGAAGTCGTACTACTTGAGAGTGTATGGGGGAGTGGGCGGCCACGGCAGCAGTGATTTGATGTCTGTAGCACTCCCGCCGGACACCCCCCCACTGTGGCGCCATGCTGGCCGTGTCCGCACTGTGGGCAGGGGGCTTCCAGTCTGTGACTGGGGCTCCTGGGCTGTGACTGGGGGCTGCAGGCGGAGGACCTCAGTACCCATAGGGCTATGTCAGCATCAGGAACTGGAAAGATCCATTTTTCTGGGTCCTCCCCTCCTTCCGTGCGGCTGGGGTGGGGACACTGAGCTCGCCCCCGCCTCAGGCCAGAGGCCCCTTCCCTCCCTCCACGGCCAAGAAGCAGACGCTGGGCTTGTGTTGCTGGGGCGACGCTACCAGCGTCTGCTATGGGCGCCACCATTTTTGTTGCGGAGTGATGGTTAATTTGCATATTACTCTTTTATTAGATAGGATGCCTGAATGGTTTATGGTAAAGGTGCTGTCATAAAAAAGAAACAAAGACATACAAATATACAGGTGAAACCAATAACTCATGGACAAGGTCTAAGCAATCATATACTTAAAGTTTTATTTCTCCCTTTCATAAATGTAGGACTGCAATTACTACTTTGAGGTGAAGTCAACTTCAGTGTCCACAGATTTTACTTTCTATTGGAATCATGATCAGGTTATCACCAAATGTTTTTTTATCAGAAATAAAAACACTAAAACATGCTGTAGGGTCATGTTTCCTCTAGGCCAGTGGTCGGCAAACTCATTAGTCAACAGAGCCAAATATCAACGATTAAAATTTCTTTTGAGAGCCAAATTTTTTAAACTTAAACTTTTTCTAATGCCACTTCTTCAAAATAGACTTGCCCAGGCTGTGGTATTTTGTAGAAGAGCCACACTCAAGGGGCCAAAAAGCCGCATGTGGCTCACAAGCTGCAGTTTGCCGACCACGACTCTAGGCATTCATTACCAGCAAATGTCTTGTTACTCTAATGACTGTTCACTGGGGGAAAATTTTAATGTGCTTCCATGCTTTCCAAGTTAGAAAAAGAATCAGACCTTAATGTGAATGCATTTTTAACATTTTTTCATGCTTTAGGGAAGCTGCTTTTAGGAAAGAAATGTAATGAATGTTTTTAATCATAGTAAAATTGCATGCTCAGAGTCTGTGGCTTAATTCAACTTTTCAATGGCAACAAAATAGAAAAGACTAAGTACATTAATCAGTGAGGGCTCCTCCTTTCTCAACCTGGCTATCTGTCGTTTAAATATATATGAAAGCTAAAACTCAATTAGGGCAATAGAAACAAGTAAGCCTTCCTGGTTAATTTTCACAGTCTTTTTTTATTCCACATAGCTCTACACAGATCATCGCCACTCTTCTGAGAACTCCTGACCCCACCCTCCAAGCTGTTCCCATCCTCCAAATATACCTCCCCCTGTTTCACATATACATTCCCTTCCCCTTCTTCCTAGTTTTGTTCTTACATGTCCTTCAGGTTTTCAATAAATTCTTAACATCATTGATGAAAATGTCACTGCTGAGAAGATTTAAGTCCCACTGTTTTACTCAGACCTTTAACTGCAAAGTAAACAACCCGCTTTCAATAAGTTTGTCCTCAGATTTAAGCTGAACAGAGGTCAAAGAATAATTTCTGTTGCATTTTTTCCTTGATTTGAATCATATTCTTAGAGATTTCATCTCAATATCTCCCTGAGGATGCTCCAATTGCCTCACTATCTCCACATCTCACTGATTTCTAAAGTACTGCAGCAAACCTCAGAGATATTCTAACACCTTTCTCTTCTCAGTCTAAAAGATAGCATGCACCAAGGGGAGACAGAGCTTAAGACTATAAAAAGGAAAGTGATAAGGGCTTCTACACACCATAAAAAATTGATCTATAAATGCTGACTCATTCTTGAGAAGGCAAGAGTGGATACAGAAAATAAGTCATCTGAGGCAGGGTTTGTCCCCACATACACCTACCATGACCATAACAATCTGCACCACTTTCCAACTGATACCCATAATCATAATGAAATTTCCAGGAAATGAAATACTTTATCATTATCATGTTCTACCATTGAATATGCTTCAGAACATACATAAAAAGTCATATTATAGCACCATCTAAGTTTTCAATTTAATTTTATTTTTTCCCTAAACATTTTAATGTAGGAATCAACCTGTGAACATTACATTTAGGTCATAAAATTCAGGTGACAAATATAAGATAAATATCAAATAATATCATACTTCTGGTTTAATGAAAAACATAACAGTTGTGACAGTCATGTTTAACATCTTGGTTAAGTAAAGAGAGAAATTAGCAGGGATGTCAAAAGGGGATGTAAAGATTTAACAGTTCACATAACCCTTAGCCCTTCTGAGAAACTATACATGGGAAATATGTGACAAATTTTCTGTAATATGGTGACTTCAGTCCTTCAGTGATCATTCTGTTCATGCTTTTTGAGCACTGAAAACCAAATTCAAAGTCTGCTCAACAAGCTAATAATACTATGAATCCCTTATGATGCTAAGTAAAATAAGCCAGTCAGAGAAAGACAAATACCATCTGATCTCACTTACATGTGAAATCTAATGAACAAAATAATTTAACAAACAAAATAGACACAGAAGCAGCTGGGTGGCTGCCATCTTTCTCCTTTAATTTGCATATTCTCTCCTGATTGGCTGGTGGGCATAGCGGAGTGATGGTTAATTTTCATGTTTATCTTTTATTAGTGTAGCTATGCCAGTTTAAATTTGGAAAGTCCAAGATAAAGCATATTTGTTTTCATACTTACTTTTAGATACAACTGAGACTACACTACTGTACACGATCAACAGTGCTGTGCACAGTTAATTCTAGTGACCATATTTTATATTTGTTGGTTACCAACTGCACAAATGTTATTCCCCAAAAGAAATCTATCAATCCAGCAAAATGGTTACATTTAACTTCTCCTAAAAATGGATAAACTAAATTTAAGGAAGAATAGGCTTTTCTTGATATTTCAATTTCAAATTATTGATACAAACATACCAAAAGAAATAATGTATATTTTGTCCAGCATCAAATAATCTGCAGAAAGTTTCCAAGATAGCCACATTTCTTGTTCAACTTCCAAAAATAAAGGCTTTCTAACTGAAATCATTTACATTCCTAGCTCCCTAAAGTAAACATTAAAAAACGAAGTACAAAAAAAATGATCTCTTGGCTTCTGAATAGCCAGCTTAGTTACATAAAGTATTTTCTGTCCCAACACTTTCTCAAATTCAAAAGATATTTACTTCCTAAGAACCTGGCAAGCAGTCTTGTTTCAAACCAGTCAGTCCGTTTCCATGGCAACACTGCAAGATACCTTGGCGACCTTTAGTCGCATCAGTTGACTGGAATTTCTCAGTCTTCTTTGTATCTTGAGCTTGGACTGCTCTATACACCAAACAAACAAAAACATCTGTTACTTTAATACAAAAACTCCCATCAGAACGCCTGTATTTGAGACTGCACGTGCCTTCACAGGGTCCTCGAGGTAGAGTTTCTCTGCTGTCTCACTAACTCGCAGGTCTAGTACTGCAGCAGCGTGGGCCTTGGCAGAGTGGGAGAGGGAGGCAAGCCAGGACAGAGCTGAGCTACCCGGCCCACCCATCTACCTATCTCCTACCATCACCCTAAGTTTTCAATTTTAAAAAGCTCACAAACCAGATTCTTTAAAATTAAATGGAAGTTTGATGCAATCAACTGGGTAATTTGTGTAAAATCCACTTGCCTCAATTCTAGTAATTTTGAGTAGCCCTGTTACCTCTCCACCACTTCTTTTGGGTCTCTGTAGCATCCATTTCCTAGTCCACTTCATATAAAGGAAAGGTACCATGCAAGCATCCTCGACGGAGGCACGGTGAAGGCAGGCCAAGGCATCCCTGTAGTTGCACCAGTAGTTCTGCTTGAGTCAGACCTCTTTGGATCCCCTCTGAGCAGTGTTCTCGCTGCTGTTTCTGCACCCTGGGATAATGTGACAAAGTAGCTTCAATAATACCTGACAAAAATTTAAGTATAGCAGTTACAAAGTAGCTCCAACAACTCCTGAAACTCTCTTTAGATCATTTCTTTTGTCTTTGCATCTGTAAACCCCCCCCCCCTCAAGAAGTATGCCGAAGGATGTAGGACAGTAGACTTTATTCTAAGAATTTTAGAATTATTCACTAAAAGGTGTGATTAAGCTGTAAAAATATTACTATCCAAACTAATTGGAGGGAGTTATGGTCTACTTTAGTTCTATGATATGAAGCTGTTCTCAAGTCAGTTTTATTGGAAACATAAATTCTATTATATTCTAAATTCAATTGCACAATCCCACAGCAAAGAATTGGGTAATCCATGTAGGTCTTCAATTTTCTTGCTAAGATCCAAAGTTTTGCTTATTTCGAGTTATGAAATATGAATTATTTCAGTGAATCAACCTCTAATTTCAAGGAGATTTGAGGAACAGCTCTTTAATTAGTCTTTATCATGCTTGCTTAAACCTTGCCAGCTATCTCTCTCTGAGTAAATTAAAGTGAGAGGAGAAAGAATCTGAAAGACCTGCCATAACACAGCTGGCTACTTGACAGATAAATCTTCATAAGATCCATCATTCTGAGGAATGACATAATTTTAGTTCCAAGCACTAGGTGTGTTCAGAAAGTTATAAGGCAGTGCAAAGATAAGTCAGAATAATAATTTGTGTGTTTGAATAGACTATCTAGGTAAACATTTACATCTGATAAGTAATGCATACTATCATTTATTTCAATACATTTCCAGCCTTGAAAATGTTTCTTACCCAAGCAAATATTCAGCTTTTCTATATTTTTAATTATTGGCAATACAAAGCATATTAACTTTTACTACTGTTGAGTATTCTTTAATTACTATTATAAGAATTTTAGCCACAATTCACAAAACAAACATGTAAAAATCAGGCCTTACCAGTTCCAGAGTGTCAGTTTAAAAAGTACGTTTTCATTTCTTTTTAGCCATCAGAAAACACTAGGAACAGAAAAAGACACAAAGTAAATGTATTGACAAATACTTCTATTCTATGACTCATAGAAGGAGTACCTAACATTATGAACTCCCAGACACTGTGCAAAAGTACTTCACATGGATTATCTGAATTAATCCTCATAAAAACTAAAGACGTTCTATATTATTCCCATTTTATCAATGAGGAAACAGGCTCAGAGAGGTAAAGTAACTTGCTCAAGCCACATAGCTAGTTAAAAACTGGTCTATAGTTTAAGTCTAGATTTATCTAAACAAAGTACTCAATTACCATGTTCCCTCTATGTGCAGACACAGGCCTACCTGCAAACTGGCATGTTATTCCTGCTCATGTGTTGAGGCAGAGCTGGTTTGCACCACTGTTCAATGCATAATGCTGATGTTGGTAATTGTCTACTCAGGGACTTCATTTTTAATAAAGGTTATCCATACCTGTAAAGTATTACAGGGAAGGGCTTACAAAACAGCACTCAGAAAATGTTTGTGTCAAATCATATGGAAGCAAAACACACACAAAGATACAAAACAAAGCAACTGCTTTTCATTTAAAGTGCAAAATGTGAGAACTCCAAACATTGATTTTTTTAAATATGCATTTTTTTCCATTTTAAATACCTCCAAATAATGTAGTAAGGCATATGTGCTTTTTTTTTTTTGTTTTTGCCATTTGCGCGTTCTCTCTCTCTCTCTCTCTCTCTCTCTTTCTCTCTCTCTCTCTTTCTATTCTTACAACTTTTAGGAAAGTTTAAAACTCATTCAAATTTTTAAAAACTAACCTATATTTAAATATCTATTTTATCCTAAAAATTAAACACAAAATAATGTCATTTTTATGTTATTTCTTGAAAAACCTTACTGTTATCAATTTAAGTAAACAGTGTATATTTCTTACTAAATACATTTAAATACTTTTTTCAAAATTCATTTTTAGAGAGAGAGAAAGGGAGATAGAGGGATAAAAATCAATGGAGAGTTTGCCTCCTGCACACACCCTGGCTGGGAATCAAACCCTCCCCTCCCTGGCCCTCGCCTGTTGTTGCATGGGTGGACACTCCAACTAACTAAGCCACGTCAGCCAGGGCTATATCACAATGATTTTT
Organism: Corynorhinus townsendii; assembly: GCA_026230045.1. Taxonomy (NCBI): domain Eukaryota; kingdom Metazoa; phylum Chordata; class Mammalia; order Chiroptera; family Vespertilionidae; genus Corynorhinus; species Corynorhinus townsendii. The sequence goes on along the minus strand of JAPDVU010000001.1, from coordinate 141,656,120 downwards.
AGATAATTATATGTAAATGTGTTACATTAAAGATACTGCAATCTTTGCCCTATCCTGTTTGGCTCAGCAGATAGAGCATCGGCCTGCAGACTGAAGGGTCCCAGTTCCATTCTGGTCAAGGGCACATGCCCGGGTTGCAGGCTTGATCCCCAGTAAGGGGCATGCAGAAGGCAGCCGATCAATGATTCTCTCTCATCATTGATGCTTCTATCTCTCTCTCCCTCTCCCTTTCTCTCTGAAATCAATAAAAATATATTTTCAAAAAAGATACTGCAATCTTTAATAATCTTATCTAAAATAAGGTTTTTTAAACTTCATATTACTACTTCTATAGCTTTCAATAATGACGGAATGTAGTAATGAGATTTTATATTACCATGAAAGGAGTTGGAGTATCAGAAAGGTTCCCAAATGCCCAAACTCCACTATGTTCATCATCAATCAAGCACAGGATAGATCAAGCTCCAGCAGAGAAACTTGTATCTCTCAGAGCAAAGTATATGAAGGTGGATTTGGAGCCAAAAAACCAAAGCTTCACAACTGTTATACTTGGAAGCCATAATTTGGGGTTTCCCAATGAACACAATTGTTCCATTTTCTCCAATGAATGAGTTTAGTAGGCAGACGGTTACATTGGTCCAAGGTTGAAAGGCAGGTCCAATAGAAAACAGAAAGCAAAGGAGTTGAAAGTTCTGGGGAGAGAGTAATTTTAACTATTCACTGGATAGGGTAGGTCCTAGGTAGATTTTTTTAATGGAGAGAAACCAGGTGAGGAATGATAGATGGAGGGGGAAACTAGAAGGACAGGAGCAGAAATATTGGGAATTTACGGAGGGAGGAAATTTCGTGGTTGTGTGTACAAAGTGGGATTATGGTTGTTAATTGTTTGAGGTTAGAGAATGATAGATAAAAAACCTTGTACGAGACTGAGGGGGTCTGGAGGTAAAGGTCATTATATAAAGAATGTAAAAAAACAACTATAAATTAGGGAGTTGGAGGGATTGTCCGGATGTATATATAACATATCTAGATTGACAAGAGTTAAGGGTAGAAGTATTATTGTAATCCAGGTGCCAGAGTTCTTAATGAATTCTGGGATTAACCAGAATACATTGTTTAAAGGGGGACTTTCGGGGTTTAAATAGCAAGGCTTCAGGCCCAGGTTCTTTGACTTACTAGCTGATCTTGGACAAATTATTTATTTCCTAGATATCTTTCCCCTTATCTGTAAAATGTCATTAATATAATTTTATAGGGTTTTTCTAATGATTAAAGAAACCTATTTAAAGAAACTTGCAACCATGTTTGAATAGAGAACCTGAGCTTCTCTGTGCCCTTTCACTTCTGCTTTCACACCTAAGCTCATTTCTTTCTTGTAATGCCTTGGCAAGTGCATCCAGTGGCTGTCAACACACTTTACTAACATTCTGCTTTCCAACCTGCCCCCATAGAGTAACAGTCATTGAACGCATCTGCCTCCCAAGTTATTCTTACCAAGTGTTTTACCAAATGTGTCAGGGAGATCTCTACTTTTCAGCCTCCAGGCTCTATATTCTCACTGTCCACCGAACAATCTTAAATTAATATACATCTTTTAGATGTTTGTATGGCACACTCTACTTCCAGAGGCGAAATTCTATTACAGTCAGCATATTGAATGCTCTTGCTAGCATTAAATGTTCTGAGCACAGTTGAAAGTGTTGGAAGAGAGAAAGGAAGGAAGAAAGACCAAACCTGAAGGAAAAGAGGAGGTGACACAGTGGGTTTACATTCCGGGCAGGAGTGTAATTAACTAGCCTCAAGTTCCTCTTGGAGTCTGAGGACAAATGAACTCATTGGGTGCTGAAACTCATGGGGCTTTAGATGCTGTTTTCTTTGATGCTAAGATGTTTCACTTACCAGAATTCTGGTTTCATTTCCTCTCTGCGTCCTTCAGCTTTGAACTTTTGAAGTCAGACCAGCTGCAGCACTTCTGAGCCCTATCCAAGTTTGGACGCCCAAGCCATTTTGAGAAGTGTACAAGATTCACAAAAAAGAGGGTGAAACTGATCTCTATCAGATAAAACCTAGAACTGAGTTTTATCATAAATAAATTATTGCTTGAAAGGAAACAGAAAATGTGTTCCAGAATTATGTCTTTCAGCAAAGTTTCCTAATTCTACCATAAGATATTAAAATTGATTCCTTAAATTTTCAAAAATAAGAGTATTATTGTTATCCATATTACATAATCACCATCTCCACCTATTGTTTTCATGGCCATCATCATCACCATTCTCTATCTCCCCCTCTTTCTCATCATTAAATATTTTGAGTATGTACTGTCTGCAGGACATTGTGCTAAGTGGTGGGCTTGCCTAAGCACATAGGTGCAGTGTGAGGCAAAACTCTCGTTAGTCCCTCTGGAATACACTGCTACTGAGAAGTGTTGGTAAATAGTCTTTTTCTTTATTTATTTTAAAGCCTGTGTGCTCAAGAGGTGTTGACAGCAGATTCTCCATCCCACCCCAGGTCCAACACACTATGTTATATTGGGTCAGTAATATTTCTGCATTAGTTTCCAGGGTCACTATGTCACTATTAAATTGAGCTCTCCCAATCCCCCAAAGTTAGGATCAAGAAGGAAGGAAGGAACGATGGGAGGGAGGGAGGAAGGGAGGAGAAGGAAAGAAGGAAGAGAAGGAGGAAAGAGATCTAATATACTCTTTGTGTTCAGAAAAATAAGAGATTGCATTCAAATTAGAAAAATGATTAGTTTTCAAATTATGAATAAAAGGCTCACAATTTACCAGTCCCACAAATTCCTTAGAACCCCTGAATATATTAACTCTTAAGAAGAATAAATGTTAAATATACACATACACACACAAATACCACAACTTGTGTGGCTCTGTTCAAAGACATTTACATTATTAGTAAATGTTAAAGCCATTTACATTATTAGTGCTAATTTAGCTTTCTTTACATTGAACCTAAATAACCAAAATCTGCCTCTTTGTCACTTCTATTTATCTGCTTTTACCCAAAGAGATAGGGCAAATCTCATCCCTGAACTCTTAAGTCAGTTGTTGTAACTCCTATAAATCTGTTCTTGGAAATGAACCACCCAGGTCCCTTCTACTCCTCCTTGACTGATAGGACTTCAGTTCTCTTGGCTGCTTTTCTCCGAAGTATTCCATTTTGTCCACACCTAAGTCAACACTCCTGATAACAGAGCACCCATGCAGAAAGGACTAGCACTCTCAAAAACAGATATGGTACTGCCAGTATTACCTCCAAGGAGGGTATTATTCTTTGCTTCTTTTTGAAATTTGCAGCTGGAGATGCAGTTTTGCATTTGCTATGAAAATTGTCACCCCAGCCACACAAAGTTCTGTGCCTGATGAGTCTGCCCGTGGCTATTTCGTAGCATTTTCAGCTACCTCCTGTTGCTCAAAGCTGCGCTGCAGTGCATTTAGAGTGATGGGTTAGATCATAGAGTTCATAGTTATGCTCTGCAAATAAAGTATTGTTATGGCTGTTTAAACTTTCACAAAGGAAATGCTCTCCAGCTGCTCTTCTTTGCCTGAATTCATTAGCTTCACTGAAGATGTTTTATCTCAGGAGCTCATTCTCTGAGGTATGTGGGATTAGTCTCTACAGTGCTGTTACATCTCATATGTTAGGTCAGAATTTTATTGCTTGGGGCTGTTAGAAGATTTAGAAAGTAAAATAGATACACATTATAATTTTTTGGAACAATGGTAAGAATCAAACAGAAAACTTCATTGTCTAAAAGGTTTACTTAATATATTTAATAATAATTTTAAAATAACTAATAATATGTATATTGTCTCTTAAATAAGAAAAGTCTAAAACTAGATAAAATCTGTGTCATTTATATTACTACTAGAGGCCTAGTGCATGAAATTTGTGCACTGGTTGGGGGGTGTCACTCAGCCCAGCCTGCACCCTCTCCAATCTGGGACCCCTCATGGGATGTCTGACTACTGGTTTAGGCCCTATCCCACACAGGGTTCGGGCCTAAACCAGCAGTCAGACATCCCTCTCATAATCCGGGACTGCTGGCTCCCAACCACTCGCCTGCCTGCCAGTCAATCACCCCCTAACCACTCCCCTGCCAGCCTGATCAACGCATAACTGTTCCCCTGCTGGCCTGATTTCCTCCAACTTCCCTGCCCTGCAGACCAGGTTGCCCCCAACTGCCCTCCCCTGCCATCCTGGTCACCCCTAACTGCCCTCCCCTGTAGGCCTGGTCACCCCTAACTGCCCTCCCCTGCAGGCCTGGTCACCCCTAACTGCCTTCCCCTGCAGGCCTGGTCACCCCTAACTGCCCTCCCTTGGAGGCCTGGTCGCCTCCAACTACCCTCCCCTGCTGGCCTGGTCACCCCTACGTGCCCTCCCCTGCTGGCCTGATCACCCACAACTACCCTCCCCTACCAGCCATCTTTTGGTGGCCAACTTTGACCACATGGGGGCGGCCATCTTGTGCAAGGGCATGAAGGTCAATTTGCATATTACCTCTTTATTACATAGGATTATATTACATATAAAAATATACAATAAATTCACCATTATCTCTGAGTAGCAGGATTAAAGATGAATTTTATTTTTCTTCATTTTGAGTGTCTATATTTTTAATTGTATGATGCTTTTATAATTAAAATAAGTATTTTAAAGGGTCTAATGTTAATGACAAATATTAGTGAGTTGTATGAAAACAGAGTTCAAAAATCACATGAATGCAGCACACACAATAAAGTACCATTGTTCAAAATGGGTTAAACAAATATAAACTGTTTATTCTCTCCTAGTTCCTAGAGACTCATCCACTGTGATGGCTAAAAAATAAAGTTAAAACTATGGAATTAGCACAACTTGAAATGATGAGGATTTTAACAGCATCCCTGAAATGTCCTTAATGCAGAACACACAAGGAAAACCATCAATTTGTTTGTTTCTGGAACATTTTTAAAGTGACAAATGGGAAACATAACAGCTGTGAAAGAGATTAATTCAACAATAACCTTAATATTTATTAAATGCAGCTGCCTGGAGATTTCCCATGACATAAAAATTAACTTTTTAATCAAATATATGAAAATTGTATCTTGTACACTTGTGTCATGATAATTCCATGTTGCACATGCAAGAAACTCATCAAAATAGGGAGGCATAACATGTTAAAATATAGAATCTAATTGAGTCCCAGTATAGCTCATTATATTTTATCCAATAGTTCTACAGTAAAGTGATAAGCAAAAGGCAAAAACAAGAAAAAGAAGAGCTAAGTATAAGCTGAACAAAGCTTATAAAAGGGAGACAATTTGTTGTCAGAGAATAAGAAACAACACACTTGAGGGTTAAATAACAAACAAGGAATACTAATACACACTCAAGAGACTCAAATGTCCATAGTCCCTTTCTCATATGGACTGTGGCAATAGGCCAAAGGCTTTAGTAAAATATCTGTTGCTCTTTCAGAAGCTGAGAATACTTTGAGCTGAACTGGAAGAAAACAGGCAATAAATAGATATTCATGACCTATAGATGACAAAAACCATTAGTCTGTATAATATATTTTTATGGGTCCAGGGATCCTGAGCCAAAGGGCTTTAAAAGATATTTTTAATGTTAGTTGCTAAAGCTTTTGTATGAACTATTATATCTCCCCATAGATTAAATATGAGCCAATGTAAATCACCACCATCAACTTAGCTTAGATATTGCAGTCACTTCACAATTTGTTTATTGCTATAGAAAAAGTCCCTGTTTGATCACCACACCAAAAGGATGAATACCATTGATGCTAAATGTTATTTTTCATTGTAAACAAATACATACTCATAACATGATAGAGGGAAGAAGCAATAGTAAACCAAGGAATACGCATAGTGCAGGTTAATAAGTCATGTCACACCACAAACCAAGGTTAAGAGAACATAGTAATATAATCAAATCTACCCTCGATAAAGATTAAAATATCCTTTATTAAGTTCAAACAACATGTTGGTGCACAAAAACCACAGAGATAGCATAAAAAAACATGATTGTTGACACTCCCTTAAGTCAGCAAAAACTTGGCAATATGTTCTGTTATTTTTGAAAAGTAATAATATGTCTAATGATTTTAAATGTTAAAAAACAACATGATTATTCTTCTGTTTTTGTTTTTGTTTTTGTTTTTGTATTGTTTTGTTTATAAGCAAATGACCTACCTTTTTGTAAGGCCATGGCTTGGGAAAACTGGAACTTGGAAGTTTTTCTTTGTGTTTTGTTTTGGCTTTTTTGCCAAATTTCACCAGTTAAGATAAAATTCACATATCACTTAATTAATCACTTTATAGTGAACAATTCAGTGGCATTTAGTACATTCACAATGTATGCAACTCCACCTCTATCTGAAAACATCTTCATCATCCAAAATAAAACCCTGTACTCATTCGGCAGTTATTCCCCACTGCATGCTCCCCGCATCTCCACCCCAACGCAGGCCCTTGCAACCACCAATCTGCTTTCTGTTTCAATAAAGAATGCATGAAATGTGTGTTTAATAAGTTTACCTGGAAGTTCTAAATATTTTTACCATGTTATTATGTAATCAGTAAATAAAGGGACAGACTTGCTAAATCAGAGAGACAGTACATGTAGATGCAGCATTTCTAGTGGAATGCCTCCACGCTTTTTTTTTTTTAGTATTTTTACCCACAAAATAAGCCAAGAGTGCCATATACTCTGGATGCAAGCAACTGATCATCTCAGTAGAGAAAGGTGGAAAATCTTTCCAGCTCATAAAAGGACAAAGACAATTCTCTATCTTCCATGTCTATGCCAGTTGTCCAGAAGTCTGTTTGGCAGATTCTGACAAAGATACTATGTGGGATCTTAAGTGATATTCCTGTACCTCACTTTATAAATGTCAAACCATTCACCAAACAATTGTAAGCTAAACTGTTAACCATAATATCCTCTTACAGAAACGATCAGGGTATAGGAAATAATGGTTATAATATAAAACTTTCCTTTGTTGCTATCCCTACTGTTGTAGTAAAATATAGAAATGTTTAAAAATGCTTAAAGAATGTGAGAAAAGTTAAGAAATTTTTAGTTAACTTCCCTTAAAACTTAAAGTCTGATATTAAAGATACATTCCCCACTGCCCTGAAGCGTGTGTACCCCAGAGATAAGGATTTGAACTGACGCAGAGTGACTTGTGTCAAGATAAACACTTGCCTGAGTGACGTACTCTCCTCAGCCCCCTCGCCGTGTTTAAGATTAACATACGTGCATTGACGTAAATCATTGATAGCCACCTGGGCTGCTATAGGTACGAACAAGTTTAAATATGGACCTCTGCCAGCCAACGATGCTCGTCTTGTCTAGACATTACAAAGGCCCATCCTTTTGTCGGTCTGACAAGTGACTCCGCTCCAAGCTCCTCTTCCTGCCAGATGACAGAAGAATGGCCAGTAATCCCCAAATGAGACGTGACCAAGCTCTTGGGAGAAGAAGAACACGGCCCGCTGCACCCGGACCAGACCAGCCCAGCGGCCGGACCACAGAGGACAACACCACGGGTATCCCTAACTAAGTTTGTACCCGCAGCCGCTCAAGAATTTGTATGAGTAATAAAAAGCTGTGTGCTTTGCAACTGCCTATGTTTCATGTGGTATAATTCCTCCGGCAGTAATTGAATTAGTTTGCGTGCGCTTAAACTTAAAATTAAAGCCTTTGGTCTTTTGGGTCCTAAGCCTGCCCTCGGTCCTGCTGATGCAGAGCAGTCTCTCTATCAGCAGCTACTTGAATGTCCCAGCTCCTGCACGGATGAAGTTTATCTCAAGGGACGACTTAGATAAACGCCCCAAATCCTTTCCTGGGATCTACTTGGGACACCCACATACAGATAATTATAAATAAATGTGTCCCTGTGAGGGGAATAAAAAAAGAACATGCCTAAAAGACGTTTCATCATTAAACAGGAGCTTATGCTCTACTGGCTGAGAGCACAACCCGGTAGAGGACACCTGAAAGTGGTATCTTTCGAGTGTCAAAAATAATCGCAAATACTTAAATAGTGCTCACTCTGCTCCTGGTACTGTTCTAAACATTATGTATTGGTTTATTTATTGTATAATTAATTAATTAATCTGATTAGCATGCATATGTTCGTTTGATTTTCTCAACAGACATGTAAGAGAATTACTATTGTTATCATTCCTTCTTCACAGAGAATTAAATTGAGACAGAGATGTTAAATTACTTAGCTGAAGTCACACAGGATTTGGCCCAGACATTTGGCTCTAATGTCTATGCTTTTAACCCCAAAGCCCTTCTGATGCTGCCCAAGTAAGGGCCTTAGAGAAGCCTGCTAGTTGTGCTGACTACCCATACCATACTGATTATACCTTACAGAGTCTAAAAAAAAGAGAAATTTCCATTTTATTTGGTATCTTGAACTATATGAAAATTGTCATGAGGAAGATTTTCATGAAATCAATAGATACATCTTCCAAAGTATATGGTGTAGGAACTTAGCTGAGCTATGGATGGGTCCTAATTTTATAAATCATTTAGAAAAAGTATGTTTTTCACCTGTAAAAGAAAATGCTGAATAATAAATTTGCTCAGCATTCACCTAAAAAAATTATTTACAGAACCATTCAACTTTAAAGTAAATCTGAATTCTATACAGAGTATTGTGAAATTAAAGAAAAATATATATATATGTATATTGCTTTCTGACTCCAATTCCTAGGACAGAGCTCCTAAAACCCTTAAAATTTCCTAAGAGACAAGAACACTAGATGCATCTCTCTTGTTCTAATATTTGTCATTGACCCCATTCCTGACACAGGCTCCTAAAACCCTTGTGAATTCCTAAGTGATAAGAGCACGTGGTACATCTTTTGTTCTAATGAGATGACTCTGGGTAGGCTCCTGAATGGAAGCTGGTCACCAGAAAGACCAAGCCATGATTAGAAGCTTGGGGTTTTGAGCTCCCAAACCCACTTCTCCAGTGAGGGGAGAGGGGCTGGAAATGGAGTTAATAATCGATCATGCTTATGTGAGGAAGCCTCCATAAAAATCCCAATGGCATGTGTTTTGGGGAGTTTTGGTTAATGACCACATCCACACTAGGAGGGTGACGCACCCAACTCCACAAAGCTCTTGTGCTCAGGACCCTCCAAGACCTCACCCTGTGTATTTCTTCATCTGGTTCTTCACTTGCACCCTTTATTATATCCTTTAATAAACTAATACACGTAAATGTTTCCCTGAGTTCTGTGAGCCACTCCAGCAATTAATCAAACTCCAAGAGGGTGCTATGGGAATCTCTGACTTACAGCCCATCAATCAGAAGCACAGGTGACAACCTGGAGATGTGACTGGTGTCTAAAGTGGAGACAGTCTTGTATCAATCTGAGCCCTTGACCTGTGGAATTTGACACTATGTTCAGGTAGATAGTGTCAGGTTTGAGTTAAATTGTGGGACACCCAGCTGCTGTCACAGCATTGTTGGATGTGGGAAAACCCACACACATCTGGTATCAGAAGTGGTGTGAGTGTGGTAGTAGTGTGAGAGCAAAGAGGACACACGGAAAAGAAAGAAACAAGAGGTAGAGAATGAGAATGGGGGTTTTCCCCTACTGAGGATGGAAAAACTGGGTGCTTTTCCAAATACAAGTATATATTTGGTTCCTAAATTTGCCAAATCCTATAATTTCCACTCTATTCCTTTTTGCTCTACCCTGGCCATAAAATTATAAATATTCTACCATACATGCATCCCTGCCTCAAGCAGTTTTAAAAGCTTTTGAGTAAATCACAGGAGGAAGCAAAAGTTGACAGCTGCAATTTACAAATAATACTGCCTGGCCACATAGCAGTTGTAGTAGTTTTGTTATTGTTTTGTTTATTGCTAGATAGAAGAATCTAAGAAAAGCCTGGGAAGTTACATGCTATAAAATTGCAATACTCCAGCATTTGATAAATTTAGTTGGAAAAAAAAAATAGTCACATTATTGTAAGAATATCCCAGGCATGTATTTTCATGTTCTAGTTGATTGGGGTTTTTTGTTTTTTATCCTTACTGAAGGATATTTTTCCATTGATTTTTAGAGAGAGTGGAAGAGAGAGAGAAAGATAGAGAGAAATATTGATATGAGAGAAATACATTGATTGGTCGCCTCCTGCACCCGCCCCAACCAGGGCCCAAGTCAGGGGATGGGGGGAGGGGGAGAAGGACGGGGGGAGGGGGGAGAGCCTGCAACCAAGGTATGTACCCTTGACCAGAATCAAACCCAGGACCCTTCAATCCACAGGCCGACACTCTATCCACTGAGCAAAACTGGCAAGGGCCCAGTTGACTTTTTGAGCATCATGTGGTCTAATTTCCCAAGATCACCATTAATATCCAAAATTCCTTCCCACCCTTTCCCAATACTCTTTTTTATGTTCCCTATGTTCTAGAGTAGACCAACCCTTCCCAAAGAAGTTTCTGTAATAGGGCAAATGTACTGTATCAGCACCATACAATACAGTAGCCAATAGCCATTTGTGCCTACTGAGCACTTGAAATGTTGCTGGTTAAACTGAGGATCTAAAGTTGGAGTTTCCTTTAGTTAATTGAAATTTGAACAACCATATATATGGTTAGAAGCCACCACATTGGACAAAGTAGCTCTAGACAAAGAGACCTACTTGTCTTTTTCCATCCTTTACTCATTTATTCCACAAATATTTATTGCCCATATTCTCAGCCAGACATTATGCCAGGCTCTGGGCATAGAATGCTGAACAAGACACCTCTGCCCTATGAGTGCTGAAAGAGGCAGCTATTACTCAATTACAGGTTCTTAATCCCACGTCATGTTACTGTATCTTATCAATTCTAAGATGTTCAGTTTTTTTCAAATATTAACATTTCTAAAATCAGGACATGTGCTTTACATCAATAGCATCTTATAATCACTGCCAGACAGGCCAGTTATAGCAAATTGTCATCACCTACCCAAACACAAACTCAGTCATTATTGCTAGTGGCATGACTAGACAACATGCAATCCCTTGAGATGTCAGCCAACAAATTATATAAGGATCAATTTAAGAAAGAACACGTGTCCCGGTCATTATCAGAAAATAATTCAGTTAACACCTTTTGATAAGATCAAGAAAGCAGTTTCTGTGATAGTTCCTGGTCAAGTCAAGATGACACCAGGATGAAAACTGGCAGATTAGATGTCAGTGGTTTGGAATAAAATTCCAAAGACAAAGTGAGCACTCTGTTATGCTGGTTGGGTGTGGGATGAGTAGAGAGGGAGCAAAAAAGAGAGGAAATGGGAGACATGTAATACTTTCAACAATAAAAAGAAAAGAACTGTTGCTGCATTGCTGACACATCTGAAGGTACAAGAATAACACAGTATAGAAGAACATGGACAAAATCATCATACATGGCATAGCGATTCACATTCTACATGTCAAAATGTATTAAGACTATCTTACTCAACTTATTTTGTTTACATTTTCTTTTTACAAATGTACAAAAATAAAATATGATAAAAGTTTATGTTTACATGAATCAAAAAGAGCTCTCAATAAGCATAAAATAAAAATGATGAAGCAAAAAAATCATATCATGGATTCATTGGGAGTGAGGGTTTTCCTTTCATATACCACTAACAGAAAATAACTCAGGTGTTAACTGAATTATTTTCTGATAATGACTGGGACATTTCAGCAACCATTACGACCAAACGACCAAAACGACTGGTCGACCAGTCTCTATGATGTGCGCTGACCACCAAGGGGCAGACGCTCAATGCAGGAGCTGCCCCCTGGTGGTCAGTGCACTCCCACAAGGGGAGCACCGCTCAGCCAGAAGCCGGGCTCACTTGCAGCACACTTGGAGCCTCTCCCGACTCCAAGGCTGCACTACCAAGCAGCAGCAGCAGGTGCAGTGGGCCGGGATGAGCACGAGCTGTGCAGTGCCAGTTTGGGCTCCTCCCTGGCCACCTGCTGCTTGGTACACTGCTACATCCCTCAAGTTGTCCCTGGTTGTGAGAGGGTGCAGGCCAGGTTGAGGGACCTGCCCCACAACATGCACAAATCTGTGCACCAGGCCTCTAGTAATACATAAACCAGTTGAGTGTTTTTCAACATAAGGCATCTTAAAATCAATGGAATTTGGTAAATATAATACTCAAGTATTCATGCTTCCAATCTTTTTTTTTTTTTTTTTTTTTTTTACATTTTCCCCTTTACCTAGAATGTCCTTCTTATTCATCTTTTTGTTCTAGGTCAGATATCTCTCTGATCTGATCTCTGATCATCATCTCTTTTCCTTAACTTTTCTTCCTCTGAATTCTCAGAGTACCTTCTCAGGACCTACAATAGAGCACCTAGCATTTCTTGTGCATGTTCTCAGCTCCCCTGAATTGAGTACCTGAGGTCCAGACTCCTTAAAGACCAATTGCATGTCTTACTCAAATCTTATATTCCACTTAGGAAACTGCTTTGCCTACTGGAATAGTTAGCAAATGTACCAAGGCCACTATGGTATATAATGCCACAAGGATCCCCCATAGAGTAATGCAATGTCCTGTAGAGGTGGAATATGGCAGGTGCTATTTAATAGGAAGCTTCTGATTGGGTCAGTATAAAGCATGTATATGTCAAGAACTATTCTGACCATCAAATGCAATGATCTGGTATGTCAAGAACTATTCTGACCATCAAATGCAGTGATCTGGAGGAAATGCCACAAAGATGTCAAGTCTCAGTGTTTAGCTTCCCACAAGGTTAAGCATAGGTAATTGCACATATTTTTGGGTAATGTCTGCTTCTTCCCCAAAGCCCAAAAAATAAAAATAAAGAAAATAATGCTAATAAACCCAAAATACTAAGCAGCCTGCTAAAGGAAATGACGTTAACAAATTTTGGAAGCTGATAGCAGTTGGAAGAGAGATATTCAGGAATGAGAAACAAAAGCTATTTCATAGGTGGGGTGTGACACAATAATAGAAGGCCTTCATGAAATTCTTCCTCAGGAGTATTTAGAGTTCCAGGTCCCTCACCTTCCAGCAAACACCTGATAGTTAGGAAATAGGTTTACTTCTGGGGAGGCAGAATTGGAGGAGCTCTGTGCTCCAGGCAAAAGGTAGCACCCCGTTGTAAATAAAACAGAGGAATAAAGTGAAACTCTGCATCCTGAACAGTAGGCCCCCCAGCCTTTTTCTCTCACTCAGCTCTGAGAATACAGGCTTGTATCCCTCCAGAAGGAGATCAGTAAGTTTCTTTTAGGGAAAGTAATCAGCCTCTTAAAAATAATTCTAGTACTAAGCTGTTTAAAAATATAATGTTTTGCTATTCTAATGCACACACGTATGTGTGTGTGTGTGTGTGTGTATACATGTATATACCGATGTTAAGATCCAATTTAAAATCTGAAAACTTATATAAATCTATATTTCCAAATATATATCTTACTAAATGCTAAGTTCCTTGATGGCTAGATTTGTATTTTCTCAATATGTCTAGCCCATAATGTAAAGCTTTGCCTGTAACAAGTGCTCAGTACATTTTTTTTTATTTAAACAGAAAACTTCTAAGAACACAGTATTTACTGCTATTTTTCCAAACATGGAGTTTGGTTCTTAACAACCAAAGCTGTTTGACCAAAACCTCCTGTCTCAACTAAAAATCAAAACCAAAGTGGCCATGGATACCTACTGAGTTCACAGTGAACATATAACACAAGTCCTCCTCTCAGCACCATCCAGGATGGTGACCTGAAGCCCTCTGTGCATGCTCTGATAGGTCTGTAGTGTTGCCCTTCACAGTCAAAGATGAAGGTTTGATGGTTGGTGCCTACACAATCCAAATAAATCTTTCATATTCTCTGCATCCCATGTAGCATCATCCTGGCCACCTTATAAAGACATTTATAAATGAAGTTTTAAGTTTGAAAGTTTGTTAAAATTTGAAATTTTTTCTGATATGTTTTCTTTCCTGCAGAGTTCAACCAATTGCATTAGCTGTTATTATTGTTGTTAAACAGGTAGGCATGGTAATTTACTACTAAAAAAACATAGAAACCTTTTTACAAGACAAAAATTGGAAAATATGCTGCTTTATTTTCACAATTTTGTAACATTGCCTGACAAGAACGTGGCCCTGACCAGACTGACTTTATGCTGTCCATTTCCAGGAAGACATCTGTGGTTTTGTCATTGTCCATTAATATAAGCTGTTGATAAGCATCACTAAGCAATTTTAAGGTCTTATAAAGCAATTGGGGCCTTGAGAGTGCTCCACAATGTTGTGGATATACCAAGTTGGCAACAGCTCAGGAATGGGGTGGCCAAATCGCTGACCCCTTTCCTTTAAGCAAATAGTCAGAGGTAGAGAAGAAGAGTGACAATAAAGGGAAAAGGGATAAGCCAAAAATCTTTTTTCCCCCAAAGATGAGATTAGCTTCACTTAGGGAATAAACCTTTTCATTATGATTCAGGGTTGGAACACAACAAGTTTGAAATGAAGGTATGTCCAAGGAGGATGGTTAGAGTTGATCCTCACAACAGCCTTGTTGGTTATTCATTTTCACTTCCACTGATGCCAAGAGAATGTAAGAGTCCAGACTACCCATGACTGCCTTGAGAACCCTCCTTCTTCACCCTAACATCCAGCGTGCTAAGACCCAGCTGAGGCGTGCTTCCCCTTTAGCAGTTATATAGTAACAGCCTCTCTCAACCCTGCCTTCTTTTCCTGTCTCCCCATCAAGGACTCCACTTCTCTAGCAATCCTCTGGGTAAAGGCTGCTCATGGTTCCACATGCCTCAGAGTTGAGAATGGTGCAGCAGACCCCTAAATCCATACACATCCTCTAGACCAATACTCCTCCACCCTTACAGAAAAGTCACTGCATCTATGAGGCACACGCCATCTAGTACTATCTCTCTGGCTTTCTATAACTGTTATCTACCTATCTCCAAGTCAAACCCAGCAAAGAAGACTTTGAAATGAGTATCACTAAATAACTGTTCAAAAAATGATGCAGAAGAGGAAGTGGGAGGGAACCAAAGCTAACTTCTACTTTGCCATTTTCATTGTATCTGTCATTCTGGTTTAATTATCACCTTGGATACCACAGAGAAGCACCTGAGACTTGGAGTGCTATCATCTTTGGCACATATACCAATTTGCTAATGACTGAGCTGTGCAATACAGTAAAGTATCTGGAATT
Organism: Corynorhinus townsendii; assembly: GCA_026230045.1. Lineage (NCBI taxonomy): Eukaryota > Metazoa > Chordata > Mammalia > Chiroptera > Vespertilionidae > Corynorhinus > Corynorhinus townsendii. Next base: position 141,640,876 of record JAPDVU010000001.1, on the reverse strand, counting down.
AATTATATTTCACTACTATAAGTTGTAGAAATTCAAGTTTTTAATATCAAGCAATACTTAGAAAAGTTAAATGGATTTTTTCAATAGTGTCAATAACCTTGAAATAATAATGATATGACTAGATTCAAACTATAATCTACCATCTGATATAGTGCCATTTCAAGACCCAGGGAAGTAACCGAACAGGGATTATATGAGAGTGACTAGCTGAAAGTGACCAAGCAGCACAACGACTATAGCAAACTCTCCCTTCCCCTCACATATTCTCCATTTGGGACTCTCTGCCCCTGAAATAGTGTTGATTGCTAACAACCTAAAATATCTTTCCCTAGCCACTCTTTCTAGAAAATATGGATATTTCATAAACATCCTAATGACTATATTCTTTATAAATCTGCAAGCTCTAATCTTCAGTTCTTAGCTCAAAAATTCCAAAATAATTCCCTACTTGAAATAAATCAAATCAGATCTAGAAGATGGTCTTATGGTGGAGGTAGAGAAAAATATACATTTATATTACATTGTTGACTGCCTACACACAGTTGTCCCTTCTTCCTCACAATCTCAATATATATATATATATATATATATATATATATATATATCTTCCTATCTAATAAAAGAGTAATATGCAAATTGACCACCACTCCAAGACACAAAATGGCCACCCCACATGGTCAAAGATAGCTGTCCCCATAGGAACACAAGATGGCCACCATAAGATGGCCTGCAGGGGAGGGCAGTTGTGGGCAGTTAGGGGTGACCAGGCCAGCAGATGAGGACAGTTGGAGGAGACCAGGCCAGCAAGGGAGGGCAATTAAGGGTGACCAGGACAACAGGGAAAGGCAGTTAGGGGTGACCGGGCTAGCAGGGGAGGGCAGTTGGGGGCAACCAGTCTGACAGGGGAGGACAGTTATGGTTGACCAAGCCAGCAGGAGAGGGCAGTTAGGGGCAATTGGGCCAGCAGGGGAGCAGTTAGGCATCGATAAGGCTGGCAGGGGAGTGGTTAGGGGGTGACCAGGCTGGCAGACAAAAGTGGTTAGAGGCAATCAGGCAAAGGCAGGCAAACGGTTGGGAGCCAGCAGTGCTGGATTGTGAGAGGAATGTCCGACCGCCCATTTAGGCCCGATCCCACTGGGATCGGGCCTAAATGGGCCATCAGACATCCCTCATGGGATCCCAGATTGGAGAGGGTGCAGGCTAGCCTGAGGGACATCCCCCCCACTTCACAAATTTCGTGCACCAGGCCTCTAGTATATATATTTTTTCATGTCTTCCACATAGATGATGTGACTCTACAGAAATTGACCCTATTCCATTTCCAGGAGTGGATTCTGATTAGTCTAAACTGATCATAGTTCTAACACCCTCATCAGTGATTGGTCAGAATCCAGACTCAAACCAATCAGTATGTGACAGTGCCCCATGACTTCTATGAATCCAGAGGTGAGTACAAGATTTAAATTGGTCAAAATTATTCCATTATTTAAGTCATTTTCTCCTTCTCTCACCATGAACAGGAAGCATGTTTGTTGATGCTGTTGAGATACATCTGGCATCATAAGAGAAGCCATCTGAAGACTAGCCAACATATGTAGAAGGCATAACAAAAAAAAAATCAAATGAATTTGCCCCAGAGTCTTGACTATACTCTGCCTAGAGACACTCTACCTTCAGACTTCCTGTTGCTAAGGTAGAGTGATTAATCTCATGAATTAAGTTAGCTTGAATTAATATTTCAGTCATTGAAGCTAAAGCATCCTGATTAGCACTATGTATAAGCAACAGTTGTTTTATAAATAAAGATAGTTCTATACTTAGGGAAAATATCTAAAGGCTACCTACAAACTGAACATTTAACTTCTAGTGAATGGTATTGGGGTGATTGTGTGGAGGCTGATATTGGTAATGAGAGTGTGCCAGAAGCCAGTTTCAGCATGTCATAATTACAAGAGTTTCATCAAAAGGTTGTTGAAGCTTGGTGGACTCAACAATGTCTGAGCCACATATGTAGTTTACCTGTTGGAATGGCTATAAAGCATCTCCCCCAAACCTGAATAGGATTGCTTGCTGCCAGACAGCTCAGGGCATCTTAATCTGCATGTTATTGCCTCCTGTTGGCCAAACACCTGAACAGCTATACCCTATTCCACAATCTGACAATACTTCTGTAAACCCTACCCTTTGAAACCCTATACTTATAAGTGTATTATCTCCACCTTGCCTTAAGACAATTTGTGTTAATAAATAGCATAGGATCCTGAGTCAAGGGAAAGTCTTTAGCTCCTTTAGCTGAAGCTCCTCTGACCCCCAATGCCTTTCAAAACTATCTTTCGTCTTTGGACTCCTTATTGAATTTACACATCAGCTCCTTTCTGCAGATTGCTGAAAACACCTTCTTAATGCTGGGACCAGAACCCTGGCATTAATAGACACCCACCCAGGGACACCCAAGAAGAGTGTTTTATGTTTTACATTATATATTGCTACTCTCTACTTTCACAATCAGTATATACAACTTTTAATATGAACATTTCTAAGGAAAGTATGGGCAGGAGATTGACTAGTGGATTTTTTAAGAACATTTTCACACCCTAATATTATGACTTCCTTATTATTCTAAGTTGCTTGAAATCATAAATTATAAAAGGAAAAGCCATCTTACCTAATAATAAACAAACATGTAAATTGACCATACCTCCACTACGCCCACAGCCAATCAGAGTGAGTATGCATATTAGAAGGCCAAAGATGGTGGCTGCCCAGCTGCTCCAGGTGTGGAGTGGCCAGGCAGGGCAGGATGCCTGCTGTGAGAGAGAGGCCTGGGGGCAAAGGGATCTACTGGAGCGGAGTGCTGCAGCAAAGACAAGACTGTAGACTCTGGAGTCTGCAGCGAAGACGAAGATGCAGACTCCAGCCAGAGTCTGCAGCGAAGACAAAGAAGGCAGACTCTGGCTGAAGTGAAGTCCTGGGTCCTGGGTGCCGGAGGAAAACCAGTGCTGGAAACCAAGGTAAAGAGGGCCTATTGCACGAATTTCTTCGTGCAACGGGCCTCTAATAATAAATAAGGTTTATACAGGCCTCTAATAATAAATAAGGTTTATAGTATCTACCTGGCCCAAACATCTGTTCACTAATAAATATCCCACTTCCACATGTCTCTCTTTGTTTCTTTCCTACCTACGCTTCCTTCTCTTCCCCGCTCTTACTTACACACTAATGCATGTGCATGTGTGCATGCATGCGTGTACACACACACACACACACACACACACACACACACACACACACACTACATTTCTACTACAGATCCTTCTCTCTGGCGAAAGCCTGTTAGCCTAACGATAGACACCTGACCCAGATGTGCTTCTTACCCTTGGATAAAATAAAATGTTTCTCTTCTACTGTTAACCTGACAGAAAGAGAACTGTTTTAAATTTGAGTAGCAAAAATTTAAGTTAGACATAGAAAAGGAACTTCTTGTCTAATTACTATGACATGCTGAAATCAACTAACCTTCATAATCACAGTTAGTAGTTCACCTACAAGTTTTTTTATCTATAATACATTTTTCTTTAGTTCTAATAATGCATGACACCCTAATTTTGCTTATAAACTCCATTCTTGCTTAAGGAATTATAAGTGTGTTCCTAATGATTGAAACCCAGATTTTTAAATAAGACAACTAGGGAATTGAAGTCTAAGTGTTTACTTATTACTTCTAGAGTTGATATTCAGCCTTTTTAAATCTCTAAGGAGGCATGCCAAGTGGAAGGCCTCAGTAGAAGCATCTGTTTACCATGGCAGGAACAGTTGGCCTACAGACCTCAAGCCACATACAGGTCTTCAATGCCAGAGTAAAGAAGAAACAGCTCTCCCAAACAATGCAGGGCTGGGGCTTAAGAAAACTAAAGGGAATGCCATACCTTTTAGAAATAAATAAAAAGAAAAAGAGTATTTTACTTAGGTACATTTTAGACCCTGCCTCATTTCAAGAAAGATTTGAAGGAAGAGTACAAAAACACATAGAGTATTATGATAGTTAATTTTATGTGTCTACATACCTGGACCATAGTGCCCAGTTACTGCTTTATTTTATTTTATTTTTGACAGTATTACAGATGTCCTCCAAATTTTCCTCCTTTACCTGCCTCCTCCCAGCTTCTGCCCCACCCCAGGCTTTCACCACACTATTGTCTGTGTCCACTGGTTATACCTATATGTGTGTGAGTTCTTTGGATAATCTCTTCTCCTATCCCCTGACCCCCTCTAAGATTTGTCAGTCTGTTCCATGCCTCCATTTCTCTGAACCAATTTGTTCATCAAGGGAGGAGAGGGGAGGGTTGGGAGAGAAAGGAATAAGAGGGGAAGGAAGGGGAGGGGAAGGGAGAGGAGAAACAAGAAGAATAGATGTTTGAATTACATAGCCATCACATAAATGCTTTCCTGGATTGTTTTTCATTCAGTGTTCAATTTATTATGGATAGATACAGTTCAAAGTTTTATATCAGCTTTAGACCTGCCCACTGGACAGGGACAGTCTTTTACATTAGCATTATAGCACTATAAAAACATTAACATTTTACTAAACATTTATTATCAAGAAAGGTTATGTAGTTACTACAAACTAAAAGGACTTCTTAGCTATGTGGAAATTTATTATTCCAAATAAACCTTTCCATTTTAACAAATTATTATTTTTCAATTCTGAAATTATATCTGATATTTATAAGAATTATATTTAATATATATGAGAATTTCCCACTCAACATAATAACCATCACTTTTTACTAGTTGCCTTATTTACTTGAATTACTTATTCAACACAGCAATTGATTATTCAAAATAATGTTGCCCACTTTTAATTGAATCCTCACGCAAACCAGCATGCACTTCTCAGCTTGCATAGTAATTCATCAACACATGCATTATGCATTTCTTATGGATAAGACATGGATTGAAATGAGAGATTTGGTTAAAGGTATGTCTACTTTTATTCAGGCAGAAAAAAAGGAGGAGAAATAAAATACCTGTATACAAAGACTTTTTTCTACTAAGATTATCTACTTTTAAATATCATTCCAATTTATATTTTTTATTTTATAGGGCATCTTTACTCAGAATTAAAAATATATATCTGTTTGTACCCCATGGAGTGACATTTTTGTCTATAACCAAGAGATGGAAGTCTTGAAGCTCACAACAGCTATCAGTTGGTCAAAAGTCACAGATGGATCAGTGAAAGGGAATCTTCCAGACCCAAAAAGCCAAACTCCTTCCTGGTTCAATGCACTTACCTCACGATTTTACTCTTTCAAATGGTCTGCTAATTCCAAAGTCTTTGATCTATATATAGATCTAAGCTATATATAGTAATTATGTAATTTATTTCCAACTCTAATCTTTATTGCTCTTCATCTTTAAAGCTATTTCTTTTTATGTCAGTCCTTCAATCTTCCAACCCATCTCACTATCAAAAACACATGTTGTCACATAGCTAACATGGCTCAGTGGTTGAATGTTGATCTATGAACCAGAAGGTCACGGTGTGATTCCAAATCAGGGCATATGCCTGGGTTGCAAGCTCCATCCACATTGTGGCATGTGCAGGAAGCAGCTGATCAATGATTCTCTCTCATCATTGATGTTTCTATCTCTCTCTCCCTCTCTCTTCTTCTCTGAAATCAATAAAAAATATTTTTAAAAGATGCATGTTGTCAAATGTATTTATTCAGAAAATATTTATTGCATCCTTACTAGTGTGGTCTAGGTGCAACTAATAGCCAGAAAAAAAGGCAAGCAACAAGAGCATTCAATGGAGTCAAGATAGTCTCTTCAATAAATGGTGCTGGGAAAATTGGACAGATTCATGAAAAAAAAAAAAAAGAAACTAAACCACCAACTTAAACCATACACAAAAACAAACTCAAAATGAATAAAGGACTTAAATGTAAGATGGGAAACCATAAAAATCTTAGAAGAATCCATAGGCAATAATATATAAGACATATGTCATAACAATATCTTTACTGATACAACTCCCAGGGTGATGGAAACTAAAGAGAAAATAAACAAATGGGACTACATCAAAATAAAAAGCTTCTGCACAGCAAAAGAAACCATCAACAAAACAACAAGAAAGCCCACTGCATGGGGGAACATATTTACCAATGTTATATCCGATAAGGGCCAAATCTCCAAAATTTATAAGGAACTCATACATCTTAACAAAAGGAAAATAAACAATCCAATCAAAAAATGGTCAAAGGATCTAAATAGACACTTTTTGAAAGTGGACATACAGAAGGCCAAGAGACATATGAAAACATGCTCAAAGTCACTAATCATCTGAGAGATGCAAAATGACAATAAGATACCATCACACACTTGTCACAATGGCTATCATCAACAAACAACAAGTGCTGGTGAGGATGTGGAGAAAAAGGAACCCTCCTGCACTGCTGGTGGGAATGCAGATTAGTGTAGCCACTGTGGAGAACAGTATGGAGTTTCCTCAAAAAATTAAAAATGGAACTCCCATTATTCAGAAAGGACATATGCATCCCTATGTTCATAGCAACACAATTTACAATAGCTAATATTTGGAAACAGCCTAAGTGTCCATCAGCAGATGAATGGATTAGAAAACCGTGGTACATCTACACAATGGAATACAACACTGCTATAAAAAAAACAAAAAAACAAAACAACAACAAAAAAACTCTTACCATTCACAACAGCATGAATGGACATGGAGAACATTATGCTAAGTGAAATAAGCTAGTGGGATAAAGATAAATATCACATGATCTCACTCATTTGTGGAATATAATGAACAACATAAACTGATGCACAAAAATAGATCCAGAGACAGAGAAACATCAAACAGACCATCAAACTTCAGAGGGAAGGCAGGGAAGGGTGTGTGTGGTGGGGTGCGAGGGGGGTTGGGGGAGCTAAGAGATCAACCAAAGGACTTGTATGCATGCATATAAGCATAATTAATGGACACAGACACTAGGGTGGTGGGGGCATGTGCTGGGGGCTGGGGATGGCAGGGGAGAAGTCAATGAGGAAAAAGGAGACTTATGTAATATATATGTAATACGTTAACCAGTAAAGAATTTTAAAAAAAGGTTATTAAAGTTCCAGAGAAAGAAGTGATAATGGTTGCACAACAATGAGAATGTTCTAAATGCCACTGAACTTTACAATTAAAATTATTAAAATGCCAAATTTTATAATTAAGCATATTTTACCACAATAGAAAAAACTGTGGAAGTGCAAAAAAAATAAGCAAACAAAATATCCTGTCCTCCTGGAATGGATGTTCCAGTAGAAGAGATAGATATAACAGTTGCTAATTAGTGCTATGGGGTGTGGGAGACATTTTTTGAAGAGGATACCAGGAAAACCTCTCTGAGGAAGTAATCATTTGAACAGAGATGTGCACAGGCAGCAAGACAGAAACCTCCATGATACATTTGCAGAACAAGAAGGATACAGAATATGATGAAAACCATAGGAAACTGTGAGATCACAATGGCATAAAATTAGAAATCAACTACAATAAAAACAATGAAAAAGATCAAACACCTTGAGGTTAAATAGCATGCTATTAAACAATTATTGGGTTACTAAAGAGATCAAAGAAGAAATAAAAAGCATCATGGCAACAAATGACAATGAAAACACAACAATCCAAAATCTATGGGACACAATGAAAGCAGTCTTGAGAGGGAAGTTCATAGCTCTACACGCCCACCTCAAAAAACAAGACAAAATGGTAATAAATTATCTAACCCTACAATTCAAAGAGTTAAAAAGAGAGCAACAAGAAAAGCCCAGCATAAGCAGAAGGAAGGAAATAATAATGAGCGGAGCAAAAATAAATGACATAGAGACCAAAAAAAAGCAAAAGATCAACAAAAACCAAGGGCTGGTTCTTTGAAAAGATAAACAATATTGTGAACCTCTAGCCAGGATCACCAAGAAGCGAAGAGAGATGACCCAAATCAATAAAATCAGAAATGAAAGAGGTGAAGTAGCAACCAATCCCACAGAAATACAAAGGATTATAAAAAAATACTATGAACAACTTTATTCCAAAGAAATGGACAACCTAGATGAAATGGACATATTCCTAGAAAAATCAGGAAAAAAGAAGACATATGTAAAACTTTAGACAATAAAAAAAAATAATTGGAAAAAAATAAAAGGATATATATATATATATATATATATATATATATATATGATCCAGCAATATATTAAAAAGATCATACACCATGACCAAGAAGGATTTATTCCAGGGATGAAAGGCTGGTACAATATTCACAAATCAACAAATGTGATATATCACATAAACAAACTGAGAGACAAAAATCACATAATCATCTCAATTGATGCAGAAAAAGCACTTGACAAAATCCAACACCTTTTCTTGATAAAAACTCTCAGCAAAGTGGGAATAGAGGGATCATACCTCAACGTAATAAAGGCCATATATGACAAACCTACAGCCAGCATTATACTGAATGGGTAAAAACTAAAAGCATTTTCCCTAAGAACAGGAACAAGACAGGAATGTCCACTTTCACCACTCTTATTCAACATAATACTAGAAGTCCTAGCCACAGCAATCAGACCAGAAGAAAAAATAAAAGGCATCCAAATTGGAAAGGAGGAAGTAAAACTGTCATTATTCACAGATGACATGATATTGTACACAGAAAACCCTAAGGACTCCACCAAAAACTACTAAATTTAATAAATGAATTTGACAACAAAGAATTAACACCCAGAAATTTATAGCATTTTTATACACCAGTAATAGTATCTCAAAACAAGAATCTAAAAGAAAAAAAAATCCCATTTACATTGCAACAACAAAATTAAGATACTTAGGAATAAACTTAACCAAGGGGTAAAAGACCTGTACTCAGAAAACTACAGAATGTTGAAAAAAGCGATAGAAGGAGATATAAACAAGTGGAAGAATATACCATGTTCATGGATTGGTAGAATCAACGTCATCAAAATGTTCATACTACCCAAACCAATTTATAGATTCAATGCAATCCCTATTAAAATAGGGATGGCGTATTTCACAGATCTAGAACAAATACTCCGAAAATTCATATGAACCCAAAAAAAAGATCCCAAACAACCACAGCAATCTTGAGAAAGAAGAAAAAAGATGGATGGATCATAATGCCAGATATCAAGCTATGCTACAAAGGCACTGTAATCAGAACAGCTGGGCACTGGCATAAGAATAGGCATTAGATCAATGAAGCATAACAGAGAATCCAGAAATTATCCCAAGCCATTATGCTCAATTAATATTTGACAAAGGAAGCAAGAGCATACAATGGAGTAAAGACAGTATCTTCAATAAATGATGTTGGGTTAGATAACTGTATAGGTACATGTCAAAAAAAATGAAACTAGGCCACCAATTTATAGCATACACAAGAATAAACTCAAAATTGGTAAAAGACTTAAATATAATTCATTAAAACATAAAAATTCTAGAAGAAAACATAAGCAGCAAAATATCAGACATCCTACGTAGCGGAATTTTCACTGATACAATGCCTAGCACAAGAAAAACAAAGGAAAAAAATTAATAAATGGGACTACATCCAAATAAAAAGCTTCTGAACAACAAAGGAAATCAGTATCAAAACAAAAAGGGAACCCACTGTATGGGAGAACATATTTTCCAATGATACATCTGATAAAGGGTTAATTTCCAAAATATATGAAGTACTCATACAACTCAAAAAAATGAAAGACAAGTTATCCAATTAAAAAATGGGCAGAAGACAATGGACACTTGTCCAAAGATGACATACAAATGGCCAAGAGACATATGAAAAATTTTCAACATCACTAATCCTCAGAGAGATTCAAATTAAAATGACAATGAGAAAATCTCCAGGGATGGAAGATAGCGACCCACAGGAAGGTAGGGAGGGAGAGAGTGTGAGAGAATGAGGGAATCATAAAGGAGAGTGTAGACCTGTGTGGTGTGTGAGTGTAGGAGCTAGGGACAGTTAGATTCTGCAGGTCCTCCAAGGGGCTGCCAAACTGGGCAATCTTAGACAGCGGAGCCCCACACACAAAGCAGACACTTCTGAGCAGCCAGTGCAGGCACAGACACCACGCCATCTTGAGAAACAGCTGCTTGAGACTAGGATCCTGGCCTCAGCACCACCCAGTCATGTCTCAGACTCAAACCAGGGCCCTGCAGCCACTGGGGACAGAGAACTGCAACCACAGCTTCAGACCAACAGACAACAAGAATCCAGACTTCCCGGCCGCAGATTTGTGTGAGTCAAAGAGCCTATCCCCCTCCCCGCAGGATCACGGATAGCGCCATAGTAACTGATAGACCCGCCCCTCACTCAGGCCACAGCGCCCCTATGGGAATTTGAGTTTGGGAGCACTCATAAGGACCACAGCGCTGCTACGGGAATTTAAGCCTGTGCAGGCAGAGACTGGAATCTGCTTCCTGCAATGCAATTGGGTGACCAAACCCAAAGCCCACACAGGGCAGCAGTGCCACCTGACTTCAATTCTGAGCAAGGGCACACGGAACTCTGTTTTCCGCAGCACAGGCACACCACAGTGCTACTGGGCAACCCAGTCCCCCATGGTGACCAGGACCCAGATTTGCCTGTCAAGAGGCAGCACTGAGCACCACTGACTTGACTCTGTTTATTATCCTGTGCGCCTGGGATCCCTGACTCACAGCACATTCACAGTAAGAGCCAGTGACTCCAATTCTTGGTGCATTTGCACACAGGGACCCAGATTCCTAGCGAGAAGCCGGGCCAGGCAACAGAGACTCTGATAATCTATTCTTGGTGCAGACACAGGGAAACTCTGACTCCTGGCATGTGCTAGAGGAATCATTTTCAGCACACGCCAACAGTGCAGTGTAGGTGGGGTCCCTGATTCTAGCTGTGCACACGAGACTACACTGAGCACTGGTTACACAGACCCTGGTTGAGCTGGGTTCCCACCAACCCACAGCAGCCATACGTCCTAGTGTCAGAACACTTCAGTGACACTCGGGTGGTGCAAAGCTCCCATGGCACACGGCCCAGGTCCACGCAACTCGAAGTTTGAACCTTCTGGTGATAGAATAGGAAGACCACACAATTCCCAGAGGAAAGAAAATGAGGAGTTGCCAAGAAAGGAAATTAGTAAAATTGAAGCATGCAACATGACCAAAAAAGAATTCAGAGTAATGGTCATGGAATTCATACATTGGATGGATGAGAAAATCAACAACCTATGCAAGAATGAGGAAGAAATGAAAAGTGATATAGCTACAATCAAAAACACCATGGAAAGTTTCAACAGTAGACTAGAAGAAGCAGAGGACCGAATTACTGAGTTAGAAGATCAGGTATAAAAACAAGCCCAATCTGAACAGCAACTGGAGAAAAAAATTAAAAAGCAGGAGGAAAGCCTAAGGGAGCTTTGGGACAACGTGAAATGAAGTAACATAAATATAATAAGGCTTCCAGAAGGACAAGAAGAGCAGCAAGGATTAGAAAATCTATTTGAAAAAATAATGCAGAAAACTTCCCAGATATTGGGAAGAAAAAAAGTTAACAAGTACAGAGAGTCCCAAGCAGGATCAATCCCAAAAGACCCACACCAAGACACGTCATAATTTCAATGGCAAATATTGACAACAAAGAGAGAATCTTAAATGCGGCAAGAGAGAGACAGAGGGTTACCTATAAAGGACCCCCATCAGATTATTAAATGATTTCTCAACAGAAACACATCAAGCTAGAAGGGAATGGAAGGAGGTATACAAAGTGTTGCAAAGCAAAGGACTGAATCCAAGAATACTGTATCCAGCAAGACTATCAATCAAAATTGAAGGGGAAATTAGGAGCTTTGCAGACAAAAAAAGGCTAAGGGAGTTTATCACCACCAAACCAGCAATGCAAGAAATGCTAAAGGGAATACCGTAAAAAGAAGAAATAAAAAGGTAAGAAGGAACACAGACACAAAAATAGATATCATTACAAACAAGTACTTTTCATTAATAACTTTAAATGTAAATGGACTAAATGCTCCAATCAAAAGACATTGAGTGGCTGAATGGATAAAAAACATAACCCACATATATGCTGTCTACAAGAGACCCACCTCAGAACTAGGGACTCACACAGATTGATAGTTTAAAAATAGAAAAATATCTTTTGGGCACATGGAAATGAAAATAAAGCTGGGGTAGCAATACTTATATCTGACAAAATAGACCTCAAAGTGAAGGTCATAACAAGAGATAAGGAAGGCCACTTCATAATACTAAAGGGATTGATACAACCACAGGATAAAACCCTGATAAACATATATGCACCCAACGCAGGAGCACCCAAATACATAACAAAACTCCTGGAAGATATCAAGGGAGAGATGGACAACAATACAATCATAGTGGGGGACTTTAATACACCACTGATATCACTGGATAAATCCTCTAGACAAAAAATCAGCAAAGACACAGCAATCCTAAATGACTCACTAGATCAGATGGTCTTAACTGACATCTTCAGAACATTGGATCCCAAAGCCACAGAACATATGTTCTTCTCAAGTGCATATGGGACATTTTCAAAAATAGACCACATATTGGGTCACAAGCAAAGTCTCCACAAATTCAAGAAGATTGAAATCATACCAAGCATCTTCTCAGACCACAATGCCATAAAATTAGATATAAACCACAATAAAAACAATCCAAAAATCTCAAACACTTGGAAGCTGAATAGCATGCTATTAAATAATGACTGGGTTACCAATGAGATCAAAGAAGAAATTTAAAGCATCCTAGAAACTAATGACAACAAAAACACAACAATCCAAAATCTATGGAACACAAAGAAAACAGTCCAGATAGGGAAGTTCAAAGCTATACAGGCCTACCTCAAAAAGCAAGAAACAATGGTAATAAATTATCTAACCCTAGAACTCAAAGAGTTGGAAAGAGAGCAACAAGAAAAGCCCAGAGTGAGCAGAAGGAAGGAGATAATAAAGATTAGAGCAGAAATAAATGACACAGAGACCAAAAAAAAACAAAAAAAAACAAAAAAAAACACAATACAGACGATCAACAAAACCAAGAGCTGGATCTTTGAAAGGACAAACAAGACTGATGAAACTCTAGCCAGGCTCACCAAAAAGCAGAGAGAGAGGAGTCAAATAAATAAAATCAGAAATGAAAGAGGCAAAATAACAACATACCCCACAGAAATACAAAGGACCGTTAAAAAATACTATGAACAACTCTACTCCAACAAACTAGACAACCTGGAGGAAATGGACATATTCCTAGAAAAATATAACCTTCCAAAACTCAATCAGGAAGATTCTAAAAATCTCAATAGGCCAATAACTATGGATGAAATTGAAGCAGTCATCAAAAAGCTCCCAGCAAACAAAAGCTGGGAGCCAGACGGCTTCACAGGGGAGTTTTACTAAACATTCAAGGAAGAACTAAAACCTATCTTCCTCAGACTATTCCAAAAAATTCAAGAGGAAGGAACACTTCCAAGCTCATTCTATGAAGCCAGCATCACCCTAATACCAAAACCAGATAAAGACAATACAATGAAAGAGAATTATAGGCCAATATCCCTCATGAACATAGATGCCAAAATCTTGAACAGAATTCTAGCAAATCGGATCCAGCAATATATCAGAAAGATCATACACCATGACCAAGTAGAATTTATCCCAGGGATGCAAGGATGGTACAATATCCACAAATCAATAAATGTGATATATCACATAAACAAATTGAGAGACAAAAATCACAGTTATATTAATTGATGCAGAAAAAGCATTTGACAAAATCCAACACCCTTTCTTGATAAAAACTCTCAGTAAAGTGGGAATAGAGATATCATACCTCAACATAATAAAAGCCATATATGAAAAACACACAGCTAACATCATACTCAATGGACAAAAACTAAAACCATTTCCCTTAAGAACAGGAACAAGACAGGGATGGCCACTCTCAGCACTCCTCTTCAACATAGTACTGAAAGTACTAGCCATTGCAATTAAACAAGAAGAAGAAATAAAAGGCATCCAAATTGGAAAAGAAGAAGTAAAACTGTCCTTATTCGCAGATGACATGATATAGTACATAGAAAACCCTAAAGACTCCACCAAAAAAGTATTACACTTAATAAATGAATTTGGCAATGCAGCAGGATACAAAATTAACACCCATAAATCTATGACATTTCTTTACACCAATAGTGAACATGTAGAAAGAGAGACTAAAAAAGTAATCCCATTTACCATCGCACCAAAAAAATTAAGATACCTAGGAATAAACTTAACTAAGGAAGTAAAATACCTATATGCGAAAAACTACAGGACACTGAAAAAAGAGATAGAGGAAGACATAAACAGATGGAAGAATATGCCATGTTCATGGATTGGTAGAATCAACATCATCAAAATGTCCATACTACCCAAAGCAATCTACAGATTCAATGCAATCACCATTAAAATACCAACAGCATATTTCACAGACCTACAACAAACTTTACAAAACTTTTTTGGAATAAAAAAAAGACCCCAAATAGCTGCAGCAATCCTGAGAAAGAAGAACAAAGTAGGTGGGATCTCAATACCCAGATTTCAAGCTGTATTACAAAGCCACTGTTCTTAAAACAGCCTGGTACTGGCACAAGAACAGACATATAGACCATTGAAACAGAACAGAGAACCCAGAAATCAATCCAAACCACTATGCCCAATTAATATTTGACAAAGGAGGCATGAACATACAATGGAGTCAAGACACTCTCTTCAACAAATGATGTTGGGAAAATTGGACAGATACATGCAAAAAAAAATGAAGCTAGACCACAACTTACACCATACACAAAAATAAACTCAAAATGGATAAAGGACTTAAACATAAGACAGGAAACCATAAAAATACTAGAGGAATCTACAGGCAGTGAAATCTCAGACATATGCTGAAGGAATTTCTTCACTGATACTGCTCCTATGGCAATGGAAACTAAAGAGAAAATAAACAAATGAGACTACATCAAAATTAAAAGCTTTTGCATAGCAAAAGAAACCATCAACAAAACAACAAGAAAGCCCACTGCATGGGAGAACATATTTGCCAATGTCATCACCGATAATGGTTTAATCTCCAACATTTACAAGGAACTCATACAACTTAACAAAAGGAAGGTAAACAATCCAATCAAAACATGGGCAAAGAACCTAAATAGACACTTTTCGAAGGAGGACAGAATATGCATTCTTCTAAAGTGCACATGGGTCATTTTCAAAGATAGACCATATCTTGGGTCATGGGCAAAGTCTCTTCAAATTCAAGAAGATAGAAATCATATCAAGCATCTTCTCAGATCACCGTGGCATAAAACTGGAAATCAACTACAATAAAAACAATTCAAAAAAATCAAACACATGGAGACCAAACAGCATGCTATTAAACAATGACTGGGTTACCAGAGAGATCAAGGAAGAAATAAAAAGCATCATGGCAACAAATGACAATGAAAACACAACAATCCAAAATCTATGGGACACAGTGAAAGCAGTCATGAGAGGGAAGTTCATAGCTCTACAAGCCTCCTGCAAAAAACAAGAAACAATGGTCATAAATTACCTAACCCTACAACTCAAAGAGTTAGAAAGAGAGCAACAAGAAAAGCTCAGCGTAAGCAGAAGGAAGGAAATAATAAAGATCAGAGTGGAGATAAATAACAGTGAAACCAAAAAAACAACACAAAAGATAAACAAAACCAAGAGCTGGTTCTTTGAAAGGATAAACAAGATTGATGAACCTCTAGCCAGGCTCACCAAGAAGCCAAGAGAGAGGACCCAAATAAATCAAATCAGAAATGAAAGAGGTGAAATAACAGACCCCACTGAAATTACAAAGGATTGCTAAAAAATATTATGAACAACTCTATTCCAACAAACTGGGCAACCTGGAGGAAATGGACATATTCCTAGAAAAATGTAACCTTCCAAAACTCAATCAGGAAGAATCTAAACATCTCAAAAAAGCCTATTAACTATGGAAGGAATTGAAGCAGTCATCAAAAAGCTCCCAGCAAACAAATGCCTGGGGCCAGATGGCTTCACAGGGGAGTTTTACCAAACATTCAAGGAAGAACTAAAACCTATCCTCCTCAGACTATTCCAAAAAATTCAAGAGGAAGGAACACTTCCAAGCTCATCGTATGAAGACAGCATCACCCTAATACCAAAACCAGGACTAAATGACATATAAGATTTCTTACAAATATAATCTTCTTTATTCAATTTTTAAGTCCCACTATTTCATCATTTCCAATGAGTTCCTTTAAGCATTCTTTGCTGATCTTTGAATTTTCCTTTCATCGATTTTGGAGAGAAGAAATTGTCAAGTAATAGGGGCAACGGAGGGTGATTTTTTCATTAATCTTACAATAGAAAGTCCCACATTTACATTCTAGTAACAATAAACCTGGCACAATACATACTTTCCTCCAAGGTTTGCTCTGGAGACTTTGTGACCTTAATAGAATTTTCTGACTGAGATAAGGCCTTAAAACACACACAAAAGATAGATTCATATGACACACTGGCCTAGAAGAATAAAACTCTGCATCAAATAACATGTTAGATAAATCTGACATGGCAAGCAGTAGTAGCCCCTTTTCCCAAGAAACTTAGTGATATATGAAGACTAATATACTCATGGGACAAAGACTACACCTTCTATTTCCAAGTACACTTGACACAACCCAAAAATCAATTTTCTCCTCTGTTTGAAGTAGTTCCAGTCTGTCAAAAGTCATCGCTCTTTGCCCTCATCACCAGACATTTCCTTTTTTCCATCATATTATTTAATGACTACCAATTACAAATCACAGAAATGAAGATTCAATGGAAAATAAAGTGCTATTGCTAAGATATCTTGAGAATTCAGTATTAAATAGTCTTGCTGAAAGTTCCTAAGTTTTTCTCATGATTCTCGGGAAGAATTATTTCATTATTTTCCATAAAGTATAAGATAATGTCTGAAAATTTTTTCAATGACAAAAGAATTATGATAAAGGTCTACAAACAAAGGAAAAAACAATGTGAAATTAAAGCCTCTTTTCCTTAAATCTGTTTCATGCTATGACTCTGTACTATATTAGGGATATCTGATGGCTTATCTGAGTTCCAAAAAAAAAGATCTACAGGATAAAAGCAGAAAAAAAATGGAATAATTTTTTCTAGGAGCCCTGGTTCTGTCCCTCTTATGATCTGTGTCCTGATAGATGATCTCTTTAAAAGTGGTGTCAGTACATAGGGAAACTGACTTCTTATAAAAAATTCCCCCACTAAAGAGCACCTGTACCACTTCATTATTTACTGACCCATGTTTATTAGGTTTAAGAATCAGATGTATTTTATTTATTTATAAGTTATAATATTAATATTACATGCAATCCTATCATTATAAGTTTATATACATATATAACAAAGTTTCAAAAACTAACAAGCTTGTGGATAAGGAAAATGTCACAAAACAATAAAAGCTAGTATATACTTGTTACAATGGACATAAAACTGACCACATACTTGATGAATCAAATGGTCTTTCTTAAGTATAAATTATCAGGGTAGTTTTGTGGGAAATTTTAAACTAGACTTTCAGAAATCAGCAAAGTTAAAGAACTTAATATTTTGAGATTGCCCTCTGACCTTCCTGTCAGTTCTACCACCTACGTAAACTTTATGCTGGTTCCCTCCACTGTCTGCAATAACTTTGTTTCTGTTTCTTCTTTGACCCAATCCAATCCATTGCTTCTGCTGGTCTTCTTTCTGGTCCTGGAACATACCAAGTGCTTTCCACCGCATTGTCCTTATCTGTAGTTTTTATTGCTGTAGAATATCTGGCACATAGTAGCTGTCCAATAATATAGGTAGAATCAATGAATAGTTGTTGCTTCGGGTCTGTAACTCCATAAGGACAGAGACTGTGTTGTCTAATTCCCCCACTCAATTCCCAGAAGCCAGTATAGCACCTTAACACATAGTGAGTGTTCCATAAATAGTTGTTGAAGAAAGGCGGGAAGAAGGGAGGCAGGGGAAAGAGAGTGAGGAAGGAAAGATTCAACAAATGCTTATGTGCTGCATGAGTTTTGCTTAAAGGACATGTTACCATCCTTGTCATTATTATGATAAATTTAGTTCTTTTGGAAAGTATATAGCAACACCATGACACATCAAGAAATAAAGATAGAAAAGTCTATGTTAGTATTTGCCCTGTTAGAATTATTTTACAGCTACTTGACTAAATGTGCTGATTTGAAAAATAATGAATAGTTATAAAAATTCCATAATTTCACATAAATTAGCCCCAAAGCATTATCATGAATGCCTACTACCTGCATTTCCAAATGCTAATAACTAAATATGTAGGTTTTCCATCATTTTAACAAGGCCTTTATTTGAATATTAAAAAGACTAGGTACATTATAGGAAATATTTTATTAACATCCACATTCAGTAGTTTGATTCCTATACAATAACTGCATATGCTCAGAGAAACGTCATGTTCCTAATGCTAGAGGTAATATTACCTCAGTGACACTATCAAAATGAATTATGCTTTTTCTTTTTTGCAGCAAACATATTCCATTATCTGTTGAATATAACAAACATGTAACATTGAGACTGTTTCAGATTTAGTACCCCACAGAAAACAGGATGAGAGGACTTTTTTTTTTTTTTTTTTTTTTTTTGCTATAATACCAAGAGAGCCTGCAAAGATCTCTTTTGGATAAAAAATTTAAAAGCATTTTATGTCTGGTGGGGTGTATATAAGTTCTACAAAGTACAAGTTTGGCATCATTCGCCATAATATAAGTTTCACTCTCATAAAAAATTACATTAACTATTTTTCTCAAATCAGAAAAACAAAAATTGAATTAAAATATGGAAATAAACGCAACCTGAATAAAGAAAATTGGAAGTAAAATCTCCAAAAATGAATAATCTATGCTTTTTTAAGAGTACTGGTCAAGCCCTAGCCAGTTTGACTCAGTGGATGAAGCGTTGGCCTGCAGACGGAGGGGTCCTGGGTTCGATTCCAGTCAAGGGCACCAAAAAAAAAAAAGTACTGTCCACATACTTACCTGGCAGGGGAGATACCATGATCACGAAGGTGGTTTTCCCAGGGCGAGGCTTATCCATTGCACTCCGGATGTGCTGACCCTGCGATTTCCCCAAATGTGGGAAACTCGACTGCATAATTTGTGGTAGTGGGGGACTGCGTTCGCGTGCTTCCCTGAAGGAAAAGAAAAAAAAAGAGTACCGGCCCAGTTTTACGAAGCAGATTTCTCTAAGAACAACTCAGGAGTTAATTCTCTGGAATTACAGTTGAAACTAATAATTCTCTAAGCTGTCAATTTTTATGATTGATCTGTTGATATGTTAATAATACAGTCCTTTTATTATAGCAAACTATCAATTTTCATTCTTTGCTTTTCTTTGTGACTATTAAAAACAACAGTGTACATGCTTTTCTAAAATTCAATAAGTTTAAAAATTAGGATCTTGTTACCAATTTTAATAATTTCCTTGTAACTAGAGAAAAGAATGGAAAATACAGAAGAGCTTTAAAATAACACCATTATGATAGAGGAGAAAGGTGGCGGCGGAATAGACAGACATGTTCCAAGCCTTGTCCCAGAGCAGAAAGAAAGAAAGAACAGCTGAGGGTCACACGAGGAGTGTTTGTTGGCAAGTTAAGGGACAGCTAAACTCCAGGAGAAGTTGGGGGACTGCTAGACGGGGTTCCCCTGACGGGTCAGCCCCCACTGTGGCTGGGCCCCTCCCGGAGCTACGGGCTCGGACAAGGAGACCACGCCATCTTGATAGGGAAAGTGGAGCTTATCGGAAGCCTGAAAATCCACAACTGCAGTAACCACCGAACAGCTGCGAGCCCCAGAACACTGGTCCCCAATTGGCACAAACTCATGGATTCAAAGGAGCGCTTCATTCCACCACAGAAAAGTCAGATTTCGCCAGGGATAAGGTGAGGTCTCTGGTCCCGGCATGAGAGAGAAACGCGTGCTTTGAGGGAGCTGGAGGACCAGGGAAGTCTGTGCCTAGAAAAATCTGTGGCTGGTGGGGCTGGTATGATCCATGAATGTGGAAGGGGGTCCTAAGAGCTGCTAAAAGAAGGGATCCCTAAAAAGCAACCCATTTTGATCTGATGTGCAGGGACAGCCTGAGAATTTCAAAGGTGTGCCGGCTGCTTAGACTTGCATGCAGACCCACTGTTCGCACACTTGGGCTTTTTCCTCTTCAAATCCTTGCTTCTGATTACTAAGCCCAATACACAGGATCACCCAGTTGGGGACACCCTGGGAGACTGCAGTGGAAAGTTGTTTTTCTGGAACCTGGGGATCAGAGCGGGAAGTGATCATCTGAGAGCCAGCTCTGAGGCAGCCCACTCCCACAAACCAGTATTGAGTGCCACAGGGATAAACACAGGCTAGAGAGGCCATATATAGACCCGGAAGTCAATCCAGAAACACTGCCACCAAGGGGCTGAATCACAAATTGACTCGTGTGTAATCAAAAATAAAGGAATACAAGAAATTAACACACCGCCTGCTTAAAACTCAGCACTGGCTTACAACACTGAGGAACAGTAGAACGCAGGGAACTGCAATACTGTCTGGACTGAGAAACAGGCATGCCAAACAGAACAATAGAGGAAGTGAATGACCTTCACTTCTGCACATTATTTTCTTTTTCATTTTTTCCATCTTTTACTTAAGAAACTAATTTTTTTCTTTATTTTACCTTTTTAATTATTACATTTTTATTTTCAATCAGTATTATTACTACTACTATTTTACCTTTTTTTTTTTTAAGTGTCATTTTATCTTTGCTTTATTTTACTTTGGGACTAGTGTTCTACATTCTATTTTCATCTTTCCTTTAGCATCATTTTACTCTATCTCAACTCTACCTTTATGCCATCACTCTCTTCCTAACCTTTCCCCTTTGGTGTCCTGTTTACCTTACCCTTTTCCTGCTTTAGATTTTCCCTATTCTTTCTGTTTAACCCGTTAAAATTTTACCCTACTTATATATCTAATTTCCAATTCCTTCTCTAAGTCCATAAACACCTCTCTCTTCGCTGTCTTAACTACCCAAAAAAATGTTTTTCTCTCTGTCCTTTTGTTGTTGTTTGTTTGAATGTTGATTATATCTAATTTTTATGCTTTTTTATGAGATTGTTTTGCCTATTCCTTTTGTTTGTTGTTTCTTTGTTTTTGTTTGCTTTGTTTTTCTTTGTTTTTTGCTTTTGTTTTCCCTTGCCTTGCTTGATGTTAGTTGGTGGTGTAGTTTGTATTAATCCCCAGGTACTTGTTGCTGGCATTTGCTGGGATTAGTGGTTGTTCTATTGGATTTTTCTCCCCATATATATATATATAGTTTATTCCCCTTTAATCTCTTAGTCCCTTTCTTGTCTCTCTTATATGTTTTCTTTCTTTTCCCAATTTCATTTTGACACTCCATTTTTTTTCTTTCTTTTTCCTCTTCTTCTTTCTCTCCTATCCTATAATTTGCCTTTCTCTGGTAGTCACCTTTATTGGAGGTTATTACTATCGTGAATACATTTCTGTTCAGTGCCTTGTGTGTTGTACCTGGTTGTGTTGTATTTTGTGCCTTTAAGTCAACTCAGGAGAGAGAGAACTACATTACCAGACATCTGGAGAAGAGAGAAAAAGGGGAGACGAAGAAACAGCCCACATATGAAAGAAAAGCAGGCATCACCAGAAAAGGAAGTAAACAAAATAGAGGCAAGCAACCTGCCAGAGAAAGAATTCAGAGAAATGGTCATACGATGGCTGAAAAGAATGGAAGACAAATTCAACAATATGAGTAAGAACCAAGAGGAAATGAAGAACAACCAAGAAGAAATGAAAAATGACATTGCTGCTATAAAGAACTTAATAGAAAGCATCAAGAGTAGACTAGAAGAAGCAGAGGACCACATCAGTGAGCTAGAAGACAAGATGGAAATAAATACCCAAGTAGAGCAGCTTCTAGAAAAAAAATTAAAACGCAGGAAGAGAGCCTAAGGGAACTTTGGAACAACACAAAACAAAACAACATCCACATAATAGGAGATACAGAAGGAGAGGAAACTGAACAAGGATTAGAAAACCTGTCTGAAGAAATAATGACAGAAAACTTCCCTGATATAAGGAAGAAAAAACCCACACAAATCCAAGAAGCTCACAGAGTCCCAAGCAAAATGAACCCCAAAAGACCAACGCCAAGGCACATTATACTTAAACTGGCAAACACCAATGACAAAGAATCTTAAAAGCAGCCAGAGAGAGACAGAAAGTTACATACAAAGGAACCCCATCAGACTAGCAACTGATTTCTCAACAGAAACTCATCAGGCCAGAAGGGAATGGAATGAAATATACAAAGTCATGCAAAGGAAGGGTCTGAATTTAAGAATACTGTACCCAGCAAGGCTATCAATCAAAATTGAAGGTGAAATCAGGAGCTTCACAGATAAAAAAGGACTAAGGGAATTTATTACCACCAAACCAGCAATGGAAGAAATGCTAAAGGGTCTGCTGTAAAAAAGGAAAGAAAGAAATAGGAAGCGAACACAGGAGTAAAGAATAAAAATGGCGACAAATAAGTACCTATCAATAAGAACTTTAATGTAAATGGATTAAATGCCCCAATCAAAAGACATAGGGTAACAGACTGGATAAGAAAACAAGACCCATATATCTGCTGTCTACAAGAAACCCACCTCAGAAAAAAAGATGCACACAGACTGAGGGTGAAGGGATGGAAAAAGCTTCCCCAGGCGAATTGAAATGAAAAAAAAATGTGGGATACCAATACTTATATCTGACAAATTAGATCTCAAAGTGAAGGACGTAACAAGAGATAAGGAAGGCCACTTCATAATACTAAAGGAAGCAATCCAACAAGAAGAAATAACTCTGGTAAACATATATGCACCCAGTACAGGAGCACCCAAATACATAAAAAACTCCTGGAGGATATCAAGGGAGAGATTAACAGCAATACAATTATAGTAGGAGACTTTAATACCCCACTATCACCATTCGATAAATCCTCTAAATAAAAAATCAGCAAAGAAACATCAATCCTAAATGACTCACTAGACCAGAAGGAATTAATTGACATCTTCAGAACATTTCACCCCAAAGACACAGATACATTCTTCTCAAGTGCACATGGGTTATTTTCAAAGATAGACCGTATGTTGGGACATAGGCAAAGTCTCTTCAAATTCAAGAAGATAGAAATCATATCAAGCATCTGCTCAGATCACAGTAGCATAAAACTAGAAATCAACTACAATAAAAACAATCCAAAAAAATCAAACACATGGAGACCAAACAGCATGCTATTAAACAATGACTGGGTTACCAGAGAGATCAAGGAAGAAATAAAAAGCATCATGGCAACAAATGACAATGAAAACACAACAATCCAAAATCTATGGGACACAGTGAAAGCAGTCTTGAGAGGGAAGTTCATAGCTCTACAAGCATACTGCAAAAAACAAGAAACAATGGTAATAAATTACCTAACCTTACAACTCAAAGAGTTAGAAAGGGAGCAACAAGAAAAGCCCCGCATAAGCACAAGGAAGAAAATAATAAAGTTCAGAACAGAGGTAAATGACATTGAGACCAAAGAAACAATACAAAAGTTCAACAAAACCAAGATCTGGTTCTTTGAAAGGATAAACAAGATTGATGAACCTATAGCCAGGCTCACCAAGAAGCAAAGAGAGAGGACCCAAATAAATCAAATCAGAAATGAAAGAGGTAAAATAACAAAAGATCCTGCCAAAATACAAAGGATTGTTAAAAAGTACTATGAACAACTCTATTCCAACAAACTGGGCAACCTGGAGGAAATGGACATATTCCTAGAAAAATATAACCTTCCCAAACTCAATCAGGAAGAATCTAAACAGCTCAATATGCCAGTAACTATGGAAGAAATTGAAGGAGTCATCAAAAAGCTTCCAGCAAACAAAAGCCCGGGGCCAGACGGCTTCACAGGAGAGTTTTACCAAACATTCAAGGAAGAATTAAAACCTATCCTCCTCAGACTATTCCAAAAAATTCAAGAGGAAGGAACACTTCGAAGTTCATTCTATGAAGCCAGCATCACCCTACTACCAAAACCAGATAAAGACAACACAATGAAAGAGAATTACAGGCCAATATCCCTCATGAACATAGATGCCAAAATCCTCAACAAAATTCTAGCAAATCGGATCCAGCAGTACATCAGAAAGATCATACACCATGACCAAGAAAGATTTATCCCAGGAATGCAAGGATGGTACAATATCTGCAAATCAATAAACGTGATACATCACATAAACAAATTGAGAGATAAAAATCACATAGTCATATCAATTGATGCAGAAAAAGCATTTGACAAAATCCAACACCCTTTCTTGATAAAAACTCTCAGCAAGGTGGGAATAGAAGGATCATACCTCAACATAATAAAAGCTATATATGATAAACCCACAGCTAACATCACACTCAATGGGCAAAAACTAAAACCATTTCCCCTAAGAACAGGAAAAAGACAGGGATGCCCACTCTCACCACTCCTATTCAACATAGTACTGGAAGAATTAGCCATTGCATTTAGACAAGAAGAAGAAATAAAAGGCATCCAAATTGGAAAAGAAGAAGTAAAGCTGTCCTTATTTGCAGATGACATGATATTGTACATAAAAATCCCAAAAGACTCCATCAAAAAACTAACAGCCTTAATAAATGAATTTGCAATGTAGCAGGATACAAAATTAACACCAAGAAATCTATGGCATTTCTATATACCAATAGTGAACTTACAGAAAGAGAGACTAAAAAAGCAATCCCATTTACCATCGCACCAAAAAAATTAAGATACCTAGGAATAAACTTAACTAAGGAGGTAAAAAACCTATACGCGGAAAACTACAGGACACTGAAAAAAGAGATAGAGGAAAACGTAAACAGATGGAAGAACATACCATGTTCATGGATTGGTAGAATCAACATCATTAAAATGTCCATACTACCCAAAGCAATCTATAGATTCAATGCACTCCCTATTAAAATACCAATGGCATATTTCACAGACCTAGAAAGAACTCTCCAAAAATTCATCTGGAATAAAAAAAGACCCCGAATAGCCACAGCAATCCTGAGAAAGAAGAATAAAGTAGGAGGGATCTCAATACCAGATTTAAAGCTGTATTACAAAGCCACTGTTCTCAAAACAGCATGGTATTGGCACAAGAACAGACATATAGATCAATGGAATAGAATAGAGAATCCAGATATCGACCCAAACCACTATGCTCAATTAATATTTGACAAAGGAGGCATGAACATACAATGGAGTAAAGACAGTCTCTTCAATAAATTGTGTTGGGAAAATTGGACAGATACATGCAAAAAAATGAAACTAGATCACCAACTTACACCATACACAAAAATAAACTCAAAATGGATACAGGACTTAAACATAAGGTGGGAAACCATAAAAATACTAGAGGAATCCACAGGCAGCAAAATCTCAGACATATGCCGAAAGAACTTCTTCACTGACACTACCCCTAGGGCAATGAAAGCTAAAGAGAAAATAAACAAATGGGACTACATCAAAATAAAAAGCTTGTGCACAGCAAAAGAAACCATCAACAAAACAACAAGAAACCCCACTGTATGGAAGAACATATTTGCAAATGTTATCCCTGATAAAGGTTTAATCTCCAACATCTATAGGCAGCTTATACAACTTAATAAAAGGAAGATAAATGATCCAATAAAAAAATGGGCAACAGACCTAAATAGAATATTTTCAAAAGAAGACAGAAGGAAGGCCAAGAGACACATGAAAACATGCTCAAAGTCACTAATTATTCGAGAGATGCAAATCAAAACAACAATGCGGTATCATCTCACACCTGTCAGAATGGCTATCATCAACAAATCAACAAACAACATCCTTGCTGGCAAGGATGCAGAGAAAAAGGAACCCTCGTGCACTGGTGCAGCCACTGTGGAGAACAGTATGGAGTTTCCTCAAAAAACTGAAAATGGAAATCCCATTTGACCCAGTAATCCCACTCCTGGGAATATATCCTAAGAAACTAGAAACACCAATCAGAAAGGATATATGCACCCCTATGTTCATAGCAGCACAATTTACAATAGCTAAGATTTGGAAACAGCCTAGGTGCCCATCAGCAGATGACTGGATCAGAAAGCTATGGTACATCTACACAATGGAATACTATGCTGCCATAAAAAAGAAGGAATTCTTACCATTTGTAGCAACCTGGATGGAATTGGAGAACATTATGCTAAGTGAAATAAGCCAGTCAATGAAAGAAAAATACCACATGATCTCACTCATTTGTGGATAATAAAGAACACATTATAAACTGATGAACAAAAAGATAGATACAGAGGCAGTAAAGCAACAGACTGTCAAATTACAGCGGGAAGGTTAGGGAGAGGTGGAGGAAATAAGAGATCAACCAAAGGACTTATATGCATGCATATAAGAATAACCAATGGATGCAAAACATTGGGGGGTGAGGGCATGTATGGGAGTGGGGTGGGAGTGGGGGGCAATGGTAAGATATGTACACATATAATACCTTAATTAAAAAAATGGGAAAAAAATTAAAATAAATAAAAATAAAATAACACCATTATTCTGCCTTCAGGAGTTAATCACTGGTAACATTTTCGCTCATCCTTTTCTATTTAATGCATTTTAAGTAGCCTTTCATGCAATTAATCAACAAATATTAATTTATTGTCTGCTATGTGCTAGTCATTGTTCTAGGCATTGGCAATACTGCTATAAACAAAATAATTAAGGTGCTTGTTCCCAAGGACAGATAATAAACAAATAAGCATATATTATAGAATTGTACACCGGACACCTATAACATTTTATTAACTATTGTCACACACAAAAAATAAAAATCAATAAAAATTAAAAAATAAATAAGTGTGATAGTATGGTTGTGATATATACATGTCATTTCTTTTATATTTACTATATATTTTGTAGATCCATAATACACAACTAATTTATTAAAAAAACAAGTCCTATCCTATCTAATAAAAAAGTAATATGCAAATTGACTGTACCTCTGCTACACCCACAAGCCATGTCCACCATCCAATCAGGAGTAAGTATGCAAATTAACAAAACCAAGATGGCTGCAGCCATAGAGCAAGCAGAAGGTTTCAGTTTCCCCGGCAATGGAGGAAGCCAAGCTTCCTGCACACCCTGGCCTCCGCTCAAGGCTACAAAGTTTCAATTATAGAAGATAAATAAATCCCAGATACCAGGGCTTCCACTTGGGTCACCATGGGGCATGGCCAGCCTGCAAACCACCACAGGCCTCTCGCCCAGGCCACCCCATACCCCAAGGGAACCCCACCCTGATCCAGGACACTCTTCAGGGCAAACCAGCCAGCCCCCAGCCCTGCACCAGGCCTCTATCCTATCTAATAAAAGAGTAATATGCAAGTTGACCATCACTCCAACACACAAGATGGCTGCCCCCATGTGGTTAAATATAGCTTGTCCCCATGTGGACAAAAGATGGCCACCACAAGATGGTCAGCAGGGAAGGGTAGTTAGGAGGGACCAGGCTGGCAGGGGAGGGCAGTTAAGGGTGACCAGGCCAGCAGAGGAGGGCAGTTAGGGGCAATCAGGCTGGCCAGGAGGACAGTTAGGCATCAATCAGGCTGGCAGGGGAGTGGTTAGGGGGTGATCAGGCTGGCAGGCAGAAATGGTTAGGCGCTATCAGGAAGGCAGGCAGGCGAGTGGTTGGGAGCCAGCAGTCCTGGATTGTGAGAGGGATGTCCGACTGCCTGGATGTCCAGTAGGACTGGGCCTAAACGGGAAGTCGGACATTCCTCGAGGGGTCCCAGATTGGAGAGGGTGCAGGCTGGGCTGAAGGATAAACACCCCCCCCCACCCCGTGCATGAATTTTGTGCACCGGGCCTCTACTAAGTATATAGTAGAGAAACGTAAGTACTCTGCAGAAAAAAGAATTTCAGCTAAATAGTGTCCTGTAACTAAAAACAAAAACAAAATAAAATGTCACAAGTCTAGTACTAGACATGTTCTTTTTTACAAGGGACATTAGGTCATCTAGGTAGTGATGAAACTATATTGTTTCTAATGTTCTGTTGTCAGTTTATCTACTTGGCCTTTAATGGGTATTTTCCCATTACAAAATTCATATTTCTATATTGTGATCTTAAGGACCGACCTAGAAATCCACTTATTGCTGGATATTTGTTTCCTTTTTTATAAGTAACTATTAGGAGAAATTATTTCACATACCTATTAATAGAAATGTTTGGTTATTTTGTTATAGTAATTCATAAATATGGCAATATTTGATCAAAGAATATGTACATTTTAATGCTGTTTATTTATATTGTCAAATTTTTCTCCAGACAAATTATGCCAATTTCACACACACTAAATTGCCACTCCATATTTTATCTTTTCTTTTTTAAAAATATAGCATTTCTTTGCTATGTTTGATAGATACAAAATTATAGCTAACATTTATTGGGAATTATTACTTAACAAACACTGTACTATACACTTGCATGTATAATTGCACTTAAAAGTTAAGAAATCTGAGGTTTTAAAGAGCTAAATAAATTTCCAAAGATCCCTCAGTTATTAAGTCATCTTGTATCATCTCTTTGTATTAAATTGCAACACTATATGCAACTTAGTTAATTGATGATTGATTGGCAATTGATTGGTAATATAGTAATATATTTTATTGTATGTATATTATACTTCAAGAAAGTTTATTTTTAATTTTTTATTGATTTTTTTTTTAAAGAAAGAAAAAGAGAGAGAGAAACATCAATTTGTTGTTCCACTTATTTATGCATTCGTTGGTTGATTCTTGTATGTGCCCCAACTGGGGATCAAACCTGCAACTTTGGTATATTGGGACAATGCCCTAACCAACTAAGCAGCCCAGCCAGGGGTAATATTAATATATTTTATATATTCACTGGGTTTTTTGTAATTCAATGCTATCAATATATTTATGCATTTACTTATTCTATATCAGGATACACTCTATGGAAATTATGTTGAGTGAAAACAGACATGGGCTCTAACCTCATGGAAGACACATGCCAAAGGAGGAAATACAGCAAACTCAGGTTAGGAAAGAACTGCAGGTGGGGTCAAGCAACAATTTGTTTTCTAAATTCAGTCCCAGTATTAGCAACTGTAGGTCAGGACTATTGCTTGAAAGGGTCCTCAACTGGACTCTGTAATAAAAGTTGGAGAGCCCTAAGCCCTGTGGTTCAACTAGAAACCTCACTCTTAAATCCTACAAGTCAAGTCTGAGTTACACAGTAGTCACAGGACAAGTGCATTGTTTTGAGGCAGGGATTAGGGTATAATGACATGGCTTCCTGGATTGGAAGGTGTGATGGTTAATTTTATGTGTCAACTTGCCTGGGCTACAGGATGCCCAGATAGCTGGTAAAACATTTTTGGCTATTTCTGTGAAAGTGTTTCCAGAAGAGATTAACATTTAAATTATTGAGCTGAGTAAACAGATGGCCCTCTTCACTGTCAGTGGGCATCAACCAAATTGTTGGGGGCCTGGATAGAACCAAAAGGCAGAGAAGGGGTGAATTCACTCTCTCTGATGGTGTTGAGATTCCATTTTTCTCCTCAGACATTGGCCCTCCTGGTTCCTGGGAGTCTGAACTCATACTGGAACTTACAGCATCAATCCCCCAATGCTCAGGCCTTCCAACTCAGACTGAATTATACCTCCAGCTTTCTTGTTCTCCAGATTGCAGATACAGATCATGGACTTCTCAGCTTCCATAACCAAATGAGCAAATTCCTATAATAAATCTCCTCTTATATCTATATCTATATCAACTGCTCCTCTGCCTAGCAGGCCCCACTTGTGCAAGTCCATATGAACCAATAGATCCAGGCTGCACCTTCATGTGGAATAAGGAAAACACACAGTAGGTCATCCACTCTATAAAGACAACATTTGCCCTATCTAGTTAAGAGCCTCCTAAATTCATCTTGGAAAGGCAACATTTTACATAGCCTCTAAACAAAACTGAGCAAAGAAACCTTTGATTAATCACATCATCAGAGATTGAAAAATATGCAATTAGAAATGATTTCTTGAAAAACAAAATTCTACAGGAACAGAACATAGAAGGTATCAGCTGAATAGACAGAAGAACAGATGCATTAACACCAGGACAGACCTGATAGTATCATCTTCAACACATTGAGTTGTTCTTATTAGCTGCTCAGCGTGAAGAAATGAGTTTGCCAGATCATTGTAGAGCCTATACAGTGTTGTATTTATCATTATTTAGCCAATGTGGAGTTGAGTGTATATGGTTTCATTAGAAACACAGGTTCAATCATTTTCATCAAACCCTTTTGTCATCTTCCTAAAATTTAACCTAAGAATTCCCCCTCAAGGTATTATTTTATATGGATCCCTGAATAATGAAGTCAAGATTCTGGCACCTAAACTGAACATAACCAGATGCATAGCTTCTCTCACAGAATGCTGTCTGCAGGCTTACCTCTCTTGGGCATGCTGCACTGCTCTTTCATAGTCATCATTTCATTTCTTCCTTACAACAGTCTTGTGAATTATGCCAGAACAGATATTATTAAGCCCTGATGAAGAATGAGGAAACTGAAACTCAAAATAGATGACTTGTCCAAGGTCATGAAACCAGTAAGTAAGGCCTAGAATTCTGGCTTCTAATAAACCACATACCTAGTTCTTTTTCATTTCATCAAACTTCTTATACTTCATCAGGATTTTGACGTTTGTTTTTATAAAAAGCATTATATTGGGACTCTGAAGTTTAATAAGCTTATCATCAAACTTGCTTTTTAAAATGGAGGTACCACAGTCGGTCACAGAAGCTGTAATAATTCTCTCTATGGCTTGTTTACTGCTCATTGATCGCCATGACAATGCTACCATAAATAACCCCAGATAGATTGCTATGTGTAATCACAGAAGACATCCATATGCATGAGTCACCTGTCAGCTCTCCAAGCCCATCATTTCCAATACCTGTCAACATGTCATCAAGGACTCTCTGAGTTTGTGAACTCTCTCAAGAAGGTAATATCATGCAATGCTACATAAATTTGTGGTTGAAGAAAACAAAATTTTAAAATGCCCACTATTTGAGGGGAAGAGTGAGCAGGGATTTGTTAGGTCACTCTGAACTGTTCTTTGTCCACCTCACAGTACAAGGATCCAGTCTCAAGAATAGAAATTCAAATCTACTTTTCACTTGTGGTCAACAATATACACAAAGACTCATAAGAGGCAAACATAGAATACTCTCAGAATCTTCTAGAACAACCATATGGCCACTAAGAGTGATATAGTGTCTATCAGCCACAGCAATGTTTCAGTAAAAGCTTCGGTCACTTGTGCAGGAATAGCTGTGATAGGACATTATGCCCAGGAAGAGGTTTAGACTGAGAGCCCATAGGGCAGGTAAGAATCAAAAGTCAGGACAGAGAGGCCAGTCTCCAGACCAGCAGAGTAAGCAGCATGCAATTACTTGAACCCAAGAACAGGACAAAGGATGGAATTCCAACAGGCAAGAGCCAAGAATCGAGCAACTCACATGGAGAGGGAGACAGAAAAGAAGTAATCCAGGTAGACAATCCACAGGTAGGGAAGCAAGTAGTAGAGTCCAAGTAAGTAAAAGACCCAAAGCCTGAGCAGAAGAGTGAGCCAGTTCAAGGCATAAGTAGTCAAGGCATTACACAATAAATCTGACTGTGATGCAGGATTTGTCTCATCCAAGGGCATCTTAGACACTGGCTGCCAAGCCTCAGCACACAGCTGCAAAGAGATAAGTTGCTTTACCTATCCAGGAGATGCTCTGGTGATTCTGAAAAACAAAAGCTCAAATAAAAGTGTGTTTACATTTTTTAATCTAGTTACTACATATGAATAAATGCATGTGCCATTTAAATAAGACTAATAATGCACAAAACTGTACCCCCTGTATCTATTTCATTCATGTCTATAGCAAATGACTAATATGGCTAACAATAATAATGTTAGTAATAATAAAAACACTTTTTGTGAACAACAAGAAAATAACCATAATAATAGTAATAGCTAATTTTACTGAGCAGATATTAATCACTAAGCTGTTTCTAGGTGCATTAGATGTGATATATTTTATTCCTTTCAACAATTCTTAGTTAGATACTAACATCTCCATTTTATAGGGGAGGCACAGAGGCATTAAGTCATTTTCTCAAATCACACAGCTAGTGATTCTGAATTTGTACCTATGTTTTTCAACTTATATTGGGAGAAAGGACTACCATGACACTAGATCTTATGATCGATCAAAAGATAAAAAAATGAAAGTTCACTTCAAAACTCCCTTCTTCTCAATTCTAATTCCATCTAGCAAACAGTCTATAATTCCCAAATTTCTTCTATTATCATCTTCTTGTGACATCTGAAAATACTGAGGGTGAGAAGGAACAAGGAACTAACATTTACTGAAGTATATGAAATTACATATTGCCAGCTTCTATAATCAACACTGTATCTATGTGCCAGAGCCAGAACAGATCAGTGTGTTCTCAGAGGGCAAACCCCAAATCATCCTCAAAGTCATAGCCAGGCATGTGAGTTTCACAGGCAGGCATAGATCCGAAATGAAGAGTAGAAACAGGAAGGGAACTTGTGCAAGTCTCCATAAACACTACCGAAAAGGAGCTGTGTGGAGGGTACATAGAAGGTTTAAGTGTTCAGGTCTGTGCAAGTACTTGGAGGACCTAAGACAGAAGAGACAGTTTTTGAATTTCTCAAGGCTTAGCTTTCCACATTTCCTATGTACTGAGTGAGTTTAAAATTCACTCAGCACTATCTTTTCAACCAATGAAAAATATATGGGGACAGTTACTCCTTGTCTGTAATCAGATACTGAGAAAGTATAACAAATAGAAAATACACTGAAGAGAAAATGGGAATGAATATCATGATGAGGATGGTTAAGGGGTTATTTCCATTCAATCTGTTTACTCAACCTTGGGGTTGTTTCCATTCAATCTGTTTAACCTTTCTCATGAGGGCATCTCACACATTAAGGACAAAAAAGCAACCAATTAAGCATCTGTTACCACTTTCCCTTTAATGTTTAACTTGAAAAAACTTTCCATTTTCTTCCAAATGACAGCTGATTGTACATTACTTTGGCTTGGCCCAGACTAGCATTAATTAGCCTACAAGTCCAACAAGATGGAAAAGGAACGTTTTCACCAGGCAGTGAAGCTGCCTGTGTGAGCATTTCATTCACTGACAATAACAATATTAATGAACACAGCCACCTTGGTGGTGCTTTGAATGTTACCCTCAAGCTGATTTTCAAACACAGCTAACCAAGGAGCCAAAAATCACATTAAAAAAAAAACCCACATGATATCTATTTCTATGTAGCAATAGGCCATGTCTATTAGGGAACGTGGGAAATGCTTCATGTTTTACTTGAATCTTAATTTTTCCCGTCTTCATTATAAGGAGGTGGCTACCGCAATTGCCTTTGTGAGACAATTCTATTTTGATCATTAGCTCTGACCTGCCTTAAGGAGTCCAAGGATTTTCCCATTTCTGCTCCTTTTACTCATAGGACTCCAAGAGGTTAAGCTAAGTAGTCATTTCCTTCGTGTATAACTAGTTACTCAACGAATGCTCTTAACTTTCCCATTTCCCACTGCATCCCCCCATATGTCCTCATCTCCAGCCTTCTGGAGTTGATCATCTATCCCTCTACACATTGCTGCAGACTCTGCCCTCACATGAACTTTTTCAGTGAGCACAAAGAAAGGACACCTATCAGACTAGAACCCCTCTGTTATGACCTCAGTTAACCTTAATTTTCTCTTCAGGCCCTATCTTTAAATACACTCACATTGAGATAAGGCTTTAGCATATGAATTGGGGAGGAACACAATTCAGTAGATAACATTAATGTACTCTCACCAGCCCAGAAAGCTCTTCCCTCCCTTCTCCTCAAACATTCCACTCAAGCTTCCACATTCCTAAGTGTTATCTTCTCCAAGAAACCTTGTCCACTTCCAGTCAGAAATAGCCTTTACCACTGTGGTACTTATTTCATTCTCCCCAATGACCTGGCACAGTCATGCATGTCATAATCAGTCTTTCGTATCTACAGTGTCTTACCCAGTAGGCACTTAATAAATAAGAAAAAATAGAATAAGAGAATTTTCTTTCTTTCTGCCACTGACATTTTCTGATTCCCCTCTAATCTTTTTTGTCCTCATTGTAAACTCTCTTCCTTTCCCTTTTTTCTTTCCCACAAAATCAATTACTATTATTTTCAAGACCCCCTGAAAGGGATAATTTTCTCACTTTCCCTTTACTCCCTTGCCATATTCTTTGCAAACACTGACGTTTTCGAGTATGAAGTTATACCGATATCCCGACAGCTCCCAAAGTCTGCAACCTGGACCTTCCTTTCTGAGTTTTAGTCCTGGACACACAGATCCCTGCTTAATGTCACTATTGAATGTCCTATGAGCAAGTCAAACACAATAACCTATCTAAACATAAGCATTCCACATCAAATCAGTTTCCAAACCCTGCAGATTAGACTGCTTCAACATTTCCCTTTCTGCCACTTTCTTAATTGAGCTTAGTATGTTACATGCCAGGATGATGGTAACAAAGATGTTATGTACGTATGAGGGTGAGGTGTAGTCATGATGATAGAGCAATGGGAACAACTTGATTATTTTTGCTCATTTGTGGGTTTAGGCTCGTTCCCACTATTCCCCTAAATTCTTTTTTTGATCCCAACAAACCAAGTATAATCCCTCAATTATATGTGATATTTCCTGCTGTTTCTATACACTGCTTCCTCAGCCAGCAGTACCATCCTCCACCTTCTGCATCCAGTTAATTCTCATTCATCCTTCAAAACTTAGGTTAGGCCACCACCTCCTAGAGGAAGACTTCCAGGATAGCCTTTGTACTCCTCAGGGACTTCACGCATACTCTACCATCACACTTGTATCGGGTTAAAATTTAGAAAGATAAATAAAATTTTTCTTTGCTGTATCTCTTGACTTTCTCTACCAAATCAGTAGTCTTCATTGAAAAGGGCACATACACACACACCAGGAGTCATTTGACTTTATAAATAGAAATTGGATATTATGTTGCTTTCTCTAATCACAAATTTGAATTATTCAGAGTACATGAGAATTTAGGCTCAATTTTAAAAATATAAAATTACATATTCACTAGCAATAGATGTCATTTCTTGCTTATATAGAATGAGCAGAGACGCTTTTGTATCATTCCTTCTGTGTAAAATGAAGAAATCAATTTCTAACAACACTGAGATGTTCTTGAGACTATCATAGCTACAACTGGTCTCAAAAAAGAATTTAAAAGAAATAAAATATCTTATAGAGGTAGAAGGTGGTCAGGTTTGAGTCATATCCTTCAAACTAAACTAATTACAGTTTGCGCAAGCTGCATGATTGTGAGATCTGCAAATGCCACTGATGATGCACAAGGTTTCTTTAACAGTTTCATCAATGTTGCTAAACACTAGATAATGAGACAGATCACCACTATTCAGGACCTGAAATATAATCAATACTACAACATAGAAACCTGGCTCGTTACATTCCAACATGGAAAGCAGAATACAAAAACAGTTCTTTATGTACTTGTTTTTTCTTCTTAAATTTTATTTTTTCCATTTATCCCCTCTATTCCTTCTTTCACCTCCACCCATTCCCTTCTACCCCTGCAATCACCACAGTGTTGTCCATGTCCATGAGTTCTTGCTTCTTTTTTCTTTTTTGCTCAATCCCTCCACTCTTTAAGTACTTTTATGAATGGACACAGAAGAAACACTTAACAAATGGGATTGAATGTAGCTTCACAAGCAAGAACAAATTTTGATAGAGCAGCCTCTCTCAGCTCAAGAGCTACACTAGACCTAAGAGCTGAGATTTCTTGAAAAACGTCAGCTCAGGCAGACCAGCCCACAGCAGTAAGGAATTTGAGATATGTGGGTTCTATTTGATGAATATTTCAAGCTGACCATACACCACTGCATACAAATTGCTTGGTAAAAATGCACCTAAGACAAAGCTATTCAACTGTCAGGGATTTCGTGTATATTTAATCACCTAGCAATTTTTCCTTTATTTCATTTTATTATTTTTTCCATCACCATTTATCCCCAATATATCCTCTTCCACCACCCCCCACACAACTCCCCCACAGTCACCACACTGTTGTTCATGTCCATGAGTTCTTCCTCTTTTTATTTTTTGTTCAATCCCTTCATCCCTCCAAATACACACACACACACACACACACACACACACACACACACACACCAGAAAGGTCTATCTGCTCTCTACCTATGAGTGTATCTCTATTTTGCTTGATAGTTTAGTTTGTTCATTAGATTCCATACATGAGTTAAACCATATGGTACTTGTCTTTCTCTGACTGGCTATTTTCATGTAGCATAATGTTCTCTAGGTCCATCCATGCTGGTGTAAAAGATAAGAGTTCCTTCTTTTTTACAGCACAGTAGGATTCCATTGTGTAAATGTACCACAGCTTTATTATCCATTCATCTACTGATGGGCATGTGGTCTGCTTCCAAATCTTGGCTATTGTAAATAGTGCTGCTATGAATGAAGGGGTGCATATGGGTTTTTTAATTAATGTCTCAGGTTTCTTCAGATGTATCCCCATAAATGGAATCACTGAGTCATAAGGTAGTTTCATTTTTAATTTATTGAGGTAACGAGGTAACTCCATACTGCTTTCCACCGTGGCTGCAACAGTCTGCATTCCCACCTGCAGTCCATGAGGGTTCCCTTTTCTCCACATCCTTGCCAGCACTTGTTGTTTGTTGATTGATTTTTTTTCCTTTTAATCTTTATTGTTTTAAGTATTACCTAAGTCCTCCTTTTTCCACTATTAACCTCTTCCAGCCAGCTCCCATCCTCCACCCCCCAGGCCCTCACCACCCCATTGTCTGTGTCCATGGGTTATGTATATGTGCGTACAAGTTCATTGGTTGATCTCTTCCCACCCACCCTCCCCTGCCTTCCCTCTAAGGTTCAACAGTCTGTTCATGCTTCTATGACTTTGGACCTCTTTTGATCATCAGCATATTAGGTTCTTTAGCTTCCACATATGAATGAGATCATGTGATACTTATCTTTCTCTGACTGGCTTATTTGGCTCAGCATAATACTCTCCAGGTCCACCCATGCTGTTGCAAGTGGTAAGAGCTCTTTCTTTTTTTATTACTGCATAGTATGCCATTATGTAAATAGTGTTTTTATCCACTCGTCTGCTGACGGGCACTTAGTCTGTTTCCATGTCTTACCTATTGTAAATGGCACTGCTGTGAACATAGGGGTGCATATATTCTTTCTGATGAGTGTTTCAGGTTTCTTAGATATGCTCCTAGAAGTGGGGTCAAATGGGAGTCCCTTTTTTAATTTCTTGAGGAAACTCCATACTGTTTTCCACAGTGGCTGGACCAGTCTGCATTCCCACCAGCAGGATATAGGGTTCCCTTTTCTCCACAACCTTGTCAACACTTACCTTGGTTGATGTTAGCCATTCTGACAGGTGTGAGGTGATATCACATTGTCATTTTAATTTGCATCTCTCTGATAATTAGTTACTTTGAACATTTTTTCATATGTCTTTTGGCTTTCTGTATGTCCTCTTTGGAGAAGTATCTATATAGGTCCTTTGCCCATTTTTAATTGTATTGTTTGTCTTCCTTTTGTTAAGTTGTATGAGTTCCCTATATATTTTAGAGATTAACCCCTTATCAGATGTATCATTGGCAAATATGTTCTCCCATGTAGTGGTGTCTCTAATTATTTTGATGATGGCTTCTTTTGCCATGAAGAAGCTTTTTATTTTCATGTAGTCCCATTTGTTTATTTTCTCCTTAGTTTCCATTGTCCTAGAAGATGTATCGGTAAACATATTGCTAACAAATGTCTGAGATTTTGGTGCCTGTGGTTTCTTCTAGGACTTTTATGGTTTCACGTCTACATTTAAGTCCTTTATCCATTTTGACTTTATTTTTGTGTATGTGTAAGTTGGTGGTCTAGCTTCATTTTCTTGTATGTATCTGTCCTATTTTTCCATCACCATTTATTGAAGACACTGTCTCTGCTCCATTGTATGCTCTTGCCTCCTTTGTCAAATATCAATTGAGCATAATGGCTTGCGTCAATCTGGGTTCTTTGTTCTGTTCCATTGATCTATATGCCTGTTCTTATGCCAGTAATAGGCTCTTTTGAGTACAGAGGCTTTGTAGTATAACTTGGTCTTTAGTATTGTGATCCTCCCACTTTGTTCTTCTTTCTCAAGATTGCTGCAGCTATTTTGGGGGTCATTTTTGGTTCCATGTAATTTTTGGAGTATTTGTTCTTGGCCTGTGAAATATGCCATTGCTATTTTGCTAGGGTTTGCATTGAATCTAGAGATTGCTTTGGGTAATATGGACATTTTAATAATGTTGAGTCTACCAATCCATTAACATGATATATTCTTCCACTTGCTTATATCTTCCTCTGCCTCTTTTTTTCATTGTCCTGTAGTTTTCTGAGTACAAGTCTTTTACCTCCTTCATTAAGTTTATTCCTGAGTATCTTAATTTTTTTATTGCAATTGTAAATGGGATTATATTTTTAGTTTCTCTTTCTGAGGGTTCACGATTGGTGTATAAAAATGCTATGAATTTTTGGCTGTTAATTTAGTATCCTGCTACATTTCCAAATTCATTTATTAAATCTAGTAGTTTTTTGATGGAGTCTTTAGGGTTTTCTATATACAGTATCATGTCATCTGCGAATAATGAGAGTTTTAGTTCCTCCTTTCCAATTGGATGCCTTTTACTTCTTCCTCTTGTCTAATTGCTGTGGCTAGGACTTTCAGGAAAAGAAAAAAAAATATATATATATATATATATATATATATATATATATATATATATATATGCCTAAGCAATCAAACAATCAGTCGACCAGTCACTATGATGCACACTGACCACCAGGAGGCAGACGCTCAAACAGGAGCTGCCCCCTGGTGGTCAGTGCACTCCCACGGCCAACCCCCTGCAGCCCCGATCAGCGTGATTGCCGGCCAGGCTGAGGGACCCCACCTGTGCCAGGATTCGTGCACTGGGCCTCTAGTGTTAAATAAGAGTGGTGAAAGCAGACATCCCTGAATTGTCCTGGTCATAAGGGAAACATTTGTAGTTTTTGCCCATTGAGTATGATGTTGGCTGTGGGTTTGTCATCTATGGTCTTTATTACATTGTGGTTTGTTCCTTCTATTCCCATTTTGCTGAGAATTTTTATCATAAATAGATGCTAGACCTTATCCAATGCTTTTTCTGCATCTTTTTATATGATCATATGGTTTTTATCCTTCATTTTGTTTATAGAGTGCATCACATTTATTGATTTGGAAATATTGTACCAGCCTTGCATCCCCAGAATAAATACCACTTGGTTGTGGTATATGATCTTTTTAATGTAAAAAGGTCTGGTTTGCTAATATTTTGTTGAGGATTTTAGCATCTATGCTTATCAGGGATATTGGGCTATAATTTTCTTCTGTGTAGTGTCTTTATCTGGTTTTAGAATTAGGATAATTCTGGGCTCATAAATGAGCTTGGGAGTCTTTCCTCCTCATGAATATTTTTGGAATAATTTGAGAGAGAAAGAGAGAAATCAATGTGAAAGAGACACATTGATTGGTTGCACTCACCCTTACTGGAACTGAGGATTGAACCTGAAACCCAGGTATACATGCCCTTGACCAGTAATTGAACCCACAATCCTTCAGTGCATGGGCAGACACTCTAACCATTGGGCAACACAGGCCAGGGCAAAATGGCTAACTTTTTTAACATATTTTCCATGTGCCAGGCTCTGTTTGCAGCACTTTAGAAGTGTTACCTCAATTTAATCTCATAAAAACTCTGAGTTGAGTAATATTAATGTGCCCTTTGTAAGATAAGAAAACTAAGGCAAAACTAAACTGACATAATGAGTAGTAAGTAGTAAAAAGAATAGTTTGATGCTGAGATAGTGTTAAAGAAATTTCAATAGAGTAGGCCGTATTTGAGCTGGGCAATAAAAGATGAACTGAGCTGTGAAAGATGGAATGAAAGACATTTCCAGGCAAAATGTATAGCCTGAAAAAATAGGCAAGGCTAATAGCTCCACAGCTACCGCAAATGTGTTACCTGTTTGTCCCTCCCAGTCTTCAGACACTTCTTTAGCTAGGACTCTCTTCCCTCTTATCCAAACTAATATATTCATCAGGGTTTAATTGTCAATTAGACATGGTTGGAAAGAAGAAAAAAGCCAAGGATGATTCCAAAATATTTGACTGAGACAACAGGAAGGATGGATCTTCTATTCACTGAAATGGAAGATTGTGGGATTGGCAGTTTAAAGACAATGATAAGGGAAGCTGAAAAATAAAATCCAAAGCTGTGCACCCTACACAGGTAGCACCTGTCTAGAGGAAAATGTCTTCTAATTTGCATAAAAACAAATGTTCTGTCTCTGAGAAAAACCAAAAGTTTGGTTTCAGTCATGTTAAGGGATTTATTGTACATTTAAGTAAATTGCCGAGTAAACAATTGAATAAACAAATCTAAACTTCCCTGAACAGGTGCAGAATAGAAATATAATTTGGGAGTTACAAACTTAACTATACTATTTTAAACCATGAGACTGGATAAGTTCATCAATGGAGAGGGAAAAATGAAGGAGAAATCTGACTACTGAGATCTGGAGTCTCCAATGTTAAGAGATCAGAGTAATAAGAAGAAACCAGCAAAACCAAGAAAAAATAACCTGTGAAGGAGAAAACTCAGGAGGAATCCTGGAAAAATAAAGAAGGAGAAGTATTAAATACTGCTGACAAGTAAGTTAAGAACTGAGAAGTGTACTACTATAGTTTGCAATATGGCAGTTACTAGTGACTTTGACAAGAGCAGTTCAGTGGAATAGTAAGGAAGAAAGCTTGATTTGATTGAGTTTGTGAGAAAATGGGAAGCGAGGAATTAGAGACGATCAGAAAAGACAACAGAAGTTTTGCTATAAAGGAAAGCAGAAAAATGGAGTAGTTGCTGGAAGTTATAACTACTATTTTTTGTTCGTTTGTTTGTTTGAATTTTGGAGAAACAGTTAAAGGTCTGTATACTAAAGGAAACTTACCCAGTAGAGAGAGGAAACTAATGATGCACAAGAAAGAGGACAAAATTAATGGAGTGATATTCTTGGGTAGATAATAAAGGATGGGATCTAGGGCACAAGTGGGATGATTTCAGCAGCTAAGAGCACAGATGGTTCCTCCGTGATAAGAGGAAAGGCAGATAAGAGGAATGACAGGAGCACTGATGCAGGTGGAAGTAAGTAGTGATGGGACTTCTGGCATGTCTATTCCAGTTGTTCCGTTTTCTCGAAGAAATGGTAAGGAAAGTCATTACCTGAGAATGAGGACTGCAAAAAAGAAAAAAGCCTGATACCAATGCCATTCCTAGGTTTATATCCTATAGAAATGTGTGCACATGTGATTGTAGCCCCTATACAATAGTAGTTATGGCATAATTGCTCTTAATTATTGGTAAATTTTTTTTAAAAAGAAACAATGACAATCATAAAAATAGTGGTTACCATTAGGAGAAAAGGAGGGGGGTGTGATCATGAATGAACATACTGAAAGATTCTCAAGTGCTAGCAATGTCCTATTTCTTAACTTGGATTATTTGTTAAAATTGTGCATGTATGTTTTATGCACTTTTATCTACTATTAAATTTCTACACTAAAAAAATATTTTTAATCCCTT
The DNA here is from genome assembly GCA_026230045.1 of Corynorhinus townsendii. Lineage (NCBI taxonomy): Eukaryota > Metazoa > Chordata > Mammalia > Chiroptera > Vespertilionidae > Corynorhinus > Corynorhinus townsendii. Next base: position 141,598,741 of record JAPDVU010000001.1, on the reverse strand, counting down.
AGTCTTGCCATTTAAGTTTAATCTAGTCACCTTTGATTTTGAACTGTCTCATTGGGTAAATATAACAATTCAAGATTCTCCCACTCCCCTCCATCTTCCTTCTCCTCTGAAGATGATATTGACAGTTAGGAAGAGGCATATGGTCCACATGTACTTTCTGTACTCACTAGCATCTATTAAGGTGTAGCTCACCCAACCTGGTTACAGGACATCATGAACTGGTATCTAATGCATATGTGCTCAGTTCCTGCCCCAACTCCATAACAATCTCAAAGGCAGGGCACTATTTATCCTCCTCATTCACACCTGGGCCCTCTTTTAGCCTACCATCCCCCTCAGCACTTTTGCATGGCCCTGCAAGCTCAAGAAACCTCAGCTCCTTTCTCTGTACTGCTTTGATGGACATGAGGACTAACTGAGGTTACCCCGGGCTTACCCACTTCCTCATCCTTTGCTGTACATCTTCCTGCACTATACCAGGAAAAGCAAGGTGCAAATCTTCATACTCTGGCCAGCTCCCAAATCTAGCATGTTTCTCTGGTTTCATTGTCTTCAAATCCATTCCCTTACAAGTATCCACCTTCTACATCTTCTTTATTTTCAGGTATATTTTATAAACTTTATTAGTGCATCATGGTCTGACTTTTAATATTTAAGAAAAGTTTTGGTGATCTAGAAAATTCTCTAGTGCCTGGTATTGCTATTACCTTTAATTCTGTCCAGTTTTGTTTCATGTGTTTTAAATATTTTATTTGGCAAGTATTTATGGTTGTTATGTGTTCCTGTGTACCGACCTTTTTAATGAGATCTCCTTTATCTCTTTTAATAGCCTTTGCCTTGAAGCCTATTTTATCTGATATTGATACAGTTTACTCAGCTTTCTTATGATTATAGTTTAACATGGTATATTTTTCCATCCATTTATTTTCAACCTATTTTGATATTTCCCTATAGACCTCTAAGGCTCTCTTTCCTTTATCTTTTTCTCTCTGCCCCTCAAATTGAATAATTTCTGTTCATCTAAGAGTTTATTGACTCTTATTTCTATCATCTTCAATCTACTATTAAGCCCATTCAGTAAATTTTTACTTCAGGCATTATATTTTTCACCTCTAAAATATACATTAGGCTCTTTTTTATATTTTCAATTTATTTGCTGAAATAACTTACTCATTATAGAAATATTTTCCTTTATATATTTAACATAGTTATAATCACTGCTTTAAAATCCTTGTTAAATCCAATATCTTCTTATCTTTGAGACACTCTTTCTCTTCGGCATGGTCACATTTTCTTATTTCTTCAAGGCCTGTAATTTTGGATTGCATCCTAAAAATTGTGAATGATACATTATACAGACTCTTGATCTGTTGTTTCTTCAAAGAGTTTTATTTTTATTTGCTTGTTTGGCAAAAATGTAACTAGACTGAACTCAAACTCAAAACTCCAAAATCCCAGTGCAGTTCTTTTATCCTTTACAGGGAAGGTTGGAGTTTCCCTGCCTACGTGGTTCAGAGCTCATTCAGATATTAGGGCAGTTGATACAAAGAATTTGGGCTCTCTCTCTCTCTGTGCATCTCTCTTTTCCTGGATTCCTCCCTTACTTTTTAGCTGCTGTGGCTGCCTCAAACTCTATCCTTAGTGGGGCTATGGGTTTTCAATCCACGTCTTGGCTCCCTGCTCTGGTAACTGGGGCTTATCTTCAGGCTAAAAACTATAAGAAATTAGAAACCCACTCAGTGCTGTTCCCTTCTTCCACATGTCCATATAAAATACATACATATGTCCCTACTTTGGTTTGCTCCCTAGCACCTTCAGATGGTTGTGTTTTCTATTTTTTGCAGAGTTTATAGTTATTTGTGGAAGAATTACTCTAATAGGAGCAACAAAGCCATTGTCAGAAGAAGAAACTAGCACTTACCATTAACATCCGGAAATTTTGTGGCAATTGCTTCTAGTATTTATTATTGTCCCATTGTTTAATCTAGATAGAAACTCAGTGAAATTTTCCCTTCTTTCTGTACTTCTTTGTATCATTCCTTCCCTGGGGCTATAAGATTCAACCTCACTGCCTAATTTTAATGCTGCTAGGACTAAAGGAAATAAAAAGGGGAAAATGCATAGATAAATACTTCAAAATTTCCCTCTGAAGTGCAAATACATTGTGGAAGAGCTAACACATTTAAATCGCCATTAGAACAAATTAGGTTGCTGATCTAGGAGGTCCTGAAAGAGAAGGACACGTGAGAGGGGACAGTACAGAGGAGATAACATGTAGAGCGGGGCGAGGGGCAGATCTGGGTGAAGCCCCTTAGTGAGGTGTGAGATGGGAGGAAAGGCTGACATCTAGTAAATGAAGGATGGATTCCAGATACAGTTTAGAGCCCAAGAAAGTGGGCAATCCCTAAATGTTAGAATTATAGCTTCATGGCATTTTAAACCTAAAAAATGCTTACCACATCATTTAAATCTAAAACCCTTATTTGGAGGCAAAGAAACTAAGTCTCACACTTTGCCTGTTTCATAATTTAGTCAAGGGACTCATTCCCCTCAGCACAGTGTTGGTGCTATCATCCTATTTAACAATAGCCTGGGGCCTGTTCACATTTGTGTTTTGACTAATCAATGTTCTCTATAAGAGCTTTGGGCCTGAACCACTCACATCCTTAAACAAGCTGGAGAATTCTAATACAGAGCTTTTTGTTCTTTCTCTGCATTATCTTGGAGTTTTAATCACAGCAGAGTGCATTGGGGCTTTCTTATGACTGCATAAAATACACCAGGCTCCAGCTCTCTTTTTAATTATGATAAAGCCATGCAGCCTCTCATGGATTGCTTGGTTTCTTATTCAGGTAGAGGTGGCTCACAGGATACTGCAACAATTAATTCAGATTAGCTCATAAATTTATTGAAGGAAATATCTATCAGGTGTTCCTGTCTGTCTGTGTGACCGCTATTGACAATAATAAAATGATATAAGTTTCAAATTCCCTGGTCCCATGCTGCCTTCTGATTTAATCATTAGTCAGAATCTGCATTCTTCCCTAAGGTATATTTTTATCCTCTCAAATACAAATGAGAAGCTGAGATCAGTGAATTTAAGAAATTATCCTATATAATAAAAGGCTAATATGCAAATTGTCCCCTCCACCAGGAGTTCAACCAGGGGGCGGGGCTGACCAGCCAACCACCCGCGGCCCCTGCTCCTGGCCAGCCCAGTCCAATAAGCCCTGATCGGGTCAGCTGGCCAGACCCCACCTGTGAATGAATTTGTGCACCGGGCCTCTAGTATCCTTATAATAAAAGCCTAAAATGCTAAGTGTCTGGTCATACATTCAACCAATCAAAGCATAATGATCTGATAAGGCAGCGGTTCTTAACTTGTGGGTCACAACCCCTTTGGGGGTCAAACGACCCTTTCACAGGGATCGCCCAAGACCATTGGAAAACACATATTTCCAATGGTCTTAGGAACCGAGACACCACTTCTCTATCTGTCTCCAGGCGGGTCCGCCCACATGCAGATACGACCACATATGAGTACCCGGCGTGATGACATCATCACACCAACCCCATCACATACACCCTGTACAAATACAGGTAGTATGTGACAGAGTTGGCACCATAATGTACTTATGCGGACCAGTCACACATGTGTAGACATCAGCTACTATGTAGAAAGCAGCTGCTGTGTTGAAAGCAGCTACTTTGTTAAAAGCAGCTACTGTGTTGAAAGCAGCAGTATTGGAGGTAAAATGACACTCCATGAATTATAATTACTGGGTAAATGTAAAATCATGTACTTTGAAATCATCAACTACTGCAAAAAAAAAAATCTGTACCATGGGAACTTAATCTGGATGCTGATCAGTCTTTTTATATTCAGCTGTGGTTGATGTGAATACTGCCCCCTTGTGATAGTAACAGGTATGTAAAAAAATAACACAGAGAATGGTAAATCATAGGAAACTTTAATGAACTGTATTGACTGAACTATGCCATGTATCATCTTTTGTCTTATTAAAGCTATTGTTATATATTATTTTCATCAGCAAACCATCCCATGACAATGGATCGTGTAGAGAAGAACGTTAAAAAAAGAAAATACAGTGAAGATTTTTTTGCAGTATGGTTTTACCTCAATAATTCAGCAGGAATTGAGAAACCGCAATGTGTTATTTGTTGTGAAGTTCTATCAGCCGAATCCATGAAGCCAAACAAACTAAAACACCATTTTCATAGCAAGCATCCAGGCTTTGCCGGCAAGGATATCAACTATTTAGAAGCAAAGCTGATGGACTCAAGAAAGCCAGACTTGACACTGGTGGCAAGTACCACAAACAAAATGTAGCAGCCGTTGAAGCTTCATATTTGGTGGCACTCAGAATCACCAGAGCTATGAAACCTCACACCATTGCTGAGGATTTACTGTTGCCAGTGGCCAAAGACATTGTTCAAGTTACAATCGGAGACAAATTTGTTACAAAATTGAGTGCAATTTCCTTATCTAATGACACTGTCCACAGAAGAATAGATGACATGTCTGCTGATATTCTTGATCAGGCAATTCAGGAAATTAAATCTGCTCCACTTCCAATATTTAGTATCCAGCTTGATGAATCTACATATGTTGCAAACAGTTCACAGTTACTGGTTTACGTGAGGTATAGTAATGATGGCGACTTTAGAGATGAGTTTCGTTTTTGCAAACCTCTTGAAATGACAATTAATGCACGTGATGTATTTGACACAGTTGGTTCATTTCTGAAAGAGCATAAGATCTCTTGGGAAAAGGTTTGTGGTGTTTGCACAGATGGTGCTCCAGCTATTCTAGGATGTCGATCTGGATTTCAACGTTTGGTACTGAATAGTCACCAAAAGTCATCGGAACTCACTGTATGATTCATCGGCAAATATTAGCAACAAAGACACTGACACAAGAGTTACAAGAAGTAATGAAAAGCGTCATAAATTCTGTCAATTTTGTAAAGGTGAGCACTTTAAACAGTCAACTCTTTTTGCACCTGTGGAACGAGTTGTATGTGCTGAACAATGCTCTGCTATTTCACACTGAAGTGAGATGGTTGTTGAGAGGAAAAGTTTAAAAGTGTGTTTTTGAGCTTCTTGATGAACTCAAAACGTTTTTTAATCAGAAAGCAAGACCGCAGTTCGAAGCACTTTTCAGCAATAAAAGTGAACTGCAGAAAATAGCTTGGTTGACGTCTTTGCCATCTTGAATGAGTTAAATTTACCACTGCAAGGATCAAATGCAACATGCCTTGATTTGTCTGAAAAGATCCAATCATTGCAAATGAAACTTCAGCTTTGGCAAAAAAAATTGGATGAAAATAAAATTTACATGTTGCCTATCTTATCTGCTTTCTCTGAGGAACATGACATTGAACCAGACAAAAGGATTACGATGATAATTTCTGTGAAAGAACACTTGCACATGCTTGCAGACGAAATTTCATCATATTTTCCAAATCTACCAGACACCCCATTTGCACTTGCCAGAAGCCCATTCATGGTCAAAGTTGAAGATGTTCCTGAGACAGCACAAGAGGAGTTCATTGAACTTATTAACAGTGATGCAGGAGAAACCAATATGGCGGCATAGGTAAGCACCTAAACTGCTGCCTCGCACAACAGTTTCAAAACTACAACTAAACAGACACCATCCAGAACCACAGGAAAGCTGGCTGAATGGAAATTCTACAACTAGAAGGAAAGAGAAAAGCTCACGGAGAATTGGAGGAACAGCAAAGGGTTGAGGTACGGCAAAGGGTCTTAGTGCGTGCAGGGAGGAAGGGCGGCTGAAAGCCTGGTTGACTTTCTCTGGCGGGAGGGGGAAGAAAGCCCCCGACTGCACTGAACCCCAGTTCTGGGCGAAACCCTCTGGACCCAGGCTCATACAGGGAGAGTCTGGACTGTCAGGTAGAGAGAAAGGCACTCAGAGACTCAGAGATCCAGGGAAGGGGGTCTGGAGGCGTGCAACCCAGTGCGCACAAAGACTGAGGAGGTTGACACAGGCTTTCCCTAGCAGAAAGGAGTTGGAAGCTCCTGACTGCACTGAACCCCAGTTCTGACTGCACTGAACCCCAGTTCCAGGCAAGCCCTTAGGGACCCATGCTCTTGCGGGGGTATCTGGACTCTCGGGTGGAGGCTGGGGAGCCAGGCAGAGGTTTGGAGGCACGCACGTGCACAAGGGCAGGGCTGACTGCTCCGCCCTGAGACTCCACCAATTTGGCAAGTCTAATCCTATAAGGCTGTCTCCAGCACCAAACTTCTCCCAGCATAGACACAGCTGATCCTCACAGCCAACTGGCCTGGAGGTCAATTCCTCCCAGTGATACCAACAACAATCAAGACTTAACTACAACAAGGCTGTACACACAGTCTACAAAGGGGTGCACCAAGAGTGTCCACCTCAGGTAACTGGGAGGCCGACCCACTGGGCCATATAAGAAACCTAGCACACAAAGCTATCCTACCAACTCAGGGAAGCAGTGAAAATGCAGCGACAAAGAAACAGATCACAAACGAAAGAAATGGAGGAAAACAAACAACTGGATATAGAATTCAAAACCACGGTTATAAAGCTTTTCAAGAATATCCTAGAAAAGGCCGATAAATATAACGAGACCCTCAAGGATATGAAAAAGGACCAACTAGAAATTAAACATACACTGACTATAATAAAAAATATTATACAGAAACCCAACAACAGACTAGAGGAATGCAAGAATCAAGTCAAAGAATTGAAATACAAAGAAGCAAAAAACACTCAACTGAAAAAGCAAAAAGAAAAAAAAATCCAAAAAGTTGAAGATAGTACAAGGAGCCTCTGGGACAACTTCAAGCATACCAACATCAGAATTATGGGGATGCCAGAAAAAGGGAGAGAGCAAGATACTGAAACCTATTTGAAGAAATAATGACTGAAAACTTCCCCCACCTGGTGAAAGAAATAGACTTACAAGTCCAGGAAGCACACAGAACCCCAAACAAAAGGAATCCAAAGAGGACCACACCAACACACATCATAATTAAAATGCCAAGGGTGAAAGACAAAGAGAGACTATTAAAAGCAGCAAGAGAAAAACAGTTAATTACCTACAAGGGAGCACCTATAAGATTCTCAGCTGATTTCTCAACAGAAACTATGCAGGCCAGACAGGAGTGGCAAGAAATCTACAAAGTGATGAATAGCAAAAACTTGCAACCAAGATTACTATACCCAGCAAAGCTATCATTCAGAATTGAAGGTCAGATAAAGAGCTTCACAGATAAGAAAAAGCTAAAGGAGTTCATCAGCACCAAACCAGTATTATATGAAATGCTGCAAGGTATTCTTTAAGAAGAGAAAGAAGAAAAAAGTAAAGATAAAAATTATGAACAACGAATACATATCTATCAACAAGTGAACCTAAAAATCAAGTGAATTAAAAACCTGAGGAACAGAATAATCTGGTGAACATAATAGAATCAGGGGCATAGAAAGGGAGTGGACTGATAATTCTCAGGGGGAAAGGGGTATGGGGGGGTGCAGGAAGAGACTGGACAAAAATCGTACACCTATGGATGAGGACAGTGGGGGGTGGGGGAGGTAAGGGCAGAAGGTGGGGTGGGAACCGGGTGGAGGGGAGCTATGGGGGGGAAAAGGAGAAAAAATTGTAATAATATGAATAAAGATTTATTAAAAAAAATAAACAGTGATGCAGTGAGAACTGATTTCTCTACAATGCCAGTTATAAAATTCTGGATAAAGTGTTTACAGTTATATCCTGTTCTGTCTGAAACTATGTTGCACTTTCTTCTTCCATTTCCAACAACATACCTTTGTGAAACAGGGTTTTCCAGCTTGTTGGTTATCAAATCTAAATACAGAAGTAGACTTGTTGTGGAAGATGATCTTCGTTGTGCTCTTGCAAAGACTGCCCGGAGAATTTCTGATCTGGTGAGAAAGAAGCAATCTCAACCTTCACACTGAAGTTGGCTTTTCACGCATACTATTGCAAAATGTAGTTTACTGTTGTTATATTAAGACTGTTACCTATGCTACACCATGCTTCAAGACAAAATTTTATTTATTTGTAATTAGAAATAAATATTTCACAATATATAATTACATATTGTTTTTGTGATTAATCACTATGCTTTAATTATGTTCAATTTGTAACAATAAAAATACATCCTACATATCAGATATTTACATTACAATTCATAACAGTAGCAAAATTATAGTTATGAAGTAGCAACGAAAATAATTTTATGGTTGGGGGTCACCACAACATGAGGAATTGTATTAAAGGATTGCGGCATTAGGAAAGTTGAGAACCACTGTGCTAAGGCCACTCAACCACTCGCTATGACATGCACTGACCACCAGGGGGCAGACACTCCAACCAGTAGGTTAGCTTGCTGCTGGGGTCCAGCCCATCAGGACTGACAGAGAGGGGCCAGACAAGCCCTGGTGTCCTCCTATGGTCCCTCCCCAGTTGGCCAACCTCCTGCGTCCCTCCCCAGCCCTGATTGTGCATCGGTGGGGTCCCTTGTACTGGCCTGCACCCTCTCAGAATCTGGGACCCTTCAGGGGATGTCGGAGAGTCGGTTTTGGCCTGATCCCACAGGCCAGGCCGAGGGACCCCACTGGTACACAAATTTGTGCATTGGACCTCTGGTTTTAAATAATGCTTTTATCTCCTCTCAATATCTGGGTTAACATCTCTGGACAAATCAAAATACATCAAGATGAATATAATTGTCTTTATACTCAAAAGGTAGTATGTGCTTCTATTGACAGCAGTGGCCAAGTGAAGGGAGAGTAAGCTATTGTTCACAACCTAAGATTAAGAGTTGTTGTAGGATTTTTTAAATGATGCACCATATCCTTCTGCCCTCAGGCTAATCAACAAGAGCCCAAATAGTAACTAAACAAATAATCCCAAAATGTTCTATGTATCAAAGAGTAACCTAGCTTTTAGGGAGAATAAACATAAATAATGAGACTTCTTATTTCCTTCACTTAAATAAAAAAATATAAATTAATGTAAAATCTACAAATATTCACCATTACTTTAAAGCTATAATGTATAGCCCAAAGATAATTTAACATATAGCATTTGGGACTTCCAGTCAATGTGACAGCATAGGTAAATGCAAGTCTTGAATCCTCTCACAACCACATCAAAATTATAGCTGAACTACAGAACAACCATCATTTAGAACCACCTAAAATCTATCTGCATGAAAGTCCTACAACTATGGAATTAAAGAAGAAACTACATCAAGTCTGGTAAGGGGGCAGAGATTCAAAACAGGCTGGCCCCACACCCAGGTGTGGCAGTTTATAATCAAGAAGGATATCTCAGCTGCAGAGGTCCCCTCTGAGGAGCAAGCGATCCAAGCCCCACTCCAGGCCATCCAGTCCAGAGTTCAGTGCTGGGAAGAGAAGTTCCCATAACTTCTAGCTGTAAAATCCAGCTGGGATTGTGGCTGAGGATGACAGAGGGCGGCTGGAGTCCCAGGCAGTTCCTCTTAAAGAGCCCATGCACAGACTTAACTCAGACTCACTCCATCTGAGCTCCAGCACTTGGGGCAGCAGTTTGAAAGGAACCAAGGACACACAGGGAAGAACTAAACTGTCTGGCATCAGGGGAGACCTGAGTGGGGGGCAGTTTTCTGCCAGACAGAATTGATGGCAGAGGCCATTATTCCTTTTCTGAGACATCTCCTCCCCACAGAGCTGGCAGGCAAGCACCATATCTGAGTCTCCATCAACCTGGCTCCAATTGTCTGCCCTGCCCTGGTAATTCCTTGAGGCCCCACTCTACCCAACTTGCAGGCCCAACCAAGCTGTTCCAGTGACTTTTCCATACAAATGGACTGTCTTGACTCATGTTTCAGACCTTTGTAAAATCTCTCAAATAAGCAGCATCTGGCCTCAGCATGCCCCCACACCTCTCATTAAGTGGCCCCAAGCCTGGCACTAGCAGCAGCCAACCTTGGTTCACAGCTAGACCTCTCCTGGACACCTCCAAGCCCATCACAAGTAGCAGTCATCTGAAGACCACTTTGTAGTTCATGCAGGTGGCCCTGTACAGAACACAGGTGGCAGCTGACCTTGGTCTGCACCTCCCAGGAAGTCCCCAGAGGCAGCACACCTAGAGGACACATAGAAGCACCACCCAACTGTTGTTGTAGGTGGCAGGAACGGCACCAGCTGTTAGACTGGTGGGGTCAGACTGGACTTGGGTTCAGCAACCTGGGTACTTGAGTTCTGGCTACAAAAGAATTTATTTAGAAAATCACATAGGTAGAAGTAATTCATAAAAGAAATAGGCTGAGCAAATTAGTTATAGAGGTAAAGGAAGGGAAGGGCCCGTGGAGCTTGGGAGTAAGGAAGGCAATGATAATGTGCCTGTGGGGAGGGGGAGTGTAGGAGAAAGGAGAAGGGAAAGATGCGGGCCTGCGCCCAGGACGGAGAATGCACTGGGTCCTCTGCCCTAAGGGTTTTCAGGGTGGAGATTTTAGTGGAGGTCCCAGGGAAGATCTCAGTAGAGTATTCAGCAGCTTTCCAGGTGTGTCCTTTCAGGGTCCCAGGGCAGGGGGGTTATTATCCAATGCAGTTGGTCCTGAAGTCAGCCATGGGGTTCCTTGTCTGTTTTTTTGTTTGTTTGTTTGTTTGTTTGTTTGTTTGTTTTTTGGGTTTTTTTAAGTGGAAAGATCTTTTCTTTTCTTTTTCTTTTTTTTTACTTTTTTTTTTATTGTTTTAAGTATTACAAATAGTAGTACATATGTCTCCTTTTTTTTTTCCCCATTGATCTCCCCCCCAACCTAACCTACCCCCCAGGACATGCCTTCACCTGCCCACCCTCCCCCCCCGCCCCAGTGTCTTATATCCATTGGTTGTGCTTATATGCATGCGTACAAGTCCTTCGGTTGGTCTCTTACAGCCCCCCTCGCCCAACCTCCCCTGTCTTCCCAATGTAGCTTGACAGTCTGTTCATTGCTTCTTTGCCTCTGTATCTTTTTCCCACCATTTCTTTCCTTTAAAAAGTTTTGCCTTTGCAGACTAGAAATAAACATATTATAACAAAACAAGACAAAACAAAAAAAATGTTTGAGTCCCAATTTCAATGTCCAACAGTTCCTTATGTGTACATGTCAGCAGTGATAGCTGGATGGTGGGCACATGGTGGCAATGCAGGTCCGACCCTCTCTGGTTTGGTCCTAGGCAACCTGCAGCGGTGCACAGCTGCTGACTGCTCGAGTGGCAAGGCGTTGTCAGCGTCTTCCATCTCTGGACTGTTTTTTCCTCTTGTCTTCGTGGTTGGAGCACTCCTGTCAATTCCTCTCTGTTGCAGGAATCCATCTGGTCTTGGGGTTGTTTTCTGAAAATATACAAATATATTCTCGACCACAAGTTAATAAAGGAATCTTTTCTATATAATTGATTTGGGATCCTTTTTATTTTTGTTCAAACGACTTTCCTTTGTCTTATTTAGACACCATGTGTGTTTTTAATGGCCGTCTTGCTGTTAGCATTGCAAATGAAACTTAATTTGGTAAAGTAAAAATTTTCTAGATGTAATTTACTTATAGGATATTTTTCCTTACGTGATATTGCCCTACTATCCCCCCCCTTTTTTTTTATTCATGGAGGTTTTTGTAAATTTTATAATGCAGTCTTGATAACTTTAAATTTAAAATTTTTTTTCCCCCACACATATGACTGCTTTAGGTTCATTGCATATTCAGGAATTTTACCATGAGATGAACTACCAATAGAAATTTTAGTTATTACTTTAAGAACAGCTTTTTGTCCAGTACAATTAACTTTACTTGAATATTCACTTATTTCAATTAGCTTATTTAAATTAATCTGAAAACTCGATTACTATTTTACTGTCAAATTTAATACTCTACCAACAATCTTAGTTTACCCTGTAAATATTAGTGGGAAGGATTATGTGCATTCTTGAGTGGGCCCTGAGCATTCCAGATGCTCGGCTGAATTTAGATATAGGGCAACTGCTGTCGGCCTAGTCTCTTGTCTGTTACCTGGGTCCCGATCTGAGTTGGGCCAAGTCTCTGTCTGTCACCTGTATCTCGATGTGAGCTGGGCCAGGTCTCTTTCTGTTGCCTGGGTCCCATTCTGAGCTGGGTGTGGGAAGCGCGAAGCAGCCATGGGGGCAGGAGACCTCCTTCAGAAGGGATGAGGGTTCAAGCCCCTGCAATGTTGGGGGGGTGAGGGTCTGTGCCCCACTTCTGTTGCCCCCCCAAGTTCTCTCCTGTTGGCCCCTCTGCGACTGTGCCTGTCTTAGGTTGTTCCTTCCTTGAGGAATCTTACCCGTCTCTGGCTAACCAGCCATCCTCCGGGGCCAAGCAGGGTGGTGTGAGGTTCAGTTCTGTCTCCTTGGTAGTCTATGCCCCCGTGGCCTCCACACCCAGCACCCGCCTTGGGAACCCCTGGCCTGCTGGCAGGGTCTCCTTGTCTGTTTTTTTTTGTGTTTTATTTTTTGCTTTTTGTGGCCTGGAGCTAAAATACAACTGAGGCCTAGATGTTATCTCTGGAAAGGAAAGGTCAGAGTGTCCAAGCCATAGTTAAAAAAAGAAAAGAAAATGCATATTTGCATACATGACTCAGTGGGGTTGGCCATATAAATGATATGTAAATAAAGTATAAATGACAGGCAAGAACAGATGTATCAATATGGTTTTTAAAATAAATTATGCTTTATATCATTTTGAACTTTTTCTTTAGAAACTAGCTCCCCTGAACAAAATGCATGAATAGATAAATTATCACTAAGATACATGTAATTTTTGTCCCTGTGATGCTCTGTGAACCAAAATCTGTTTTTTACATATCATAATTCCTTGAGTTTTTTGGGGGGAAAAAGAAAAATATACAATGAAAGCCATATTTAATTAGATTGGAAAAGAACACATTTCTTGTAGTTTAGCACTATAATTGTAATTTTGATAGTATGTCCCTGAGATTTTACTTCAAAAATAGCCATCTAGGAGTCTGTCTCAAGACATTAATACATACAAGTACTCATAATAATTAATACAAAAATGTAATGTCTGAAATTTTAAATCAAGTTAATTAATGTATTCCCTTTTAAAAAATGAGTCTTTATATTGTGCCACAAAATGGCACTATGAGTACAATAGTTAACATTAAAACTAAAAACAAAATTAAATGCAAAACTCAAACACATTCCCTTAAGGATAAGTAAGAGAGAAAAATATAACCAGATGAAGGTGACATCAAGTAAAATTTTGAGCATCCTGGTGAAAATAAAGACTGCTACATTATTTCAGATATAAATAAAAGTATGTGCAGTTTCTCACCTACTACAGTTTTTTAAAACAACTGAACCTTTGAGGGGAAGAAGGACACTTCCAGAGGAACCACCTGTGCAGGTGCTGTGGTGAGCTCTGGGCATTCAGGAGGGAACAAAACAGACATGTTTCCTGCCCTATGGAATTTACATGAATGAGACAGACAAGAATTGAGACTATACAATATTACAAATCACAGTGAAAAAACCAAGTGCCTACTTTACATTAGGACCTACACACCACCAGTTCCCAAAAGTAAATGCACAGAACCTTTTTGTTGTTGGTTTTAATTTTTTATTGTTAATTAATATGAAAGGTAACAAAAATAAATGACATGAAAGTTTAATAAAACTTACCTAGGTCTCATAATCATTGTCTCTGGGCTATATAGTTCCTGACTTCTTTTTCTTAAGTCGTATTGAAGCCATAGTGTTTACTTCATACTGAAAAAAAAAAAATTGTGAAAAATAATAATCAAAGATGGCTTCCATATATATTTAACCCCAGTGATGGTTTCACACAGAATGTATGGCCCTTGACCCAGCCAACATGAAAAATATAAATGGATATATGTAGTATGGTTGCAATATTCAATTTGGTTTTTAACCACCAGTTCCAGGCTCCATAAAATCAATTCAGCGGAGACAGCTATTGATCATAAAATCTCCTAAAGCAAAGAAATCAACTCTATCCATTTCTCCTCATATTGCCAACAGCTCCTCAAGGTCAGGGAGCATGTCTACTTCATTCTGTCAATCTTCCTTAGGTCTAGGACAAGCCTGTCCACAAAGGGGGCCCTTCCAGGTGCCCTTGAGAGAAGAGATTAAAGTTTCAGTGAGTTATTTTGCCTAAAAGTAAATTTGGCATCTTGAAACAGTGAATAGATAAATCTGTCTGATAAAAAAAAAATGCACATGAGAAAGGAGAGATGAGATTAGAATTGTGCGTTGGTTGGGGCAGCCTGAGGAAGGCCTGGAAAACCAGGTCAGACAACTGGATCTCTGTAGAAAATAAAAAGGTGTTAAAAGAAAATCTAGATGCATATCTCCTCCTTATGTCAGAGGGGGCTACAAGGAGCTTGTGAGGGAAGAGAGATGGAATTTAAGAAAAGCTACCAGTATATGATTAAAGAAAGTAGAAAGGGATGAGGGCCAGGAGTTTAATGGTAATGAACTTATTAATAACTAACAAAAGGAAGGAATATGAGGAAGTAGAGGGAACCAAAGAACACTCCAAGGTTCCCGTTCATTTGTTCTGAAAGAATTGTAATGCTTAGTAATAAAAGGGGACCTCAAGGAAATCAGCAAATGAGTCAATTATGTTTGTTTTTAAACATGTTGAGCTTGACTTGACACTAAAGATATAAATGAAAATATTGAATCAATAGTTTGATATTTATTTAGAACTTAAAAACTGCCTCTTTTCTTAAAATTAGTGAATTCACTTCATTAAATTCAAAATAACGTGATACAATTGTTTTTGTTTTTAATGACAGCAATATAAAAGCCCACTAAAATAGGGAAATAAGCATTACCAAATATCAGTGAGTTAATTAGGAAAAATTAAAAATTTAGAGCTAGAGCTGAAAAGTGAGGATGGTCTAGATTAGAACTATATATGCAATGGCCATTTGAATACAAATATGTTTGAGTGCCTGCCTTGGGCCAGGCCTGTGATTGGGGCAAAGTATATAGGAGCAACAATAGAGAACCTAGAATGCTATTAAGAAGTGGTATGGGGGAAAAATCAGAGCCCAGAGGATTTGTCTTGAAGTTACATTTGCATAAGAACACTGGTTTTATTTAGACTGAAAGTTTTTTTAAGTGAGTTGGAGGTAGGCCTAAAGGAGGTAACAGGAAGTATAAAGCTCCCCTCCTGAAATCATTCCTTGCCCCTGACAATGGTGCTAAGCAAAAGAGACATAACCTCTGCCCTCATGGAGCTTACAGTTTAGTCTAGAAAAAATATTATTTTTTGAGAAAAGGAAAAAGAGAAGATACTGAAAAAACACAATTCAAATGGGGTGGAGGACATAATTTATATCCTATCTAATAAAGAGGGAATATGCTAATTGACAATCACACCCTCACAAAGATGGTGGCACCCACAGCCAATAAGGAGGGAATATGCTAATTAACTGTCACATCCTCAAAGATGGCGGCGCCCAGTCCCCTCACCCCTGCCGGGGTGGTAGGCACACAGCACGGCCGGACCCGCCCCAAGCTGGACCTGCTCCATGCTTCTGCCTCTGGAGTTCCCAAGTCCCCTCAGCACCCCCAGCTGCCCAGGGCTGGCCCGAGGTGCAGGAAAGTCTTGGATGTCAGCTGTCCAGCTGCTCAGGGCTGGCCCAAGGGACAACCAAACCACTGAACAAACAGGCTGTGTGGGGCAACCAGGCCAGCAGGGGGATTAGTGAGGGACGACCAAATGACTAAACAAACAGGCTGCATGGGGTGACCAGGCTGGCAGGGGTGTTAATGAAGGATGACCAAACAACTGAACAGCAGGCTGCGTGGGGCGACCAAGTTAGTGGGGGGGCTGTGAGGGGCAACCAGGCTGGCGGGGGGGGCAGTTGGGGGCGACCAGGCAGGCAGGCAGGTGAGTGATTAGGAACCAGTGGTCCAGGATTGTGAGAGAAATGTCCCAGATTGGAGAGGGTGCAGGCTGGGCTGAGGGGACACCCCCCACCCATGCATGAATTTTGTGCTCCGGGCCTCCAGTGTATGTATAAAAGCTCAAGCTACTGGACCACCAGATAACCAGCCAGTCACTATGATGCACACTGACCACCAGAGGGCAGATGCTCAATGCAGGAGCTGCCCCCTGGTGGCCAGTGCACTCCCACAACAGGAACGCCACTCAGCTGACCCATGGGCTCCAGATGCCAGGCTCATGGCTGGCTGGCGAGCGCAGCTGCAGCAGCACGAGCCTCTCCCACAGACACTTCCCTGGGTGCCCCTCCCCCATCTGGGCCAGGACTAAGTGGGCACAAGCCTGTGGCCGCTTCTCCCACACTACTGTGGCTGTGCAGTCATTGGTGCACCAGTATCACCCTTGGACGGGTGCGAAAGAAACCACAGCAAAACAGCAGCAAGCCTGCTGAGTGGCAGCGGCGGCAGGTGCAGCGGGACCAGGATGAGCAGGAGTGGCATGGCACCCGGCCCGGGCTCCGGCTCCTCCCCAGCCTCCTGCTGCTTCAAACACTACTTTGTGTTGTACAGAATTGACATGGACAGCTGGCTAGAGCCCAAGGAGCTGGTGGGTAAGACCTGGCTTCAGCAGCGCGGTGGTCCACTGATCTCCACAGGCCAGGCCAAGGGACCCCACTGGTGCACAAATCCATGCACCAGGCCTCTTGTTTAGATTACGAAAATCAAGGAAGGCCTTCTGAATAAGTGACATTTGAGCAAGAGACTGAAGAATGGGTTTGAATGAGACCAGAAAAAGATTTGCAGACGGAGAGAATGGCATGTGCCAAAGCCTTGAAGCAGAAAAGGATAAGAGGCCACGTGGTCAGTTCAGAACAAGCAAAGGGGACAGGGCATAAACTTAGGTTGAAGTACCAGATATTTTACAAATGAGGAAACTGACGCTCAAAGAGGTTAAGTAACATACCCAAGCTTGCCCAACTGGAAGCTGAACCCAGGTCAGTGTGCCTCAAAACTTATACTCCTAACTAGTCCAATAGACTCCTCAGACCTTCCAATCTTAAGAGTCACCTGCGGTGCTTATTAACAATCAGAATCCTAGGCCTTAGCCCAAAACTTCGGAATCCCATAAGAAGAAAGGTCACTTAGAGAAGATATATTCACATTGGGTAATTTAAGGAGAGTTTAATGAAGAAACTATATTCCTTTCCTGGGGTTACCATAACAAAGCATCATAATTATACTGGGTAGCATAATCAACAGAAAGTTATTGACTCACAGTTCTGGAAGCTAGAAGGGATAGGGTCCTTCTAAGGACTAAGAGGGAGAATCTGTTCCATGCCTCTCTCTAAGCTTTTGGAGTTTGCTGGCAAGTTTTGACATTCCTTGGCTTATAGATGAATCACTGGAATCTACCCCTTCATCTTTACATGGCATTTTGTATGCGTGTGTGTGTGTGTGTGTGTGTGTGTGTCCCCAAATTTTCCCTTTTTTATAAGGACACCAGTAATGTTGGAAGAAGGCCCACCCTAGTAAATTAGTCTTAACTTGATCATCTGTAAAGACCCTGTTTCCAAAGACCTTCCAAATTTCTGAAAGTTATAGTCAGAGGCTCTGAGGTTAAAATTCCAACAACTTTGGAAGACACGATTCAACCCATAACCAGGGCTATTTGCAGAGATGTGGGCAGGGAAAGCACAAGGGACCATGCAGTCCCCAGGTTAGCAACAGTGATTTCCCATCACCATTCATTGTGGCCTACCGGGACAAAGCTGGGGGTGTAAATACCACCCCCATCAACCTCCTGCTAGGGCTAAAGCCAACCAGAAGCCAGAATGCAGAGGAGCCCACTGAAGTGTTTCAAGAAGTCATCCTCTCCAGATGTGGAGCAGGATGAAGAGTCAAAAGTGGATCCAGAGGAGCAAGCAAGGTATCTAGCCAGAAGACCCTGAAGACATTTAAAATCAAAGCCCAGAAAATTCTTGTGTTCAGATCCAGTTTAGGAAATGTTTTCCACATTAAAATGGTTAGAAAGACAAGGTCATGAACATCAGTGAGTCCTACTCACATAGTAGTATTTTTTTCATTTTTTTAAAACAAATATGAAGAAATTTGAACTTAATAAGAAACACATCTATTAATTTAATTGGAAGTGAAAAAGCATTTTTATACTTTAAAAACTTGCAGCTTGAAAATAACATCCCAACTTTTGAACCTTAAGACCAGGTGACTTGAGAGATGAAGAAGAGTCAGTTATCACAACAGAACTAAACCAGCCATGGCTGTTCATTGCTGGTGACAGAAGTCTCATGTCTCTGTGACACTGTGCTCACAGAAAGTGCCAGTTAATTGAGAAAGAAGACTGGAGAATTGAGCCCCAAAGCTCACATGTGAACACACACCATATGCACAGCACCACACTAAGAGAGCAGGAGGAAGACTAGGACAATGTGTATCTTCCACAAGGAGGAAAACTCTTACCACAGTTTCCTGTGCTTCCTCTGCTTTAGTACCAGACACTCACCGACTGAACCAAAGATGGCAACTGTGAGTTCAGCCCCATCATTCTGTCAATTAATATGGGTTGTTTTTCTAGAATACAGGATTACTACATTATGAAATGCTAATTGTTTTTGCTATCTTGCATGACCTGCCTGGAAGATGAGATGCAAATTGAGACATAATACAATTATGGCTGCTCTCACCCTGTTCAAATGTATTTTTCTTTTCCAACAGGCTCAGGAAAATGGCCTTTATTTTATTTAATTTCCATCTTCCTACCTCTTGCAGCTTAGGGAGTCTACCCTAGAGAAATGCCTATTATCATATGATACTGGGGCTTCTTGTTGCAAATAAAAATATCAGAACTTTTTACCCAAATAAGTCTTGTCTTTCTAAATAATTACCTTGGGAGGCCATTTAGTCACATGACTGCATTTTTACATCAGTGAACTCTCGTTAAAATACCATATCAAGACAGACTCTAAAAGAGAAAAAATGCACCATCCAAGGAGGATGACCTCAGTGTGGGAAAGTACAAAGGCAGGGCTGTCGCTGCCCTGATAACCATGGAGAGTTTGCAGAGGTAGACACGTCTTCTTCGCCACAAGCTGTTAAAACCTCCTCTATTCCCTTCTGTAACTGCCCAGCCTGCTTCAGGCCCATTATCTTACCAGGACAGAATGAAATACATTACTAATGGAAGTATTTGCAAAAAAGAAAGAGGAAGGTGGGGAGCAGGAGGAGAGGGAAGGGAGGGGAGGGGAGAAGAGGAGAAGGAAGGGAAGGGGAGAGGAGGGGAGGGGAGGGGAGAGGAGGGGGAGGGGAAGAAAGGGGAGGGGAGGGGAGGGGAGGGGAAGGGAAGGGAAGGGAGATAAAAAAAATGTATTTTCACAAAGTATGTGAAAAATCTTCTGTCAGTAAGACATTAAGCAGAGTGTGAAGTTATGATAGTAAATACTGAAGTTGCTGAAGTGTTCAACCACAGGAGATTAATTAAATAATTTATGGACCATCCATAAAATGGAATAATTTAAAGTTATGGTAAAGACCTATTTCCATTGACATGGAAAGTTGTTAGATGAGAAAAGAAGGTTAAACCTAAATGTATAATGTGATCTCATTTTTTAAATATGTATGTTTGTAGGTATTTGTGAATATGTGTACGTATACAGAGAGAAAGAGACAAGGAGAAAAAAAGAAGGAAAGATTCTCATTAAACACCAAGATGTAAATGAATATTTTTGAGAGGCAAAATTATACCTTTTTAGTTATTTCTATTTTCTAAGTTTTCCACACACAAAAAAAAATATGACTTTCGATGTGTAAAAAGTAAAGAAGGCTGTCATAGGGAAAACTGAGTAGCTGTGGCTGGAGATTATCATGCAATTTACTTTTTTTCCCCACTATGTCTTTTTTTAAAAGCTGGCAATGTTATGCCATAGATATAGTGATAAGATTTGTACACAGATCTCCAGAGTCTACATCTACTGTTCTTTTAAAATCATTAGTCCTTGCATCTCCAACATGTATTAAGTGAAAAATGAAGACACAGAAAATGTATGGAATATGCAACCAAGTTTACAAAAGAAAGGAAAATAGAGAAGATACATCTGATTGGCTTATATATGCATAAAAATTATCTGAAAGGACAAATAAAAAAATTTATAACAGTGATTACATATGGGAAATAGCAACTGAGCTGATGGGAGACAGAAATAAACTGCTTTATATGTTTTGATCTTTGAAACGTGTTTATGTAGATCAGGTGTGTTATATGCCCTTGAGTTGGCTCTGACTCCTGGCAACCCTATGAATGAGTGATGGCCACAATGTCCTGTCCTCGGCAGTCCTGCTCAGCCCCTGTAGACTCATGCCTATGGCTGTTTTTATGGACTCAATCCACCTTATATATGGTCTTCCCCTTTTCCTGCTGCCTTCTATTTTTCCCAGCATTATTGTCTTTTCCAAAGAACCCTGTCTTCTCATAATGTGCCCAAAGCAGGGTGGCTTCGGTTTTGTCATTTTTGTCTCCAGTGCTATTTCAGACTTAATTTGCTCTATGACCCATTTGTTTGTCTTTCTGGTGGTCCAGAGTATCTCTGGCACTCTCTTTCAATACCATATTTCATATAAATCAATTTTTCCCTATCAGCCTTCTTCACTGTCCGATTTTCACATCCATACATTGTAATTGGGAACACAGGAGTGTGGATGATTTTAACTTTGATCTTTAATGACACATCTTTGCCCTTAATGACCTTTAATTCTTTCACAGCTGCCCTTGTGAGTTCCAGCCTTTTCTTGATTTCTTGGCTATAATGTCTATTTGAATTGATAGGAGCCAGGATAAACAAAATCTTTAACAATTTGATATCTTCACAGTCTATCTTCTACAGTTAGGATTTGTGTCTTGATGTTCCATACAGTCCTGCTTTTGCACTTTCTTCTCTCACTTTCACCAGAAATCATTTCAAATCATTGCTACTGTTTGCCAGTAAGATACTGTCATCTTAGCTTGTTGATATTTATTCCACCAATGTTCACTCCTCCTTCCTCTGAGCCTAGCCCAATCTTTTATATATGTTTTTTGCACAAATTAAACAAATGCAGAGATAAAAATGCATCCTTATTGGACACCTCTGCCAATAGGAAACCACCTGTCTCCATATTCTGTCCTGACAGTGGCTTCCTATGCACAACACAGTTTATGCATCACAACAAACCAGTGCTGAGGCACCCCCATTTCTCTGAGAGCAACCCATAGCTTTTCATAATCCACAGTCAAAGGCCTTACAGTAGTCTTTAAACATAGATTAATCTTCTAAAATTCTGGAGTCTCAGTCCCCATTCCATGTTTGCAATTAGTTCTCAAGTGCTTCTTCCTTTTCTGAATCCAGCTTAAATATCTGGCATTCTTGCTCCATATAAGGTAAAAATCTTTGTTGCATTACCTTGAGTATCACTTTACTTGCATGGGAAATGAGAGTCATGGTCCTATAGTTACTACACTCCTTCATATCTCCTTTCTTAAAAATTGGTATATATATTGAATATTTCCAGTCTGTAGGCCATTGTTTTGTTTTCCATATTTGTTGACATATTCTTGCTAGGATTTTGAAAGAGTATCATGGCTTGAAATAGTTCAATGTGTGTTCCATCTACCTCTGGTGATTGATTTCTTCCCAGTACTTTGAGGGCAGCTTTCACTCCAGTTTCTAGAATTACAGGTTCTTTCTCATAGGAATCTTCCTCAAAGGTGCTGTCATCCTTTTGTCTCTTCTGTATAGATTTATATTATGCTATTTTCACCTTTTATTCTCTCCTGATCAGATAATGTGCTTCCTTGTTAGCCGTTCAGCATTCCTAGTCTGGGCTTGAATTTCTCTTTTATTTCTTGAATCTTTAGTAGAGATCTCCTGTTTTTCCTTTTTTGTTGTTTCCTTTTATCTTCTTACCCTGACTAGTAAGAAGAACTATTGTAATAGTTCTTTTTATCTCTACATGATAATTGTAGAAAAACTGCATTTATGACTTTAACCCTGCTTTTATCACTTTTTACTTTTACTTCTCACTTATCTCTAATAAGTTTTAGTGTTTCTCTTTCATTCATCTTGATTTTTCTTTTCCTTTTTCAATTCCTACTTCTGGATTGTCTTTCCACATTCTTCCCTAATAGTACAGTATTCCTAGTTTCAGTCCACAGTTCTGGTTCTCGGTCAATTAAGTTTAACAGATGGACTTAAATCCTTCGGGAATGTTATTTACATTATGTTTTGGCGCTGCAATTATTTTAGCACTCATTTCCAGCTTTACTCTAATGTTTGATATTAATAGCTTGCAGTCAATACCAATTTGCCCCTAGCCTTTGCAGAGAGAATACGGTTTTTCCATCTCCTGATTCCAATTAAATAGTTTACTTGAGTTCTGTTTTGGCTATCTGGTGACGTTCATGTATACAGTCAACTGGTTGTCTGAAGCATGTGTTTGCAATAGACGAGTTGTTAACTTCATAAAAATTCACAAGCCAATCTCCTCCTTCATTTCTGACCACTAGTCCAAATTTTCCAACATTTGATTCTGCTTTATTCCCTAACTTTGCATTCCAATCACCTATAATGTCCTGTTTTGGTGTGTAATCAATGTTTGCATAGATACTTAAAAAATTCATAGATACATAAAAAAATTCAATTTTGTCTTCCTCCTCTCTAGTTGGAGCATAGACTTGAATAATGTTATGTTAGAGGTTTAACCAGAAGTCTGATTGATATTATTTGGTCCAACCTTACATTGTGGCTCCTGCCCGTGCTACATCTTGCCTCAGTATTAAAGCCATTCCATGTCTTCTGAGCTTGTCATTTCCAGAGTAAAACACTGCAGATGTACCATTCCAGTCATTTTAGTTTGCTAACACCAAGCACTACAACGTTTACATGTTCCATTTCTTACTTTTATTGAATTTATTGGGGTGACATTGGTTAACAAAACCATACAGGTTTCAAGTGTACAACTCAACAAAACATCATCTGTACACCGCATCATGTACCCATCACCCAAAGTAAAGTCTCTTTCCAGCCTCATTTATCCTGCTTTTCCCTTTTCCACCTCTCTCTCCCCCCTTTCCTTATAGCTATTATTTTTTGCTTAATTCCTTCACCTTTTTTTCACCAGCCCCCCAGTGCTCTTCCCCTTGAAAACTGTCAGTCTGTTCTATGTATCTATGCTTCTGTTTCTATTTTATTTGTCAGCTTATTTTGTTCATTAGATTCTACATATAAGTGATATCATGTGGTACTTGTCTTTTTCTGATTGGCTTATTTCACTGCACATATTTTTCAGGTACATTCATGCTGTCACAAAAGTAAGATTTCTTTCTTTTTTACAGCTGAGTAGTGTTCCATTGTGTAGAAGTAGCACTGCTTTTTTATCCACTCATCTACTGATCTGGTCTGTTCCAGATCTTAACTATCTATAATAATAAAAGCTATAATAATAATATGCTAATTAGACTGGACAGATGGACGTCCAGCCGAATGTCCTTCCGGACGAAGCCGCCATGCCGGGGGCTGAGGCAGAGGCAGTTAGGGATGATCAGGCAGGCAAGCAGAAGGGTTAGGGGCAATCAGACAGGCAGGAGAGCAGTTAGGGGCAATCAGGCAGGAAGGCAGGTGAGTGAGCAGGAGCCAGAGGTTCCAGATCATGAGAGGGATGTCCAACTGCTGGTTGAGGCTGAGGGGTTCCTGATTGCGAGAGGGTGCAGGCCAGACTGAATGACTCTGCGCCCCCCCATGCACAAATTTCGTGTACCAGGCCTCTAGTTGTAAATAATGTTGCAGTGAACATAAGGGTGCATATATTTTTTCAAATTTGTGTTTTGGATTTCTTTGGATATATTCCCAGAAATGGAATCACTGGGTAAAAAGGCAGTTCCATTTTTAATTTTTTTAGGTAATTCCATATTGCTTTCCACAATTATTGCACCAGTCTGCATTCTTACCAACAGATCACAAGGGTTGTTTTTTTAACACATTCTTGCCAGCACTTGTTATTGGTTGATTTATTTATGTAGCCATTCAGACATGTGTGAGGTGATATCTCATTGTGTTTTTAATTTGCATCGCTTTGAAGATTAATGAGGTTGAACATCTTTTCTTGGTTTACAATTTCCAGTTACCTTGGTCATGTTTCTTACAGTCCAAGTTCCAATTGCATGCATTGTGCAGCATTGTGCCTTCCTTTTGCCTTTGTGCACATCAGCTGCCAGAGGTCCTTCCCATGTGAGTCTAGTTGTGTCATTAACAGCAGTGCTATCATACCCACTCTCTGCTCTTCCCAGCAACTGTAGGAGTACCTTACGACCTGGGAGTCTCATTTTTCAGCAAAAGCTCAGATTTCTTTTTGGACTGTCTCACATAGGATTTTCAATGAGAGAGAGAGAATAAGAAAAGAAAATGCAGTAGTGGTTCACCATTGCCTTCTGCTGCCCAGTGTGTGGATCCAAACCACATGTGCTCAGATCTGTGGTGACACAATCACCAAATGCCTGTGAACTGTGAATATATTACCTAATTCAAAACAAAACTTTTACTCTTTTGTGCTTCTCAATGACTTATCTTTTTACCTTATTTCCCCAGAATTGTGCTTAAGTGATTGGCTTGGTTGTTTATTCTTGATTAATTATATTCAAATATCCATCTGCACGAGTTCTTTTTTTTATTATTTCTACTTGGTCTCCTTTTAAAGGTTTAAGGTTAAGATTATCTGAATAGAAGGGGACAGTATCACCACCTTAGCAACTGAATGGGACTAAATATTTTCACCCTATGCTTCTTAATGTCAGATTTAACAAGAAGGTCAAATAAAAAATAAAGCACAGTTGAGGGATTGCTGCTAATAGGAGTGTAGAAGGCACATGTTCTCTCCCATTGTTCTATTTTGGATCCAATATCAACTGCTCTTGGATCATAACATTGCCTCTATTGTTTCCCCATTAACACAGTGCACCCAATGGGAACATCTGCCCAACACTAATGAGCTATTCACGGGAGAAACAAGAACAGGGTACCAGGAGCCAAGGCAAAACAATTAGAGGGAAAAGAAGACTGTTGGCTCCTGACCTAAACTGAATGGCTTTTAAGAGACAGAACCAGATTTTCAATTATGTAATCCCTTTATTTCTCATTTTCTTTAAAACTTAAAAGTCAAATTCCCCTTTTGAGTGCTAAGAGCCAGATCTGACATTATTGTGTCTGTGAAACTGGCTGGACTGAAGTCAGAAGAGATGCCTTATTCAACCCAGATCAATGTAAAGTATTTTCCCCTTTTTGTTCTCATCCACTGTTCGGAAGAATTAGTTAATAACAACTATCTTCCTTCCTTTGCATTTTATTTTTCTTTCCAAACAGTATTCTAAGAGAAATTTAGTTTTTCTTTACTAAGAAAAAGAACTGTTTGAGGCATGAACATCTGAGATAAGAGGAAGTCTACTTAACCCCACTTTTGCAAAACTTGACTTTGAGATTCCTTTAATATACTCTTCTCTTTCTTACATTTTAATGTTTACATTTCAATAATAGAAGAGACTTTTCTTCTCATTCATTTTCCCTTTGCCCTTCCTTCTCCTCCTACTCCCAGCCTATGCACTTAGCTTATGCCAACCTAAGTCTGCCTCTTCAAAGTCAAATTCCCCAGTTGCATCAGCTCACTCTAACCTTGCTCCTCTCTAATTTTCTGCAACTTTTCTGTTTATGTTACTCAACCTGGCATTCAAGCCCACATTGTCTTACCTTTCATTGACAAGAAATCTAATAAACAGACTACATTGTTTCCCTACACAGAGAATTAAGGTCCATCTGTGCCCAGAGGTTCAGTTGGAATCATCAGAATCTCTGCTTCCTTCTCCATCACCCTGTCTCTGCTTTCCTTCTGTGCAGTTTCTTTCTTAGGCAAGCTCTCCCCACAAGGTGGCTTTTATAATCCTAGCAGCTGGAGGCATCATCTAAAGAAGACCAGCTTTCCCAAACTTCTAGCAGAAGTCCTGCCTAGTTCTGTGTTACATGCTTATCTCTGAAAAAGGGCTCAGGATCAGCTCCACCTAAAACCCATGCGCTGAGAAGAGGGACAGGAGGATTCCAAAAAGAAAAGAGGGATTCTGACACCAAAAGGAACAATACTGCACAGACCCCCCCCCAAAAAAAAGTGCCCTAAACTTAGCACCATTACTGCCCCCTATTTATGTGTTTACACCTTGCTTTGCCTGACTAGACAGTAAGTTCCTGAAGATCAGAGACTTTCACAATTCTTCAGCATCTGGCCTAGTATGGAATACACCATTAGTAAATACTCTATATACTAGAGGCCCAGTGCATGAAATTTGTGCACTAGGGGGTTGTCCCTCAGCCCAACCTGCACCCTCTCCAATCTGGGACCCCTCAGGGGATGTCCGATTGCCTGTTTAGGCCCTATCCCTGGGACATCCCTCTCACAATCCAGGACCGCTGGCTCCTAACCACTCACCTGCCTGCCTGCCTGCCTGATTGCCCCTAACCACTTCCCTGCCTGCCAGATTGTCATCTAACTGCTCCCCTGCTGGCCCAATCGCCCCCAACTGCCCTCCCCTGCAGGCCTGGTCACCCCCAACTGCCCTCCCCTGCAGGCCTGGTCCCCCCCCCCCGCAACTGCCCTCCCCTGCCAGCCATCTTGTGACGATTTGGGGCAGCCATATTGTGATGATGCGAGGGCATGAGGGTCAATTTGCATATTACCTCTTTATTATATAGGATATTCATTAAATAAGAAAATTCCTCTTGCTAAAAAAAAATGAGAAGCCCGTTGTAAACCTCATATATTTTGCAGAACTGGACCTCCACCAACAGTAGAGGAAATTCCCATCATTGGGGCCAATAGTGTTCAAGGGTGGGAGCCCCCCACCTGCTCCTGATTCCCTCTCTGAACATCCCAAATGTAGGTCACTCCTTATACTGTGGGGAAATTCCAGATGCTCTGTTTCCTTTTCAAGAGTCTGGAACCAGAATGAGTAAACTTCTTCTGTAATGAGCCAGATAGTACATACTTTAGGCTGTGTGCCCCATAGATCTCTATTACAGCTATTCAGTGCTGCTGTTATAGCATGCAAGCAGCTATAGACAATGCAAAAATGAATGTGCTTGACTGGGTTCCAATAAAATTATTTATGGGCGCCAAAATTTGAGTTTTACATAATTTTCACATGTCATAAAATATTGCCTTATCTCCATTTTTTTTTTCAATAATTTAAAACTAAGAAATACATTATTCTCTTGCAGGCCATACAAAAACAAGTAGGGGAGATAGAATCTGCTTGTGGGCCATAGTTCGCCAACCCTTGTGCTACAGTATTTCAATTGTTTTTTAGAAGGACTTCTTATGACTTTAGTGGAATAAGATAAAAACAAAAAGCAAATTTGGCAAGTTTAACACTTTCACTTGAAGTTTAATATTTTGAAAGGTGATAATCAGTTGTGGTTTCTATGTAATGGCACTTATTGATTGAATAAATGAAGTCTTTCAAATCTGTTGTCAGTCTAAGGGCTTACAAAAATCATTTAAACATGATCAATGGGGTATTTTAGTTGCAGCCATAGAGGCTCAGTACCAAGGAAATATCTGCATATTTAAAAGCCACATTTCCAGCATATTGAACATCAAGTTACCAGTGAACATAAGGTTAATTTACCTAACAGTTTCATTACCATTTATTCTGCCCAAATATATAGTTAATCCTTTTTTAAATTCATATATTATTTCAGTCAATGTTTTAATGTTTTCTATATTCCAAACATTGGATAATAATAGCAATAAATATTTTACTTATCCCACAAATGAATTGAAGTAGCCAAATAACATTTATATGGTGTTCTAAAATTGTTCATTGTTTTAAGGATGATTGTGTCATTTTTGTGTCATCATGTCATTTAATTCTCCTCATAACTTGGTGTGTTATCTGGGAAAGGAATATTATTATGAAAACCATTTTACTACAAGGTGGACCAGTCCTGAAGTAACAGAGGATCTTCTTACTACTCCTGCTTTGCTCTTGCCACACACCTGCCCACATTTCTTTACCTCCTGAGCTAAGAAACCAGAGGCATCTGATGAATGGTGGTGACCTAGGAAAATTCCAAAACAAAACAGCTATTCAAAAGGATATCAAATATCCCTGGTGTAGAGTATGAGCTATTACAGAACTCAGTGACTGTTGAAACACAAAGCACAAATCCTTCCTCCTAAAGAAATTCCTAGCCATCTCCCAAGAACTATCTTATTCACTATTCACCATGCCTTGCCTCAGCACTCCATCTTCATACAGAACTCTTCTCTTGGCATGGACTTGGCACTTGTATAGGGCCTGCTAGCCTCAATTCAGTGTTATTTAACAGTACCTGTGTATTCACCATATCTCCAAATAGAAGGTAATCTTTGGTCATCAGTTTAATTTCCTTGTGTCTGTGACCCTTTGTCAATATCTACTAGAGTGACAGTCTATTACAACAGTGGCCCCCAATGAACCACAACTCTCACTATTCACATGCTATGTGTTGCCCTCTCCATCCAATTAGGGTACATTGTGTAACTACCTGTAATCACAGGATACAGTGGAAATGACACTGCCAGTTCCTAGCCTAAGCCTTGAAAAGACTCAGAACTTCTATTTTTGAGCCTTTGGGAGTTCAGAGCTACTATATAAGAATTGGGCTACTCTGCAATCGATAGAGAAGCCCTGTCATCTCAGTGTCCCCAGTGAATCCAGCCCCAGCTAATGTGCAATTAAATGAGCCACATGAATGACCACCAGTAAGATGAGCAGAACTCTCCAGCTGAGCCCACGTTGCAGAAATGTAAGAAAATTAAGTTTTATTGTTTTAAACCATATGGGGGTTTATTATGCAATCATAAATAACTGAAACAGATACCTTAAAAATTCATTAAGAGTAGATTGTAAAAGAGGAAAATGCATGGGAAAAGAGAAAATAATATTTATTGAGAGCATTCTATATCCCATGCACTATCCTAAGGCATTTTTACATCCATATTTATTTTCTTAACAACCACCCTACCTGCTCTTTTACTGATGAGAAAACTGAAACTCTAATAAGTAAATTAACTTGGTCAAGATGAAACAGTTATAAAATGTAAAAACTTGGATCTAAATACAAATATTTGTGCTTGCACTAGAGTGTCATTTCCACTCCATCACACACCCTCAGTGATATTTGCAGCTAGTGGTCAGGGTACAACCATCAGCCCAGCTTCGCTATTAGTTTTCCATGGGATTTTGAGCTTCTTCCATGACCCCATAAACTCACGTTCCAGCTTCTATGCATGATACCACAAAGCTGACACTGCCCCCTCTTCCCTAAAGTCTATACCAACTCCTGGAATAGCTACAAAATTCTAGCAACCCCTGGAAAGACAGTTGCTTATCACTTCAGGGCAGTCTGGGTGCAAAAGGCCCTTGAGATCAGAAGACCAGACCTGAGACCAGATTCAATAGTCCCCCTGGGCCAAATTCCTATCTGTAAGGGTAACATCCCAGAAGCTTAGAAAAGCAAGAGGAAAAGTGATGTGACCCAGTTCAATGCATTAATACATGCCAATATCCTGGCACATCCGTGGGTATGCTGGCTCAATAAATTTGAGGGTGACACTGAATAACATACATTATTCACATGCTTCCCAATTGATTCTGAGGCACAGACAGGTTTGGTCCATTTAAAAATATAACTAATTCAGAAAATCTGTTAGTTTTTACTCCTCAGAGCATACCATACTAATAGTATTTAAAAGATGATACATTTTTAATTATGTGGATTGTCTATCTTGACATCTTTAATTCACTACATGTCATCAACCATCTTCTTTAATGCTGACTCATATAAAACTAGTTTCATAACTTTAAAAGTGAGTTTTCAAAATCTCAGTAGTTATCCTAAAACTGGTATCATTATCCCATAAAATGATAAGGTACAGTTAGGTTGTTTGAACACATATGAATGAACCTGTACTAAACTATTTTCATCTGATATAGTTCAGTGTGCCTTGCCTTCATGTTTCTCTACTTTGCTAATTATATGTAATGTATTATGACTTCCAGAGAGTGGAATCTGGTTAACATCCTTCATAAAGCTGCTCCTATGTTTGCACTAAAGTATCCATGAAACTGTAAGACAAAACCCACCACACACACTGGGATTTGAGTGGAATCAAAGCCCAAGGCATTTGAAAATGTACTGAGGAAAACCTGTTTGTTGTGCATCACACCACATACTCTGATTTGCATTCTGAAAAAGAAGCCGCTTGGGGAGAAACACACAATCAAAAATAGTTGTTTTAACATTTTTTAAAAACTTTTTTATTAAAGTATAATATAGATACAGAAAAGCTCATTGAGCCCTAACTGGTTTGGCTCAGTGGATAGAGTGTCGGCCTGTGGACTGAAAGGTCCCAGGTTCGATTCCAGTCAAGGGCATGTACCTTGGTTGCGGGCACATCCCCAGTAGGTGGTGTGCAGGTGGCAGGTGATCGATGTTTCTCTCTCATTGATGTTTCTGGCTCTCTATCCCTCTCCCTTCCTCTCTGTAAAACATAAATAAAATATATTTTAAAAAAGAAAGAAAAGAAAAGCTTATTGAATGTTCACAAACCAAACT
Organism: Corynorhinus townsendii; assembly: GCA_026230045.1. Lineage (NCBI taxonomy): Eukaryota > Metazoa > Chordata > Mammalia > Chiroptera > Vespertilionidae > Corynorhinus > Corynorhinus townsendii. The sequence continues at coordinate 141,568,050 of JAPDVU010000001.1, read as the reverse complement.
CATTTGTGTAGCCAGCACCCAGATCAACAGAGGGTGCCTTCAGGCTCCATCCCAACCTCTACCTGCCCCTACCCCCACCCCACCCAGGGTTCAAAGCTTCATTTGAAATTTTAAAGAGATGTTTTTAATCCTGGCTGTGGCTAAATGGTTAGCGTCATCCCATGCATGAAGAGATTGCCATTTAGATTCCCCATCAAGGGCACATGTCTGGGTTGCCAGCTGGATCCCCGGTGGGAGCATGCAGAAGGCAGCCAATCAATGTTACTCCCTCACATCAATGTTTCTCTCTCTCCTTATCCATTTTTCTCTCTCTAAAAATCTATAAACTACTCTTTTAAAAATATTTTTTTTATTTCCTCACCTCAGTCCCCTGACTCAGAGTCCAAAGGAATGTGCAAATGGAGACTAAGGCAGTTACACTTTGTGCTCCCTTTGGTACTTCTCTGTATGTCAAACACAATATCATACAAGGTTCCCCTCCTTCCCCCACTCCTCCAAAGCTCTGCACCCAGGCAGCGACTGCAAAAGTCACAAGTAGTGGGGAGGTAAGTATGGGTATAGAGGTGGGAGGAGATGCAAAGAGTGACTGTGACAGCTGGTGGAGTCAGCCACAGAAACACTGAATACTGGAGATTATCGTGTTTTGCAAATTATGGTGGTTAGCATATCACAGAATCAAACATTAGAGATAGATGTCATGCCAGTTGAATAAATGTCTACTTAGAAATGGGAAATTGGATTGAAAGCTTAGTGCATTAACCTGCCCTTCACTTCTCTGAAAAAGAGACCACTTTAATACATCCTTGGGCCATATCGATACATCTCTGTGGAAGATAAAGTGAGGGTGGAATAAGAAAAAGCCTACTCACCTTGTCTGATGACAAATACAGTCTGGATTCATTTCTGTGCAAAGAAAAGAAAAAAGGAAAACTAACACAAGTCTATGGGAAAAAATACAGCTTAAAGAAAAACAGAACAATTTTTGAGAGACCTGGGGGAAAAAGAGCTCTTTTTATATTTAAAATAAACTCTTTTTATATTCCAGAAGAAAATTTCCAAACTCTGATTAGCCTTCTAGGTACAGTATAAAAAGACACAGGCTCTAATGAAGAGAAATAGAACAAGGAGAGAGCAGTTTAAAAGGAGATGGCAAAATGATGAACAATTTTAAGGAAATTAAAAACACTATCATACGCAGCCCTGTTTAGGTGAATGGTTTGATAATACCTAGTTGGTTGATTATATGTATGCTCTATGACCAAACAAACCCTTTTGTAGGCATAATATTTACCCTAAAAAATGCCACAGGGATACCAGAAAACAAATTTCAAGTTAATTATATTGCATTGAATACTATAAATTTTCTAAGAGTATGTAGTGAACCCCTTTCACATCCAGTGTGGTTCAGGGTTCAGGTTCATGGTTCAGGCTCTGGAGGAGGCTGCATGCAAATGAGACTAGAAAATATTAATTTGGAAATATTGGGGGCCAGGTGGGAGCCCAACTCAAGGGGAAAAACTTCGCTTTGCTTCAGCCTAGCGATCCCTTTTATTAAGACTATGGGATCCACCCATAGCTCTAGGCAGGCAATTCCAGTAATAGCCAATCAGCAAGGATTTACATAAGATTAAAAGGTGGAGGTTGCTTTAGCTATCATTGTCTCAACTAGACAGTGGGTGGTTGGCTCTGACCTTTCAGAGCTTCAAGGTTGACCAACCTTCCCAGTTCCTTGTCCACACCTCTCTGCTGGTGAAGACAATGGGCGGCTTCCAACATATCCCCCATTGTGTTTTTTTTCCTTAAAAATTCTTGCATCTGCAGACTAGAAATAAACATATGAGAACAAAAATGAGACAAGCAATAATGGTTATGCTGAGAGGCAAATGAGTCAGTCTGTAGTAAGTTTCTTTCTGGGCCAAGTTTTTTTGAGTCCCAATTTCAATGTCCAACAGTTCCTTATGTGTACATGTCAGCAGTGATATTCCTGGGTGGTGGACAAACGGTGGCAATGCAGGTCCGACCTTCCCTGGCTTGGTCCTGGGCAACCTGCAGCGACGCACAGCTGCTGACTGCCAGCATAGCAAGGTGTCTTCACCATCTTCCATCTCTGGACTGTTTCTCCTCTTGTCTTCATGGCTGGAGCACTCCCGTCCGTTTCTCTCTGGGATCTGTTGTTGCAGGAATCCACATGGGCTTGTAGTTTTCTGGAAATATGCAAACATATTCTCGACCAACGGTTAATAAAGGAATCTTTTCTATAAATTAGACTTGGGATCCTTTTTCGTTTTTGCCCAAATGATTTTTCTTTGGCTTATTTTGACACCACGTGTGTTTTCCATGGGTGTCTTGCTGTTATCATTACAAATGAAAATTAATTTTCTAAAGTAAAAAATTTCTTGATGTAATTTACTTACAGGGAATTATTCTTACAAGATATTTTTCCACTAGCCCCCCTTTTTTGATTTAAATATTAGGAGGCTTTTGAAAATTTTACAATGCAGTCTTGATAACTTTTAATTTAATTTTTTGCATAAAAATATGACTGCTTTGGGTTCATTGCATGTTAAGCAATTTTACTATGAGATGAACTATCAATAGCAATTTTAGTTAATACTTCAGGAACAGGTTTTTGTCCAGTACAATTAAGTTTTCTTGAATATTCACTTATTTCAATTAGACAATTTAAGTAAACCTGAAATAAAGTTTATTTATTAACTTCACTTGTCCTTAGTTATGGACAATAAATGACATTAATTAGACTTCTGAAATTAATCTTTAAATATATTTACCATAAACTTTATCAGGGAGGCAAAAACAGAAATTATTTACTTCAGTGTATGAGGCCAAATATATTGACTTTCAATTACAATTCTAAGAATAAATTTCAAAAATACAAGACATAATCAATTAATAGATTCAATTCTGTCCTCTAGGTTTTTCTCAGGAGGAAGCAAACTTCCAAAATTTTAAGCTGCTATAACCCACATTTCTGGATGACAAAATAGGTTCTGCAAGGGCTTAACCAATTGATTTTAAAACGACCATGATTTTTTCTGCTCCAGGGAAGTCTGAGTAGCAAACTTGCAGGTATTCAAAAATTGTCACAGTCTTTAAAGACGGCTGCTGGTGAGAAACTGGATTACCTGTCTGCTGGGAGAAGGGTGACCACCCCTTCCTCCATTAACAAAGGGCATAGCCAGTTTTTATCTGGGCGACTTCATCTTTATAATATATTTTTCAACAGTTTTTGAGTTTCAAATCCAATTCCAATTATTTTAAGGCATTTACTTTGGATAAATTCTTTTGTAACACAATTCACTGATTTTCTTGAAGGCCTTAAAAGTTAGCTTTTTAACACCCTTCATTAACATTTTAAAAACTACTCTTTATTATGGAAATGTGAATCCTGTTGCTGGAACTAGCTTGAATTTCTTTCCTTTTGGTCAAATCCGCCATTTTTCTTAGAAAATAAAAAAACAATCTTGGGTTTTTCATTTCTGTAGCCCTTGTAAAGAGTCAAGTCCAGTTCAAGACCCATCTAATATCCAAAATCAGACTGTGCGCACATTTTGTCTTAAATTAGCTTTTCCCTTTATAAGTGCACAGATATCCCAGACACATTTCTAAATTTTTTAGGCCAGAAGACTTTTTCATGGTGAGAAAGGAGACTTTAAATTAGCATACTGGGAGAATGGCCTTCCATATTGGATTGCCACGTGTCTCCCTTCCCCCACATCCTGCTTGCTCTGGGGGAAGTTGTCAGTAACAGATCTGGCTGCATATCTTTTCATGCTTAATAGATAAAGACAGATCTTAATTTTTTTTTACTTTTTCGCTTTTCAAAGTAATTACTAGCACCCAATTTGGCCAAATTTTGCATTTCCCTGCAAGTTTTTCTATAATTTTTAAACAAAACTTCAAGTAATCTCATTGCAGGAGAGTGGATAGCCCTGCCCTCTTCTACCATCTTTGAATTTCTCCACACCAGAGGTGGTTTCAGCAGCGGAGTTTCATTTCTTATTACAGATTTTAGATTCCAAATACAAATTAAGATTTTAATTTGAACAAGAAACCATATTTCTTAAGCATGCAACCAAAAGTCTATAATAAAGCTTACTTTATAACCTAATTCTGTCCCATTAGCCTGGCTGAAAAAGACGTTTCCACCCTACTTACAGATCGCAACTTCTGCAGCTGATTGTGGGCTTTGCATGCTGTGAATTTTCCTCACCTATACGGTGATCTTTTCCCCACTTTTTGGTGTATTTTTTTTCCCCACCTTTTCAGTGAAATCTTCCTTTCTTTGCTCTAGGCGAAAATATCATCCCCTCCTGAGGTCCCACATTGAAGGTGCCAGTTTGTAGTGTCCCATGTTTGGGCTCCAGTTTGTACTGAACCCCTTTCATGTCCCACGTGGTTCAGGGTTCAGGTTCAGGGTTCGGACTCTGGAAGAGGCCGCATGCAAACAAAAGAGACTAGAAAATGTTAATTTGGAAAAATTGGGGGCCAGGCGGGAGCCCAACTCAAGGGGAAGGACTTCGCTTTGCTCCAGCCTAGCGATCCCTTTTATTAAGACTATGGGATCCACCCATAGCTCTAGGCAGGCAATTCCAGGAATAGCCAATCAGCAAGGATTTACATAAGATTAAAAGGTGGAGGTTGCTTTAGCTATCATTGTCTCAACTAGACAGTGGGTGGTTGGCTCTGATCTTTCAGAGCTTCAAGGTTGACCAGCCTTCTGAGTTCCTTGTCCACACCTCTCTGCTAGTGAAGGCAATGGGTGGCTTCCAACAAGAGTAGGTTTCAGGTGCTATAATCTATCTATATAAATAAAAATGTAAATGTTCATTTGTTCAAAATCTTAAATCTCTGAAAGTTCTTCCCTGATTGCTTTGAAATTTTGACACAATGTTGCATTCGAATACGTGCGTGTTTTTATATACCTTATACCTACTATTATATAGATGTCACACCTGTGACAGGTAAAAACATGCTTTTTTTGAAAAACAGCACCATCGGCTAATAAATGTGCCCGGTCCAACGTCTTTCCAGCAATTGAGAATTGTCAACGGCATTACACATGCCACTTTCCACAGTGCATGTCAAGCTCTGAATTTATTAGAGAATGACCAACACTGGAATGTATGCATTAATGACGCGTGCAACATGTCACATCCAAATCAAATTCGTGCATTGTTTGCAATCATATTGACCACCTGCTTTCCTTCATCTCCAGCAGAGTTATGGGAGAAATATAAATCGCACATGACTAAAGATATTTTCCGTCGAATACACAAGGAAAATTCAAATATGAACATGGATTTCACAGCAGAAATCTACAACAAAGCGTTGATAATGATTGAAGATTTGTGCTTAGAAATCGCGAACAAAGTTCTCAATCAATTGGGAATGCCATCACAGAATCAATCTGCTGCTGCTTCATTTGATGTAGAATTGGGTCGTGAACAAAATTACACTATGGGTGATCTTTTTGTCGTATGTGCAATCAAATATTCCTAAGCTAACGCTTGAGCAAAAAGGCATTTACGATCAAATAATGCAAACTGTCAATAACGGGGCTGGAGAAATCTTCTTCTTAGATGTGCCAGGAGGAACTGGTAAAACATTCCTAATTAGATTGATTCTGGCAGCAATTCAATCCCAAAATGACATAGCTTTAGTTCTTGCACCGTCCGGAATAGCTGTGACATTGCTACCAGGTGGAAGAACTGGTCATTCTGCTTTGAAATTGCCATTGAACATGCAATTTATTGAAACTCCCACGTGCAACATTTCCAAAGCATCCAGCATGACAAAATTATTGCAGAAATGCAAACTTATTGTTTGAGATGAATGCACAATGGCGCACAAAAAATCGCTCGAGGCTCTTGATCAATCATTGCAAGATTTGCATGGAAACATCAGACCATTTGGGAACGCATTAATATTGCTTGCAAGAGATTTCAGGGAAACATTACCTGTAATTCCTCGATCGACACCAGCAGACGAAATAAATGCTTGCCTAAAATACTCTACTTTGTGGCGACACGTAAAGACATTAAAATTAACTACAAATATGCGTGTCAGGCTGCAAAATGATTGATCAGCTGAGATATTCTCACATAAATTGCTGGAAATTGGGAACGGAAAGGTGCCGGTTGATCTGACCTCAGGACGAATTTTATTGCCTCATAACTTCTGCAATTTAGTGACGTCAAAAGAAGAATTGGTTGAAAAAGCATTTCCCAATATTCAAACCAATTATAAAAATCACGATTGGCTGAGTGAACGAGCTATTCTTGCAGCCAAGAACAAAGACGTCTACGAATTTAACAATATTAGTCAGTCTAACATTCAAAGCGAGGCAGTAACATACAAGTCCATCGACACTGTTGTGGAAGCAGATGAAGTGGTTAATTATCCAACAGAATTTTTGAATTCACTCGATCTGCCAGGGATGCCACCACACGTACTGCAATTGAAAATCGGCGTGCCAATTATCATGTTGCAAAATATCAACCAGCCAAAGCTTTGCAACGGCACGCGACTTGCAGTAAAAAATTAATGAGCAACATCGTAGAAGCAACAATCTTTACAGGACCTTTCAAAGGTGAAGATGTCCTCATTCCTCACATTCCTATGATTCCAACGGATATGCCATTTCAATTTAAGAGATTGCAATTACCAATTCGATTGGCGCTTGCACTCACCATCAACAAAGCTCAGGGCCAATCTTTAGAATTGTGCGGTTTAGATCTAGACAGGGATTGCTTCTCACATGGACAATTATATGTTGCGTGTTCTAGAGTTGGCAAACCAGACAATCTCTATATCTGCACAGACAATGGAACAACAAAAAATATTGTATACCCACAAGCATTGTGAAATTAAACATATTAGAAACATGTACTTTCTCTTTTCTTTCTTTTCCATTTAACCAGACTGAGCCACAGCAATGCGTGGCCGGGTACAGCCAGCAAAAAATAAAATAAAAAACTGACAACTGTGATGAGATATGTTAATTAGCTTGATTGCAGTAATCATTTCACTATGTATATCAAATCATCACGTTGTATACATTAAAAAATTAAATACATATAATTTTTTAATGTTAAGAATGTTTATAGCAGTATTGTTTGTAGTAGCCAAACTGTCCAACCATAGCCAGGATAAAGTGATGGTATATACAAACAATGGAATAGTATACAAAATTGAAAATGAGCAACTACAGCTACTCACCATAAAGCAGATGAATGCTACAAATACAACAGCTCATGGAAGAAGCCAGACAAAACTTCATATTGGTTGATTTCATGTATACAGGGTGTGGCAAAAATAGGTTTACAGTTGTGAATACATGAAACAAAGTTTATTCTTGTATTATTATTTACTAGTTGCTCAGTGCATGATTCATGCACATTGAAAGAAAATTAATTAGAAGAAATATTTTAATATTGCTATTTGCCCTTTCTCTACTATAGAAGTGTCAACCAAATTCACGATCAACAATGGCAGATGGAAACACACATGTGCGATTGGCGCCAGCAAGAGCTTTATATGTATCATGCTTGCATGAGTCAACTTAGCCTTTTATAGATATAGAACAAACTTGCTTAATTAGACCTGCTTTCTGATTTAGCTAAACTTTTTCCAGCCCAGTGAAGCACCCCAACTTCTCTTTCAGGTAATTGTTAGCAACACAGCAATAAATATCAACATGAAACAGATTATTATTGTAGATCACGCAGGGAGAACAAAGAGTAAAATATGTAATTGCAGCAGTGTTTGATTATATTATGTGCAGTGAGAAAACCTGAAGTCATTTTCAAGGTCCACCATTTCTTACTTCTTTTCAGTCGGGTCAAGTTTCAAAGCTTTCTAAATCTCCACTTTCTGGCTAATGAAAAGAAAATAGGATTCTACCGAGTCTCCTATCTACCTACTCCAGGACTTCTGTGAGGATCAAATGAGATGAGGCATGGGAAAATGCTTCACAAACATTTGGTTAAAGTGAAAATTTGCACCTGGTTATAAAGCAAGTCGTGTTCCTGGGCTGAAGAAACTCCAAGAAGGCTAGTCACCAGGGAGAGGAAGCAGGGCGTTGCTACATGACATCATTACTTGGAGCTCACAATGACCATTTTCAGACTGGGCTGGGCTGTGGGCCACATTCTGTGCCTTGGGGTCTCAGCAGTGTCAGGTGCAATTTTGTGGGCTGTCACTCTGGGGTGGTGGCAAGGCCTGTTTCCCACATTGGGGAAGCCAATTGTTGCTTTGTGGGCAGCATATCCATGGTGCTGTTTCTCTGTAAATGGCCAGTGCATGTTACAGCAGTACCTGCATTGATCATCTGCCCCCTGGTGGTCAGTGTGCATCATAGCGACCAGTCAGATGGTCAGACACTTAGCATATTAGCCTTTTATATAGATAGATTAATTATTGTATTGTTTTCCATATGAACAACTGTAAATCTACTTTTTCCCCACCCTGAATAAAGCTTAAAAGCTAAACCATGCATTTAGGAATGCATACTTAGACAGTCAAACTTTAGAAAAGAAAGACAGTGATTATCATCAAAGTCAGAAGAATATTACCTTTGAGAGCAAAGGGCTTGTGCTTGGATGAGGTTGTGGGGAGCCCTGGGATGCTACAGTGCCCTGTTCTTACACACAGTTTAGTATCTTATTTCTCAAGCTGTGCATCTAGGATTTACACACTTTTCTGTATGTGATTATATTTCATGACCTTAAAAAAGTTTTAGAAATATATTAGCAGAATTAAAATCTAGGTTGAGGAAAAAGACAAGTTTGATCAAATAAAAAAATGAAGAGAAACTTGTATACTCATAAAATATAGAGACTAAATATAAAAATAATGAGAGGTAAGATGATGACCGTGGCAGAGGGGAAAAAGGGAGAGATTGAAATTTAGACAACTGATATCCCCAGAAAAATGTCCAAAATGAAACAAAAGGGGAAATCAAATAAATCATAATTGAGTTACCTAACAGGTACTTGGCTAAGTACTTTATATACAAGTACTATATATATATATATAGTACTTTATATAAGTACATTAACTCACTGAATCCTTACAATAAACCTGGGAGGTTAAATACCATCATCAGTTTCATCCCTTACAGTAGTGGGAAAACCAAAGCTAGCTTCCCACAGTTCTATGACAGCCAGTGGTAAGCAGGAAAGTGGTAGGTAAAAGCAGTGAACCCCGGTCTATGAGGCCCTCTGGACCACTGCACACACTAGCCCCTCTTTTTCCTGTTCTGGATTAAAAAGTAATGTACTGCAATGTGCAAAGCCAAAGGAGAGTGCAAAAATCTTTAGAATAATTTTAATATTTTTAAATTATTAAAAATAATTTTGATCCAAGAATTCCATACATAGCAAAGTTGTCTCATACTTGTAAAAGCAATAAAATAAACAGATATGTATAAATATTTAGACATATATTTGAAGACAAATATTAATTGACCTAGGTGAGATGCCTAGGAGGTAGAAATTAGGGAGTAATAACTAAAAAGGATTGGCCCACAGGTCCAAAACTGTCTGAAACAAAGATAGATTCAAATATTATATAAATAGTTAAAAGAAAAAAATAACTAAAGCAATGTCAAAACATTCTTCATAGAAATAATATTTTATAAGTTTTACAATAAGTTAATGTTTAAAATCCAGATTCCATTAGCAAAACCTGGGTGGGTGAGGAGCAATAAACCCTGAGGAGGTGGAAGGTAAGTTAAACCGCTCTGCCAGGGTCATCAAACATACAGGTTTGCCATTTAATAGTTAGAGAAATGTGAATTATAAGATGCACTTGAAGACCTTTGAAATCTCAGTATCACTAGCAGAAGTTAAATATGTATAATTATCTCCAAAGGAAAACAAGAGCAAAGAAAATGTGACCCATATTTGAAAACAATGGAAATGCATAGAAATCAGGAAATAAAACATGAAACAAGATAACAAGTAAAAGCAAATGTATTAAAAGTCAAAGCATTGCAGATTGAGTCCAAAACTACTGTGTTTAAAAGCCCCATCCAAAATGATATGACATAAATGAGATAAAATGGGATAAAAGCAAAAGAAAATAAAAATGTATGAAAGACAAAGGCAAACAAGAAGCACCAGTGAAAATACTGCTATCAATACTGCTCACCAGAATTGTATTGTAATACATACAGCAAATATGTTCTTAGAAATACAAGGATAACTTTTCAGCAACTCAGAGGGGACTTTGCCACAGCCTTCAGCCATCTTTGACAAATCATGTAAACAAAAAAATAAACAAGAACAATATTTCAAGAAATACATAATAAGATCAATTAAATGGATATAGTTATAAATTTATGCATCCCACAAGCCAAACACTACTGTTATCAGTGGAAGTGGGGTTCTTGAGGTGCCGTGTAGAAAGGAATTTCCTGAAGCTCACACCGGATGATGGGATTTCATGGGAAGTTTTATTGATGATGTAAAATTAAGAGGATTTCCCTCCAAGGTCCCATCTCTGTCCATTTTGCCATAGAAGAAGCCCAATCTTGTCTTCAGCAGAGCTGGAATTAAGGCCACTGCCCAGAATTTCTGCCCCACATTAAAGTCCAGTCCAGTCCAATAAATAGTCAGTGTGAAGCATCTATATATATAAAAGCCTAAGTGACCATTTGACCATTTGACCAGTTGCTATGATGCACACTGACTACCAGAGGGCAGACACTCAATGCAGGAGCTGCCCCCTGGTGGTCACTGCACTCCCACAGTGGGAGCTCCACTCAGCTGACCATCGGGCGCCAGACACTGGGCTCACGGCTGGCAAGCACAGCTATGGCAACACGGGCCTCTCCCATGGACACTCTCCCTGCACACCCCTCCCCCATCCAGACTGGGACCGGGATGGGAGCAGCATCCAGACATCCAGACTGCCCACGGAAGCTTCTCAGTCATCATGGGTGTAACAGTATTGCCCTAGGATAAGGCGGAGCAGCAGTGAACCTATGGAGCAGCTAGGGCAGCAGGAGCAGCAGGGCAGGAATGAATGGGAGTGGCACAGCACCCAGCCTGGGGTTGGGGCTGGGCTCCTCACTGGCCGCCTGCCACTTCACACACTACTACATCCCTCAGGGGATATTGGTTTTGGCCAGATGCCCACAGGCCATGCCAAGGGACCCCACCAGTGCAGGGCCTCTAGTCCTGTCTAATAAAGAGGGAATATGCTAATTGACTGTCACGCCCTCAAAGATGGCAGTGCCCACAGCCACAAGATGGAGGCACCCAGTCCCCTCAACCCCACCAGGGCAGCAGGTGTGCAGCACAGCCAGGCCCATCTCCAGGTGGGTCTGGCCGCTCCATGCACCTGCCTCCGGAGTCCCCCAGTCAACCCCTGAAGTGCAGGAAAGCCTCAAATGGCGGCCACACAGCCAGCCAGGGCCGGCCAAGGCTCAGGTAACCAGGGCCGGCCAAGGCTCAGGTAACCAGGGCCGGCCAAGGCTTGTGCTGCCGGCAGTGGCAGCAGTAGAGGTGTGATGGGGGCATTGCCTTCCCCTGATCGCCAGGTCACCTCCCACCCCTGAAGGCTCCTGGACTGTGAGAGGGGGCAGGCTGGGCTGAGGGACCCCCTATCCAGTGCATGAATTTTCATGCACTGGGCCTCTAGTATCTATATAAAATGCAGATGAATATGCCTTAGCCAGTTTGGCTCAGTGAATAGAGTGTCAGCCTGGGGACCAAAGGGTCCTGAGTTTGATTCTGGTCAAGGGCACATACCTTGGTTGCAGGCTCCTCCCCGGGCTGGGCCCTGGTCAGGGCCATGCAGGAGGCAACCAATCCACATGTTTCCCTCATATCAATGTTTCTCTGTCTTTCCCTCTTTCTTCCACTATCCCTAAAAATCAATGGAAAAATATCATTGGGTGAGGATTAACAACAACAAGAAATAATAAAATGCAGGTGAATAGATGCAGCCAATCATGCTTCCCCTTGCTTTTCATGGTGGCACACAGGAATTTTAGTCTACCAAGTCAGAATGGTATCATGGTAGTTAGCTATTTTACTAATATTAATGTAGGGAAGAGACACCAGACATTATAAACATAGTCATCTGGGCAGCTTCACCAGGAAGTTACAGCTTCACACTCCCTAGAAAACCACAAGTCCATTCTCTGCAGGTCACTGGGGGAAGAGATCAAACTAAGGGAGAGACGGGGGTTGGGTCCATGCATAGTGAAGTTGAAGTGATGTAGAGAAGGTGCTTGGCTGTCAGTCTAGACTGGTAAAAAGATCATTGGCTGCATGGTGGAGCCACTGCAAGCACTCAAAATCTTGGAAGGGCAAAATCTCCAGACAGAGTTTCCCCTCTCTTGCTTCCTTGTTCCCTCTTGCTCTCTTGCTCCATGGCCCTCACTTGCCATACACCTCTATAGCCATGTAGCCTTAAGCAGCTGCATGGCCCATGTCCGTGCATATCCCACATGCAATGGACTAAAGCTGGGAACACAAGCTAAGCAGCCAGATGCTGGACTGTACAGTACTTTAACATGGAATAGAAACTATGGGTGGTGGCCTTAATCCTGGCCCTGCTGAAGACAAGACTGGGCTTCTTCCATGGCAGGATAGGTGGAGTTGGGACCTTAGAGAGAAGCCCTCATAATTTTACATCATCAGTAAAGCTTTCCAAGAAACCCCATCTTCCTGGGAGGCCTCAGGAAATTCTTTTCTCCACAGCATCCCAAGAACTCCACTTCAACTGATAACAAGAGATGCATAGAATGGAGAGCTCCCTACTTTTTTAATTCATTGATTTATTGATTGATTGATTGGTTGATTGATTGATTGATTTGAGAGAGAGAGAGAGAAACACATCAATTTGTTGTTCCACCTATTCATGTATTCATGGTTGATTTTTTTATGTGCTCTGCCCAGTGATTAAAACCTCACCCTTGGTGTATTGAGATGATGCTCTAACCAACTGAACTACTTAGCCAGGGCTCCCTCTTTTTTAATGCCCCTAGACTCATTAAAAATCCAAAAACAACTTTTGCAACTTGAGAAGCCAAGTTGCCTATGCCTAAGGTTTGGATTCTATACCTTGACCTTCTTGTTGTGCCAATTCTGGGCAATACCCTTGTCTGCACCACAGCATCCAGGTGTTTTCCATTGATCTCCACTCAGGGGATATCGGTGCCAAGGCTTGGCCATAACCTTTTATAGAGTGACACCCACTACTCTGAAACATCTATTCATCTGTTCATTTGTTCTATAAAGATTTGACAGCCTTTATATGTATAATCCTTGGAAATACAAAAACTTTGGGCAAAAAAATAAGTGCCCTCAGAACAGACAGCACATTCTAATATGAAAGAAAAACACAGTAAAAAATATAACATAACTAAGTACAGGTAGCTATGAGAGCAAGTCATGGAAAGTCAGGGAAGATTTTACAGGGAAGGGAAGGTAACTTTATGAATAGGTATTCAGGCCCACCAGCATGGCTCAGTGCTTTGGCGTTGACCTATGAGCCAGGAGGCCAGAGTTAGGTTCAGGTCAGGGCACATGTCCGGGTTGGGTGCTCGGTCCCCAGTGTGGGCCATGAGGGAGGCAGCCAATCAATGACTCTCTCATCATTGATGTTTCTATCTATCTCTCCCTCTCTGAAATCAATAAAAATAATTTTTAAAAGAATAGGTATGAAGTATGTGCCTTCTGTGTCTGGTTTATTTCATTTAGCACAAGTGGCAGGATTTCCTTATTTTTTAAGGCTGACTATCCCATTGCATAAGTAAAATTTATATAAAATCTGTATTATAATATACATTGTCCCAAGTAGATCCCGGGAAAGGATCTGGGGTGTTTATCTAAGGCATCCCTTGAGATAAATTTTAACCTTGCAGGTGTGAGACATTCAAGTAGTTGCTAGCAAAGAGGCTACTCTACACAAGCAGGACCAAGGGGCAGGCTTAGGACCAAAAAAGAAACCAGAAGCTTTAATTTAAATTTTAAGCAGACACAAAGTAATTCAATTAACTGCCAGAGGAATTACACCACATGAAACATATGCAATTGCAAATCACACAGCACTTTATTACTCACACAATTCCTGGTGCTGTGGGTACAGGCTCAAATGGGATGCCAGTGGTCCGGCAGCTGGGCTGGTCTGGTCCGGATGCAGGGGGCCGGCGTTCCTCACTCGAGAGCTCAGTCGCATCTCGATAGGGGGTTACTGGCCATTCCTCTGTCATCTGGCAGGAAGAGGAGCATGGAGCAGCGTCACTTGCTGGTATGGCAAAAGGACGTGCCTTTGTGGTTGTCTTGACAGGCAAGCATGTTGGCTGGTCTGGACCCCATTTTTAAAGCCTGTACTCCATTTGCAGCAGCCCAGGTGGCTATCAATGAATTACGTCAATGCACACGTTTATCTCAAACAGGGCAAGGGGCTACAGGTGGTTATCTAGGGAGATTACATCACTCACTTAAGTGGTTATCTTGACAAGTCACTCTGAGTTATTTACTGACGTCCAAATCCTTATCTATGAAGTACACATGCTTCAGGGCAGTGGAGAATGTGTTCTTAATATCACACTTTAAGTTTCAAGGAAAGTTAATTTAAACATTTTAACACTTTCTTAATACTTTTAGGCATTTTTAAAGCATTTTTAAACATTTCTACATATTACTATGACATACATATAGTATATAAATATGTAAACACATTTGCAACAATACTGTATTTGAAATTAGCTAAGAGGATAGATCTCAATTTAAATCTTCTCACCATATACATATACAGACACAAAATAGTAACTATGTACAGGTGATGAATAAGTTATTTAGCTTGTATACATATATCAAAACATCAAGTTTCACACCTTAAACATAAACAACTTTTATATCAAAGATATCTCAATAAAGTTGTTAAAAATGAAAGAGAAAGTATGAAGTTTCTATTTGAAGAGGCTGACTGTCTCCCCTCCCTCCCACAACCAATCTCCAGGTCCTATGACTTCTATTACCCTCCTGCAAGCATCATCCCTCTTGTGTCGATGACCACAAGGACTTCCCTCTACCCTGCTTCTTTATTGCATCCAGCCTCACCTTCCCATTCTGACCATATTTTGTCCTGCTTAAATCTGCCACAGGATCCTCACTGCCTTTAAGATAAAATCTAAACTTCTTCACCCAGCTTACATGTCCCTTCAAGATCTGATCCATATTTATCTCACCAGTTTCCTGTACTATATTTTCTGAGTGAGTTTATTTGGAGGAGCATAAATTAGCCAATTAAAATACCCCCCTAGAATCTTGCAAGTGAATTATTTGTTAGATGTTCTGCAGGTACCAACATTCTCTTTGTAACAGGTACCTAATATAGTACAGGGCCTGGGACAGTGATAGTGAAGGATATAGACTCTATTTCCATTAAAAATCAATAAACCAGGATCCTCAATAAATGTGAGGAGAGTAAGAGGTTGGTGATAGTAAAAGATGAAAATTTTGGACATGAATGTGAGGCCTTGTGCCTCAACCCAACATCAAAATGTTTTGGGGAGAAAATAAGTGGCACAGATTCCAGGTAAGTGTAAATCCCCAAACAAAAGGAGCTTGAGTCTTTCTTCTTGCCTGGAGTTCTATACTAACAGGCAATGCTGGTAAAGTAGTTAGTGGTGTGGAGATGGCCTAAGTGAACAGCACCTTAACCCCTACTTAGGTGTACCTGGGTGTGATCAGGAAGCTGGAAAGAACCACAGAAGTTTCAAAGCCCTCAATAAAGGATGAAGAAAGTATTTTCAAATCAGCAAACTGAGCCAGGCAGTGATGGACAGCCCCTCAGTCAGCAGCAGAAGTGTGGACCGGCTGAGTATGGAAGATCAGCAGAACCAGTGTGAGCGGGCTTCAGGAGCCTGGTCAGCTGGGGGTTATGGCTGGGCTCTCCTGGAGCACCACCAAGAGAAGCAGCCCACAAGTCTCAGGGGTAACAGTGAGGAAAAGGCCAAGGTCCAAATGGAATAGCCTTCTAGTCATGAAACAGGAGTAACCAAATACTCTTTGTTGGTTCCTAAACTGGTCCTGTACATGGAGGGCAAGCAGAGACTGAAGAAAGAGACAAACCTCTCCAGATTGGTAGGTGGCAAGTTTAATAAGCAAGAGAACTGGCTTACTAGGCTTGCCTTCAGTGGCAATAAGACAAGTAGATCTCCCCACCCACCTGCCAGAATGTCAAAAGTTTATGTAGAGGCCTTAATATGGTTAGGTCATGTATTCAGTCCAAATGGTAGGAACAGTGGGAAGAACAGTACATCCCATGAACAAGGGAGGGGATGAGGAGCCTCCAATTACCTGGGTCCAGCCAGAGGTCACTCTTCTGAATGACCTCATCCAACACCCTTCCCTGATCTCAGGACTTCTCACAAGCTCCATAGGAATTTTGATCACCCTCAGGGAAAAGAGCAGAAAATGAAGATGAATTCTGGAGCAAGCTACTTGGACTTACATCTGTGGACTCTGAGGAAAAAGCTACCAGTTCAATGCCAACAACCACCGGTTAACACACCTCAGTCTACCAGTTATTAAGTATGTGATCTTGAGTAAGTTATTCAATCACTCTGTTCCTTGGTTTCCTCATTGGCAAGTGGGAATAATAATTGTGCCTGTCTTAGAGGTTATCCTTAGCATGTATAACAGTGCCTGGCACAGGGTGAGTGCTCCATTCATGTAATATTTACTACCAAGCATATTCATTTGTACTTCACTATGCATCTATGTATGATCTGTACAGTATAATCTGTGGACTCTACTACTTAACATCTGTGCAAGCATTTATAAGGTCTTTAAGCCTTAGTTTCTTCATCCATAAAAGGCAGATAATAATGAGGGGTGTCTAATAGACAATGAAGAATCGGAGATGAATAAGTCCTCCCATGACATTGATGACAGCCACCACTTGGAGGGCATTCAATAAGTGCTAGGCAGTGTTCTAACATAGTATAGGCACTCAATCATTTAATCTTCACCCAACCCTTAGAGGTAGATACTATGATTGTCTCCCCGCTGCCCCGCCTTACAGCTGAGGAAGAGGCCCAGAGAGGTTAGAAAATGTGCCAAAGTAAGTCAACTAGGGAGTGGCAAAGCAGGAACTCGAACCCATGCCAAGCCCCAGAGTCCGTACTCCTAAGCAACTCACTCTACCAACATCTACTCTACATTTATGCTTAAAGTCAACATAGTTGAATTTTTTTCATTAAATATATGAACTACGTCTTTCTTTTCCCTCCTTTCTAGGTGAAAATATATTTAATTCTACTAAATAAAAAAGAAAGAAAGAAAAGAAAATATCTCTGAATCTAAACGTTGTTGGATTATCCTTCTGGAAATAGCAAGACTCAAATCTTGATGCTTAAAAATAGCCAAAACACCCACTATTTCTAATATTTATCAAAGTTGTTTATCCCCACAAAAGATCTACAGTCACATAACATTCTAAGATGTTAAAAATTCTCTCACTCTTGTTCAGTTTTCATGCTTGAATTACTTTCTGACAAAAAAAAAATTCTGATTATGGTTATTATGCTTTTGATAAATAAGAAGTATCATCATAATTTAAATCTATATTTAACTTGTGATAAAAATAAAAATGTAACCAGAATATTAAATCTTTTATTCAAAATTATAGGAAACTATATGTGTGTGTGTGTGTGTGTGTGTGTGTGTGTATACACACACACACACACACACACACACACACATATATGTAGTCACATCTGGAGCTTCTAGGATAATATGGGACTTCCAAATCCCATTCCAGCCTCTCTTATTGTGCTATAGAGTCCATAATCGCTGCTTTTAAAAGAAAATATTTACAGCAAATAAAAAATTTAATGTACTTATAATTTACTTCCAAGAACTCATATTTTGAAAGCTTTTCATGTATAAGGTGAAGTTAAAGTCATACTTGCAATTTTGTGTTCTATCAACAAACTATTCTTTACTTTTGGGGTCCAATTATTTCAAACAGGAGTAGGGATTACCTTTCAAAAATCAAATACTAAAGCATCAGTGTTGATTTAAAAAAAAATCTCAAAGATTTAGAAAAGTTCCTAAGTGGAGGAGATAGTAAAACAGCACTTGAGTTTCCAGTTATGTGGTAGCTACTGCCCCGCTGTGGTAAAAGGTGTTAGAGACTTCAAACTATATTCACCTTTTCAAAAATAAATTTTTTTAAATATATTTTTATTGATTTCAGAAATAAAGGGAGAGGGAAAGATAGAAACATCAATGATGAGAGAAAATAATTGATTGGCTGCCTCCTGCACACCCCCTACTAAGGATCAAGCCTGCAACCTGGGCATGTGCCCTTGACCAGAATGAACCTGGGACTCTTTGATCCTCAAGGTGTCATGCTCTATCCACTGAGCCAAGCCGGCGAGGGCATTATATTCACCTCTTGATTGAAATTTATACTCAGCATTTTCTTTTCTTTTTTTAATACTTATTTTCTAACATGTTTCGTGAAATGTCTTTCTTGTTATTTTTGTTATTCATTCTTTATTTTCTTCCTTTAGTAAATATCTACTTTGTTCACTGAAGGCTCAATAATATAAAAAAACAAAATAAATTAAAATTTTCACTCAATTCAAGAGCTAGTTCATCAATTCTACAAATAAATAGAAAGTGAAACTAATACAGAAAAATGTAATGATACATATATCAACAGAAAGAAAGAGAACAGAACAAATGTATCTTGATAAGTTTTGTTTTATGGTCCTTCTAAAATTTAATAGAAAAAAAAAGACAGAAATAAAGTTGTAATATTAATTTTGTTAAATCACGGGATTCAGAAATAAAGGACAAATATACTCTAATGTATGAGTCATCTAACTCATAGAAAATCTTTTTATTGATTATTTGGATTCAAATTATAATTTTCTTTTAAAATAGGATAAATAATTCAATGTCCTTGACTCCCTCCCTGCAAATATCTGACTGGTAGGCTAGTTCTTTTTTCTAAGTTTCTAGAGTCATCAGCAACTGATATTTTTAGCACAAGGCACTGTTCTACAAATCTTTTTTCATCTCTAGTCTATCAGCACATATGTAACCTACATACTATTGCATAAAAAGTATCGAAAGATACTATCTCTGAGCTATTTTTCAGCTGCAACTGCCAAGAAACACTTACTGATACTACACAAGGTGTCATCGAGTTGTGCTAAGGAGCGCCCACTGTTAACCGAGACTCCAAACAGAAAGGAACCTTCATTACCAAAACCCCTTCCCATGGCCATAGCCTACAAAGAATCCCACCCTGCAGAGCAGACCCAGCAGACAGAGGACATAACCTCCCAACTCTCTGCAGAAGCTGCTGCGTGGTGCCACCATTTTCAAGGAATCTTCCCCCAAATGGAGTTTCAGAACCTTCTCCCTCCTCTTCCCCCATCAATGTGTCTCTTCCAATCCTTGCTTCTTCTCTCTGTTTTCTCTTCATTACAGAATAGCTGCTGCTCTCTGAATTTTCCTATTCGACTTTTAGAGGAAAAGAGTATAATTAGTCTAGTTAATTATATTTACTGGAGAAACTTTTTCATACTAAGTCATTTCATAGGTCAGCAGCCAGCCTATTAGGGGCCTTTAGGAAATTTAATCCCATCCATTTGCTTAAGGAGGAGACTGGGGCTGGGTGCTTAACTCAGCAGAGGCTACAAGCAGGGGAACATGCCCAGTATAGCGGGCATGATGAATGGCATGTCTCATATACTATGTTAAGGATTGATTTGTCTTACCCTGCAGAAGTAACTTTAGATTTTATTTATAAGTGAGTTTTATCTATGACAGACAAGAAGAGAAGCATAGAAATAGATAGCATAGTTACATTATTATTAAGCACATTTTGTAATTACACTTTTCTTAATAAAAGTAAGGTCTGGACAGCCTATATAATAAAAGGGTAATATGCAAATCGACCAAACAGCAGAACGACCATGCACTATGATGCGCACTGACCACCAGAGAGCAGGTGCTCAATGCAGGAGCTGGCCCCTGGTGGTCACTGCACTGCCACAGGGGGAGTGCCGCTCAGCCAGAAGCTGGGTCATGGCTGGCAAGTGCAGCAGCGGTGGCGGGAGCCTCTCCGACTGACAGCTTAGGACATCCCCCGAGGGCTCCCAGACTGCGAGAGGGTGCAGGCCAGGTTGAGGAACCCCCCCCCCCACACTGAGTACACGAATTTCATGCACCAGGCCTCTAGTGTTTAAATATAAGTCCATTTGACAATCATCGCTTCATAATCTATTCAATCATAAGAAACCCCCACATCATTCCATAGAACTATTATTTTGTGGAGGGTCTTATACGACAGTGGAGATCTTTTCAATCCAGTTGTTTTCCTTCATTAGATACAGTCAGATTCTTAAGTATGGCAGATAGCTAATGATACTGACTTAAAGCCAAAAGGTGCAGATGGAGAAGCAGATATAGCTATCACCTGTGTAGGCTGAGTAAGCACAGCAGGCACCATGAATGTTCTTGCCAGGGAACCTGCAATAAAAACATTAGCTCCCTGAAGCCATGCTGGACTTTAGACTCCACATGGAAACCAATCATTGGAGTCATTTACAACCAGCCATGTCAAAAGTGTGTATGGCACTCGGTAAGTAAACACAATTAAAAGGCCCATTGTAAATGAAAGATTCAACACACACACACACACACACACACACTAGTTGATCTAAAGACTGCTCAAATTGTCAAACTTATTTCTCTAATCCTAGGAAGAACCATATCTATTAACCCATAATGATTAAGCAATTAATAAACGTACCCAATTCATAACATTTTAAAACATACCTTGGCAATCCATTTTGTGGCCCAAAAAAGGGAGTACATCTTCCTTCAAATAATTACAGACAATTGTTAATTAAGCCATTGCACAGTTTATTACTCAGGATCTTATTTTCTCAACACCCCTATTAAAATACGGATTCTGGGTATTATCAAAACTGAGGATTCAATAAAAGCATTCTCTTAAATTACATGATATTGTACTACCATTAATGTTTCAGTGACTGGATAGCCATTTTTTGTTTGGTTTGGTTTTTTATTTTTGACAGTATTACAGATATCCCCCATTCACACACGCCCTTTTCCATTCAGCTCCCGCTCCACCCAAGCCTTCCGCACACTATTGTCTGTGTCCATGGGTTATGAATATATGTGTATATGTTCTTATAGGCATATATGCATATAAATTAATCCCTTCCAATTCCCTCCACCCACCTCCCCTCTGAGATCTGTCATTCTATTCCATGCATCCATGCCTCTGGACCTATTTTGTTTGTCAGTTTATTTTGTACATTAGATTCCACACAAAAGTGAGATCCTGTGATACTTGTCTTTCTCTAACTGACTTATTCCGCTTAGCATAATACTCTCCATGTCCATGCATGCTGTCCCAAAGGATAAGAGCTTGTTCTTCATTACCGCTGCATAGTACTCCATGGTATAAATGTACCACAGCTTTCTTATCCAGTCATCTACTGATGGGCACTTGGGCTGTTTCCAGATCCTAGCTATTGTAATGAACTCTCACTATGAACCCTGTGCTTATGGTTCCCTGAAGTCTTCTGATTTTGGAATGCACATTTCCAACTGGCTGCTGGAACTTCTCCCTAGAGAAGCCCCCAAACATGGTGAAAATCTTGCTTTTAATTACATTTGCTCTATAAATTGTGATCCAGGAAAGAGCTCTGGTATCACCAGGAACTTGTTAGAAATCCAAAATCTCAGACTCAGTTTCAAACCTTCAAAATCTGCATTTTATCATTATCTCCAGGTGATTCCTATGCATGATCAAGGTTAAGAAGCACTGCTCCATGATTCTTTCACCTCTTTTGTATTTTATTTCTTCACAAATATTTTCAAACATGCAAAATACTTGACATATCAGCATCTCACAAGAATGTTATGGTTAATTTTTAAATCTCTGCAGATAAGGATTTTTTTCTTTTTTCGGTATTAGCTTATTTTTCAATTGCTTTGAAGACAAAAACTATCTGCTGAAAACCACTATACATGGGGTGAGAAAAGGTAGGTTTGCAGTTGTGATACAAATAAATAATATAATAATTAACAAATAATAATACAAAAACAAACTATTTCATGTACTCACAACTGTGAACCTACTTTTGCCCATCCCTGTATAAAGTAAAATGTGACCCTTTTTACTGAAGGTTCTTTAATCAGTATACTTATCATTTCAAAATAACATCTTTACTGTAACTCAAAAGTAATCTCAAGATCTGTTATTTGAAAAATTCCTAACACCTTTAAAAATTGCTGACTTTACGGATTTCCCTATTTTGCTAAAACAATCAGTGTAATCCTCAGAACAAGTTAAATATATATGTAGGATCATTCTGTGCTGCTCATAC
The DNA here is from genome assembly GCA_026230045.1 of Corynorhinus townsendii. NCBI lineage: Eukaryota > Metazoa > Chordata > Mammalia > Chiroptera > Vespertilionidae > Corynorhinus > Corynorhinus townsendii. The sequence goes on along the minus strand of JAPDVU010000001.1, from coordinate 141,545,621 downwards.
CTGTCAAGGCAGTTGAACAAAATCTTGACACAGATGAGAAAACACATCTCCCCACCAGAGCAGAGCGCATGTCCCACCAGGCTCTGCCATGCCCTCCCTCTGCTGACATACTCCAGTTACTGCAGCTGGGAAATCAATGGCTCTCTGTTGGAAACTGGATGAATAATTTCCTGCCTGGAAGCATATTTCTAAATTGGCAAACACCTGCTGCATTACAGGCTGGCCCGCTCTCCTTTAATTATAGAATCAAATGTCAAATGACTCTGTAGGTAAATAGTTATAGCTCCTCAGAATGTTGTGTAAAACAGATTCAAATGTTCTCCATCAAATTCTGGTCAAGGCTTAGTTTTGTATGTTACATATTAATCCTTCTCCATTCACTAACATCATCTTTAAAAGTGTCACTCATAGCATTCAGCAATTTATGACTGTCTTCTTTTACTTGTCACTGAAAGTGCTCTACAGAGGTCAAATGCCCAACCATCGGGGATATTATGAGGAAATTCTTGAATTTGATAAGAAGATAAGGCTTAATGGCCTCAATGGACCCTTTAACTCCATAATTCTATAATTTCAACTTTTAACTATTTTTATATTCATTTGTGGTATATGTATGATTGTAACATCAAGTCTCCCCTGAAATTCATTGGAGAAAAAAATTTAAATGGGTTGGTAATTGAACAACTAAACAATGATGCTTCTTAATTGGACTGGACAAAAGGAATTGAGTAGTTGCAGTCTAAACCAGGCTTGAACAATGTACAGTGTAACACTAAGCATTGAATTTGTTCCTTGAAGATTGGCACACAGAAATTGTAGACAAATGTATTAACTATGCAATAACAAAATGTAAGTAAATAAATGTTTACATTGAAGAAAGATTCAAATTTCAAAGAAACTTAGAAAAGCAGCAAAAGATGTTGATCTTACATGGTCAGAAGAAATTAAAATAGCAATGTTCAAATGCTTGATTGTTTTCACTGTAAATGGACACTTGTTCTAAATCATTGGATCAAACAATGTCAATGTTCACCAATATTGAGTCATGTGATCTCTTTTTTTGTAGCCTTACCTAAAGATATGTTTATTGATTAGAGAGAGAAAGAGAAGAAGAAGAAGAAGAAGAAGAAGAAGAAGAAGAAGAAGAAGAAGAAGAAGAAGAAGAAGGGGAGGAGGAGGAGGAGGAGAAGAGAGATAAGTTGCCTCCTGTACATACCCTGGTCAGGGATCAGACTTACAACCTAGGTATGTACCCTAACCAGGTATCAAACCTGCAACATTTTACTGTACAGGAGGATGCTCCAACCAACCAGGTTTTACCACATGTAATAGAAATTTCTCTTAAATTTTCTAGTTTATATGTTTAGTGGAAATCTTTTTTTTTTACTAATAAGCTTTTGAAAGCCCCTAGAATCAGCCCTGAAGAAGCAATTCTAAGAATTTAGGAATTTATTGTGAAATGGAATTTTTATGAATCTCTATGAGTTTTCCTATTTGTGTAACTATTGCTTCAAATTTAAAAAAAGTTTGATCCCAGACAAAAATATAAGCTAAAGGAGTGCATCACCACCAAACCAGTGTTTCAAAATATGTTAAAGGGACTTCTAGAGGAAGAAGAAGAAGAAGAAAGAGTAGAGAAGAAGATGAAGAAGAGGAAGAGGAAGGAGGAGGAGGAGAAAGAGGAAGAGGAGGGGGAGGCGGAGGAGGCGGAGAAGGAATGAATAATAAAATAGCAATAGCTACATACCTAACCATAATTATTTTAAATGTAAATAGATTACATGCTCCAATAAAAATATATAGGATGATTGAATGGATAAGAAAACAAGACCCATCTATACTAATAATAGAGGAATATGCAAATTGTCCAGGATGCCATCGCAGTAACAGTAACCACCGAACAGCAGGCTGTGTGGGGCAACCAGGCCAGCCGGTGGGGGGGGGAGCGGGGGGCAGTTGGTGGCAACCAGGCCAGCAAAGGGGGTCAGTGAGGGGCGACCAGGCCAATGGCAGGGGCAGTTGGTGGCAACCAGACCAGCAGAGGGGGGCAGTGAGGGTTAACCAGTCAGCAGAGGGGCAGTTGGGGATGACCAGGCTGGTGGCAGGTGGCAGTTAGGAGTGACCAGGCCAGCAGAGGGGGGCAGTGAGTGGCAACCAGGCTGGCAGGGGGGCAGTTGGGGGTGACCAGGCTGGCAGGCAGGTGAGCAGTTGAAAATTAGGACATCGAATGCTGTTTATTACAGTAAAAGGCCAATAAATATTTTTCCATGTTCATAAAATACAATAAAAATATTAATCCATTATTTTTGTCTTTTTGTTTCTTATTTACCGTACTTTCCTTTTGTTGCCTTTTTAATCTTTTTGTTTTCCCTTTGATTAATCAAATTACTTTTATTTATTCTTTTTCTCTGTTGATTGGAAGTTACATAGTCTGGTTTGAAAGTTATATATCCTGGTCTGGTCTTTAGCCTTAACTTTTAAAAATACATAGCTTTATTTTGATCTAACAAAGTCTAAAGTTAATGTTTCTATTCATCTTCCAAGTGCTTTAGAAGTATTACCATTTACTTATTTTTTTTCTGTTTTCTTAGTGGGGAAGATCCCAATTTCCCAGTATTCCATCCTCAAACCAAATAATTAGGCTTTATGTCAGTATAATACACAAATGAGTAAAAAAAAATCTGATTTAGTAATGTAATTTCATACCTGGTATTGCATGCTATTATCATATTCACCATATAATAACGCATTAAACCTAGACCAGTTTTTATTTCAATAGATTAAACAAAGGAGGAAGACTAAACATAATAAAGGAGAATGTTTTAATTTCATAAAGTAAACTATTAAAAAGCAAACAAGAGAAACAGAAACATCTGTAGACTTACTTGATAAAATGCTCAAGATGAATACAAATCAAGCAGGTAAGAGTACACACAGTATGCATGTATATATATTGGAGACATGGAAAATGAAAATAAAAATGTAAACATGGGCAGTAGAAAGCAAATAATCCTAATCCATCAGTGTTGTTTAAAAAAAGACTTTAAAAAAATCATGTTCATTTAAAATAAAACCAAGTGCAATAAAGCCACAACATTTAATTTGTAACATTAAAGAATGCATTTGCTTTTGTCACTTTATAGATCCCAAAGACCACCCCTAAGATTAATGTGTACATAGAACTGGAGACCCATCTGCAATGCTACCTTTCAAATGTGTCCTTTATACTATTTTTGTAGGGGAGAGCTGGAATTCAATTTTTTTCTCATTAAACTTTGATTTAATGGATCTCAAAATTCTATGACAGATTTTTGATCAAGTTGTTTCCATTGAAAATTACTGATTTTAAAAACTTATGACTGTTCTCTTCCACAGGAGGCCTACATGCCGCCACTGGGACTGCTGACATGCCCTCATGCATCTGGGACCCTTGGCTCCTTGTCACCTGCCTGCTTGCTGCTCCTTACTGCTCAGCTCACTGCTTCTTAGTGCTGCCGCGGAGGCATGAGAAGTTCCCACCACCACTGCTGTGCTCGCCACTCCTGCATTGAGCTTCTGCCCCCTGGTGGTCAGTGTACACCATAGTGACTGGTTGTACTGGTCGTTCCACTGGAATGGTCGCTTAGGCTTGTATTATATAGACTAGAGGCCCAGCACACAAAATTCGTGTGTGAGTATGGTCCCTAGGCCTGGCCTGTGATCAGGGCCATCTTCCCAGGCTGCTTGTAGCCGGCCCCACCCCCCGCTGCCACCCACCCCCAGTTCCTCATTTGCCATTGGGTGATCAGAGCCTGCCAGCCAGAGGAAGGGACTGAAAGGTCAGCCATTCCTGCCTGCTCGCCAGCCCCGCCCCCACTGCAGGTCACCCTCTGTGTGGGGGGCAACCGGCAGTGTGGGGGCCTTAGCCTGGTGCCACCTTCTTCCCCTGACCCCCACCCCCAGTTCCCCGTTCACCATCAGGCAATAGGAGCCTGCTGGCCAGGGAAAGGGACCAAGAGCTGGTCAGTGTGCCTCACAGTGACTTCGAGTGGTTATTCTGGTTGTTCTGCCGTTAGGGTCAATTTGCATATTACCCTTTTATTACATAGGATATGATGCCTAACCCATGGACACAGACAATAGTGTGAGGAAGCTCTGGAGTGGGACTGGGTGGAAAGGGTAGAGGGAGGGAATTGGGGGACATCTGTAATACTGTCAACAGATTTTTTTAAAAGTAATGGGAGCGAGGGGGAATGAATTCCATATTAGTTCTGGACATACCAAAGCTGCTCAGTGCTGCTAGTGATTTAGCAAATATCCCTTACCTGCTCTAAGTTCACTAAAAGAGTAAGGATTAAACATTTCTTCCATCAACAGTCTATTTAAATAGCTAGCAATTTAGCAATAGCTAACTTATACACAAAAATGATCCAGGGTGATCTCTTTCAAATGGTAGGCTAAAAGGGTATGATGATATATTTGTTCATCCTTATCCCTTAAATACAGGCACTTTAGCACCTTCGACTTTAATTAAATGAGAAGTAGAGGACAGTGTAGGGGTACCAACATCACTCAAGAGGAGAAATAATGTATTCTGAAAGGACATAAGTTAAGGGGCCAGGCAAATTAAACATTATCATCACAAGGTCTTTCCTCAATTGAAAACATGTTAACTTTAAACACAATTCTGTATAGCAAAAATGAATAACTATTTTGGGGGTGACAAAAATGCTCTAAAATTGATTGTGGTGATGGTAACACAACTCTGAATATTCTCAACCCCATTGAACTGTACACCTCAAATGGGTGAGTTGTAAAGTAAGTGAATTTTATGTCAATAAAGCTGGTTTTTTTTACATTAATATACTTAGAGCAGATTTTAAGTGTTCTACTTTTACATTCGGCCACTCGGGCTTTACTAGATTTCAAAATAAGCAAGTAAACAGAAAACAAGTTTACTTTACTGGTATTTATGCTTAGCACAATTCAATTCAAATAAAATGGAAGAGCATTTATTTAATCTAATTAAGTATAACATATAAACAATTTAAAAGTTTCTGTCTCTTTCACCATCATATAATTGTGTTCATGCAAGTACAATCATCAAAACTGTCCTAAGAATGTATCATACCCCTACCTTACTTGTAGTGCTTGATGTAAATTTCATTGTTAAATATATCTGGTTTTAGCAATGTAAATATTTGCTACAAGTAAACTTTAAAAGGTAAAGGTGAATGATACTAATGAATAAATGAAAATAGAACTGAACATCACATGAGATAATTCAGCAAAATATTATATAACTAGAGGCCTGATGCATGAAATTTGTGCACAGCGGGGGGGGGGGGGAGGATTCCCTCAGCCCAACCTGCACCCTCTCCAATCTGGGAGCCCTGACAGCTTAGGCCCACTCCCGTGGTTCTCTGCTCTCTGCGGGGCCTGGCCACTCTGCGCCCACTGCCCAGAGGCTTTCCATGGCCCAGAGGCTCTCCACGGCTGTGGCAGGATGCTTACCTCGATGTGGGCTTGATCCCCAGTTGGGGACATGCAGGAGGCAGCCGACCGTGATTCTTTCTCACCAATGATGTTTCTGTCTCTCTCTCCCACTCCCTTCCTCTCAGAAATCAATGAAAATATATTAAACTTAAAAAAAGAAGAAGAATGAATAAAACAAAGCGAAAAACAGCCATTCTCTGGATCATTGTTCCAACCCCTTGAGATTCTGCTTCCCGGCAAGTGTCAACAGTTTGGCTCAAGTAAACTCATAAAAGTTCTCTACAGGTTTGAATATTTTTACATGAACGCGACATATACACCTGCTGGTTTCTGAGGGCAAGGCAACAGAATCAGTCCAGGAGGTCTGCTGTGAAACTGTAGAGGAATCTGTTTTTGCTGTCAAAAGCCAGGTCACCCTTAGAAAGAGTGTAGAAAACCGGAAATGGGATTTACAAAGAGAAAACAGACAGAAGCAAACAAAGGGATGCTCCGCACTCTTTTCCACCCAAACAGGCCAGTTTCTCAAACACCCTCCTTCCCTGAAGTTGCTGAGCTGCAGCCTAAAGGCCTAAGGGTGGGCGAGTCAGAGAAGCCTGAGGGGAGGCCCAAGGCTCTGACGTCACTTCTGCGTTTGAATGAAGCTTGAGTGAGACCATTGGAATGAATCACCCTGACCTCCTCTCTTCCCACTTGCTCCCTATCCCAACCTAGTCCCCAAGCCCAGGATCTGTCTGCTCCCAGCTGCCTCCCCCAAACATGCTGAGCGCAGGTGGATCCCAGAATGTGGGCACTGCTCCCCACAGCAGCACCCAGCTCCAGAGGGTGCCAGTGCCCTGCAGCCTGTGGTGCTGCAGTCCCAGGTACAGCAACCCTCCAGACACAGGAGGAAAGACAACCTAAGCAGCAAGCCTAAGGGACACCCAGGAGGGACGTGCTTGCGGAGCTTCCATGTAGAAGGCCATGCGCGCGCGCTGCCAAGAGGCCCTCTGGGGCTGGGACGGGACACTTGCCTCGAAGCAAGCGTCTGGCCCTGGCCGCTCCACAGCGGGGGCGGAACGCTTGCTTCATCACCAGGGCGATGAAGCAAGCATTCTGCCAGGCCACTCACGCTGCCCACTCTCAGCGGCCGCCCCCCCCGCCCCAGGACTGGGGGACTTCAGCGGGCTGAGAGGACTGGGCGCCATCATCTTGTGCCTATGAACGCCACCAGCTTTGTGATGGAGTGATGGTTAATTTGCATATTATCCTTTTATTAGATAGAATACTATTTCAATAAGAACCATAACTTAATAAATTTCACAAAATGGAAGCAGAAACAAAAAGTAATGTGTAAACTCCCAAAATAGTGTTAAAATACTGAAGGATTTAATGTCAAATTTACCTCAGAAAAACAAGAGGAAAAAACAAAGTCATGCAGTGAAAACCAAATTTGGTTTCCTAACTACAACAGTCATTCTTACAGCAAAGGTTTCCTGAAATGCACTTTCACAAAATGGTTTATTTCATATCTCCCTTTTTAAAAAATCATCTTTAATTACATAAGTTGGGTATGTGTGGGGATTTCTCATTTATTGTCAGTATAGGGATTGTTACAAAAAAAAATGTTTTTCATCTCTAAACTATTTTTCCAAATGACCAAAAACATTAAATTATCCTCATGAAAATTTCCATATATAAAGTCAAATAATTTCTAAGCACTGAAAAGCATATACATAAGTGATGAAAAGTCACAGAAAAATATTCAATGAACAGGCAAAAATATTCACATTTATCATTATTGTTGATTTTGTTTACCTTCTAGCTAAAATTAAGAAACACATTTCAAAAGCCAGTATAGACATTCAGTGCCACTTAGACTTACAATAGTATTTACAATATTCAAATGAGTTATGTCTCTTCAGTACAAGACAAACTCTATTTTTACTCTTTAGCATAATTAAGTTAAAAGACCTCAAATTTCCAAAACCAATTACAATGCTGTGTCAAGCAAAGTAAGTTTGTTCGTATTGCTCTTATATTCCAGTTTAATCTACAAATGTGAACATTTTAATGTATGTTGTCTCAAACCTTACTAATACAAAAAGAGTCTAGAGAGGTCTCTCTGTTGACTTCCACAGATTAATTGAAAAAGAAAAAAACAAACAAAATTGAAATATTATTTCACCTTCTTAAATGTCATGAACATGTTTAGCCCTTCAAGCAGCACTTGACACAGCAAGTTTCTTCAAATGATCCACGAACACTTGAAAACTAACATCATCTGTGAGAATAGGTGCTCCAGACTCCTAGGAAAAAAGATATTTGCTATGATTTAATCATTGTGACACTTTCAAATCTTTAAGCGATGTATAACAAATGTTTAAAACAAGCAAGGAAATTATTTTAAGCAGAATAATGCCTCTTTTCCTGCTGTGTAATAAAGAATGTGACTGGTCTTTGTCCCTGGGTTCCTCAGAGGGGATTCAGTACCCTTGGGATTTCCTAACAAAAATTAATAGTAGCTAAAACTTGTTGTATGGCTACTCTGTGTGCCAAGTATTGTTCTATTTCTTTATACAGTTTAATTCATTCAGTCATTACAACCGCTGTGTGAAATAGTCCTGTTAATATTCCTATTTTACAGATGAGGAAACTAAGACAGGCAGGTAACTTCCTCAAAGCCACATGGTCAGTAAGTGGCAGAGCCAGGATTTGTGCCCAGGCAGTCTGGCTCTGAACTTTAAGCTCTTAATGCCTCCCTCTACTCCCAAGGTTTTCCAGGCCTTACGGATTAAGGTATGAAGACATGTAATATAATTGAATTTCCTTAATTCAGGAGAGGCATGGCATGTCTGATGCTGTGCAGGACCAGGACCACAGGAGCTATAAATTCTCACTTCTCACATTTGCCACTAACTTGCTGATCTCCTCTGAAAATTACTTAATTTCCTTTTTAGACTTTTTATATTTCTGATAAATAATAACTTGAGTATCAGGTGAAAATTCTAAAAATTTAGATATAAAATCTTTTTGTTGCTGTAATAAAAGTTCATTATTAATGGTTTGGATTACCAGGGTCATTCTGTCAACATCCTTTTCATTAAAATAGAAGGTAGGAATTTTCCCTAACTTTTGTGAATTACTGAGAACCTGCAGAAATGAATTAAAAGGACTTGAACACTAGTAAGCATAGTTCATTTAAAAAGTGTATGTGTGCTTCCTTCCAGCTGGCATTTCTGTTGAAATATGTACAATGCAGTTTTATTTTCATAAAAAGGCAGCAATATGGAGACTTATTTTTTAGAAGTGATAAAAGCACTGGTTCATTCAAGAAAATTAACACTACTTTGAAGATTAACTGGGATATGGAGCTATTTTTAACACCAGATATGATGGGACCACTTGGCGTTAATTCAGACTCCATGAGTTAAAGGACATGGTCCATAATCATACTGCCTGCACTTTAGATGCCAGCTGCGAGCAGGATCCCAGGTTACCCTCACTTTCACCCAACTAGCTACAAATCCATGTATGTGTTTAAGGGATTATCATGACTCCCTTCAGGTTCAACAATTCTATAGAACAACTCTTAGCATCTAGGGAAGCACCATATATATATGACTAGTTTTATTTTAAAGGTTACAAATTAGGGCCAGCTAAATGAAAAGACAGAGTGAGGTCTGGAAGGGTCCTAGGTACAGAGCTCTGCCCCTTCTCCATGGAATCTGTGTGGGACTTCCTCCCAGCACATTGATGGGTTTGTCAAACAGGAAACTCCAATGAGCTTTGCTATCCAGAGGTTCTTTGGGTGCCCCCTTTCCATAGGCGTGATTGATTGAATCACTGGTGCCTGATTGAACTCAATCCCCCCTCCCCCTGCCTTCCCCTCCCTCTTTTTCCCTGGAGGTCCGCCTGTCTTAAAGCCCCAATAAGCCAGTCATGTGGTTGATCTTCCTGGTGACTGGCCTCCATACTGAGTCATCTCAACTCATAGCATAAGCTCAGGTGTAATCTGAGGGGCTCAGGAAGAACAATAACACTACGCATTAAGAGCTTAAAGTTCAGAGCCAGACTGCCTGGGCACAAATCCTGGCTCTGCCACTTACTGACCGTGTGGCTTTGAGGAAGTTACCTGCCTGTCTTAGTTTCCTCATCTGTAAAATAGGAATAATAGCAGGACTATTTCACACAGCGGTTGTAATGACTGAATGAATTAAACTGTATAAAGAAACAGAACAATACTTGGCACACAGAGTAGCCATACAACAAGTTTTAGCTACTATTATTACCTCTTTTGAAAAATCTATTATTTTCTAATACTGAAATACTTCTTCTTAGTTTCTATTCATAGTTAACATAGAAGCAGAAGTCCCAGTGATGTGACAAACTAATAATAACCTGCTAACTCTTGGGTTTTTTCCTTCTTATACCTAATTTATTTTCATTTTATACACATTTTCCACTTCTATTCACCCAAATCCAGATCTGTTTTTCCTAGTCAGGATCATATATTTTTTTTCTTCTAATTTATATTCTAGAAGATCCCATTTGAAATTATAAACACTAATGCTCAACTCAATCTTATAAAAAATTTGCAGTTGGCCGACCTCAATCTTTCAAATGCATCCTTTTTCTCTTTAAAATACAGCCAAGATTAGGCAGAAAAGTCCAAGCTTTCTGTGATTTAGTGTGAGAAGCACTGCAAGAGGCTTCAGCATCCTGTCACAGAAGCAGTGTTGCACTGGTGCCCTCTTCAGGCCACTCATGGATAATACTTATCACTGGGTACTTGATTTCCAACAAAAAGAAAACGAAGGTATTAGATTCCATAATTTTTAGTAAAATGCTTGGCTACCAAATTAATTCCATAAATCGCAGTCATCAGTTTAGCTTACTTATTAAACATTCAGATTCTGGAATCAGACTGGCCTAGGTTCATAACTGGACCCTGCCACAATTTAGCAATGTGATCTTAGGTAAGTTACTTAACCTACAAAGCTTTAATTTCCTTTTCTGAAAAATAGGGTTAATAGTATCCACCTCATGGGAGTGTTTTAATAATTAAATAGTAGTGAATAAAAAGCTCAGCACAGTGACCAAAACATAATAGAAATTTACTTATTAGTTATTATGATGATTATTATCTATGAAAATATTAACATAATTTTACAAAAGTAATAAGTCAAGAAAGACCTTACGCCTCTTGTCTATTCCTCAAATGCCCCTACTTTCAGACAGCAATCATTATACTTCAAATCTAAAATAGGTGTGTGTTTTTCCTATATGAAATGTCTTCAAGGAGAGACTTTTTCACCGTTGATAAGGAAGACTAATAGCTTACGTTTCTGAGTATTACTCTATAGCACACAAGGAAATGGAGGTAAAGATAAGTAATTTGCAAAGTCTGCATTTCCAACCACAACCCAAAATGATGCCTCCTCAACTCAACAACTTCTTTACTTATCTACCAACTATATCTCCATGTTGTTACTTAAACTCAGAAAAACAGGGAGCAAGTCATTATTTCCATGAGCTAAACCAGTTTTTAATGCAGAAATTCAGTCACCAAGAGACATGTTTTATTTGGTCTGCATAATGTGGGTTCACAAAATTTTGTTAGAATTATATACAGAGCAGCCATCAGCTGGAGGAAAGGACAGCTGCCCCTTTCGGAAAAAGATTCTGAAGAGTCTCCCCACAAACCCTAGTCCAGCATAGCCCCCCCAGCCCCAGGTGTTGCTTTCTAACATTGAGAATGTCGGGTGTTCTTATACTCAGCCAGCTCCACTCGTTTGTTAATCAAATGGCCACCAAGGGTATTTGGTAAGTGACTCCTGACAAACACTATTTAGAGTATCTCCTAACCTCAACTTCTCCATGGTGCTCATCACCATTTCCATGAATTTTATTCATTAGTGCTACTTTTCTCTTTTCTTACAATTTTCTTAAGTAAGTCTACGTTTCTCAAAAATTGTGGGATCCAGAACTAAAATCAATCTTGGGTTGACTAGAGTTAAGTATAATGGAAAGGCTGATTCGTGTTACATTCTGTACTCCCAACTTCCACATCCTGGCATTATACTTGGCGCTTGTGCCCCTGGGAAGTGGAACAGGGTCAGGGATGATACTGAGGGTATAAAATGTATATACGTTATGTGGGCATAAATTTTTTTCTCTTACATGTGCTACATACTCTTTCCATATCTTCCATGATTAAGCTCCTTTTCTTGCTATAAAAATCTCCTTAGTTTCCAGAACTTTTAGACCTTGGATTCAAATTATTTATCTACTAGTATATCACAAACCTCTTTAACACCTCCACGAGACCTCCCATACTCTAATCTCTGTTGTTTCTTTTCAGTAATAGAAGATTACTTGCTATGGTCGAGAAATGCTTGAGTTAAAGATAGAAAATAAAAAAGTTTAAAAGCAGCTATAAGAAATTAACAGGATGAATAAGAAGCTTTTACTGCAGTGGTGAGGGCTTCTTTTATTTACTAACAATTTCTAGAGCATGCTTCCATAATGCTTAGTGCTTAATCACCTCCTAACGTCCTCCCGTATTCTAATCTCTGTTCTCTTGTCCATATCACATTATATTCAATACTAGAGGCCTGGTGCACGAAATTCATCCCTCTCACAATCCTGGACTGCTGGCTCCTAATTGCCCACCCGCCTGCCTGCCTAGTTACCCCTAACTGCCTCTGTGTACTGGCCTGATAACCCCTAACTGACTCCCACTGCCAGCCATGTCACCCCCAACTGTCCCTTCCCTGCTGGCCTGGTCACTCATAACTGCCCCCCCGCACCGGTCTGGTCACCTCTAACTGCCCCGCTGCTGGTCTAGTCACCCCAAACTGATCCCCTGCTGGTCTGGTCACCCCCAACTTCCCCCCCCCGCCGGCCTGGTCACCCCTCACGGCCTCCCACTGGCCTGGTCACCCCATTCAGCCTACTGTTCAGTCGTTTGGTCATCCCTCACTAACCCCCCTGCCAGCCTGGTCATAGGCAGCCATCTTGTGAGGATGTGATGGTCAATTTGCATATTACCTCTTTATTATATAGGATATGCTATTTTAAGGTACTGTGGAAAGTCCAAAATGAAAATGACACAATTCTTGCCCTCAATAATTTATAATCTAACAGAAGAAATAGTGACATCACAAATGGGGGAGGGGGAGGGAAATAAAGGAGCAACAATATTATACAAATCCAGTCATGCAATCAGAGAAGGTTTCACGGAGTCAGTAAACTCTGAACTGAGCCTTGAGGGATGGCCATAAAGCGTCCAAGTGATGACAAAAAAAAAGTCACAGAGATGGGAACATTTTCAGTGTATTCAAAGTGGAACAACAAGTAAAAATAGAAAAAGGTATTTGGATCAGACCATACAGCACCCTCAATAGCAATATAACAAGTATCTGTAATTCATTAGGGGGTTATTAAAGATTTCTAAATAGTGCTCTGACTACTTTAGGGAGACCATGCTGGCCAGTGCCAAAATGGAGGAGAAGGCTGAAATGCTGAGACCAGTGAGCAGGTAATTCCAACTATCCATGTGAATAGTAACAAGGGCTTTGTTAGTGACATGGGGAGGAAGAAATGAATAAGGGAAACAGATCAAACCATTTGTGAATAATTAGAGGCAGAAGGCATCTAATGTAAGTGACTAAAGTTCCAAAGCTTGGAAATTGAGAGAATGGTGGGGGCCTCTGTATAAATGGGAAAGTCTGGGAGAACAAGGTAGTGTAAAAGCAATGTGTTCAAGTTGGGGCATGCTGCTTGCAAAATGTATACAAGAAACTCAAGTGATGTGCAGCACGCAGTTACAGAAATTCAGGTCTATAGCTCAATGAGAGGCCAAAACAAAGGTGGAGATTTGCAAGTCATCTTTGGATGAAAGCTGAAGCCACAGGAGTGGATGCCAGCTCCCACTCCTATGCAGAGAAACCAAGGCGAAACCTTCAGCTGCCTCTATCTCCAAAGGAAAGGGGCCTTAATCCCAATCATTGCTTCATCTCTCTTCTACCCAGCCAGCATCCCCGAGTCAGTTGTTTACCTTTGCTCTAAATTATTCTGCTTCCTTTAATGTGTCTGTCTTTCTTATCTCCAGTTCCAAATTACCCCCAAAGTCTTTCATCTTTGATGAGATGCCTGAACTTCAAAGCATGATCAACAAGCATATGGAAGCATGCTTTAGTATTGTTAGTAAATAAAAGGAGCCCTCACCACTGCTGTAAAAGCCTCTTATTCATCCTCTGTTGATTTCTTAATATTTCTTATAGCTCTTTTTAATCTTTTTTATTTTCTATCTTTAACTCCAGCATTTCTCACTCTTAGCAAGTAATCTTCTATTACTAAAAAGAAACAAGCAATTATCCAAGGTGAGCTTTCTCCCCACCTCAAAATTGATGTTCAGCCTTCTTCTCGCCCTTTGCTTATGCAGAAATAAATGTCCAGCCTCCTTACCAACACTTAACTCCCATATATGTAGTTCTGGTGATCACACTGTCTCCTTTTAAGGATCTGAAACATCTTTAAGCTGTTCTTTTGTGTGTCCCCCATATTAGCTCTTTACACTTGTCACACAAATAACTTCTGTGCCCTAACCCTAATAATCATCCTTCTATTCTATAATGTAAATTCAAGGTATTTTTGGAAAAGAATCATTTATACTTACAACCTTCATTTTTTTACCACCCATTAATTCCTTACAACCAATATTCTATTCAACCACTATATTAAAACTGCTTACCAAAGACCACAAATGACATCCTCGTCATCAAATCCCTCTGCCTTTTTTCAGTCTTCACCCTCCCTCGGTGTTTGTTGCCTCTGTCTTCTTCCTTCTATAAAGTCCTTCCTCAACTATTATAATATGGTAATCTTTTCATTTTCTGCCCCCCTTTGACTACTTATAAACTACTCCTACCACTCGTACTTCCCTGAGGTTTTATCTCACACCTCTTTTGCCTCTATATTCTGTCCTTTGACACGCGTCCATTGTGATGACATTAAGTATCACCTTTCCGCAATCAACTTTCACACCCTTGCCCTGATCACCAAACCGAAATTTCCAACAGCTTGCTCAATATGAACATCTAGATGGTACCCCAAGCTCCATGTGTCTAAAATCAGATAGTTTCTTTCCACTCTCCAACTCACTAGCACCTGTTTTCCTAGTTATCTGGGCTCAAAACACCAAATTACCCTGTTTTCCCTCAGCTATTTATTTTCTAAAAATTTAAACCTACAGAAAAGTTAAGAAAAAAATGCAATGAACAGCCACATAATCTATATATTAATATTTTGTCACAATTGCTTTATGTTTCTATATATTTTTCCTCCTCTATTTCTTTTTCTTTTTAAAAAAAATTAATCTTTATTGTTGTGTTACAGATGTCCCCTTTTTTCCTCATTGATGCCCCCCTCCTTCCAAATCTCATTCACTCCCCAGGCCTTCATCCCACTATTGTCAGTGTCCATGTATTATGCATATCTATACTAATAATAGAGGAATATGCAAATTGTCTGGGATGCCATCACAGTAACAGTAACAACTGAACATTAGGTTGTGTGGGGAGACTGGGCCAGCAGGGGAGTTAGTGAGGGACAACCAAACAAGTGAACAGTAGGATACGTGGGGCAACCAGGCCAGTGGGGGCAGTTGGGGATGACCAGGCTGGCAGGGGAGCAGTTGGGAGAAAACAGTCCGGGGCAGGGAGAGGGGTTGTAAGGGGATGACCAGGCTGGCAGCGGCGGGGGGCACTAAGGGGCGACCAGGCCGGGGGTGTGGGCGATGAAGCCAGCAGGCAGAGGCAGTTAGGGGTGATCAAATTGGCAGGGGGTAGAGTTAGGGGCAATCAGGCAGGCAGGCAGATGAGCAGTTAGGATCCAGCAGTCCCAGATGGTGAGGGGGATGTCCAACTGCTGGTTTAGGCCCAATCCCGGAATTGGGCCTAGACTGGCACTCAGACATCCCCCGAGGGGTCCCAGATTGGACAGGGTGCAGGCTGGGCTGAGGGGACCCCTCCCCCATGCATGAATTTCATGCACCGGGCCTCTAGTATAAATATAAGTACTTTGGTGTATCTCTTTCCTCCCCTTCCCCACTCCCTCTGATGATCCTCAGTCTGTTGCATGCTTCCATGACTCTGGATCTATTTTATCAGGTGTTTTTTTTTTCCATCAGATTCCACACATAAGTGAGATCATGTGATAATTATCTGTATCTGAACTGACTTATTTCACTTAATATAATACTCTCCATCCCTCTATGTTGTCTCAAAGGGTAAGAGAGCCTTTGTTTTTACATCTGCATAGTATTCCACAGTGAAAAATGTACCACAGTTTTGTATCCATTCATCTACTGATGAGTACTTGGACTGTGTAAATAACACTGCTATGAAATAAGGGTGCATATGTTCTTTCTGATTGGTGTATCAGGCAATTCTTAGGACATATTCCTAGAAGTGGGATCACTGGGTCAAATAGCAGTACCATTTTTAATTTTTTTTTGAGGAAACACCACACTGTTCCCCATATGTACCAGTTTGGTACAGTATAGACTGTACCAGTCTATATTCCCACCAGCAGTGTACTAGGGTTCCTTTATCTCCATACCCTCCCCAGCACTTGTTGATTGTTGAATTATTGATGGTAGCCATTCCGGCAGATGTGAAATGGTACCTCATTGTCATTTTAACTCGTATCTCTCTGATAGTGATATTGATCATTTTTTCATATCTCTCTTGGCCATTTGTATGTCCTCTTTGGAGAAGTGTCTATTTAGAAACTTCCTCCCATTATTTGGTTGAGTTGCTTGTCTTCCTTTTGTTGAGTTGTATGAGCACTTTATGCATTTTAAATAGTGAGTCCTTATCAGATACTAGAGGCCCGGTGCATGAAATTCGTGCACAGGGGGTGTTTCCCTCAGCCCAGCCTGCACCCTCTCCAATCTGGACCCCTCGAGGGATGTCCAAATACCCGTTTAGGCCTGATTCAGTGGGATCGGGCCTAAATGGGAAGTCAGACATCCCTCTCACAATCCAGGACTGCTGGCTCCCAACTGCTCGTCTTCCTGCCTTCCTGATTGCCCCTAACCACTTCTGCCTACCAGCCTGATCACCCCCTAACCACTCCACTGCCAGCCTGATTGATGCCTAACTGCTTCCCTGCCAGTCTGATTGCCCCTAGCTGCCCTCCCCTGCAGGCCTGATCCCTCCCAACTGCCCTCCCCTGCTGGCCATCTTGTGCTGGCCATCTTGTGTCCACATGGGGCAGTCATTTTTGACTACATGGGGGCAGCCATCTTGTGTGTTGGAGTGGCGGTCAATTTGCATATTACTTTTTTATTAGATAGGATAGAGGCCTGGTGCATGGGTGGGGGCTGGCTGGTTTGCCCTGAAGGGTGTCCTGGATCAGGGTGGGGGTTCCCTTGGGGAATGGGGCACCCTGGGCAAGGGATCTGTGGTGGTTTGCAGGCTGGCCACACCCTCCGATGACCCAAGCAGAAGCCCTGGTATCTGGGATTTATTTATCTTCTGTAATTGAAACTTTGTAGCCTTGAGTGGAGGCCAGGGCCGGCCAGGAAGCTTGGCTTCCTCCATCACCGGGGGCAATCCAAGCCTCCTGCTCTCTCCAGCTCCGTGGCTGCTCCCATTTTTGTTGGGATTTATTTATCTTCTATAATTAAAACTTTGTAACCTTGAGTGGAGGCCAAGGCTGACCAGGGCAGGCAGGAAGCTTGGATTCCTCCATTGCTAGGGAACCCAGGCTTCCTGCTCTCTCCGTGGCCACAACCATCTTGGTTGGGTTAATTTGCATACTCACTCCTGATTGGCTGGTAGGCATAGTGGAGGTACAGTCGATTTGCATGTTTCTCTTTTATTAGTGCAGATACCATTGGCAAATATGTTCTCTCATACAGTGGGCTACCTTTTCATTTTGATGCTCATTTCTTTAGCTGTGCAGCTTTTTATTTTTATACTAGAGGCCTGGTGCATGAAATTTGTGCACGGGGGTGGGGGGCGGTCCCTCAGCCTGACCTGCACCCTCTCCAATCTGGGAGCCTTCAGAGAATGTCCTACTGATGGCTTAGGCCCGCTCCTCATGGTTCTCTGCTCTCTGAGGGGCCTGCCTGCTCCACACCACAGCGATGGCCAAGCAGTCCCTGCTGGGTGCTGCCTGTGGGGCATGCTTACCTACTCCCAGGTTGCCCTAGTTACAGCCAAACAGGCCCTGCTGGGTGCTGCCTGTGGGCCTGCTTGCCTGCTTGTGGGTCGCCGTGGCTACAGCCAAGCAGACCCTGCTGTCTGCTGTCAAGCTGCATGGCCACCCTCGCCTCCTGGGGCTGGCAATGGTCCCAGGAGGCTGCAGGCTTGGCGCCTGTCCCTGGGACCCAGGCCACTTGGCGCCATCCCGCCCCTGGCCTCTTAGCACCTGCATATGCAAATTAACCTTCCATCTTTGTTGGGTTAATTTGCATACTCACTCTTTTTTTTTTAATAAATCTTTATTGTTCAGATTATTACAGGTGTTCCACTTTCCCCCCCCCATAGCTCCCCTCCACCTGATTCCCCACCCCACCCCATGCCCTTACCCCCCCGCCACTGTCTTCATCCATAGGAGTAAGATTTTTGTCCAATCTCTTCCCGCACCCCTCACACCTGCTTCCCCTGAGAATCGTCAGTCCACTCCCTTTCTATGTCCCTGATTCTATTATATTCACCAGTCCATTCTGTTCTTCAGATTTTTCATTCACTTGATTTTTAGATTCACTTGTTGGTAGGTATGTATTTGATGTCATTTTGTTGTTCATAATTTTTATCTTTACCTTTTTCTTCTTCTTCCTCTTCTTAAAGGATACCCTTCAGCATTTCGTGTAATCCTGGTTTGGTGGTGATGAACTCCTTTAGCTTTTTCTTATCTGTGAAGATCTTTATCTGACCTTCAACTCTGAATGATAGCTTTGCTGGGTAGAGTAATCTTGGTTGTAGGTTCTTGCTGTTCATCACTTTGAATATTTCTTGCCACTCCCTTCTGGTCTGCATAGTTTCTGTTGAGAAATCAGCTGACAGTCGTATGGGTACTCCATGGTAGGTAATTAACTGTTTTTCTCTTGCTGCTTTTAATATTCTCTCTTTGTCTTTCGCCCTTGGCATTTTAATTATGATGTGTCTTGGTGTGGTCCTCTTTGGATTCCTCTTGTATGGGGTTCTGTGTGCTTCCTGAACTTGTAAGTCTATTTCTTTCACCAGGTAGGGAAAGTTTTCTGTCATTATTTCTTCTAATAGGTTTTCAATATTTTGCTCTCTCCCTTCTTCTGGCACCCCAAAAATTCAGATGTTGGTTCGCTTAAAGTTGTCCCAGAGGCTCCTTACACTATCTTCATATTTTTGGATTCTTTTTTCTTTTTGTTTTTCTGGTTGGATGTTTTTTGTTTCCACATATTTCAGATCTTTGGTTTGATTCTTGGGGTACGTTGATCTACAATTGAGTTTCTGTATATTCTTTATTTTAGACAGTGTATGCTTCATTTCTGACTGGTCCTTTTCCATTTTTTTGGCATTCTCATTAAGGTC
This sequence comes from Corynorhinus townsendii, assembly GCA_026230045.1. Classification (NCBI taxonomy): domain Eukaryota; kingdom Metazoa; phylum Chordata; class Mammalia; order Chiroptera; family Vespertilionidae; genus Corynorhinus; species Corynorhinus townsendii. The sequence continues at coordinate 141,526,584 of JAPDVU010000001.1, read as the reverse complement.
CTTGAAGGTCTCACTAAGCTCCTCAGAAGTGTCATCAAGTTTCTCAGCCGTTTTTAGAAGATTCTTGAGTAACCTTATACATGTGGTTCTGAACTCTATGTCATCCAGTAGTTTGCTTTCCTCCGTTTCTTTCATTCGTGACATGTTTCTTTGTTTCTGCATTTTGGCTGCTTCCCTATGTTGATGGAGTGGCTTTGTGTGGTAGGTGACCTATAGGGGGCAGTAGCTCAGCCTCCCCAATCACCTGATGTGGACACTCTTGGTACACCCCTTTGTGGGCTGAGTGCAAAGTCTTGGTGTAGTTAAGCCTTAATTGCTGTTGGTAAGCTGGGAGGAATTGACCTCCAGGCCAATTAGCTGTGAGCACTCCCTGTGTCTATAATGGAAGAACTGCTGAGCTAAAGACACACTTATGGGGCAGGACTTGTTTCAGTGGGGCTTTGGTGCTCACTGAGTCTGCCTCTTGAATGTGTCACTTATGGATGTGAGGAGTTGAAATCTGGCGTCTCACACTGACCACTAGGTACACTGGCTTCTGGATCTCCAATGGGGTGCAGGTCAGCTACTGTCTGAGGCCACTCAGCAGGAGCTACAGTGAGAGCTACAGTTTTCTCCTCTTTGCTTGGGGTTTGGAGGTTTTGGAGCTGTCTGACCCAAGTTTGCTAGGTTAAGCTGCGATAGGGCAGGCCTTTCTTATGCTAACTCAGCTGCTTGGAGCTTGGGTGGGTTTGTAGGTTGTGCAGGGCGGGGCCTCAGGGCGACACTAGGTTAGGGTGTGGCAAACAGCAATGGCTGCTAGTTAGCTGGCTCTGCGTACCCAACGGCATCCGCGAGTCCCGTGCCCCAGTGCAGTAAACAATTATTCCTGTGCGCAGCTCTGCAAGCAAGCCACCCTCACTGGCAGACAGTCCAGCTTCTCCCCGTAGGAGTTTGGGTCCCCCGCGTCTCCCCAGAGACTGGATTTCAGAGTAATCGGGGGCTTGTCTCCATTTGGGTTGAAAAAAAGCAACGCACCCAGTCGCCCGCAGCCAGCCCGGATCACGCGCCTCCGTACCTCAGCTTTTCAGCGCTCGTGCACATCTCAATGTTCTTTTCTCTTTCCTTCTAGTTGTAGCACTTCCACTCAGCCAGCTTTCCCGTGGTTCTGGGTGATAGACATTTTGTCTTTTAGTTGCAGTTTAAATTGTTGTGGGAGGCAGCAGTTTAGGTGTTTACTTATGCCGCCAACTTGGATTCGAGCCATACTCACTCTTAATTGGCTGGTGGGTGTCATGGAGGTATAATCAATTTGCATCTTTCTCTTTTATTGGTGTAGATAGTCCCATTTGTTTTTTGTTTTTTTCTTTGTTTCTCTTGTCCAAGGCATTGTATCCGTGAAAATTTTGCTATGTGAAATGTCTAATATTTTGCTGCCTATGTTTTCTTCAAGGATTTTTATGGTTTCATTACTTACATTTAAGTCTTTTACCCATTTTATTCTTTTTTTTAATATATTTTATTGATTTTTTACAGAGAGGAAGAAAGAGGGATAGAGAGTTAGAAACATAGATGAGAGAGAAACATCCATCAGCTGCCTCCTGCACACCTCCTACTGGGAATGTGCCCACAACCAAGGTACATGCCCTTGACTGGAATCGAACCTGGGACCCTTCAATCCACAGGCCAACGCTCTATCCACTGAGCCAAACCGGTCAGGGCCATTTTATTCTTGTGTATGGTATAAGTTGGTAGTCTAATTTCATTTTTTTTAGATGTAACTGTCCAGTTTCCCAACACCATTAATTGAAGAGATTGGTTTTACTCCACTGTATGTTCTTGCCTCCTTTATCAAAGATTAATTGAGCATATTGGCTTGAATCAATTTCTGAGTTCTCTGTTCTGTTCCACTGATCTATATGCCTGTTCTTGTGCCAGTATACTAAGGCTGTTTTGGTTACAGTGGCTTTGTAATATAGCTTGATATCTGGTCTTGTAATCCCTCTACTTTATCCTTCTTTCTCAGGATCGCTGCAGCTTTTTGGGGTCTTTTTTTGTTCCCTATAAATTTTTGGAGTTTGTTCTAGGTCTGTGAAATATGTTGTTGCTATTTTAATAGAAATTGCTTTGAATCTATAGATTGCTTTGGGTAATATGGACATTTTAACGCTGTTAATTCTATCAATGCATGAACACAGTATAGTCTTCCACTTGTTTATATTTTCTTCTACCTCTGTTTTCAACATTTTATAGTTTTCCGAATACAACTACCTCCTTAGCTAAATTTATTTCTAAGTATCTTAATTTTTTACTGCAATGGTAAATGGGATTTTTTTACAGTTTATCTTTCTGAGAGTTCATTATTGGTTTATAAAAATGCCAGTGAATTCTGGATGCTAATTTTGTATCCTGCTACATTGCTGAATTCATTTATTAAATCAAGTAGTTTTTTGGTGGAGCTTTAGGGTTTTCTATGTACAATATCATGTCATCTGTGAATAATAACAGTTTTACAACCTCCTTTCCAATTTGGATCCTTTTATTTTTTCTTCTTGTCTAATCACTATGGCTAGGACCTCCAGTACTATGTTGAATAAAAGTGGTAAAAGTGGACAACCCTGTCTTATTCCTGATTTTAGGGAAAATGGTTTTAGTTTTTTGCCCTTTGAGTATGATATTGGCTATAGGTTTGTCATATATGACCTTTATTATGATGACATATGATCTCTCTAGTCTCCCTTTGCTGAGAGTTTTATCAAAAAAGGGTGTTGGATTTTGTTGAATGCTTTTTCTGCATCTATTGATACAATCATGTGATTTTTGTCTTTCAATCTGTTTATGTGATGTATCATATTTATTGATTTGGTAATATTGTACCAGCCTTTCAACCCTGGAATAAGTCCCACTTGGTCATGGAATATGATCTTTTTAATATGTTGCTGGATCAATCTGCTAATATTTGTTAAGGACTTTAGCATCTATGTTCATCAGGGATATTGGCCTGTAAATCTTTTTCTTTGTGGTGTCTTTATCTGGTTTTAAAACTAGGATAATGCTGGACTCACAATTTTGATGTGTCTTGGTGGGAATCTTTTTCAGTTTATCTTGATTGGGACTCTGTGTTTCTTGGACTTGTGTGACTTTTTTCTTTACCAGGTCAGGGAAGTTTTCTGTCATTATTTATTCCAACATGTTCTCTATTCCTTGATAGATTATTCTCCTTCTGGTATCCTTATAATACAGATGTTGTTACTTTCATGTTGTCCCAAAGCTCCCTTAAACTCTCTTCCTGCTTTTTAACTTTTTTTTTCTTTTGCAGCTCTGACTGGGTATTTTTATCTACATTGTATTCTAATTTGCTGATTTGATCCTCAACTTCTTTTAGTCTACTGTTGAATCCTTCCAGCATGTTCTTTATTTCAGCTATGTCATTCTTCATTTCTATTTAATTCATATTCATTGCTTCAACCTTTTTTCATGTTGGTATAGTTCTCATTCAGCTCCTTACAATTCTCATTAAGTTGCTTATAATTCTCACAAGGTTATTTATGTAATCAACAATTTTAAATTCTTTATCTGACAAATTACTTGCCTCCATTTCACTTACTTCCTTTTCTGATGATTACTCCTTTTCTTTCATTTAGGGGTTGGTTCTTCGACTTCCCATTTTAGTAGTCTGGTAGTCTGGGGAGCCCAGTGTGGAGGGCTGGGTGGCAGGGGTGGGTCTGTGCATTCAGACATGACTGGTTGCACTGGGTCACAGTTGTGCATCCAATCTTCTATTTTTTGTTTGTTGTTGTTTTTTATCTTTTTGCATCCAATCTTTTGGATTGGATGCAAAAAAATAATGCCCAGGTTAGGTGTGCCTGGTCTCTTTGGCAGGTCCATGTGCCAGGCGGTGCCAGGTCACATCTACTGGGTGGTGTCATGTGGTGGGGCTGTTTGACCAGGGGTGATAGGTCCATGCTTCTGGGAACATTGAGTCACTGTGCCAGGGCTGGGTTCACCATGTCAAGGCAGTGGGGCCAGCCATCTAGGGGCACCAGGTTGGTGTGCTGGGTCTGGGTGGCATGTCCCTGTGTCCAGCTGGGCCTGTGCCAGGGTGGTGGGGCGGCCAAGCACTCTGCTGTTGTGGGGGTCCAGGCTGGGCTCTGCCCCGTTCTATGGCGGGGTGGGCTGATTGTTCTGCTCACAGAGGTGCTGGGCCAGGCTGAGCACTCTGCTGCTGCTGAGTCAGGGAGGTCTGTAGGTCCGCTGTGGAGGAGGCAGGGCTGGCCAGTTGCTCTGCTCACAGAGGGGTCAAGGCAGGCTGAGTGCTCTGCTGATTATAAAGTGGGGTGGCCTGTCTCCCTGCTGATGAGGAGGCGGGGCTGGCCTGTTGCTCCACTCACTGAGGTGTTGGGGCAGGGTAGACTCCACTGAGGAGGGGTTGGGCTGGGTTCCCTGTTTTCAGGTGTCAGCATTTGGGCTGTAAGCATCAGTCCTTGACTTAGGGGTGCTGGGGCAGAGTCACTCCCCACAGCCTCCTCCTGTGGAGGAACCTGTAGCTCCCAGTCAAGAAGAGAGAAGCACCTGGCCGAGCAGCATGCAACAGTGGCAGTTCCTCTGCTTGGAGTGCCCAAACATCCCCCAGCTCCCACTCCCACAGCAGATGCCCTCCCACACTCACACCCCCGCACACTCTCCCTCACACACACTCACACACTCACCCTCACTCTGGACCTGCCCACCCTCATCAATAAACTCTCTTCTTCTTCTTGGATCATTTCTGCAAATTGAAGACATCATGACATTTTACCCCCAAGCCCTCTAGGATGTATCGCCTAAGATCAAGGACAATCTCCTACATAACCACAACCACATTATCACATTCAAGAAATTTGATAACATTGTACTAGTATCTGACATCTACTCCATACTCAAATTTCACAAATCATATCAATTATGTTCTTTATAGTTATCTCTCCTTCTAATCCAGGATGCAATCAGAATTCAGATTTTGTGTATAGCTATCTTGCCTTGGAATAATGTCTACTTTCCTACAACTTCTAATCAAGTCTCATTGTATCTACTTTGGAACCATCTCCCAAATGTATTCCTTTTCACCATCTTGCCTTCATTCCCTCTCATTTGGATTACTTCAATAGATGTAATTTCAATTTACAGACTGCTCCCAATCAATCTTACCAACCAACTATATTATTTAAGTCTTAAATTCACTCCTATATCCAAAAACCTCCAATAACATTCTATTGCTTAACATATAAAGACTCAGCTATTTAGTCCTCAGCCTGGCATTCAAGATCCTCCACAATTTGGTTGTATCATGTATTTCTAGTTTTATGTTATACTATTAGTCCTTACATGTACTCTGTACCTTAGCCCATACTATCCTTTCCTAGAATTCCCTCCTCAGGTAATTTCCACCTATTGAAATAATGACCTTTCTAAAAGGAAAGGTTCCTTTTTCTGATTACACACTTCTCCTGCTGCCACCATGTGACCTCCTCCCATTTTCCTCTTTTAATCTCTGTCATGCTTTACATATTTCTAAAAGCAAATGTTCCATTTATTTTAATTCTTTAGGTATGTATCTTATCTCTAATAATAGATTACAAGTTCTTCAAAGGCAGCAATTATTGTTGTGTACCTTCAAGAACAAATATAGAGACCTGCCTATTGGACACTTGATAAATGTTGATATACTGTACCAGGAGCTAAAACTTTTACCAAATTAAAATATATTAATAATGATTTCCAGGCCTCCAGCCTCTCCTGTTCAACATTAATTCTTGACCTCTCCTGGTCTTTTGTGAGTCATGGCCTAGCATTAAGTTTAAATCATCATTTCTATCTTACTTAGTACACTTTATTGTTTTTTTTCTCAAGGATGTGGTGCTAAATTTGGAATATGAAAGGGTTCTATCTATTTGATATGATCCCTTTTTTAAAATATATTTTTATTGATTTTTAGAGAGAGAGGAAGGGAGAGAGAGAGAGAGAAACATCAATGTATGAGAACATGACATCAATTAGCTGTCCCTTGCACACCACCCACTAGGAACCAAGCCCACAATCCTGGCATGTGCCCTGACCAGGAACTGAATTGAAACCTTTCAGTGCATAGAGCAACATTCAATCAACTGAGCCACATGGACCAGGGCAATATGATCAATTTTTTATTTTCTATGATGTCACCAAATACTAATTCTACTTTCTACTCTCATTTTCTCATTACTTTTCAGCAGAAATCATTATCAAATACATAGGGAATATACACAAAGAAATAACTTCCAAGATCTACTATTTACACTTACCTGTCCCCAGGCATAGATATTATTATGAGTCTGTGAAGGGTTGAATTTTGAAAGCAGAAAACATGCCTTAAAAGTAAAAAAGAAATAACATTATCCATCAAAAATAGATTTAATCAATATTAAGTTGAACAATTACATTATACCATCTAAAATCAATTTATTTAATATGCTGTGGTGAAATTAATTTTATTAAAATGTAACTTTTTAAAAAATGAACTAAATTTTGAAATATGTAAGTCACTATATGTTACAAATAAATAATAGATTTATCTTCTCTTCAAATCATACATTAAAACATTAATAACAAATAAGTTGTTAAGTCTAAAACTCACCATATAAAAATTATGTGTGCAACAATTATGACCAGGTTAGCGTAAAATTTACTAAGCACTTGGTCTGAAACATCATCAGAGGTTTGAAGTTTCAAAAAATGATAAAATTAAAACCTGTGAAAACCTATATATTGATACTTTAAAAAGTGACTCTCAAACTTTTTAAAACTATAGACTATTCTATGACACAAACTACACAATATTTTACCCATCTATCAACCATGCCTTATCATCATTAAAAAGTCAGAATAATAGAGGAAAATAGTACTGTATGTGGTAAGACATCATTGAGAGAACCAGTCATAAATTATCCTAACTAATAAAAGAGTAATATGTAAATTGACCATCATCCAACACAAAGATCGCTGCCCCCTTGTGGTCAAAGATGGCAGCCCCCATGTGGACACAGATGGCCACCACAAGATGGCCAGCAGGGGAAGGTTGTTGGGAGGGACCAGGCCTGCAGGGGAGGGCAGTTGGGGGGGGGGGGGGATCCAGGCCAGTTAGGGGGGAACAGGCCTGTAGGGGAGGACAGTTGGGGGTGACCAGGCTAGCAAGGGAGGGCAGTTAGGGGTGACCAGGCTGGCAAGGGAGGGCAGGCCAGCAAGGGAGGGCAGTTGGGGGTGACCAGGCTGGCAAGGGAGGGCAGTTTGGGGTGACCAGGCCAGCAAGGGAGGGCAGTTCAGGGTGACCAGGCCAGGAGGGGAGGGCATTTGGGGGCGACCAAGCCAGGAGGGGAGGGCAGTTGGGGGTGACCAGGCCAGGAGGGGAGGGCAGTTGGGGGCGACCAGGCCAGCAAGGGCGACCAGGCTGGCAAAGGAGGGCAGTTAGGGGTGACCAAGCCTGCAGCGGAGGGCAGTTGAGGGGGACCAGACTGGCAAGGGAGGGCAGTTAAGAGGTGATCGGGCCAGAAGGGGAGGGCAGTTGGGGGCAACCTGGCCAGCAGGGGAGGGCAGTTGGAGGGGACCAGGCCTGCAGGGGAGGGCAGGTAGGGGCAATCGGGCCAGCAGGGAAGCAGTTAGGCATCAATCAGGCTGGCAGGGGAGTGGTTAGAGGGTGATCAGGCTAGCAGACAGAAGCGGTTAGGGGCAATCAGGCAGGCAGGCAAGTGAGCAGTTGGGAGCCAGCAGTCCTGGATTGTGAGAGGGATGTCTGACTGCCCGTTTAGAGGGGTCCCAGATTGGAGAGGGTGCAGGCTAGGCTGAGGACACACACACACACACACACACACACACACGTGCACAAATTTCATGCACTGGGCCTCTAGTGTGTGTGTGTGTGTGTGTGTGTGTGTGTGTGTATTAGAGGCCTGGTGCATGAATTCATGCATGGGTGGGGGCTGGCCAGCCTGGCCAGAGGGAGAGGACATGGGCTGTTGGCTGGCCTGCCTGCTGGTCGAACTCCTGGTTGAGGGGGTAATTTGCATATTGCAGGTTAGGCCTGATCCCCTGGACATCTCTCAAGGTGTCCCAGATTGGAGAGGGTGCAGGCTGGGCTGAGGGACACCTCCCCACCCCGCCATGCACAAATTCCATGCACCGGCCTCTAGTTATTTCATATTAGAAGAACACAGTCAGTCACATTTTTTGAAATTTAGTACCATACAAAATCTTTTTCTCCTCTACAATTATAATTTTTAATTTGTTGTTTATCCAAAAATCTTAAGGACATTTTTTTCAATGGAAATAATCTTCAGAAAATAAGGAAATTATAGGTTATTCCATTTATCTCAATGAGTAATACTAATTTCAGACATTTTAACACAAGACTGGCTATAGAGTCAGAACATCTGGATTCAAATCCCAACTCTTTCATTTACTGTTTTCTTGGCTACAAGTAACCTAAGTCTTAGTTTTATTATCTGTGCTAGAGGCCCATGGCACAAATTCATGCACTGGTGGGGCCCAGCTAGCCCATCTGATGGGGGCCATCAGGGGTGGACCTGCTGGGCCAAGGGGCCATGGGTGAGGCCAGCCAGGGCAAGGGGCCACAGGTGGTCTGCCAACTGGCCCTGCCCCTCATCGGGGTCTGGGTGCCCGCTTGGGGATGGGCCAGCAGAGGCAAGGAGCTGTGGGCAGTTTGTCAGATGGCCACACCCCCAATCTGGGTGGGGTGCTCGCTAGCAAGCGGCCACCTGGGGAGAGGGGCTGCAGTCATTCGGGTTGTTCCACCATTCAGTCAATTTGCACATAACCCTTTTATTATATAGGATAATGGAGGTAACAAAAGGACTGGTAATACTGTGCTAGGCATAGGAATACAGCAAATAACAAAGCATGAAACTTGTCATTAAGGAGCAAGTGAAACAAACTTATAATTTACTTGAGGCCCGTGCACAAAATGTGTGCACTTGGGGGGTTCGTTAGCCTGGCCTGCACCCTCTTGCAGTCTGGGAGCCCTGGGGATGTCCAGCTGACAACTTAGGCCCACTCCCTGCGAGGAACAGGCCTAAGTCAGCATTCGGACATCCTTAGCACTGCCGCGGAGGCGGGAGAGGCTTCCGCCACAGCCACTGCACTTACCAGCTATAAGCCTGGCTTCTGGTTGAGCGGTACTCCCCCTGTGGGAGCGCACTGACCACAGGGGGAAGCTCCTGCGTTGAGAGTCTGCCCCCTGGTGGTCAGTGTGCATCATAGCAACTGGTCGTTCCACTGTTCAGTCAATTTGCATATTAGCCTTTTATTATACAGGATAATTAATTTATTATAACTCAAATATGAATTACAAGAGAGAAATAAAATGTATTTTAAGAATCTAAATTAAGGGGTCCTAACCTAGACTTCTGAAAGACTTAATTAATCTTAATATAATTGTAAAAACCACAAAGACTTTTATAATACTACTAGAGGCCCAGTGCACCAAATTCGTGCACAGGGGTGTGTGTCCCTCAGCTCAGCCTGCACCCTCTCCAGTCTGGGACCCCTCGAGGGATGTCCGACTGCCCATTTAGGCTTGATCCAGGTAGGATAGGGGATCAGGCCTAAACAGGCAGTTGGACATCCCTCTCACAATCCAGGACTGCTGGCTCCCAACTGCTCGTCTGCCTGCCTTCCTGATTGCCCCTAACCGCTTTTGCCTGCCAGCTTGATCAACCCCTAACCACTCCCCTACCAGCCTGATTGATGCCTAACTTCTACCCTGCCAGCATGTTTGCCCCTAACTGCCCTCCCCTGCAGGCCTGGTCACCCCTAACTGCCCTCCCCTGCAGGCTTAATGGCCCACAACTGCCCTCCCTTGCAGGCCTGGTCCCTCCCAACTGCCCTCCCCTGCTGGTCATCTTGTGGTGGCCATCTTGTGTCCACATGGGGGCAGTCATCTTTGACCACATGGGGGCAGCCATCTTGTGTGTTGGAGTGGCGGTCAATTTGCATATTACTCATATTAGATAGGATAGAGGCCTGGTGCATGGGTGCAGGCTGGCTAGTTTGCCCTGAAGGGTGTCCTGGATCAGAGTTGGGGTTCCCTTGGGGTGTGGGGTGGCCTGGGTGAGGGGCCTGTGGTGATTTGCAGGCCAGCCACACACCCCCAGCAACACAAGTGGAGGTCCTGGTATCTGGGATTTATTTATCTTCTATAATTGAAACTTTAGCCTTGAGTGGAGGCCAGGGCTGACCAGGGTGGGTGGGAAGCTTGGCTTCCTCTATCGCCAGGGGCAACCCACGCCTCCTGCTCTCTCCAGCTCTGTGGCTGCCACCATTTTTGTTGGGATTTATTTAACTTCTATAATTGAAACTTTGTAACCTTGAGTGGAGGCCTAGGCTGGCCAGGGCAGGCAGAAAGCTTGGCTTCCTCCATTGCCAGGGAAACCCAAGCCTCCTTCTCTCTCCATGGCTGCAGCCATATTGGTTGGGTTAATTTACATACTCGCTCCTGATTGGCTGGTGGGCGTGGCTTGTGGGTGTAGCGGAGGTATGGTCAAATTGCATATTACTCTTTTATTAGATAGGATAATGTTTTCCTATTACATGACATTTTCTAGAAAACTGGAATGACAGGAGACAAAATGGCAGTGAAATAGATGGATATGTCATGTGCCTTGTCCTGGAGCAGATAGAATAAGCAACTAAATCGAATAACATCCGCTCCAAATTGGCAAAGTGGACACAGCTGGTGAGACAATTCACAGCCAGGAAGGGCAGAGGATGCCTGGAGAATGATAAAATCAGGGATCTGGATTGGAGAGAACTGTGAAACCTCTGAGCCCAGAGGATCAGAGGGAAACTGCATGACACCAAGGCTGCATCCCTTAGGACAGGCATAGCATCTGAATGTAGAAAGGAGGTCGGCAGGACTGCTGGTGGCAGGGGATTCTAGATCTGGATCCACAGCCAAGAGAGACTGAGCCCAAAGGGGGCAGCCTGGACGGCTGCCCAGGCCTTGCCATGCCATGGGGAGAGGGGCTCACAGTGGTGCAGCTTTTTCCCCTCTTTTTGGTCTTTGCTTTTGTTCACTGAACTTAGTTCATAGGACCTTTCAAATACAGACACTCACCCATGGCTGAGGTGCAGATGAAGGTGCAGACTTTGGAGTCTGGGGAGAGGGGAGGGTCAAGGATAGGTGGCCATGAGTCTGGTGCTGAGTCATACCTGACACATGGGACCTAGGCAGCCATTTTCTCCCGAAAAGATAGCCCCTCCCTGCAGTCTCCCAGAAACCAATACAGCCACACCCAGACTACACCTGGAGTGGTACAAAACATACAAAAAAAAAATCTGAATAGTCCCTTAGAGCCCTCAGGGACTGACCTAAAGAGAGGCCTTCAGTCCCAGCAACAAGAAACTGAGGAGTGGAAGACAATACAGTAGAGTGGGATCTTAATCCCACAGAAAGGAATGGCACTTCACTTTTTCATCTTTATTTTTATTTTATTTTTTTATTATTTTGTTATCTTTGTTTCTTTTCTCTTTATTTTCATTTGTTGCTTTATTTTCTATTTCTGTTTGCATTTTTTTCATCATTCTAATTTTTATTTTATCCTATTTCTTAAATTAATTTCTTTTTAATTTATTATTATTACTATTATTATTATTACTCCTAGAGGCCTGGTACATGAAATTTGTGCATAGGGGGGTGTCCCTCAGTGCAGGCTGTACCCTCTCCAATCTGGGACACCTTGAAGGATGTCCTACTGCCGGTTTACAGAGATCAGGCCTAAACCGGCCGTTGGACATCCCTCTCGCAATCCGGGACTGCTGGCTCCTAACTGCTCACCTGCCTGCTTGCCTGATTTCCCCTAACCACTCTGCCTGCCTGCCTGCTTGCCCCCAACTGCCCCCCACCACCAGCCTGCTTACCCCCAAATGCTCCCCTGCCAGCCTGATCACCCCCAACTGCCCTCTGTGCCAGTGTGCTCACCCCCAACTGCCTCCCCTGCCAGCCTGCTTGCCCCAACTGCCCCTCCCCCCACTATCAAGATCACCCCCAACTGACCACCACTGACGACCTGCTAGCCCCCAACTGGCCTCCCTGCTGGTATGCTCACCCCCAACTGTCCCCCCCCACCGGCTTGATTACCCACAACGACCCCCCCACTGGCCTGATCACCCACACTGCCCTCCCCTCTTGGCCTCTAACCACCTGCACCTCGGCCCTGCCACCATGGCTTTGTCCAGAAGAATGCCTGGAAGGTCTCCTGGAAGGTCTCCCAGTCTAATTAGTATATTACCCTTTTATTAGTATAGATAGAGGCTTAGTGCACTGGTGGGGGCTGGCTGGTTTGCCCTGAAGGGTGTCCTGGATCAGGGTGGGGGTTCCCTTGGGCATGGGGCTACCTGGGTGAGTGGTCTGTGGTGGTTTGCAGGCCAGCCATGCCCCCAGGGGGTGAGGGTCTCCGCTGGGGGGGCATGGCCAGCCTGGGTGAGGGGCTGATGGCTGTTTGCAGGCTGGCCATCACCACCAGTGGAGACTCTTTCTCCATGGGGACATGGCCATCCTGGGTGAGGAGCTGAGGGCCGTTTTCAGGCTGGCCACACCCCCTTCAGGGTGGGGGTCCCTGCTGGGGTGCCTGGCCAGCCTGGGTGAGGGGCTGATGGCTGTTTGCAGGCTGGCCAAGCCCCACATGGGGATGTGGCCAGCCTGGGTAAGGGGCTTTTTTTCTTTCTTTTTTCTTTTTTTTCAGTGCCTCCTTGAGAGGAGGCCAGGGCCAGCTGGAAGCAGGTATCTGGGATTTATTTATCTTCTATAATTGAAACTTTGTAGCCTTGAGCAGAGGCCAGGGCTGACCAGGGTGGGCGGGAAGCTTGGCTTCACTCTTGTTCTGTGGCCGCCACCATCTTTTTTGGGTTAATTTGCATACTCGCTCTTGATTGGCTGGTGGGTGTAGCAGAGTGATGGTTAATTTGCATATTTCTCTTTTAGTGGTGTAGATCATTATTTCTTCTCTTTCTCTTTCTTCTTATCCACTCATCCTCTTTCTACTTCCTCTATACTGAACTGAGGTCCTCCCCATATTTACCAATTCCTTAAACTTACTTTCTGTATATAATATTCTGCCCCCACCCGCTTTACTGGGTATTTGGTGTTTGTATGTTTTGGTTTATATGTTTGTTCTCTGGTGTTTTCTCCCCATATGTATTTTTCCCCTGTTCTTCCTTTTTCTTCTTTTTTTTCCCTCTCATACCATTTTTTCTCTCTTCACTATATTTGTGCTCTCTTTTCTCTCCCCTAATTATCTTTTCTCTGGTGGTCACTTATATTAGGGTTATTGGTGTTGTGTATACATTCATGTTTTGATCCCTTTGTTTTGTGTCTTGTTGAGGTGAATTTTATCTTGTTTGGCCAATGTGGTAGAGAGCAAGCCATATAACCAGACACCCAGAATGGAGATTCAATCCATGAATGGGTCAATAACATTCCAGACCCAACTACAGAAGCAGGAAGAAGGCGGCAGTAAGGGAGAGAGCGTAAGTGAGTGAGGGAGTAAAAGAGGAGTGTGTGGACATGTGGGATGTGTGTGGAGGTGGGGGGGGGGGCGGGCGGGTGAGTGAGGCACAGTTAGATCCCGCAGGACCTTTGGGGGCAGGCTGATTGGGCTCGCCTAAACAGGCAGCCTCTGCTACCATTGCAAACAGTCCCAGAGCAGCCGTTTCTTCTGCAGAGGCCATGCCTTTTTGAAGGGGAGAGCTGCTGTGACTGGGAGCCCAGTCTCACCTCCACCCAGAGTGCCCTCAGATAACACTCAAGACTCCACAACCACTGCCTCCAGGGACCTGCTGCCTCGGCTGCGGTCCCATGGTCACTGAGACTCAAGCCACCCCGGGAACAGGTTCCTATGAGTTCCAAAGCATGCTCCCTTCTGATCAGCCCAATGCTTTAACCAAAGGCACCATGACCATGTGAGCAGCAGCCACATGAGCACCCACCCCCGTCTGAGGAGCAGCAGCTCATGCGGCCTGCTCCCATCTGAAAAGCAGCAGCCCCACAAGCAGCTCACCCACATCTGAGGACCAGCAGCCCACCACCTCCCGAGAGCAGCAGCTGCATGAGCAGCCCTCCCCCATCCAAGCAGCAGCAGCCACATGAGCAGCCTGCACCCGTCCAAGGAGCAGTAGCCGCACACAGCCTGCACCTGTCAGAGGAGCAGCAGCCATGTGAGCAGCCAGCCCCCATCCAAGGAGCAGCAGCCCCATTACAAGGATCAGCAGCCCTGCAAGCAGCCTGAGGAGCAGCGGCCACGTGAGCAGCCCACCCCCATCCAAGGAGCAGCAGCCCTGCGAGCAGCCCACAACAGTCCAAGGAGTAGCAGCCTCACACAACCTGCCTGCGTCTGAAGAGCAGCAGCTGCACAAGCAGCCCACCCATGTCCAAGGAGCAGCAACTGCATGAGTAGCCTGCCCCTGCTAGCCAGAGAGCTGCCGCCAACTGAAGAGCAGCCCCTGCATGACTCAAAACCTAGATCCTTCAGTGAGAACAAAAATGGGGAGACAGACAAACGAAAGGAAAGGAAAGGAAAGGAAAGGAAAGGAAAGGAAAGGAAAGGAAAGGAAAGGAAAGGAAAGGAAAGGAAAGGAAAGGAAAGGAAAAGAAAGGAAAGGAAAGGAAAGAAGGAATCTCCAGAGAGGCAGCTAGTGAAACAGAGGCATGCAATATGTCAAAAAAGAATTCAGAATAAGAGTCATACAGTTCATAAAAAAATGGGTGAAAAAAATCAACAACTTATGTAAGAATCAAGAAGAAATAAGGAGTGATATATCTGCAATAAAAAACACCATGGAAAGTTTCAATAATAGACTAGAAAAAGCAGAGGACCAAATTAGCAAATTAGAAGAAAGGGAAGCAAAACACCCTCAAACTGAACTTCAATTGGAGAAAAAAATTAAAAGACAGGAGGAGAGCCTAAGGGAGCTTTGGGACAACATGAAAACAAGCAACATATGAATAATAGGAGTGCCAGAACAATGGGAAGAGGAACAAGGGTTAGAAAACCTATTTGAAGAAATAATGTCAGAAAACTTCCCTGATGTGGGAAGAAAAAAACACACAAGTCCAGAGTCCCAAACAAGATGAACCTGAAAAGACCCACACCAAGACACATCATAATTATGATGGCAAACGTCCAGGACAAAGAAAGAATCTTAAAGGCTGCCAGAGAGAAACAGAAAGTTACATACAAGGTATATCCCTTTAGATTATCAAATGATTTCTCAACAGAAACACATCAGGCCAGAAAGGAATGGAAGGAAATTTACAAAGGGATGCAAAGCAAGGGACTGAATCCAAGAATACTCTATCCAGCAAGGCTATCATTCAAAATTGTAGAGGAAATAAGGAGCTTCACAAACAAAAAAAAAGCCTAAGGGAGTTTTTCACTACCAAGCCAGCAATCCAAGAAAGGCTAAAGGGACTGGTGTAAAAAAGAGAAATAAAAGGGAAGAAGGAACACAGGCACAAAAAATAAACAAATGGGACTACATCAAAATAAAAAGCTTCTGCACAGCAAAATAAACCATCAACAAAACAACAAGAAAGCCTGCTGCATGGGAGAACATATTTGCCAATGTTATCACCGATAAGGGTTTAATCTCCAACATTTACAGGGAACTCATACAACTTAACAAAAGGAAGATAAACAATCCAATCAAAAAATGGGCAAAGGACCTGAATAGATATTTTTCGAAAGAGGAATAAGGAAGGCCAATAGACATATGAAAACATGCTCAAAGTCACTAATTATCTGAGAGATGCAAATCAAAATGACAATGAGGTACCATCTCACACCTGTCAGAATGGCAATCATCAATAAATCAACAAATGACAAATGCTGGACAGGATGCGGAGTAAAGGGAACCCTCGTGCACTGCTGGTGGTAATGCAGACTGGTGCAGCCACTGTGGAGAACAGTACAGAGTTTCCTCAAAAAACTAAAAATGAAACTCCCATTTGACCCAGTGATCCCACTTCTAGGAATATATCCCAAGAAATTAGAAAATACGAATCAGAAAGGATATATGCACCCCTATGTTCATAGCAGCACAATTTACCATAGTTAAGATTTGGAAACAGCCTAAGTGCCCATCAGCCGATGAGTAGATTACAAAACTATGGTACATCTACATAATGGAATACTACATTGCGGTAAAAAAATACGGAATTCTTACCATTTGCAACAGCATGGATGGAACTGGAGAGCAGTATGCCAAGTGAAATAAGCCATTCAGAGAAAGATAAATATCACATGATCTCACTCATTTGTAGAATAAAATGAACAACATAAACTGATGAACAAAAACAGATCCAGAGACAGAGAAGCATCAATCAGACCATCAAACCTCAGAGGGAAGATAGGGGAGGGTGGGGGTAAGGGGAAGAGATCAACCAAAGGACTTGTATGCATTCATATAAGCCTCACCAATGGACACAGACACCAGGGGGGTGAGGGCATGAGTGGAGGGGGTGGGGGACATTGGGGAGGTAAGGACACATATGTAATACCTTAATCAATAAAGAAAAAAATAAAATAAAAAAGAATAAAAAGATACAATAAAGGTAACCCCCCCCAAAAAAAAAAAAAGAAAACTGGAATGACAGAATGAAGAAAACAGAATAAACTATGTGACCACAAACTTCATATTCATAGACTTAATCAGTAAATTACAGCTTTAAGAAAGGTACACTAAGTTATTTCCCAAGCTGTTCATGTCTTCTTGCTCAACTGGAGCTGGCATACCACCATAACACTATCCTGGTTCAGTTAGTGTTACTCCACTGCTAGTGTTACTCCACTAATCAATAATCTTATAGGTCTGCTCTCAAAGCTATAGCAAAAAAAAAAAAAAAAAAAAAAAAAACAGAAACAAACAGAAAAACAGGCATACCTTCTCCTAGATACCTTCTCTTGCCATCATCTCCTTTCTCTTTGCCTGGTAGAGCAGTCTATTCAAATTAAAGTCAGAAGGCAAGTAGAAACAACTCATCACAAAAGTAACAACAAACAAATACAAACAGATTAATGGTACTTACCTGGCTGCTCTCATGTTCAGTATCTATGTATCTAGGCATTGGGAATTTGGAGTGAAGAATCATTTACAACTTTAAAAATTGAAAAACAAATAGTACAAGTTACTAGAATATTAGACTATAAGCTTGAGTGTGGGTCTGTGACTAAGAATCTCTATTCTTCAAAGCATCCAGAGTACAGTGCTTTTTTCCATATAGGAAGCAATTAAATATTGACTGAATGAATAAATGCAGGAATGAATAGAGTTCTACTAAATGCCTTAGTGGCTACTCAAATATTCTGTTCATTTATTATCCAATTAAGTGAAGTTATAAATTTTAATTCACTTAGGCTCTAAATAACTTTTTGAAATTATGGGGATTACTTTTTTTTATTATTGATTTCACAGAGGAAGGGAGAAGGAGAGATAGAAACATCAATGATGAGAGAGAATCATTGATCAGCTGCCTCCTGCACACCCCCTACTGGGGATCGAGCCCACAACCCAGGCATGTGCCCTTGACCAGAATCAAACCCAGGACCCTTCAGTCCACAGGCCGACGCTCCATCCACTGAGCCAAACTGGCTAGGGTGGGATTACTTTTTTAAATACTTTAGGCTAAAGGGAGGCTGCTCCATCTGTGGGTTAGCCCACTCTGTGTCTCACTGCTTCACTAACAAATTCACTTTCACTTTAACAGCAAAAAGAAAAGAAACAGTTTTAAATACTTCATATGGAATACATGTTATTTATTTTTTAGTCTTTTTACTTTTTGTTAATCCTCACCTGAGGATATTTTTTTCCATTGTTTTTTCAGAGAGAGTTGAAGTGAGGAGGGAAAGGAAAGAGAGAGAAAAGAAAAACATTACTGTGAGAGAGACACATCAATTTGTTGCCTCCTGAAGCCGCAACCCAGGTATGTACCCTGGAGGGGAAATCTACTGTGACCCGTTGGTGTGCAAGCTGACAATCTAACCACTGAGTCACACCAGTCAGGGTTCATGTGAGATACATTTTATTTATTTATTTACTTTATTTATTTATTTTTTAATATATTTTGATTTTTTGTAACTTTTTCTTTCCCACTTCTCTATTTCTCCTTCCAATTTTCTTCTCCTTTCCCTATTTTAATTTTTCTCTTTCCTTTCTTTTTCGCCCTTTGTAAAAATAGATCTTCTTTATCTGCTTTATTTGTTATTATTCTAGCCTCTGTTGTTTTGTTCAGATATGTAATTTCCTCTTCCCTGACACTACTCAATTTCTATTTCTCTTTTCTTTCTTTTTTCTCACTACTCAGTTTTTTTCTCTCCTCTCTTGCTCTTTTCTTTTCTTAATATTTTAACTTGTTTCACTTCCTGAATTTAGGCCTATCTGTTTTCTCCTCTAATCTCCTTTTTAAAAAATTATTTATTTTTTCATTTTTTCTTCTTGTCTTCTCATTTCTTTTCTCCCTCCTCTATTTTAAACCATGGTCCTTCCCCCTTTTCATCAAATTCCTTAACTTTATTTTCTCTGTTTATGCTCTGCATCTATAGATTCTGCTCCCCTCCCCCTTTTTTTGCTTTTGTTTGTTTGTGCTTTTTGGTTTATTGGTTCATTTGTTGTGTCTTCTTCCTATATTCTTTCTTTCTTTGTTTTTTGGGGCAATTTTCTTGGGGGAGATTTGGTGTGTTTTTTTTCCTGCTATCATTCTTGCTCTCTGTTCTCTTTCCTAATTCTCTTTTCTCTGGTGGTCACTTGTATTGGGGTTGTAGATGTCTTATTGTGTTACATTTTGTGCTGTTCAGTCAGCACCTCCACAACAGTTGGCATGATGTGGAAGTTGCTGCGACCTGCACAGTGGGGTTCAGGAACTGAAGGAGGGGCTGATGCACAAATGAAAATACTATACAAGAAACATGAATTTAGAAGGCATTGGGGGCCAGGTAGAGCCTCTTTGTTGAAGAGACGCACTGAAACCTGGCCTTATCCACTTTTTATTCAGTGTTAGATATACATCTTGCCTTCAGTAAAGCACAGCAAACAGGTAGCAGACAGACAGTCTCTAAGGTCAGTAAAGGTCAGTAAAGATTAGTAAGGTCCAGTAAACATTTACTTGGAGGCTATCAGGTCAGGAAATTGCTTCGAGCCACCACTATCTCAGCACGAACAATTGGTGCTTAGTATCAGCCCTGCTAATGCTCAAGGTCCATCGGCCTTCCGCGTTCCTTGGTGCACACTCATGATAGTATTGGAAAGCAGTGGCTTCCTGCAGGGAGTGAGCCGCATAATCAGACACCCTGAAAGGAGACTCCATCCATGAACAGGACAATGACATTCAAGACCCAACTTCATCAGGAGAACCCAAATATCTCCAGCAAGGGGTCCCTCCCTTTTTCATCCTATTTTATCTTCTCCTGTCCCCTCTTTAGTATTTCTCTTTCCATTCCTTTTACCCTTGTTAAAAATTGATCTTCTTTATCTGCATTATTAACGTGTTATTATTATTGTAGATTCTGTTTGGCTTACTCATATATCTAAATTCCTCTCCTCTGCTCCAAGTCCATGCACCCTTTTCTTTTCTCTTTATTCACTAGTCAATTATTTTATGTCTTTCCTAATTGTTTCATTAGATTCACTCATTAAACTCAAGCCTATTCGCTCTCTCCTCTATTCTTCTTTTCCAAAAATAAATGAATAAATGAATAGATACACTTAAATTTTTTTGTTTTATCTTTTTATGCTTATTTATTATTTTTTCTTTTCTTCTTATCTACTATTCTCCTTCTACCTACTCTATACTGAACCATGGTTCTTCCCCTATTCATTCAATTCCTTAACCTTACTTTCTGTATATAAGCCCTTCATGTAGAGATTCTGCCCCTCCCACCCCACCCCTCAACCCTGCTTTTTCTGAGTGTTTTTTGTTTGCATTTCTTGACTTGTTTGTTTTGTTGTGTTTTCTCCCCATATATTTTGTCTTCTTTCTTTTTCTCTCTCTCTCTCTTACCTTTTTTTCTTTCCTTGATATCATTTTTGCTCTATTTCTCTCTCCTGATTCTCTTTTCTCCAGGGGTCACTTTTATTGGGTTATTGGTGTGCTGAGTAAACTCGTGTTTTCTTCACTCTGTGCTATGTTTTTTCTAGTTATATTTTGTGCTGTTCCATCAACATGATAGAGAGCAAGCCATGTAACCAGACACCCTGAGAGGAGACTCCATCCACAAATGGGACAATAACACTCAAGACCCAACTGCACCAAGAGATCACAAATATCCCAAGTAGGGGGTATCCCTAGAAGACCCAGCCCAGAAAACCTGAGCGATTACAACACTGGGTACCACAAACCATCTACCATATAAGACAAACACAAAAAATCAGGGTGGCATAGCAGTTTGATCTAATGCATAGAAACAATCACAAAGGATCAGCAAATATGGGGAGACAAAGAACAACTCCCATATGAAAGAAAAAGAGGAATCACCAGAAAAGGAAATATAGAAATGGAGGCAAGCAATTTGTCAGACAAATAATTCAGGGCAATGGTTATAAGGACAATGAAAAGGATGGAAGACAAATTCAAAAACATGTGTAGGAATCAAGAGAAAATGAAGGATGACAAAGCTGCAATAAAGAACACAATGAAAAGGTCCAACAGTAGACTAGAAGCTGACAACCACTCAGCAAGTTAGAAGACAAGCTAGAAAAACACCCATGCAGAGCAGCAACTAGAAAGAAACTTAAAAAGCAGGAGAAGAACTTAAGGGAACTTTGGGACAACACAAAATGAAACAACATCTGCATAATAGGGTGCCAGAAGGAGAGGAAACTGAGCAAGGAATAGAAAACCTGTTTGAAGAAATAATGACAGAAAACTTCTCTGATGTTGGGAAGAAAAAAGTCACACAAGTCCAAAAAGCACACAGCATCCCAAAAAAGATGGACCCAAAAAGACCGATACTAAGACACTTCATAATTAAATTAGCAATCATCAATGACAAAGTAAGAATCTTAAAGGTTACCAGAGAGAGACAGAAAGTTACATACAAGGGATCTCCCAGTAGACTATCAACTGATTTCTCAACAGAAACACATCATGCCAGAAGGGAATGAAATGAAATATACAAAATGATGCAAAGCAATGGACCGAATCAAAGAATACTATACCCAGCAAAGCTATCATTCAAAATTAAAGGTGAAATGAGGAGTTTCACTGACAAAAAAAGGCTAAGGGAGTTTATTACCACCAAGACAGCAATGCAAGAAATGCTAAAGGGACTACTGTAAAAAGAAGAAATAGAAATGGAAGCAGGAACACAGGCATAAAGAATAAAAATGGCAACAAACAAGTACCTCTCAATAATAACCTTAAATGTAAATGGATTAAATGCTCCAATCAAATGACATAGGGTAGTTGAATGGATAAGAAAACATGACCTTTATATTTGCTGTCTACAAGAGACCCACCTCAGAACAAAGGACTCATACAGACTGATAGTAAAGGGATGGCAAAAAAATTTTTCAGGCAAATGGAAATGAATAAAAGCTGGGATAGCAATACTTGTATTTAACAAAATAGAGCTCAAAGTGAAGACCATAACAAGATATGAGGAGGGCCACTTCATAATACTAAAGGGAGCAATTCAACAAGAGGCTTTAACTCTAGTAAACATATATGTACACAATACAGGAGCACCCAAATACATAAGAAAAAAATTCTGGAGAATATCAAGGGAGAGATCAACAGCAATATGATCTTAGTAGGGGACCTTAATACCCCACTGACACCACTGGATAAATTCTCTAAACAAAAAAAAATCAGCAAAGAAGCAACAATGCTAAATGACTCACTAGATCAGATGGAGTTAATTGACATCTTCAGAACATTTCACCCCAAAGCTACAGAATATATATTCTTCTCAAGTGCACATGGGACATTTTCAAAGATAGGCCACATATTGGAACACAGGCAAAGTCTCTTCAAATTCAAGAAAATAGAAATCATATCAAACATCTCAGATCACAATTGCACAAAATTAGAAATCAACTACAATAAAAACAATGAAAAAAAATCAAACACATGGAGGCTAAATAGCATGCTATTAAACAATGATTGGTTTACCAAAGAGATCAAAGAAGAAATAAAAAGCATCCTGCTAACAATCAACAAAAACAAACAAACACAACAGTCCAAAACCTATGGGACACAGTGAAAGCAGTCCTGAAAGGGAAGTTCATAGCACTACAGGCCTACCTCAAAAAAACAAGAATAAATAGTAATAAATTATCTAACCCTACAACTTAAATAATTAGAAAGAGCTCAACAACAAAAGCCCAGAGTAAGCAGAAGGAAGAAAATAATAATGATCAGAGTGGAAATAAATGACAGAGACAAAAAAAAAAAATACCAAAGTTCAATAAAACCAAGAGCTGGTTTATCAGAAGAATAAACAAGATTGATGAAATTCTAGCCAGGTTCACCAAGAAGCAAAGACAGAGGACCCAAATAAACAAAACCAGAAATGAAAGAAGTGAAGTAACAACTGACCCTACAGAAATACAAAGGATTGTAAAAAAATAAATAAATAAATACTAGAAACAACTCTACTCCAATGAACTGGACAACCTATACAAAATGGACATATTATAGAAAAATACAATCTTCCAAAACTCAATCTGGAATCAAAAAACTTGAATAAGCCAATAACTACCTATGAAGCAGTAATCAAAAAACTTCCAGCAAACAAAAGCCCTTGTCCAAACGGCTTCACAGGGGAGTTTTACCAAGCAATCAAAGAAGAATTAAAGCCTATCCTTTTCAGACTATTCCAAAAATTCAAGAAAAAAGCACACTTCCAAGCTCTTTCTATGAAGCCAGCATTTCCCTAATTCCAAAACCAGATAAAAAATGTTACAAAGAAAGAGAATTACAGGTCAGTATTCCTGATGAACATAGATGCTAAAATCCTCAACAAAATTCCAGCAAATCTGATCCACTATTACATTAGAAAGACCATACACCATGACCAAGTGGGATTTATTCAGAGGATGCAAGGATGGTACAATATCTGCAAATCAATAAACATGATACATCATATAAATAAATTCAGAGACAAAAATCACATAATCATATTAACTAATGGAGAAAAAGCATTTGACAAAATCCTACACCCTTTCTTGTTAAAAACTCTCAGCAAAGTAGAAATAGAGGGAACATACTGCAACATAATAAAAGCCTTTTATGACAAACCTACAGCCAACATCTTACTCAATGGGCAAAAACTAAAACCATTTCCTTTAAGAACAGGAACAAGACAGAGATGCCCACTTTTACCACTCCTGTTTGACATAATACTGGAAGTGCTAGCCATAGCAATCAGACAAGAAGAAGAAATAAAAGGCATCCAAATTGGAAAAGAAGAAGTAAAACTGTTATTATTCTCAAATGACATGATATTGTACATAGAAAACCTTAAAGACTCCTTTAAAAAAACTACTAGACTTAATAAATGAATTCGGCAATGTAGCAGGATACAAAATTAACACCCAGAAATAATGGCTTTTTTATACACCAATAATGAACTCACAGAAAGAGAAACTAAAAAAAATTCCATTTACCATTGCCAAAAAAAAAAGGTACCTGGGAATAAACTTAACTAGGGAGGTAAAATACTTGTCCTTATAAATCTACAAAACATTGGGGCGGGGAGGAAATATAGAGGAAGAGATTTAAAAATGGGAGAATATACCATGTGCATGGATTGGCAGAATCAACATCATTAAAATGTCCATACCACCCAAAGCAATCTATAGATTCAATGCAATCCCTATTACAATACCAATGGCATATTTCACAGAACTATAACAAACACTCCAAAAATTTATATGGAACAAAAAAATACCTCGAATAGCTATAGCTATCTTGAGAAAGAAGAACAAAGTTGGAGGGATAACAATACCAGATATCAAGTTATACTACAAAGCCACTATACTCAAAATAGCCTGGTACTGGCACAAGAATGGGCATATAGATCAATGGAACAGAACAGAGAACCCAGAAATCGACCCAAGCCATTATGCTCAACTAATATTTGACAAAGGAGGCAAGAGCATACATTGGAGCAGAGACAGTCTCTTCAATAAATGGTGTTGGGAATATTGGACAGATACATGCAAAAAATGAAACTAGACCACCAACTTATACTATACACAAGAATAAACTCAAAATGGGTAAAAGACTTAAATGTAAGACATGAAACCATAAAAGTCCCCAAAGAAACCATAGGCATCAAAATCTCAGACATCTCTCATAGTATTATGTTTACAGATTCATCTCCTAGGACAATGGAAACTAAGGAGAAAATAAACAAATGGGACTACATGAAAATAAAAAGCTTCTGCATGGTAAAAAAAACCATCATCAAAATAACAAGAGATCCCACTACATGGGAGAACATATTTGCCAATGATACATGTGATAGGGGTTAATCTCCAAAATATATAGGAAACTCATACAACTTAACAAAATGAGGACAAACAATCCAATTAAAAAATGGGCAAAGGACCTAAATAGACACTTCTCTAAAGTATACCTACAGAAGCCAAGAGACATATAAAAAAACAAAAACACTCAAGGTCACTAGTCATCAGAGAGATATGTCAAAATGACAGTGAGATATCAACTCACACCTCTCAGAATGGCTATCACAACAAATCAACCAATGACAAGTGTTAGTGAGGCTGTGGTGAAAAGGGAACCCCAGCACACTGCTGATGGGAATGCAGACTGGAGTAGCCACTGTGGAAAACAATATGGAGTTTCCTCAAGAAATTAAAAATAGAACTCGCCTTTGACCCAGTCATCCCACTTTTAGGAATATATTCTAAGAAACCCAAAACACTCATCAGAAAGAATGTATGCTGTGCCTCACTGGCACAGCCAAGGATGAACCTGAATGGGGCGGCTGAAAGGCTTAGAAAACACAGACAAGAGAATGAAAGCTGGGTCTCGGTGGGACGCTGCTTCCTGAGAGACAGCGCCATGGACTACAAGCCATGTCTTTGTTTTATAGCAGATGCCACGAGGCAAAGTAAGGGCGTGATCAAGATGTTTACAACATTCTCGTGGGTTTCAATCCTACTCAACTGCATGCACCTGAACTCTATCAAGCCTACATCACTCAGGCACGTGGGGCCACGTGTTTGGACCATAGGTTCAAGCTTACAACTATAGCTGTTGGCTATAATTGTGCTGGGAGGGCTCTGCCCTCCAAGCTGGGACTTGCACGTGGCCACAAGAGGACTGTGCCCTCTCATTAATGCGAGGCTTGAACCTGTCCAAACACCATAGCCGTGCCCCACAGTATGTACCCTATATTCATAGCAGCTCAATTAACAATAGCTAAGACTTGGAAACAGCTTACGTGCCCATCAGCTGATGTGTGAATTAAAAAAAACAAACACATTTACACAATGGAATACTATGCAGCAGTAAAAAAGAAGAACTCTTATCATTTGTAACAGCATGGATGGACCTGTAGAGTATTATGCTGAGCAAAATACACCACTCAGAGAAAAATAAGTATCACATGATCTCACTCATATGTAAAATCTAACGAACCAAGTAAACTGATGATCAAAATAGACCCAGGGTCATAGAAGCATGAACAGACTTTTGAACCTCAGAGGGAAGGCAGGAGAGGGTAGGTGGGAAAAAATCAACCGATGAACTTGTATGTATGTACCGGCATGCATAACCCATTGACACAGAGGATGGCATGGTGAGGCTTTGGGGAGGGGAGGGAGAGGACAGAGCAGGCAGAGGATGGCATGGTGAGGGTCAGGGGAGGGGAAGGAGAGGACAGAGGAGGAGGTTAATGGGGTTGAGGGGAAGAGGACCTATATAATACTTTCAACAATAAAGATTAAAAAATTAATTAATTAATTAATTAGGAAGGGAGGAGTTTTCTCACAACAAGCATTACAATTTTAGTCAAGTACACCACCACATGATTATAAATTGTTATCAAGTTCAGCTAGAAACAAATTCAGTGTAAAGATTCATTAATTCTTGAACACAGAAGCAAATAGCACATGAATAATTTATTAAAAGCTTTTGCTGTAAGCAGCTTTACTAACAGAAGTAATATTTATGAAATCCCACAGGGCAATCTAACAATATAAATTATATGCAAAGGAGAAGAACACAGACTAGGAATTCTTAATGAATCTTATAATATCAAAGCTATCTATATCTATACTAATAAAAGCATAATATGCCAATTAGACCAGACATCCTTCCGGACGACCTTCTGGACAAAGTTAGGGCTTCAAGGGAAGCCTGGGTCCCTGGTGCCAGAGGGAAGCCAGTGCTGGCAGCCAGGGGAAGGAAGGCCTACTCTTGCACGAATTTCGTGCATTGGGCTTCTAGTCCTATATAATAAAGAGATAATATCCAAATTGACCCTCATGCCCTCATGTCACAAGATGGCCACCCCCACATCATCACAAGATGGCCGTCCCCTCATGGTCACAAGATGGCCAGCAGGGAAGGGTAGTTGGGGGGGACCAGGCCTGCAGGGGAGGGCAGTTGGGGGCAACCAGGCCTGCAAGGGAGGGCAGTTGGGGGTGATTGGGCTGGCAGGGGAGTGGTTAGGGGACTATCAGGCTGGCATGCAGAGCGGTTAGGGGCAATCATGCATCCAGGCAGGTGAGTGATTAGGAGCCAGCAGTCCCGGATTGTGAAAGGGATGTACGACTGCTGGTTTAGGCCCAATCCCTGGATCCCCCAAGCAGACATCCCCCAAGCAGTCCCAGATTGGAGAGGGTGCAGGCTGGGCTGAGAGACAACATAAATTTTGTGCACCGGGCCTCTAGTATATATATAAAAGGCTAATATGCTAAATGTCCCTCCACCTGTCCAACTGGTTACTATGATGTGCACTGACCACAAGGGGCAGATGCTAAATGCAGGAGCTGCCATGACACACATAGAGAAACTGCACCGCAGACCTGGCACCGACAAAGCAACACTCGACTTCCCCCAGGTGGGGCACAGGCCCCTCCACCAACCCACAGTGACAGCCCACCAAATTGCAGCCCAGACCACATGGCACAAAATGAGGCCCACAGCCCAGCCCAGCCCAGAAATGGTCACTGTGGGCACCGGGTAATGAGGTCATATAGCATAGACCGGCTTCCTCTCCCTAGTGACTAGCCTCCTTGAAGTTTCCTCACCCTATGAACACAACTTGCTTTATAGCCAGGTGCAAACATTTCACACTTTAACCAAATGTCTGTGAAACATTTTGCCATGCCTCATCTCATTTGATCCTCACAGAAGTCCTGGAGTAAGTAGATAGGAGACTCAATGGAATCCTATTTTCTTTTCATTAGCCAGAAAATGGAAATTTAGAAAGCTTAGAAACTTGACTGTACTGAAAAGAAGTAAGAAATGATTTCAGGTTTTCTCACTGCACAGAATATAGTCAAACACTGGTGCAGTTAAATAGTTTATCCTTTGTTCTCCCTGCGTGATCTATAATAATAATCTGCTTTGTGTTGACATTTACTGCTGTGTTGTGGACAATTACCTGAAAGAGAAGTTGGGGTGCTTCACTGGGCTGGAAAAAGTTTAGCTAAATCAGAAAGCAGGTCTAATTAAGAAAGTTTATTCTATATATCTTACTAATAAAAGCCTAGATGGTCCTCATGCCATCACAATCTATCACCAGGAGATGGGGCCCGGCGGCTCCTCTGCACAGCCCGGAGGTGGTGCATCGGGGCAACACTCCAGGACTCAGGTCCATCCTGCGGCACACTGGCCCCGTGAGCAGGTCTCCGAGACTTGGGGCCATCCCATGGCACAGGTGGGATCCCAGATCTCAACCAATTTCACGTGGCATGTCACTAGTCCTATATAATAAAAGCCTAGGCAGCATCACATCTTCATGCAACATTAATCACAAGATCCCATGCACACAGCAGAGGCAGGGTCCTGTCACCACTCTACGCAGTGAGGCCTGGGGGGTCCCATGGCTCTGCGTGGCACAGAGCCGCAGGACCCCTGAATTAATTTCCTTTCAGTATGCACGAATCCATGCACCAGGCCACTAGTGTTCTATAAAAAATGTTGTACATGCACAAGCTCTCATTGCAAAATAAATATGTTTCAGAAAAAATCATGTCATAGTTCTGTTCAACTGCACAGTTAATAATGGAAATAAACTCAATTAGAAAGCTTGTTAACTCAAATCTGCATTAATTAGTTACAGACAAATTCATATTTCATTCCCTGATTTTGTAATCTCTTGATAACACACTTCTGATGTGAAAGAATCTTGGGAGGATGGGAGACAGGAGGAGACTTCTAAAATCCAAGAAAAGTGTTAATAATATCAGAAGAATAAAACACAAGCTCCCAAATACTCATAAAAAAAGCCATATCCTATATAATAAAAGCCTAATATGCAAATTGATCAAACAGCAGAACAACCAGTCGCTGTGACGCAGGTGACCACCAGGAGGCAGACGCTCAGTGCAGGAGCTGCCCCCTGGAGGTCAGTGCGCTCCCACAGGGGGAGCACTGCTCAGTCAGAAGCCAGGCTCATGGCTGGCGAGCACAGCAGCGGTGGGGGGGACCTCTCCCGCCTCCGCAGCAGCACTAAGGCCACAGGGAGCAGGCCTAAGCCATCAGTCAGACATCCCCTGAGGGCTCCCGGACTGCAAGAGGGCACAGGCCCCTCCCCAAGTGCAGAAATTCTGGGCACCTGTCCTCTAGTTAAATATATAACATCTATGCAGTTGTAAATACATTTGTGGAAGCAAAATAAGCCTTTTCCATATCACTATAAATTGCACTTACCAGCCTCAAGATGATGAGAAATAAATGTCTGGGATTTTTTTTAAGTTTTATTTTTATTTTCATTTTTAAATCGTTTTTATTTTTCAATTACAGTTGACCTATATTATTGAATTCGTTTCAGGTATACCCCGCAGTAATTAGACATTACACAACTTGATGAATCTCGGACCCATCTGACACCATACAGAGCTATTAAAAAATTCTACAAATGTAGAATTAGTTACTAAAATGAAATGGTCCTTAATCACTTTTAACAGATCTCAAGCTTACTCATAATAAGAGAAATGCAAATTAAAACCACACTGAGATACAATTTCTTACCTATCGTATTGGCAAAAATTAAAATATTTAACATATTCTGTAGGCAAAGTATAGGGGAAAAGGCTGATAGAAATGTGAAATGGTACCCACTATCAAGGAAAGTTGCAATATCTAGCACAATTATATATGCATTAGCCCTTTGACTTAGCAATTCCATGTCTATGACTCTATCCCAAAGGTACACTGGCCAAAATATGAAAGCAGGCACAAGCAAGATTATTCACTCCAGTGCTATTTGTGAAACAATCAGGAAGCAAACTTGATGTCCATCAATAAGGGACACATTGAACAAACTATGGTACACTGACACAACGTGGTACTATGCAGTTATAAATAAGACTATAGAGCCCAGCCAGCATGGCTTAGTGGATGAGTGTTGACTTATGAACCAGGAGGTCACAGTTCAATTCCTGGGCCCTGGTTACAGGATCAGATCCCCAGTTTGGGGTGAGATCCCCAGTGTGGGGCATGCAGGAGGCAGCCAATCAATGATTCTTTCTCGTCATTGATTTCTCTCTCTCCCTCTCTCTTCCTCCCTCCCTCCTTCCCTCCCTCCCTCCCTCCCTTTCTCTCTATCTCACGTAAATATTATACATAATTTTAAAATAAAATAAAATTTTAAATATCCCTAAAACTTAAAATAAAACCTAAATCTCTGGTTATCATAACCACAAAGACAAGAACTAGTCTAAGAGAATTTAAGAACACAATAACCAAACTATACATAGTGGAAAATGCTTTAAGAACCAAAAGAACTGCATAAATGTTAACTATGTTAATAACCATTTTGTTGCAGTAACTATGAGATTGTGTGTGTGTGTGTGTGTGTGTGTGTGTGTGTGTGTGTGTGTTGTGGGATAAAGCAAATGAGTAATTTCATTGCCATTGTGGAGCACAAGATTCTCAATGTGGAAGAAAAGTGTTATAGATATTAAACCAATGAGATTAAGTAAAAACCATGTAACCCTCAATTTTAATTGTAAACACCAGTATGAATTTATATTTCATTTATTTTAAAAAATATGTGTTTCCTAGCTAACTTCACTGAAAAAGGCATAGTAAAAATGACTAATCCAGTAGCAATGAGTACTTTCCATACCCAGATTTTGGCTCTAAATTTCATTTTCCATACAAAAGAACCTTCAAAAAACAGGCTCACTCCAGGTCTGCAATTGAAGCAAAGATGAATCTGTAACATCTTGTTATACCAGAAAAATAATGTAATAAATTTAACATTCAAATATGTTGAATTCCATTACTTTATAAAAAAAAAAAAAAAAAAAAAAAAAAAAAAAAAAACACCTATTGGTCACCTTTGGAAAATGTTACAGAACCAATTCATTATGTTGAAAAATGGCATGTAATAGTGAAAAAACTAAGCATTCTTCCTAATCAAACTGTTCCTAATGGCAATAAATTGTTGATGAAAATAAGTTTCTGTTTATAGAAGTATTCCTCCTACTAATGAAGGAATGATACAATATCACCATTTGTAACCCTTCATGAATTAACAGTTCTGAGCAATAAACATACATGGCTCAAGGGCTTAAAAATTTTTTCTTTAAATGGGCCAGATAGTATATATGTTAGGCTTTGCAGGCTACATACAGTTTCTATCACACATTCTCCTTTGCTTTTAAACTTTTATTTTTAACATCACTTAAAAATGTAAAGCCAACATCAGCTCATGGGATGTGCAAAAACAGGCCATAGACCAGATGTGACCCACAGGCCACAGTTTACTGAACCCTGGTGGCTAGTGGCCACATTATATGCCTGTTGATGAA
Source organism: Corynorhinus townsendii (assembly GCA_026230045.1). Lineage (NCBI taxonomy): Eukaryota > Metazoa > Chordata > Mammalia > Chiroptera > Vespertilionidae > Corynorhinus > Corynorhinus townsendii. The sequence goes on along the minus strand of JAPDVU010000001.1, from coordinate 141,495,573 downwards.
AGCGTGCACCACAACCATCTATGTGGTGGTCCCACAAAATCCTGAAGTGGATTAAGCAAAAGTGCCACCAAAAATAAATGACTTAACTTAGCAAAGATGTTTCTAAGTTATTTATTAGATAATCATATGCTTTGCTCTTATTTTAATAGGTATCTAGAAATACAGCAGGTGAAATTTTTAAAAAAAGCTCTTAATTATCACCTCAACCCAACTAGAGCTGACACTTGTCTAGTACCTAATTAGGTTCCTCTATTAAAAAGATACCCTCTATCTCACAAAGATAAAAATGCAATAACTAACACTGACCCACAGAACAGGAGAGGTCAGACAGCTATGTAGCCCCTCCTAAGTTACAAATGTGACTTTTCTATATGAACCTTATTTAACATAAGCATAAAATGCATATTTTAAAGACAAAATATTTTGCAATTATCCATATAATTTCTCTATTTCAGCAGATCAAACTTTATACACTTCTAATGAGTGATCACAAATCATGTTAAGTGTTTATTTAAATAACTTTTCTTGTAGATGTCATATGAAAGAATATAGCTCACTATGCACAAAAGCAGAATCTTTGAAGTCACCAAACACAGGGCTGAGTATAATTTTTATTTATTCACACCAGACATCTAGCATGTTGGCTGTTGTCATTTTTTAATATATTTTATTTATTTTTACAGAGAGGAAGGAAGAAGGATAGAGAATTAGAAACATCAATGAGAGAGAAACATTGATCAGCAGCCTCCTGCACACCCCCAACTGGGGATGTGCCCACAACCAAGGTACATGCCCTTGACCAGAATTGAACCTGGGACCCTTCAGTCTACAGGCCAACGCTCTATCCACTGAGCCAAACCAGTTAGGGCACTGTTGTCATTTTTAAATTTGACAATCTATGGAAAAAGAGATGAGTGCCCCTGACTAAATAGTCAGGTATTGCACAATCAGTGGATCCAAAAATTTTATTCATGGTAGACGTTGCATCTCATCTAAATCAGCTTAATCGTAAACTACAGGGGAAAAGAAACACAATTTTTTCAATGTTAGAAGAAGTTATTTCATTCGAAAACAAATTATCTCTTTTTGCTCAAGATTTTGAAAGAGAAACTTTGATTCACTTTCCAAGCCTGTTGAAACATCGCCAAGAAAATGATTCTGATATTGACATTTGCTATTTCAAAACAACACTTTTAAATATGAGGGAAGCTTTTCTCAACAGGTTTCAGGAATTCAGAAACAGCAAAGCAACGTTAGCCTTTTTAAAAAACCTTTTAATGCTACTGTAACAGAATTAAATTTTTCTCCCTTTAATATTGACATTGGCAACTTTGAAATGCAATTGCTGGATTTAAAAACAAAGAATTGTGGAGCTCGAAATTTGAACATCTTTGTGCTGATATAGAAATACTAGAGGCCCGGTGCACAAAATTTGTGCACGGGGTGGGGCATGTGTGTCCCTCAGCCCAGCCTGCACCCTCTCCAATCTGGGACCCCTCTCACAATCCAGGACTGCTGGCTCCCCCAACTGCTCTCCTGCCTGCCTGCCTGATTGCCCCTAAATGCTTCTGCCTGCCAGCCTGATCACCCCCTAACCACTCTCCTGCCATCCTGATCGACGCCTAACTGCTCCCCTGGTGGCCTGATTGCCCCTAAATGCCCTTCCCTGACAGCTTTGTCACCCCTACCTATCCTCCCTGCTGGCCTGGTTGCCCCTAACTGCCCTCCCTTACCAGCCTGGTCACCCCCAACTGCCCTCCCCTGCAGGCTTGGTTCCCTCCAGCTGCCCTCCCCTGCAGGCCTGGTCCCTCCCAAGTGCCCTCCCCTGCTGGCCTGACCGCCCACAACTGCCCTCCCCTCCTGGCCATCCTGTGGTAGCCATCTTGTGTCCACATGGGGCAGCCATCTTTGACCACATGGGGACGGCCATCTTATGTGTTGGAATGATGGTCAATTTGCATATTGCCTCTTTATTATATAGGATTGGAGAAAAACAAATATGAACTTAGTTCACAGCACAAGTGGTCTGCTTTGAAAGACCTGGAGAAGGAAGATATATTGATATTTTTTAACACCTGGAATAGTATTCCTGACTCATATAGTCAACTGAAAAAACTAGCATTTGCTGTTCTTTCCTTATTCGGGTCTACGTATTTATGCGAACAATCATTTTCAAGCATGAACCTTATCAAAGGAATCCAAGATGGCGGTGTAGGTAAACACCTAAAATGCTGCCTCCCGCAACAATTTCAAAAATACAACTAAAAGAAAAAACGTCCATCACCCAGAACCACGGGAAAGCTGGCTGAGTGGAAGTTCTACAACTAGAAGGAAAGAGAAAAGAGCATTGAGATGTGCACAAGTGCTGAAAAGCTGAGGTACAGAGGCGCGGGATCTGGGCTGGCGGCAGGCGTTGCTTTTTTCAACCCGAAGGGAGACAAGCCCCCGATTACTCTGAAATACAGTTTCTGGGGAGACGCGGGGGACCCAAACTCCTACGGGGAGAAGCTGGGCTGTCTGCCAGTGAGGGTGGCTTGTTTGCAGAGCTGCGCGCAGGAATAATTGTTTACTGCACTGGGGCACGGGACTGCCGACAGGGACAGGAGAGCCGGCTAAATAGCAGCCATTGCTGTTTGCCATGCCCTAGCCTAGTGACACCCTGAGACCCGCCCTGCACAACCTACAAACCCACCCAAGCTCCAAGCAGCGGCTTTTGCATAAGAAAGCCCTGCCCTATCGCAGCTTAACCTAGCAAACTTGCAGCCTGGGTCAGACAGCTCCAAAACCTCCACACCACAAGCAAAGAGGAGAAAACTGTAGCTCTCACTGTAGCTCCTGCTGGGTGGCCTCAGACAGTAGCTGCACCCCATTGGAGATCCAGAAGCCAGTGTACCTAGTGGTCAGTGTGAGATACCAGATTTCAACTCCTCACATCCATAAGTGACACATTTAAGAGACTCAGTGAGCACCAAAGCCCCACTGAAACAAGTCCTTCCCCATAAGTGTGTCTTCAGCGCAGCAGTTCTTCCATTATAGACACAGCGAGTGCTCACAGCTAATTGGCCTGGAGGTCAATTCCTCCCAGTGTACCAACAGCAATTAAGGCTTAACTACACCAAGACTTTGCACTCAGCCCACAAAGGGGTGTACCAAGAGCATCCATCTCATGTGATTGAGGAGGCTGAGCTACTGCCCCCTATAGATCACCTACCACACAAAGCTACTCCATCAACACAGGGAAGCAGCCAAAATGTGGAGACAAAGAAACATGTCACAAATGAAAGAAACGGAGGAAAGCAAACTACTGGATGACATAGAGTTCAGAACCACATTTATAAGGTTACTCAAGAATCTTCTTAAAACCGCTGAGAAACTTGATGAGACCTTTAAGGATATTAATGAGAATGCCAAAAAAATGGAAAAGGATCAGTCAGAAATGAAGCATACACTGTCTGAAATAAAGAATATACAGAAACTCAACTGTAGATCAATGTACCCCAAGAATCAAACCAAAGATCTGAAATATGTGGAAACAAAAAACATCCAACCAGAAAAACAAAAAGAAAAAAGAATCCAAAAATATGAAGATAGTGTAAGGAGCCTCTGGGACAACTTTAAGCAAACCAACATCCGAATTTTTGGGGTGCCAGAAGAAGGGAGAGAGCAAAATATTGAAAACCTATTAGAAGAAATAATGACAGAAAACTTTCCCTACCTGGTGAAAGAAATAGACGTACAAGTTCAGGAAGCGCACAGAATCCCATACAAGAGGAATCCAAAGAGGACCACACCAAGACACATCATAATTAAAATGCCAAGGGCGAAAGACAAAGAGAGAATATTAAAAGCAGCAAGAGAAAAACAGTTAATTACCTACAAGGGAGTACCCATACGACTATCAGCTGATTTCTCAACAGAAACTATGCAGGCCAGAAGGGAGTGGCAAGAAATATTCAAAGTGATGAACAGCAAGAACCTACAACCAAGATTACTCTACCCAGCAAAGCTATCATTCAGAGTTGAAGGTCAGATAAAGAGCTTCACAGATAAGAAAAAGCTAAAGAAGTTCATCACCACCAAACCAGGATTACATGAAATGCTGAAGGGTATCCTTTAAGAAGAGGAAGAAGAAGAAAAAGGTAAAGATAAAAATTATGAACAACAAAATGACATCAAATACATACCTACCAACAAGTGAATCTAAAAATCAAGTGAATGAAAAATCTGAAGAACAGAATGGACTGGTGAATATAATAGAATCAGGAACATAGAAAGGGAGTGGACTGACAATTCTCAGGGGAAGCAGGTGTGAGGGGTGCGGGAAGAGATTGGACAAAAATCTTACTCTTATGGATGAAGACAGTGGCGGGGGGTAAGGGCATGGGGTGTGGTGGGGAATCAGGTGGAGGGGAGCTATGGGGGGAAAAAAAAGAGGAACACCTGTAATAATCTGAACAATAAAGATTTATTTTTAAAAAAAAAGAAAAGAAAAGAACAACAACAACAACAAAACCAAAAAAAAAAAAAAAAAAAGCATGAACCTTATCAAGAATAAATTGAGAAGTCGTCTTATTGATGAGAACCTGGAATAGTGCCTAAAATTAACAACAACATACAAACCTGACTTACCCAAACTTTCCAAGGAGATGCAAGGCCATTGTTCACTTAGTGTTTGTCTGTCATTGTCATGATTTAATTACATGAATATTGTAAGGTAAAGTGTAAGGAATTTAATTTTATCAATAAATAATATCATTATTAAGTATGATATCAAGTTTTATTCAACATACCTATAGTTTAACTAAGACTTAAAGCTTTAAGTAAAGTTTATTAAGTTAATTTTAGGGAACGTTGTGGAGTGAAAGAAGATGTAGTGTCGAGGATTGAGAAAGGTATGTTGAGATGGTTTGGACATATAGAGAGGACGAACAAAAGGAGATAGACGAAACAAGTACACAAGACGAGTGTGGATGGGAGAGTTGGAAGGGGTCGACCTCAGCGAACGTACCTCAATCAGATTGAGGACGTTTTTAGCAAAGGCCAGCTTAGGAGTACCCTAATTAAGTTAATAGCAATGTACCTACCTATATCGTTTAAGTTTAAAAAATTTGGCTCTCAAAAGAAATTTCAGTTGTTGTACTGTTGATATTTGGCTCTGTTGACTAATGAGTTTGCTGACCACTGCCCCAGACTTTGCATATCACTAGCCTTTTGAAGATCCACAGCCCTCTGCTTACCCGTAAACTGCCCATTGGCATACCCTTTGGCTACTTCCCCATGTAATCTTTGTCATTCTACCCAATATAAGCAGCTGGCTTATGGTGGGATGCAGAGAAGATTTTTGTGGATGACCTGCTGCTCTCCCATATTGCCAGCATTATTGGAATAAATGCTCATATATGATTCAAACCTGTCTCTGCTTAATTGGCTCAAATAGTGATAGGCAGCATGGATCCATTGATTATCCAGGTATAGGGGCACAACCTAGATTCTAGAGGGTTCCAACTAGGTCAGGCAGGAGGGCGTGGCTGGGGAGGGTAGTCATGAGGGGATAGTACTGCAGGTGACCAGAAATGCCCTAGGTATTTCTGGGAATTTCCTAAGAAACGCCCCCTGAGAACCCCTCTCCTCCCTCATCTTGAGGAAGCATCCCTGATTTCATTCCTCAGAACAAGCCCACAGAAGCATTTTTTTCCTATTGTGGAAAAAAAAGGGTCACACGCTAACCTGACTAGCTCAGGAAAGGCCTCTATGGCAGCCTTGCAAACTCAGAAACCTAAAGTAACCACAAAGGATGGTCTGAAATTAAAACTTTCTTTAATTAAAAAGCAGTTTATGGTGGGTAGTTATGTCTTAGGACAGTATTTCCCTGACAAAGGTCAATCTTTACCTTAACTGAGCCTATTGTCTTTTTGCATCTACAATAACATAGCGTTGGGCCCTAACTGGTTTGGCTCAGTGGATAGAGCATCATTCTGAGGACTGAAGGGTCCAAGGTTTGATTCTGGTCAAGGGCATGCACTTTGGTTGCGGGCACATCCCCAGTAGAGTGTGTGTAGGAGGCAGCTGATCGATGTTTCTCTCTCATCGATGTTTCTAACTCTCTATCCCTCTCCCTTCCTCTCTGTAAAAAATCAATAAAATATATTTTTAAAAATAAATAAATAACATAACATAGCGTTGGAATGTCAAAATAATTTTCCTTTTTCCAAACCACTTGTTACAGAATTTACCAGGCGACTGAAAAATACACAAGAGATACGGGAAAAACCCATTTATTTCCAGATGTACTAGTACCATGACTCAGAGGAGCCTGTTTCCAAATCCTGAGCAAGCCAATATGGAGGAAGCTTTCTCTTTATACCCTTTGGTTTCCTTGTCCCCCAAATATAGATCTTTCAGACCTTTCTTGGGCTTTGCAAAAAGCCCTGTGTGTTGAGATGGCGGACGTGAGACCACATCTAAAGGCCTGGCCTGGCACCAGCGCTGATAACCCCCTCTGGGGGTTGTGTACTGTCCATGGTTTATGGCCTCTGTAAAATGTGAGTATTTAGGTAAAAAGGTCTTGCAAGACCAGATAATTAAGGAAGGGGCAGTGGCTTGATTACAGGCTAACAAGAATTGTGCATTAGGGCTACTGATTAACTAGGTACAGAATCAGGCTGCTAGGTCCACCCTCCCCCCCCAAAAAAAAATGTCTTATTTTCCTCATCACACTCAGCAGAAACCACAAATTACCTCATTTTTATTGAGTTAATTGTTGACTGTTAACTATCCTGCACCCACCTAAGTAACAGAAATATGTCTCCATCGTTTTACTTTTTATCCAATCCCAGAGGTTTCCCCACTTTGCTTTCTCCCACTTCCCTAATCTATCCCCAATGGAGTTAATGTAACCCACTTCCATCTCCTGTTTTTACTGTAATGCATTAAACAAGGTGCAAAACTGCCATTCTCTGGAGCATTACCTCATCAGTTGAGATTCTGCTTCCCAGCAATTGTCAATAGTTTGGCTCAAATAAACTCACAAAAATTCTTTACAGGTTTTAGTGTTCCTTACGTTAACACTGTTAATGCCTCTGGGCACCACCTGGGGAAGGGAGATGAGGCCCAGACGATGTCCCAGGTGCCTGCACAGGGACAGTGGCAGCAAGGAGGCTGAGCCCTGTGTCTTTGCCCTTTACAGGCCAAAGGGTTCCCTCTCCACATCCAGGCTGGGGATGCATTTCTTTTGTTGTAGAAATTAAGGATCAGTATTTCCGGAGGCAGATATTCAGAATGTTACCTTCTTAAGTATGGCTGAATAAAAATTTTCAACTGTTTTATATAGTGAAGGGAAAGGAAATAGGACAGATATTGTTTAGCAGCCATGGGGATGTTACCCAAATGTAGCAAAGGCAGCTAACTTCTGAATGACATAATTTCCTCACTTGTTTAAAATGGATAATATTGCCTATCAATAGAGCCACAACAAAAGGAAAATATGAGAAAGTGGAATTATCAGTGGAATTACATTTTATTGTTGTTAATGGCAACAATAACAATAAAACCACATCTGCAGGTCCCATGTTAAAAATAAAGGGGTTCTCTTCACCCTCTGACCTTCCTGATTGCCACCTGTACGGGTGGCCATTGTCTGTAGACTAAATGACAAGGACGCTGCAGAAGGCACGGTGGATTTTGATGGACCTATATGAGTCAATGTTTTCAGGCCAAACCAAGTCTAAAAAATAAAACTGTGAGACTGGAGGGACAACTCTGAAAGAAGTCCATTTGCTTTGGTTACTGAGCTCTCTTCTTTGTGTAACTGCACATGCTCATTGGTTTACACACTGACCTCTTAGAGTGCAGATGCCTTACCTTGAATTGTCATCACAAAATACTGGCTGTAACTTTTCAAGTTAACTGAAATTATTCTTACCAAATTAGGCCATTATCTTTCTGTGTCCACATCATTGATACAGTTGTTCATTAAAGTTATTCAGTTGGCAAGTAAATAACCTTCCCAGCTCTGCTGTTTACACCTTTTTATTTTCTCAACTGGAAACATCTGTGGCTGAAGGGGGCCTGCATTTTCTTCCGGGCATGATTTAAAGGAACTGACGGATGAGCAAGGTCCAGAATATCATGCTGAAGTATTTCAAACCTATTCTGAGGTAAGCCAGGAGGGCAGTTGGCATTGCAAACCTGAAAATTATAATTATGCACATTAAATGTGAATTAGGCTTCTAGTTACAGGTGCGGTTTTATCTATGAGACCTAACCACTGCAGAACTACTGAAACCTCTGTAGTCATTGGTGAATCCTTCATCCAAGCAACAATTTGGTTTAGACTTTTAAGAAGCAACCATAGTTTGTCATTGATATTGCGATATGCCAAAGAAAGTGAAGTATGTGATAAACCCTTCTGGAGATCAGATTGATAGCTGCCATCTCCAGCATCATGGGTATGTCTTGTTATACGTGTCTTAAGAGGTAAAGGGTGGACATGGACATCTTTAGAGAAAGAACCTAAGATTACAATTTAAAATTTTTTTAACTAAAACAATTCTGTTAATAGGAAAAGAGAGAGCATTCATAAATGGAATAACAATAACAATTTTTAAAATTATTTTTAAAGCTTTCTTTCAACCAACCTTTATAATCACCACCTCCAAGTAGGAAAATTAACCTCTTCATTTTCACTTCTCTCTCTTTAACCATATTAAGAAGGGAAATTGCCAACAGATACAGAGGAAGAACAAAAAGTTTGAGATGATTGATAAATGTATCAAATCAACCCTTGAATAATAAAAAATTAAATATAGAATCCAATTTACATAACACATTATGTGCTTTTTGTTTTGTTTTTTATTGTTTCAGAGAGGAAGGGAGAGGGAGAGAGAGATAGAAACATCAATGATGAGAGAATCATTGATCGACCAATTTACATAACACATTGTTCATTTTAGGAGTATTCATTAAGTGCCTGCTGTATGTATGTATGATACTTCCAAGATATTGAAGGAAATAGAAGGAAAAAAATAGTTTCTTGCCAAACTAAAAATGCAAATCTAATTGAGAAATAAGACATATGGCACAGTTTCATAACTTGACCCTAAGGTAACTTAGCTTAATTTTTCACTATTTGTACACTTATTCATTTATTAATTTGATCATTTGTGATTCAACAAATAAATAATAATATCTGCTGTGTAGAAAAGACAGAGGTGAGCACGGGGGGTTGGGAAACAGAAGGTGAACAGGACACCTTCTTTACCATCCTTTGCTTTTCTTGCCTTTCCATAAACCCTTCTGGGGATCAAATTATAGTTTTCTCAGTTCTTGAAGAGACAAAGGGGAAAAGTGATTGGCTTGATGAGAGAGGAGAAAGCAAGCCAGAGCTAGAACATGGGTCTTTTGTTTCACATTAATGATTGTAACCTTCTGCTCCTGTGTTTGCCAAGGTTTGGTGCTTTAAAAGTTATTTTTCTATTAATACCCAGTAAGTTTGACCCAAATAGAAAATCATCAAAGAGAACCAGTAGAGCCCTTCCATCTACCCAAAAGGACCTGCTTGTATCACTCTGTGGGGGAATCTGCATGAACTGGGATCCATACAAGTTACCAAAAGGCCACCAGGAGCCAGGCTTCCTCAGAGGATACAGACTGATTTCGCGGCTGCCTCCAGCTCGCTGACAAGGGCCCAGTGCCTAAACACTGATCCAGTCAAAATGCATTGATTTCTTTAACATTTTTTCCTAAGAAAATCAAATTGTCTGAATAATTATGAGTTCCATAAACTTGTGCAAGATTTCAATTTTCAAGTGTAATCAACAGGCAGATTGGAACAGAATGATATTTCATGTTGGGTTCATGCAGGATGAAATTTGATTTTGGAAAGGAAGATGGAGAGATCTGAAGTAGCTCAGTCTCTAAAATCTATAACAAAATTATTTAGACCACGAGTACGGCATGATAGTTAATTACTTAATAAATCAGAAATAGGGCTAATTGAGGATGAGAAGAAGTACTTGGTTATGGAAGAGTGATTGTAACCTCTGTGAGCAGATGCAGAGCTTTCCCTGGACACCTATTCTTGACTATCTTCTTCAGGATCCTGTGAAGTTTGACAGTGGAAACCCCAGTCCTTTCTCCTCACACCCCACCCAGAAATGACAATGGGAAAGGCCCTCCGGCCTTTGGAAGTAATGTGGACCCTCAGCAATGGTGTTCAGTGAGGCTAGGGCAGAGATAAATTTATGTCACATTTTGGATTAGGCTGGACCCTCAAAAGTGCTTCATTCAGGGGGTAAGATAGGAGGAATAATCAATTCTTGACTATTAAAGTCTCAATTATCTAGCTGCTTTATTCTCACAATTGCTCTCTAACTTTATTTTTGTTGTTTTCTAATTATAAAAGTTATAAATGCTTATTACAGAAATTTTTGGTAATCTAGAAAAAAAGGAAAAGTACATTACTGATACCATACCATGATCATACCACCCAGAGAGAACTATCTAATTAATAAAATATTCACATTTCTTTTTAATCATTTTTCCACATAAATATTTGTCTGAATAATCATACATAGATATGATTACATTGTAATTTTATCCTATAACATTGACTGCTTATGGTGTCACAGGTAATATTTTGAGTACTTTAGACATATTAATTTATGTAAGTCTCATGTTCTGTGAAGTTGGTATTATTATTATGCCCATTTTAGATGTGAAGATAGAGTGTTAGGCAGTCAGTGAGTCTATACTGGTCATCAAACCCCAGTAACTGTCTCCACTACACAAGGTCCAAATTACCATGCTGATGTTTCTCTTGGAAAATTTCATTTTAATGATATGAAATTAATATAGTCGAGTTAACATAGCCATTTCCTTATTTTTATATACTTACTAGTTATAGATTTTATTATTATAGAGTGATGATTTAGGTAACATCTTTGACCAGACAGCTTTTTACCCTTTCAGATGGTTTCTTGTTAGTACAATTCCTAGATCAAGGGTATGAGTACTATTAATGTTGTTGATATATACTGGATTACCTAACTATTTTCCCACCAGATAGTATGAAATCCTATCCTTTCTTAGGTGGCAGACAGGAGACAAACTCGAATCACAGCCAGTTGACTTTTCATAAATAACTGAAGTTCATTAGGTGACAGGTGACACACAGAGCTAAACAACATTTGTCTTTCTTTGCAGTAAGATTTCTGAAGTTCTTGTGCGTTCTTCTCCTTGTTGCTGTAGCTCACTGTCACTGACCATCCTCATTCTCACCTATAGTACATGAACCCCATAATCCATGAGTTGCTTGGGGTACAGGAACATAAAAGTGCATTTATGAAGAGGGTCACTAGCACTTAGATTTTTCAAAGGTGACCCCCCAAAAAAGTCAAGAGCCACTACTACAGAGTATGATAGCATATCCTTAAATATAAAATTAGTTATCCTATATAATAAAAGGATAATATGCAAGTTGACCGAACAGCAGAATGACTGGAATGCCTGCAGCTCCTGGCCCCAGCCAGCCCTGCCCCTGAGTAGGCACCCCCACCCCAATCGGGGGCGGGGCTGGCCGGCAAACCACCCACAGCCCCTCACCCCAGCCGGCCCCACCCACGGCCCCTCACCCTAGCCAGCCCACCCCCACTGGCCCCCATCAGGGCGGGTCAGTTGGAACACACCAGTGCACGAATTCATGCACCAGGCCTCTAGTGTTATAATAAAGCTGACAAATATCAAATGCTTATAAAGACAAAGGTAAGTTCCTTGGGCAAAATCAATGAAGGTCTTCTTTCTTTGAGTTGCCATCATGGTAGAAAAGCCCATAGTTTTTTGGATGAAACTCCTCTCTGCCTCCCCTCCTTCCCTGCCAAGGTTCAAAGAGCAACCATTAGAAATGACCATAACAACACAATCTGTGTAGAGGAAGCATGTCAAACTCACAGCCCACGGCCACATGCGGCCCACAATGAATATTTTTATGGCCCAGCCAATATAACGGTATGTAAGAAACGTTTTAATAAAAATTTCATAACTTAATTTTTACAATATCCTGTTATACATAATTATTAATAACAAACTGCAATGTTTGCTAATGACTGATTGCTATAATTGTGTTGCATTCATTTCCCTTATTCGCCTTAAGCACAGGCACACCATTTCTCACCACTAATATTAGCAGCAAATATTTTAGATGCTGATTGCCATTAGTCTTGTATTGACTTGTTTGGTGTGCACAACAGGAAATATTTCACTTTCAGATAATAAGAAAAATAAGTTTATTTGCATTATGCTTATTAATTTGTGTAGTTACTCAGTGTCTTGTAAGTTAATGTTCAAGAAAAAATATTAATTTTTATTAAAATGTTCTATTATTTTATGTTAACGATTACTCATTTATTTCAGGCCTTTGTATTCAGCATGTATCTGTCAAATTAACCTATGTTTCTATGAAAATTGAAGCTTTTGTTTTTTTGCGGCCCACATAAACTTAAACCTTGTTTATTTGGCCTGTGTTAGCCTTTGAGTTTGACATGCTTGGTGTAGGGTGTCACAAAGAAGTAGAGAAATAAATAATTTTGTAAGCTGCAAAAATAAGTTAAAGTTCTGGAGACTTATGAGAGGAAGGGGCAAGATTTGGGCTGCTCTCTCTGTGCCAACGGTGCTGTTTAAGGAATTTTGTTTATTGAGATGACAGCAAGATGTTCCTCACCATCTATATATATAAAAGGCTAATATGCAAAGTGCCCCTTCGGGAGTTCGACTAGGAGACCAGAAGTTCAATTGCTCACTATGATGTGTGCTGACCACCAAGGATTGGGGCAGAATAAAGGAAGGCCCTGACCGGCAGCTGGAAGACCCTGAGACCTGATCAGTCCTGATTGCGGGCTAGGCCTAGGGATCTTACCCATGCACAGATTTCATGCACCGGACCTCTAGTTTTAAAATAATTGAGAGAGTATTCCTGGTATTAATTTAAGAATTACTAGAAAAATTGTTTTCCAGACCCTTATCTATCTTAATTTGTCAAGGAAGTTCCAAATACTTTTCAGACCTTTAACACTAGAGCACCACACAGGCTCAGAGAACAGAACTATTCCACAGAGAGAATCAGCTTTGTTCTTCTGGGGAGCCACTGGGAAACCAGTCAGAGAGGAGGGGACTGCAGGCTTGACGCCAGGGGCTGGGAGTCAGATAAATGTGCATTCAGACCTCACAGCCACCACTTGTGTCCTTAGGCCAATTCCTTCCCCCTGAACCTTGTGTTCCTTCCTCCCGGGATTCTCAGGAATCGAATGGCACAGTCTGGTCCACAATCAGTATTCAATGCAAGTTCTCTTTGTGCCTGCTTCTGTCCTTTTCCAGAGACTCTGATACACTAATGGGGATGAAACATGCTCTGAAAGCAATCAAGTCATATGAAATAAACATTAATATTGCACCTCGCACTTGGATGGGTGTGAATTGTATGTTTGCTCCTTCAGGTCATGATGCTAACCAGAATCGCCCCTTCCTCATGATTACCATGGTGAACTGCTTGGCCACCGCTGCTGGATGTCAGCTTGTTGCCTGCTGTGACATTGGCATGGCCAGTGAGAAATCCTCATTTGCCACTCCAGGTGTGAACATCGGGCTCTTCTGCTCCACCCAGGGGTGCCCTTTGGAGAGAGCAGTGCTGAGAAAGGTAATCTGACACCCCCTCTCTAGTTGTAACTCTCACATGCACTGGAGGATTCGTTCCAGAATTCGCTTGTTAAAGTACCGTTTGAATCAGTACATTCCGCATGAAGCATACCTGCAGCTGTTCATCTTCAACACCTGACATTCTAGAAGGTTCCATGTTAAGAATCTATTCTCTCTTAACATAAACAGACTTTTAAAATCAAGGCTTATATTGTTTATGTTTAAAAACTTAAACATTATATCATATTTGTCAAATTTTAAATTCCTTTTTGAGAAGAAAGGGAAAATGTGGCAAAAACAGAACTTCAGTTCCCAGGAAACCCAGTTCTCAGGACCATGTTGCATAATTGCCCAGCATGAGAAATTAAGGGGCAGGACATTGCAAGATCAAAGTAACTGTTTCCTCCCACAGAAAGTTCTGACAGTGCCAGGCCCACTCAGAAGACAGGAGAGGATCTCCAGTTGTCCCACTCAGATCCCTGCTGTGTTCCTCCTGTCCTGATCCCAGAAGGCCTCTGAATCACTAGTCAGAGGTAGCGTTCTTGTTTTGAAGTCTTCAGAGTTTTTTCCATTTGTAACAGATGTCCCTGCACATGGGGCTACTTGCAGCTACTTGGAGCTACTTGGAGGCATGAGACAGAGATATGGTTTCGGGTCAGTATTAATGAGCTGAAATTGTAGTGCTGATCATGGGAATGTAATATAGTAAAGAGCCTTTTGGCACTCAAGGCCTTTGCCAGGTTTCTGGACTGCAGATCTTACCTGGGACCCCCTGTAGGAGGAAAACTGGGGATTCACAAAAATCTAAACCTGAACGAAACACACCTACCTGTTGTCATTGCTTGATTGCACCCACAGGAACACATTCATACACAGGCCCGTTGACTGTGTGTGCATGTTGGGCACGTGTCCCCATGCACATCCACAGGAAAGCAAGCAGGTGCTTTTGCAAACTGACCTAATTGGGAAGGTTGGCCTTCTTCATGCAGGCTAAGGCCACACATGTGGGTCACCAGTACTCTCTGCTGGTCTCCATGGAAACTGCTCAGCTGTGCCAGAGACAGAGGGCTGTAGCTGGTCCACTGGGAGCAGAAATGATGGCATGAGGCCCTTGTGTTCAAGCCAGACTGAGGCTGGGCATGAATAATTTTCCACGTTTGCAAAGTGTTTCTCTCCTATGACATGAGTTAAATAATGCGTCTTCATTGCACCATGTAAACAACCTGCCTGGTGCAGCTGCTCCCTTCGCCTATCAGAAATGTGGAGCCAGTGTCTCAGTGAGTGCATCACCCCCCCGCCCATAGAGCACATGAAGATCCGAGCCCCTCATCCCTAACCAATCATTTCTCTGCAGTAGGGACACTTGCTGCCACTGCTTACCCATGGTTACTTGTGTATGTTAGAATCTGATTTCTCAGTTGTGACTACCACAATGTGACTACCACACCGGATCCCTCCCAATGTGACTACCACACCGGATCCCTCCCAATGTGACTACCACACCGGATCCCTCCCAATGTGACTACCACACCAGATCCCTCCCAATGTGACTACCACACCAGATCCCCCCCATCGTGACTACCACACCAGATCCCCCCCAATGTGACAACCACACCAGGTTCCTCCAAACGTGACTACCACACCAGATCCCTCCCAATGTGACTACCACACCGGATCCCTCCCAATGTGACAACCACACCGGATCCCTCCCAACGTGACTACCACACCAGATCCCTCCCAACGTGACAACCACACCGGGTCCCTCCCAACGTGACTACCACACCGGATCCCTCCCAACGTGACTACCACACCGGATCCCTCCCAACGTGACAACCACACCGGGTCCCTCCCAACGTGACAACCACACCGGATCCCTCCCAACGTGACTACCACACCGGATCCCTCCCAATGTGACAACCACACCGGATCCCTCCCAACGTGACTACCACACCGGATCCCTCCCAATGTGACTACCACACCGGATCCCTCCCAATGTGACAACCACACCGGATCCCTCCCAACGTGACTACCACACCAGATCCCCCCCATCGTGACTACCACACCGGATCCCTCCCAATGTGACTACCACACCGGATCCCTCCCAATGTGACAACCACACCAGGTTCCTCCAAACGTGACTACCACACCGGATCCCTCCCAATGTGACTACCACACCGGATCCCTCCCAACGTGACTACCACACCGGATCCCTCCCAATGTGACTACCACACCAGATCCTTTCCAATGTGACAACCACACCAGGTTCCTCCAAATATGACTACCACACCGGATCCCTCCCAATGTGACTACCACACCAGATTCCTCCAAATGTGATTACCACACTGGATCCCTCCAAATGTGACTACCACACCGGATCCCTCCCAATGTGACTACCACACCGGATCCCTCCCAAACGTGACTACCACACTGGATCCCTCCCATCGTGACTACCACACCGGATCACTCCCAACGTGACTACCAAACCAGATTCCCTCCATCGTCACTACCGCACGGATTCATCCCGACGACCTGGAGAGAAAGACTGCCAGTGCTCAATGGAAACCAGTCTGAAATGGCACAGCCACGGCAACAGTTTTGCTTACCACAGAGGATTCGGAAAAGGGCAAAGTGGAACATGAAGAGCGCTGGGTCCCAGGTTTGCCATCATCTGGCTGTGTCACTGTGTGCAGGTGATGTAACCCTTCCCAGCGCTCACTTTCCCAGTCATAACAATGGCACCACTGACACTTTCCCTCTTGGTTCTGACATTCTGACTTCTACAATACTGGGCTTGGAAACTTGCTGTGAAGCTTGAATCAGGAAGTTTTTGTTAGAAGAAAGTGCTCTTTTATGAATGCAGATATGAGCATGTTATTTTTACATTGAAAACACCTGATTACATTTGAGAATGAGAAATCCATGACAGACACTTCGAGGTTTTCAGGCCACACCTGAACCTTCTGATGTCATGGCTGGGAAGATCCTCACCAGGCAAATCTCTACCAAAATGGGCAGTTACCTCCCCTTTTCCAGGTGCATTACTCAGCCTGTCCCCCTCCTCGCTCCTTCCCCTGAAAACCTGCTGCGCTAGAGCATTTCCAAAGTGTGGCCTGTGGGAGGTCTGGACTGTCCAAGTGCAGACTCCCAAGCCCCTCACTAGGCCTGCTGAATCATAAATTCTGGTTTGGGGAACCCCAGAATATGCATTTTAAAAAGAGATTTCCAAGTGAGTCTGCTGCACACTAAAATGTGCGAACTCCTGCACCAGGGCGGGTGTGGCATCTCTCTCTGGCAGTGTCTACATTGGTGCGCCGGGCCTCTGTGATGAATTGGGAGCAGTGGTGTGGCCTGGGGAGCCTGAGGAGACTTGACACGTGCAGGAGCCCTTCAGCCTCCCCTTGCACAGGTTTCAGGGTCCTCCTCAGCCCTCCGTGCTCAAGCCTTTGGAAGCCCCACCTCTTGTCACATTAAACACCCAAAACACACCCATATCCCACAGTGAATATAATTCTTCTAGTTAAGGAAGGGAATAGAATTATTAGCTTTTAAAGATTTTTTAAAAATATTTGATTAACGGTGATTATTTCTGGGCAATCATGAAATAGGTAAAGTTAAATTCAACATTATTGAAGTTGACATTTTACAATTAGTAAAATGTTAAATTTCAATCAGTCTTGCAAGGGTTTTTCTTTTGCATTTTGGAGCTCAAAACTTATTTTTCAGGTCCCAACCAGAGCCCCCTGAAAAGCTGTGCCTGCAAGTGTCTCTTGAATGGAACACCAGCCCACTGGGTCCCAGTTCGGGAGGCGGCTGTCCCACAGGGAAATGGGGGGAAGGGAAGTGGTGCATGAGGTTTATGTTCCCAGCACTCAGCCTTCAGATGTCCTTATTGATTTTATATTGATACTTCCTTCGAACCTCCCTGTCCTGCCCAGGAATGTTTAAGCACAAACCTACAAAACAATTTGCAAGTATTTTTTTACATGTTTAAGAAATATTTCTATTTTATGTTGAATGTTTTCAGTATTGATCTTACCAAATTATGTATGGAGAAGGTAATCCCCAATTTTTAAAAATTTCTAGAAATTAAAAAAAGAGTCCTAGCTGGTTTGGCTCAGTGGATAGAGCATCAGCCTGTGGACTGAAGGGTCTCAGGTTCAATTCTGGTCAAGGGCACATGCCTGGGTTGCGGGCTTGATCCCCATTAGGGGACGTGCAGCAGGAGGCAGCCAATCAATGATTCTCTCTCATCATTGATGTTTCTATCTCTCTTTCCCTCTTCCTGCCTCTCTGAAATCAATAAAGATATATTAAAAAAAAAAAAAGAAATTAGAAAAATACATTTGTCAAAATGGAGTGTGACTTGGAGTTCCTGACACTCTGTGCCTAGCACTGTGGTAAGCATTTTGCAATGAGTAATACTTTAATCCTCACAAAAGCTCCATGAGGCATGCTTTATGAACCCTTTTATACAAATGAGAAACAAAAACACAAGATATTAAATGTCTTCACACAGCTAACGAGGAGCTGTGTTCTGCTGTTTTTGAACTCTCTAAAACTGATTTAGGAAATGCGGTCTGAGAATTTAAAGACCTATTGGCAGGTAGCCTGTGCAGGGAGCAGTTTAGCTCTGGGCATGGGCTTGTGATTCCTGCACCAGGCCATCCTGTCACCCTCTCACCTGCTTGTAGGTGACTGCCACATCGCACCACTTTGCACATACATCTGTTCTGCATGGAGCACGTTAAATCACTGTGTCTAATTCACAGTCCCACGTATCATCCTCCCTGCCCCCCAAGAAAAGTGTGCATCCCTGCAGGGCCACATCGACCCTTAGTCCTCTCTTACATTCTCAGACCCTGCCCAGCACCAGGCAGACTTGTTAGGTCCAATTCAGTGTGGCCAGGGTACATTCCCCCAGGCAGGCTACATCATACAGACAGGTGTGTTTTTTATTCTCAGACCACATTTTCTAAATCCATTTTGAGAAGTTAAATGGCTGAGCAGAACATGAATTAAATCAGCATTTTCTCTGTAGGTCCACGGAGCTTGTAGCCATCTCTTTGTAAATGTAGATCCCTACTGGGAAGTGACACTGATCATTTGGATGAAATCAGATCCAGGTGTTCTGTAAAGCCCATTTGCTTTCTTTAAAGCATAGCAGGGGCATGTTTTATACCCAAATGATTGCACTTCTGGTGATAAACATTCTTTGCGTGGAGAGACATGTGATATATGGTTGGTTGGCGTGGGGTGAAGATATCTAATAGGTTTACTCTTCCTCGCATCTATTGAAGTGGTTAAAGCACTTGTTTGAAACTTTAAATGGAAATTGTCTGGTTTGTTACTGTGCTAGGCACTATGGAATTGGTTTCAGTGTAAGACATTTCTGACCCTCCAGGAACTTAGTCCAGGAGGCAAGATAAGAACCACATTAAAAGTCAAACACATATGTGCCCAGGGCTGATCCTGAAAAGAGCATGGACACAAATTACACTAACATGAGCTGTAACCGCTGACTGTCCGAGGGAGACCCCTGGAACCTCTTGCAATGAACTGTACAAATATCTCCTGTTTCCCTTCCCTCGGCATGAGATTTATGGTTGCCACTGAAGGAGTCCATCATGGTGGGAATATTCATTTATCTGAACAAAAGGATGTCATTATCATTCGGGGGGGTGGCGGGGATGCTTTTATTTGAGGATACTTAGGCCTGCCCCGTATACACTAATGTAGTTTCTCTACGAGATGAGGCTCATTTCCTGGGAATCCATATTAGGGTTGGAGGATGAAGCCCAGCTCATAGCAAAGTGTCGTTTTCCCTGCTTTGCTACTGTGACACCTGTCTCACAGAAGGTCAAATTCTCCCATCTTTCCTGAAATAGGATCCAAGAAACCCAGTCATGTCACTTTACATTGAGAGCAGTAAGAAAAAAAAGGGGAAAAGACTAAGTATTAACTTACTTGCTTAGAAGAATTAGTTCTCCCTGGGTTAACATTTCAAACTAAAACAAAAATCCACCTTTATTTGGTAATTAACTAATGGGACTTGAAAGGATGCCCTTCATCCAGCAGGTGTTTCTGACAGGAGATAAAGTTTGTGTTTGTATGACCCAATTTTAAGTGCATACCCTTGTTTTGAGATAAGACTATTGATGTACTCAAAACGACTCTTCTTCAGTCAGATCTGTACTTGTGTTTTTAAAGGAGGTCAATGGGGGGGGGTGGAAATGAGGCATATGTACTACTATTTGTAATGCTTTAAACAATAAAATAAATTTAAAATTAAAAAAAAGTCAAATACAAAATAGTTGTCCTGGGACAAGAGTCCGAAGGTTGGGTTGCCTCTGAGCCCACCTTTTGTGACTAGCTCTGTTAGGTGGGGCTCATTGTATAACCCCTCTGAGTTGTGTTTCTTCATGGTTATAACAGGGATAACGATAACACCGACCTGCTAAGTGGCTGGGAGGAGGAAACTGAACTACACACGTGGAGCAGTGCTGCTTTGACCCACCTCCCTTTCTCCTGCAGTTGTGGTGAGCGGTTTCCACAGGTAAGAGCTTCCCCATGTTATGGACTGAATTGTGTTTCCTCAAAATTCATACATTAGAGTCCTAGCTCCCCCTACTGTGACTGTATTTGGAGAAAGGGCCTCTAAAGAGGTAATGAGGATAAATGAGGATGGGACCCTGAATCCAACCAGACCAGTGTCTGTATAAGAAGAGGGAGGGACACCAGAGATGTACTGCACAGAAGAAAGGCTATGTGAGGACAGAGAGAAGGTGGCTGCCTGCAAGCCAAGGAAAGAGAACTCAGGAGAAACCAACCCTGCCACACCTTGATCTTAGACTCTCAGCCTCCAAAACTGTGAGAAAGTAAATGTCTGTTTCAGCCTCCCAGTCTGTGGAATTTTGTTATAGCAGCTTGAGCGGCCTAAGTCACTCCCTCAAGCACTTTTGTCTCCCTGCCTCTCTGAAGGTGATTTTTGGCATCCAGGAGCTTGCTCAGCCTTCAACAGGGCAACTTAAAAACAGAGGACGTGGGGCCTCCAGAGACACTCCTCAAGTAACAGCAGGTGTGAGTCCATGGATAAATGCTCCAGCCCCCAGCATCTGAGGGAACAATTCCTCAGATGTATTTCCTCAGAAGGCCCAGCAGGGTTGAGCCCCATTGCACACCAAACCAACCTGCTTTTTAATGCAAACCTCATTGGCTTTTCTCCTTCCCCACCTGACCTCGGCCCATGCCCTCACCTGTGCTTCCTGGGATCACTTTCCAGATAAAAAAGCTTCACACAGTCCTTGATTTGGGGTCTGCCCCTGCAAGAACCCACACTCAGTCAGGAGTAGGTTCACGTTAGCCACTCAGTGAGCACCTCCTCACCTAATAAAAAAGGGGAAATAAGATTTACCAACGGAAGACCTGCTGTCATGAAGCAATGGGATTGGTTTCTAAGTGAACACCATAGATAGTAAGTAATATGGGACACAAGGGGAGCAATCAACTTTGACTCTTTGGTGAGCAAATGGGATCGCCTACGTAAAGCTTTGGCTTTTCCAGCCAGACAGGGTCTTGGCTCTCAGTTAACTACAAACTGTGACATCACACAGACAAGGTACCAAAGGTAAGCCACCCTCAGGGTAAGCCACCCTTCTGTGTTCTAAGCTTCCCAGACATGCATTTAGCAACACTCAGGGGGAAAGGCAGGTGTGGTATCCTAAGACTCCCCTCCAGAGGCCCCTTGAGAAGGAATTTATGAGCTGCTGCAGCTCTAGTTCCTTCCTTGACATTTATTGGCTTTTTGATGAATGTTGGAGCAATTTTTCTGTCAACAGCTTCTTATCACAGGTTTGGTGATGTCTTTGTGACCATTATTTTACTCAACACCATGCCCGGTCACTGTGAGGAGAACAGGTTCCACTCAGAAACCATCCATCTTTGCAGCAGCAAATAGCTCAGATAATCCTACTTAAATGCTCTTCCTGCAGTGGCAGCCGAGCGGGCACGCACAGAGAATTCAGACAATGGCCAGCCTTTAATGGATGGCTCGTCTTCTGGCCTGGTGCCTCTCCATTCCTTTAGGACACAGTTCAGGCTTGATTCTCTCTGTTTCTTTGTAAAATAACTTATGGAGAACTGGGTGAAATCAGCACTAGGACGTTTCTTAAATATAACTCGTTCAGACCATGGATGGCACGTGTGCCTTGGAAAGTCTGGAACTAGCCGGTGTTGGGAGAAGGCGTCCATTTTTCTTACTGGGCTGTTTTCTTTGCCCTTCCAATGCACTGTCCTAACACAGTCATGTCCCTGGACACATCTGAGCCCCGTCGTTCATAGCATCAATGCCGGTCAGCATGTGCCTCCTCCTCCTTCCTACCGCCAGATCCAGGACTCTAGCCTGGAAGAGACCCTTTTAAAGGGTTTTTATTGTGAACAGTTTCAAACATGGAGAATGTGTGATAAACTACCATGTTCACATTACTCAGCTTTAACAATTACCAGTGAAAGATTTATCAGTCACACTGGCCAATCTTGTGTTATCTGCCCCCTTCCCACCCCAGACTGTTTTTAAGTGAGTGCCAGAGTAACCTTATTAGAATTCAAACCCCTTGGTGTTTTCACCCAGAACTATTAGAACAGACGCTCCTGATGCGCTTATCACTGAGGACACGACAAGGGTCTTGGGAGCCCTGCTCCAGGAGCCTGGGCAGAGGCCAATACACACACTTTCTCTTATCTCCCAGCCACACACTTGTACGCCTTTCCCTCCTGTTTCCTGTTCCCACTCCTGCTTTCTGGGATCACTTTCTGAAATAGACTACTTGCATGCAAGCCTGGGGCTCAGGTTCTGCTTTCTGGGGGAACGCGGGCTAAGATACCAGCTCAGGAGGGAGCCCCAAAAATGGCAGCAGAAGGCAGTCCCAGGGTGACAGCTGGGCAGGAGCCAGGAGAGTATCCAGCCCAGACAGAATGGAGGCCTCATGAGAGATGTGTCTCAGAGATAGGTTGGAACGCAACAGACTTGCATCGGATGTGACTGAGCTTGTGGAAAATTGTCCTAAGAAGCTAAAAGAAGGGAACTGAGCAGTACGTACCTATTTAGGTCACATCAAAGGTCGTCACTGCTGACAAGAGGTGGTGGGAAAGTGCAGGGATGTGTTCCTGGGTGAACAGGCAGCTCTGTAGGAGGCAAATGTGGTACATGAATCAACACCCTTAAAAAATGGCCATGTCCCATACCCTCAAAAAAGAACCAGAAATTGAGAACAAATGTTATAAAAAAAAACAAAACTGTGAACTAGTGTGTTATTTGTATTAGTATTTTTAAAAAGCAGGATTCCTTTGAGTCCAACAAACTATGGTAATTCTAGAACATTTGCTGGATGGAGTATCATGAAGCCACTAAAAGTGATATGCTCAATGTAAAGTGGGCCCCACACTGTCAGAAAGAGAACAGCAATGGAAAACTGGTGAGATCTGAATTGAATTTGTAGTTTGATTCCCAGTATTGTACCACTGCTCATTTCTTAGTTGTGCTGAATATGGTGCTGCAAGATGTTAACAAAGGAAGCTGCGTGGAGGAGATAAGGGAACTCTGTATTACTTTTGCAACTCTTCTGTAAATATAGAATTATTTCAAAATAAAAATTTTAAGTACATGGGTCTGTATTAGGGTTCTCCAGAAAACCAGAACCAATAGGATAGTTGGGTGGGTGGGTGGGTGGACGGGTGAATGGATATCTCTAGAAAGAGCTTTGTTATAAGGAATTGCTCATGCAGTTATGGAGGTTGAGTCACTTGCAGGCTGGACATGCAGGAGAGTCAGTGGTGCAGTTCCCAGGCTGAGGGCCAATGGTGTTGACTCCAGTCCAGGAGAGGAGGCCTGGGAACCAGAAGCACTGAGGGCAGAAAATCAAGGTTCCAGTTCATACAGTCAGGCAGAGAATGAGCAGATCCTCCCTTCCTCCAGCGTTTTGTTCTAGTCGGGCCCTTAACAGATTGGATGAGGCCTACACACATTGGAGAGGGCCACCCACTTTACCACTTCACTGATTCAATGCTAATCTCTTCTGGAAACACACTCCTAGGAAATAATCTTTAACTAGCTATGCAGGCATCCTGTGATCCAGGCAAGTGGACACATAAAATTAACCACCACAGCATCCATGTTTGTGTGTATACAGCCCAGTCCTGTTCAGATACCCTCAGAATGGATAACAGTGTTTGCCTCTGGAGAGAAAAACGGGGGATGGGGTCAGGGTTAGAGGGAGACTTACTTTAGCACTGAAAACTTTTTTGTATGGTTCAAATTTTTTTAAACACGTGTACATATACTATATTCAAAAAATTAGAAGTCACAGGCACACAGGCTGTGCTCTCTAGGAGGCAGATGGTGAGAGGGAATTTTGTGAATTTGGGATGTATTCAGGAAACAGCCTCCAGTGAACGCCATGGAAGATAAGAGGGGAAGCAGGACTGGCCAGAGGCAGAAGGCCAGCCTCAGATGACTCACTGCGGAACTCCAGAACCGACAGGCCACAGAGTTCTTCCCACTGGGCGAAGTGGCTGGGCCAGCTACCTGTCCCCGCCAGGCCCTGGATGTGGGCTGAGCTGGGAAGGCCATACCCTGGTCCAAATGGCTCCCTGTGGCTGAGGCAATCCCTGAGGGGTGGCAGCAGCTGGGAAAGGGGGGTCTGGGTGACACACCCACATGTTCCTCACCAGTAACAAAGTATTCATAAGGACATGGGAAAATGATTATGATGTTTGGCGAGAGAAAAAATACAGGACATAAATTTCTATTTATAGCATGTAACAACTAGGCAAAACAAACAATAAAAATAAAAAATAAAAATCTTTATGTTCCTAGAAAAAGCACTGGAAGAAAACATGCCAAAATGTAAAAAGTTCCCCCCCCCCCCCGCAACCCCGAAATGGGACTGCAGATAATTTTTCTTTCTACTTCCATGTTTCTATATTTTTTTCCAAATTTCTATAATTTTTAAGTAATCAAAATTTTCAAAAGAGCACTCTAGGATCTGCTGCTGTTATTTCTATCATTAAGCTTTGATACTGCTTCATAAATTAATTCTGTGCTTATGGAGAAGGATGAGGAATATTTAATCATTATCAAACAATGTCTAAAATTTTAGGGTTCTATATAAGAAATAAATTGGTTCTATAAATCAGTATAAACTCAGCTTTTTTAGGCAATCACAAGTTCAAAGAAAAGTTAGTGGCCTAAACATTTGTTAAATTAAAACGACCAGGGTCAATTATTCTTGTTCTCAACACTTAAAGCAGCTGCCATAAACTTCTCCAGCAGAGGGCGACGGTAGCTTAAATGAAGATAGGAATCTTGGCTGCCTAACTTGCATCTGGGTTACTGTGGCTGGAAAATCGCCTTTGCGTTTTGGTCCCAAAAAAAAAAGTAACTTATTTAGCAGGTTACATACAAAAATTAGTTAGTTAGTTCATCTTAGGCAGTGTAGAGCAAGTAGCTCATAAATATAGTTGTTTGCTTTGTGTTTTTTTCTTTAAATGAGAGTCAGCTGACCTCGTAGTGCGCTATAAAGATTTCTCCCTCATTTTTTATTCCAGCTGCCATAACAGAATACCATGGACTGATGCTTACAAACAGACACTTTTTTCTCAGTTCTGGAGCCTGGAGGACCAGGGTGAAGGTGCGGCATGGCCGGTCCTGGTGAAGACTGTCTTCCTGACTTACAGGTGGCTGCCTTCTCACTGTGTCCTCACGTGGCAGAGAGAGCCAGCTCCGGGGCCTCTTCCTCTTCTTATAAGGGCTCCAATTCTGTTAGATTAGGGCTCTACCCTTATGACCTCATTTAACCTCAACCTCCTCCTTAAAGGCCCCATTTCCAATATAGTCACATGAGGGGGTTGGAAAATCAGCATATGAATTTGGGCGTGACGCAATTCAGTCCAGAGCACATGAGCTGGTCAATCAATTTATAGCTGGTATATGTTCAGTGTTTGATTGCAGGTGTGATATAAACAATCGAGGAGGAAGGGTGTAATTCTTTCCCAAGCCTCACCTCTTCTCTGCTCTTTTGCTGCAATTAATGTGAAACACAAGGATGCATGCCCTGAAGTCAACCTCCCCTCTCACTGCTGAAGTGGTGAGGTATAGAGATTATCTCTGTTTGGGGTGAGGTGGGATGTTTGGGCTGAACGGTTTGTTTTGCTTTTTCTTCTTCTTCTTTCCTACTCTGATAACAAGAAAAGGTAGGATTTCTGCCTAGGAAGGAGGGCAATGAGTTGACAAGGAAAGCAATTCTGTCAGAAATTCTGAGTATTCCATTCAGCAGCTAACATTTCTCAGTTATTTCTGTTTACTGCTGAGCTGTATTTCTCCACATTTGACTCTAATTGAAAACTCCATTTAACAGAGATATGAGTAAGGAAATAAAGGTCATTGGAAACTTATTTCATGGAGACACAAAATTATACTGTTAATTACATTTTGTTTGGTCTGACCTTAAATTTATATTCCCTGAGCACATAGTCCCTCTCACCTGAATGCCCCTCCTCTGGATGTTAGCATTAATGATTGACATTCAGAGCTCAGATGTTTCATCTGAGACAGCCCTTCCCTCACCACCCAACCTAGAGTCCTCCAGGCACACCATCCATCATCTAACTTTATTTCTCTTCTGGGCACCGAGAGCTCTGATCTTCTTCCTTCTCTCTTTTGTCTTCCCTTCCTCCTCCCCCTCTTCCTTGTCTATTTTCTTGCCTTGGAGTAGAAGCCTCGCAAGGGCTAGGACCTGGTTCATCTCTGTATTCCTCGTTTCGAGGACATACCTGCTATAAAGTGAGTGCAGCCATCACCTGTGGGATGAAGAAATGAACGAAGGAGAGCTCTGCAAGGAGGCCTTTTATCATCGTTCAGCAGTTCCGTCCTTGCATTGAGACTCTGGCATCCCCTCAGAGGAAGAAGTTGGAGACTCTGCCCAGAGGCAGTTTGTTCTGTAGCACCCAGTGCTCTCACTCATATAAGCCAGCACAAGTCCTGGAGATGGGAGGTGGAGGGCTCGCAGAATAGGCCACTTTGGTAGAGTGAGCATTTTGAGCTGTAGGCATTTGAAAAATAGAAAATGCAAGGAAAGTCTTTCTCTGAACTTCCCTCATCTGCATACAAACAGATCCTCCAAATGCAGCTCAACCGTCATAGATCCCCTGCTGAACAGTGTCAGCAACCAGGGACTTCTTCTAAGGACCCTCACCCTCCTGAAAACCATTTCCTCTCGTCTAACAGACTAAGCCCCCTCACCTTTCCCGATTAGGGTGGTATTTAGGCTAAATTCTAAGCCACCTCGGGGAGTTCCTCATCTTCGCCTGGGTGTCTTCCACATATGCAGGAGGTCTATGTGCTAATAAGCCTCTGTTTTTCTCTTAGTTAATCTATTCAGAGTTCTGGGTCTAGTTATCACAGGGTCTCAGCCAAGAACTCAGAAGGGTATAGAGAAACTTATTTTTCCTCTCCTATAAGACCAATAGTGCAAGGAACCAGGAGGAGAAGGAGCAGAGGGAAACGAGACGCCAGACTGGAGAGGACAGGAGGGGCAGGCAGAGGGGGTGAGCTTCTCTGCTTTTCCTTGGGTTACCACCTAGGTTTATTTCCAGGACAAGATAGGCAAACTCCAATGTGGCCTAAGCCATGTGGGTGTCTGAGTGGCCAAGAGGCTCACCTGGCTGCCCTGCGGGATGGTAGGATTGCCATGGTGGATTGAGGTCTGACTAAGGTGAAGGGCTGCGGGGGAGAGGGGAGGGGGGGAATGTGATTGAACCAGTGAAAGACAAGGCCCTAATATTCAAAAGACTAGTGAATAAATTCAGTTGTCTTCCTGAACTTTCCAAACCTCATACATTCTGGTATTAGAGGGGATGTGTAAACTTTTTATTATCCAAATAGTTTTAAGTGGGCAGAGAGAACAGAAAGCTGATTAATTTAAAAAAGAATAATCTAATGGTTCAGTTACTGGTTAGAGCTAACCCTATATAATGCTACCCAGCACTAACAACAATAGATACTTTTGTTTTTCTTAGAGCCTGCTACTACGCAGCCACCTAATAACATAGTGACCTCCTGATTCACACTCAACCACTGAACCACACCAGCCGAGCCCAAAGCTGCTTTTAATAGAGGGGAGGCACTGCAGGAAATAAAAGAAATGTGTGTGAGGGTCCTTTTTGTTAATTAGTTGGCAAGAGAGGACTTAAGTCCCTGGACTACATCTTGTCTTCACTTTGGTAGCTCAGACCCAATCATCAGTGATTGTCAGAATTTCCTCCTGGGACACCCCTGTTAGAAGCACCTGGAATATTTCATACAGGAACTGCTGAAGCAGAATCTCTAGTTTGAAGGAATGAAGGAATTTGCAATTTTAATAAGTTCCTCAATTAATTCTTATGCATTATATCAACACTGAGAAATATATATATATGTCCTTTCATCTTTCTCTGTTTTTCTTTATGAAGTGACCAAGTGCAAAAATTTCCTGCACAGCACAGATAAGTTCACATTTAATAGCCCTCCTCCAATTTTGTGTTTGTGTTGTATAGTCCCAAAGTTGCTTTAAAAAAAATATATATATATATATATATATTTTATATATATATATATATATATATATATATATATATATATATATACATACTAATTTCAGAGAGGAAGGGAGAAGAAGAGAGAGATAGAAACATCAATAATGAGAGAAAATCATTGATTTGCTGCCTCCTGCATGCCCCTTACTGGGGATTAAGCCCACAAACTGTACAGTGAATTGAACAGTGACCTCCTGGTTCACACTCAACCACTAAACCACACCAGCAGGGCCCAAAGCTGCTTTTAATAAGGGAGTAATAATCCCAGCCAATTGAGCTTATTTGTTTTTTAAATGAAGCTTTGATTTCACAGACAGGCTGTGTTTATATTTCCCTTGGTGTCCTCCCACAGAGTTTTTTAAATTTACTGGGGTGACATTGCTTTGCCTAACCATACACATTTCAAGCATACAACTCAATAAGACATCATCTAAACACTGCATCCTGTGTCCTCCCAGAGAATGCCAACAAGAAAATTCGTCTGCTTATCCCTTCCATTTTTGAGCACAATGTCCTAGGATGTCCCCGACTTTAGAACCTGAGACTTAGAGTTGCACAAAACCTTGGCTAGCCTTCATGAGTAATAGAAGAAAATAAAAAGGAAACCTCCAGGGGAAGAGGATCTTCCCCAAGGACACTTGGAGGAAATAGAAAGCTATAGAAGTCAATTTCAGTAACAATGAAAAACCAGTTGTAGTTTCTAGATGTGTTTATTAATGACTATTCATATGAGAGGGATGCTATACTAATAGCTGCTCATATGAGAGGGACGGCCACTACCTCCCTGCTTAAGCTCCTGGAGGGTCTTGGAAGACATGGACATGCCTTGAAGATAAAGTCTATTCTTATGAACTGTATAGAGCACCCCAAAAAAAAATCTTATATAATAAAAGCCTAATATGCTAAGTGTCCAGTCATTCAGTCAGCATTCAGCCAATCAAAGCATAATATAAAATGATATGCTAAAGCTGCTCAACTGCTGGCTATGATGTGCACTGACCACCAGGGGGCAGACACTCTGCCTGGTAGGTTAGCTTCCTGCTGGGACTGAGCAAGATGGGCTGGTCCCTCCCCAGCTGGCCAACCTCCCTCATCCCTCCCTGGCCCCCATTGTGCACCATTGGGGTCCCTCGGCCTGGCCTGTTCCTTCTCGCAATCCAGGAGCCCTTGGGGGATGTCAAAGAGCTGGTTTCAGCCCAATCCCACAGGCCAGGCCAAGGGACCCCACTGGGTGCACAAATTCGTGCACGGGGCCTCTAGTACATGTATAAAGCCTCATTTCTAACCCCAATTATTTAAATTATATTTAATTCCAATGATTTTTTTGGTGTGTCAGAGGTTCTCAACCAA
This sequence comes from Corynorhinus townsendii, assembly GCA_026230045.1. Taxonomy (NCBI): domain Eukaryota; kingdom Metazoa; phylum Chordata; class Mammalia; order Chiroptera; family Vespertilionidae; genus Corynorhinus; species Corynorhinus townsendii. Next base: position 141,465,912 of record JAPDVU010000001.1, on the reverse strand, counting down.
TCAAGTATACAGAGTGGCTGTCTTGTCCCCAAAGGGAAATCAATAGCCTTAGCCTGGGGACCCAACTCCAGCTCAGCCAGTGCCATTCTGCTGTCTTCCCTCCCCTCCCCCCCACGCCCCCAGTTGGCGCCCTCTGGAGGGAACCCGAGTGCCCACTGCACGCTGTGCGCTCCCTGGCCTCCCCCAACACCCTAGTCTTGGCACCAGCACCTGTGCCCCCAGCCTGTCAATGGGACCCCGCCCATTCCAAGCCCTCCTCCCCACTGTTGACACCTGCACCTCCGCTGGAGCTTGTCCATGCCCCTACTGCAGGAGAGAGCTTCCGCCCGCTGTGCGCTTCCCAGCCCTCTGCCCCTAGCCTTTGGCTCAAACACTTAAGCCCCCAGCGTGTCCACGCTCCACCCGCCTGCCCCGCGACCCCCGCAGATGGCGCAGGCACCTCGGCCAGAGCTTGTCCACGCGCGCCTCGCACCCCGCCCTGCCCTGCTGTGGGTTCTGGTACTGACGCACGCCCCCTGGCCGCCCCGCGCCTTCGCTGGGGAGCCCTGGGCAGGCGCAGGCACAAGCGCACGCAGAGGCGGTGCGGGGCAAGGTGGCGCTCAGCTTTGGGACCATTGGCCTGAGCCTGTTGGAGAGGACGAAGATGGGTACACGCAGCTGCACGTGGAGCGGGCGGTCTAAGGCCAGCTCCAGACACGACTCCACTCGGCCTTCCCGGTGGCGAGCGCTCGGCGGGGGCCTTTGCAGCGGCTGGGCGCGGGGCAGCGGAGCGCTGGCAGCAGCAAGCGGGGTGGGGCGGCACCAGTGCACCCGCTCCTGTGCCGCCCGCGCTGGCCCTGGGTGGCTTCGCTGGCGAAATGCCAGGGCCACGTTCACCAGCAGGAGCTGCACCTGATGCGACTGAGAGAGGCGGGCATGCCTCCCATCCGCTGCTGCGCAGAGAGAAGACTGGGGTGCAGCGCCGCTCCTGGCGTCCCAGGGCGGGCAAGAAGAGGCCGCAGGGGAGGGCACACGCCAGGCCCGGACGCCCTACACAGCAGAATAGGGACACTCCACAGTGCAGACTCCGGCAGCGGATGGGCGCATTTGGCGCGTCCGGGCGCCCCTGCAGGTGAAGTTCTCCCCGGACTGGCCATTCTTGGGGGCGCGGGGCCCCGCCCCCGTGACGTCAATCCAGGGACTGACAGTTGAAGCTAGACCGCTGTTCTGATCGGTTGCTCGGGAAACCAGGGTACACAGAGAGGACTGGCCTCCGTCCCCAGGCCGAGGAGGCGCTGTCCCAATCCCCCGTGCGCTGTCCGCTCCTGGGACTCGCAGGCCCAGGGCACACGAGCCAGGTCGCCCCGAGCTGTGGCCAGCAGAGAGCTTCAGGCACCATGAGTCAGAGGCAGGTGCTGCAAGGTAGGGGCTGGGGCGGCTGCCCCCACAGCAGTTGGCGGGAGCCAGGGGATGACTGAGCAGCTCCCTCCACCATGTCTCTCCTTGCAGTGTTCGAGCAGTACCAGAAAGCCCGAACCCAGTTTGTGCAGATGGTGGCAGAGCTGGCGACCAGACCGCAAAACATCGAGACCCTGCAGAACGCGGGTGAGCCCTCACCTGCACCCGCGTCGCCCGCACCCCTGGGGCTGCCACCTGGTGCCCTGCGCCTGCAGTCATTAGTCCGCCCTTCCTCAGCCCCGCCTCGCCCATCACCAGTATCCCAAGCCAGTCACTGCCTGTGTCACTGGGATCTCCTAGCTGCGTTCCCCACCCCCACCCTCTCCTGACCCCTGCCTCCTATCCCCCCCATCCCCTGCGGCTGAGTTTTGGGGAGAAGGGTGGGGCTGGAGGAATGCCTCCAGTTCACTGCGAAGGTGTTTTTATGCATGCATGTATACTCCTCTTTAGCGGGCCTTTGGGGTTGAGGCTGAGCAGGTGAAGATTACAGTTTGGTGTGAGAGGGGCCCTATTTCCATCTTTACTGCAACCAGGCAAGTGGCAGGTGGAAAGTTAAAGCCAAACGAACTACCTGCCTGGAAGTCATTTTATGTGAATGGGAATCTGCCCTAATCAGGCCCGTTTTACTGTGCGGGTGCCCGTGCATGTCACCCTGCCTTGATCACCTTCAACTTCACACCGAAGGACTTCCAGAGCTGCTGTCACATTAGTTCTCATTTTGCATTAGTGAAAGAGCTTGATATGCTTGAGGCTTTTCCAGGAGATTCAAAGTCGGTAAAGATCTAGTTTTGAGAAACCCTTATAATATTCTCATTTCATGCAGAACTCATGCAGACTATAGAGAGGACGAGTGTGTGTGTGTGTGTGTGTGTGTGTGTGTGCGTGTGTGTGAGATTTGCTTCTTATCTAGTAACAAGGTGGCTCTCCTCTCCTTTGCCTTCCTTCTTTCATTAAGCATGATGCCACCAGCATCTGAACTCAAAGTAAGATAGCATCTTATCACTACTGTGTCATGAGAAACCTTCAATTTATAGGATATGATCTTTAAGACTCACTTAAATTCACATGCACTTAAAAGAAAATTAAGAACATTAAAATTAAGGACAAGAATGTTTAGACATAATATTTACTCTGGGTTATTTTTTAGGGGAATTACTACAGCATCTAAATGGTAATTTTTATGTGTTTTTTTGTTGTTGTTTGTCAGTGGGAGGGATTTTGGTGCTTATTCCTTGTATGTTTTCATTTTGGGTCAGGAGATGTATTAAGAATGGAGAAAGTGCATTTTATAATAGTTTTTAAAACGTTTTATTTAGGGGTAATTGTAGATTCACATGTAGTTGTAAGAAATAGTACAAGATCCTGATACCTGAAAACTGTGGGATGACATCACAACCAGAGCTGACATGGGTAATTCACTGATTTAATCCAGGTTCTCCCAGTTTGACTTGTACTGATTTGAGTGTGTTTGTGTGTGTGCTCTGCAGTGTTATCCTGTGTGCATCCATCACAATAGTCAAGATACAAACCTCTTTCTTTCATCACCCAAGGATGCCTCCCTGTGTTGCCCTTTTATAACCACAACCATCTCCCTCTTGTCCTTAACCCTGGGCAACTTGCACTAATCTCATACACCTTTAAAATTTCATTATTTCAAAATTGATAATCTTTTGTTCTGCAGTTGTTTCATGTGGACTAATTTACTTTCTTCTGCTTGTGTGTATTTTTATGCATGCATGTATACTCCTCAAAGTACTCAGAACAGTACTAGACATACATACTGTTCCATATATACTGACTAAATAAAGTTTATTACAGCATAATTCATTTTGCAATGCACTTATATTTTAGGTTTTTTTTCCCTCTCTCAGTCTTACTCAATGCCCTTTGTTAATGGACACTTACTATTTTCAAATATTTAATTTTTGGACAATATACTGCTAAACTAAAACATTTTTAAAATATGGAAGATGATTGACATTACATTAAAAATTTGATACAGAAATATGGAAGTATAGGTAATACTTAAAATACACAATATCATGGTTTAGTATAATAGTGGCAGGCTTTCTCTTCCCATGGTGTACAATGTAGAATATATTATGGGATGTAGTCAGTCCAAACAGGCTAAATGATCACCGAAGTATAAGTGACTTAGAGATAACATTTAATTTTTAATTATATTTTAAATTTAGAAAGGGAGGGAGAGAGAGAAACATGGATTGGTTGTTCCACTTATTTATGCACTCATTGGTTGATTTTTGTATGTGCCCTGACCAGGGATGGAACCTGCAACCTTGCCTATGGGAACCACACTCTAACCAACTGAGCACCCAGCCAGGGCTATTTGACATTTTAAACAGCCACCTATTTTCATTTATGAAGGAATGGGATACAAAAGGAATATAACAGCCCTAACCGGTTTGGCTCAGTGGATGAAGCGTCGGCCTGCGGACTGAAGGGTCCCAGGTTCGATTCCAGTCAAGGGCATGTACCTTGGTTGCGGGCACATTCCCAGTAGGGGGTATGCAGAAGACAGCTGATCAATGTTTCTCTCTCATCGATGTTTCTAACTGTCTCTCTCCCTTCCTCTCTGTAAAAAAAATCAATAAAATATATTTTTTAAAAGGAATATAACAATGTCTTAAAGTTATCTGCACTTTAATAATATCTTGATGGAACACTAAGATTTTTCTTTCCCTGAGAAATTTATTTTAACGTATTTCATGTTATCTAGATTCAATGTAAGCACTTCTTTAGTTATTTTTAATTGAGACAGAACATGATTGTTCCGATATATGTATTCTTTTAATTTAAAAAATAACCTGTAAGCTTTGTTATGAAAATTTTTCTTAATAGTCAATTAAGTTAAACATTCAAATTGTTTACTTGTTTTGTTAATCCTCATCGAAAGATATTTTTCCATTGATTTTTTAGAGACAGTGGAAGAAAGAGAGAGCAATAGAGAAAGAGAAGGAGACAAACGATGTGAAAGAGACACATCGATTGGTTGCCTCCCACAGGCACCCAGACCAGGATGGGGGATCCAACCTGCAACGCTTCGGTGGGTGGGCCAACGCTCTAATTACTGAGCAGCATCAGCCAAGGCCAAACAGTTTATTTTTTTTAATCACCTAGATTTAAAAATGCTTTTGAGCCTAGCCACAGTGGCTCAGTCGTTAGGAGGTCACAATTAAATTCCTGGTCAGGGCACATGTCCAGGTTGCTGGCTCAATCCCCAGTAGGGAGCAGACAGGAGGCAGCCAATCAATGATTCTCTCTTATCGTTGATTTTTCTCTCTCTCTCCCTCTCCCTTCCTCTCTGAGATAAGTAAAAATATACTTTAAAAAATAATAATAAAATAAAATAAATAAAAATGCTCTTTAATGAGCCAGTATATGTGTGCATGAATTATATATTCTGATCAAGTTTTTTTTCAGTTATGTGACTTCATATTGGTAGCCTACGACATGAGTGCATTTTATTCCTGACTTGGACATAATTTTTGCATACCCAAGAGGGTTTTGTTTTCTCACTTTTATAATAATCTATTTAAATAAATACATATCAAGTATTCAAAATTATGTAAAAACCATTTCCATATGTGTATCATGATAAATCAGTAGTTCCCTTGTGAAGAATTTTTTAATTCATTCACTGTGAAAGGAACTTTAAGGTGAAAATCATCAATGGAGCTTTATTTCATTTTAAATCTCTGCTCTTTTTCATTGTGTTTTGGATGTGCTCGTGAGAGAATTTGCCTTATTAAATATGTCCAAAGTAATTACTAAATCTAATTAAGTTTTGCAAGATATATTCTTCACAGTATTTGGACAAAAATAATTTTACTTCAAACTTGTTTCTAGGAAGAACTATATACGATGTGTCTATAACATAGAGGTTTTTTTCTCATTGAGATTTTATTCCTTCTAAATTAAAAGAGCATACTGGTACATGAAAACATTCAAAAGTTTAGTGTTTGTTATGAAGCCTCTTAATGCACGTGCAAACCCTGACTGCCTTCTCTCCAGGGCTTTTTGAGGACAGGTGAAGTGGAACACAGTGAAGGGGGAGGCACTTGATATTTATTAGTTGATTGATGTAAACCTATAGTTAACACTCCCCCCTTTTTTTCATTTAATCATACTTTATGTAAAGGACTTTTCTTCCATGTTCTTTGGTGCAGAACTTTGGGATTTCTACTGAGTAGATGTACTGCCCCTAGGAGAAATCCAGGGCCGCCCCTTGAGAAGAAATTTGCCCTTGGCTTGTAGTAGGTGGGATGGCCCATCTGAACACAACTCAGACTTTCCTAATTTTCAAAGTAAAATAATGATCTGATTTTGCCATATGGCCCATGTTTCTTATCATAAAGGTAGCTCAATTTAAAATTTATTGTTTATTCAAGTTCTGTTAAAAGTCCAGGTGAAAACAAGTACATAGCATTTGTGTTCATGTGTATATGTACATATGTCTCTAAAGGAAATGATCTCTATCCACTTTTCCATATAGTTTGTCTCTGTGTCAAATTTGAATCATTATTAAGTTATGTACATTTACTAAATTATATTAGTTTTTCCGAGAAATGTCTTTGTAGAATTAGTTAAATAATATGCCCTCTTTTTTAAAGTATATTTTTATTGATTTCTGAGGGGAAGGGAGAGGGAGAGATAGAAACATCATCGATGAGAGAGAATCACTGACTGACTGCCTCCTGCACGTCCCACACTGGGGATCTTTCCTGCAACCCAGGCATGTGCCCCGGTCGGGAATCGAACCGTGACCTCCTGGTTCAAAGGTTGATGCCCAACCACTGAGCCACGCTGGCCAGGCTGCCCTCTTTTTAATTTTTAAATTGAGGGCTTATTTTTAAAAATAGACAATTTTCCCATAGCTTTTTAAAATCCGTCATTGAAGGTATTATCTAATTTTTTGTTAAATGTTTTTAATATAAAGATACTTTTTTTTTTTTTGCCTGGCTGGCATGGCTCAGCAGTTGAGAAATGACCTATGAACCAGGAGGTCAAGATTTGATTCCTGGGTAAAGCACAAAACTAGGTTGCAGGCTCAATCCTCAGTGTGGGACATGCAAGCGGTGCCAATCAGTGATTCTCTTTCATCATTGATGTTTCTCTCTCTCTCTCCCTCTCTGAAATCAATAAAAATATATTTTTTAAAAAGATACATACTTTTTTATTCAACAAGTCTTTTTCTTTTTTAAATTTTTAATTGGAGAGAGTGAGAGAAACATTGATTTTACTATTCCACTTATTTATGCATTCATGGTTGATTCTTGTATGTGCCCTGACCAGGGATTGAACCCGCAACTTTGGCATATGGGACAACATTCTAACCATCTGAGCTGCCTGGCCAGGGCTCAACCAATCTTTATTAACTATTGTATGTCAACTAGTTCTTGGTATGAAATTTCTGGGGGGGAAATTGTTCCTACTTTCTTTTATTTCACAAAGTAGTTCCCCTTTTACTTTTGCTACCATTAAACTCAGTGCTATGTTCAGAACTCAATTGCAACAATTACCTCTAACCTATATTTCTAATAGAATTGTCGGTCCTTGTCTGCACCACATGGCTCTTAATAATTATCTTTGTATACATGTATTTTAGAGTAAACTATCTAAAAAGAATTTAGAGTAGGCATAGTATGAATACAATAAAAATTAATTTCATCTGAAGATAAATTTTTTAACTGACTACCTTCCAAAATTGTCCTCTTCAATTATTACTCATGAAACCTCTTGGAGCAGACAGACCTTTTAGAACTAAGCTATTTATCTCTACATATTAATTTTCACAGTTTGGTCACTCATCATTCAATAAATGTTTATTGATTGTCTAGGTGTCAAATGAATGCTTGGATGCTGATCATGTAGAAACAGAAAGCCATTGAGGATCTTATTTGCTAGTAGAGAGATACATAAAGATAAATAAAACAACCATTTCTTAAGTGTCTAGAGATAAACAGATAGAGCACATATGGAGGGTACTTAACCCAAGCTTTGGGACTGAAGGGGCTCTCTATAGGAGACTTCTAGGAAGAATTCCTAGGAGTTAGCTAGACCAAGAAGGAGATGGGGAAACTGCAGTCAGGTGGAGGGAGATTATGTGTAAAGAAGAGGCAAGAGAAAATGTGGTGTGTACTTGATGGAAAAGGCAAATGTTCAGGTATGGCTGGAGCATCTTGGGGTAATAGAGCAAGGGAGAGAAAAGTCAGTGGCTAGAGAGGAAAGCAGGCCTAATTATGAAGGTCCTCATCTGAAGTTTGGATTTAATCCTGAAATTGATAGGAAGCTATTGAAGAGTTTTAATTAGAGGAACATTGGGATCTATTTTATGTTTTAGAAAGATGATTTTCATGGTTATGTGGAGAACAGATGGAGGGGATTAAAACGGGGTCAGGGAGACCAGGTATCCATTTTTGCTGTACCAGTCTAGCTAGATAAGAGATATGCAGTACTTGTGACTTAGAAGGGAGCAGGGGCAGGTAAGAAGAGAGAGAAGTTCAAGATGACTCCAAGGCTTCTGGCTGCTTAAGTATGCACCATTCATTGAGGAGAAAGAGGATACAGAAGGTGGAGGAAATGGTGATTTCACTATAACAGCATTGAGGTTGTGGTGTGTCTGGGATATCTATGTGCCAGTGAATATGGTGAGCAGTTTGGGTATATAGGGCTCCGGAGCCCAGGAAAGTGATCATAGCTTAGATGTGCAGAACTTACATGCTCATTAAAGGTTTAGATGTGTAGAACTTACATGCTCATTTCAAAATATAGTCAAAGCTCATTTTTATATTTCTTTATCTATATATATATATATATAAAGAGCCAGGGGTCATCACATCTGAAACAACCAAACAGATAACCAAGCAGGCTGAGTGGGGCAACAAGTCCGGCAGGGGGGTTAGTGAGGGACAAGCAAAAAACTGAACAGCAGGCTACATGGGGCCACCAGGCTGGCAGAGGGCCGTGAGGGCCGATCAGGCCAGCTGGGGCCAAGGGGGGAACTTAGGGGCAACCAGGCTGGTGGGTGGGGGGGCAGTTAGGGGTGACCAGGCTGGCGGGGAGGGGGGCAGTTGGGGGCAATTAGGCTGGCAGGGGGGGCAGTTGGGGGCAACCAGGCCAGCAAAGAAGGGGCAGTTGGGAGCGACCTGGCCGCCAGCAGGGGACAGTTAGGGGCGACCAGGCAGGCAAGCAGGTGAGCGATTAGGAACCAGTGGTCCAGGATTGTGAGAGGGATGTCCACTTGCTGGGTTAGGTCTAATCCCTGGGATTGGGCCTAAATTGGCAGTCAGACATCCCCGGGGGGTCTCGGATTGGAGAGGGTGCAGGCTGGGCTGAGGGGACCCCCCCTCCTCATGCACAAATTTCATGCACTAGGCCTCTAGTGTAATTATAAACATGTAAGTTTCAATCATTTTATCTAAAGTACATGTAAATTGAACCTACCATACTTGTATACTCTACATGCTCACTCAGTCAAATTCCACATATATAGATGGTGATGGCTGTGACCTAGTCTAGAGTCAGACAGTTGCATCAGTTTAATACAGTAATCATGGGAGACAGCTACAGTGATGTTAATGGTAGAATAAAATCACTTCAGCAGATTATACTCTTTGGTATGCATTCTAAATCTGGCTATAAGCCAGTTTCATTACTAAAGGGTAAATGCTATATAAGTATATGTTAAGTAAGTAAGTGAATGCATGCTGCGCTTCCTTACCCTCTTAGGAGAGTTGCTAGCTTGTTCAGAGAGTCAGTGGTCTCGGTTTCATCTTCCTATCACCTCTCCCCACTCAAAAAATGATGTAACAGGTGTGGTAGCCCTTCGCTCATAAACAACTGAGTTAACAGTGAATCACCAAACAAAACTGAGAAGATGAAAAGATGCTAACTATAGTATTAACTATAAGGAGAATAATTGTAAAAGGAGAAAATAGATTATTTTTATCATAATTTTAAAAAACTATACATACGTTTTGTAATTCATTCTGACCCTTAAAATAAATTATAAGACTTCATGTTATAAGGGATATAACATCTAAAATCATAATTGACTTGATAGTTATGACAGTGTAAAAGTATTTCACAGAAAACAAAACAGACATGTGATACCAAAATTTATGATTTTTAATCAAATACAGGAATAGTGGCCAGAGGTATATAATCATAGAGGCTGGGAAAAGACAAATCAGGTCCTGAAAATTCTTACTCTAAAAAATGCAAAGGAGGAACACTTAAGTATTTTCAAGTAAAAAACGACCAGTGAAGGAAAATGAGTTGTAAAATTCATTAGTGTCATGACACTTGCTTCAGTAAAAGTATAATCATGTAAATGCAATATCTCATTATAGAAATAAAGATTTTAAATCTGCTGAAGTTTGTAAGTGTAGTTGGAGTTACTCTGTGATAGAACAGGTAGTGCTTACAGTAGTAAAATCAAAGTGAGTGGTGGTTTTTAGAGCCACGACCACAAGTTTTAAATAAGAGATAGCTGTATATTCAGAATTATGCTAGGTAATTTGAGAAACAGAAAAGTATAAAACAAGCTTGGCTCTAGAGATGCTTATTACTTTACTATGGAGTTAAGACATTTATTCACATAAAACTAGAGAACCACATAAGATGCGATGTCAAGGATGGCTACTGTGCTTTGCATGACTTTGGGTATACCATTTATATCATGATCAATGTGAATGGCATCCCCTGGATTGGTGCAGTACACAGCCATACATGATGGCCCTGGGGGCTATTCAGTCTTCATTTTTATTTATTTCACTGAAAGTAAGTAGTGCAAACAATAAAGCTCTCCATGGCTTCCCATTTCACTTAGAGTAACATCACAAGCCCAGCAGGCGTGGCTCAGTGTTGAGCATTGACCCAGGAACCAAGAGGTCACCGGTTTGATTCCCAGTCAGGGCACATGCCCAGGTTGCTGGCTCAGTCCCCAGTATGGGGCATGCAGGAGGCAGTCGATGTTTCTATCTTTCTATATCTCTCCCTTCCTCTCTCTCTAAAAATCAATAAAAACATATTTTTTTAAAAAGACTAACAACAAAATCTTAATTTGACCTATAGCCAAATTTGATCTGGCCCAACCAAGCTCTCCAGCTTTATCTCTTGCCCCATCACCCTCCCTCTTGACATTTCAGGCTGGTCTGAATTTCTCATGGCACAATCCTGCATCCCTGTCCAAGCCAGAAACCTGGAAGTATCACCGATTCCTCCATCTTCTTCACACTAATCAGTTTCTCTCCTAAATACCTCCTTAGGCCATTCACTTTTCTCTTTCTCTTTTGCCATTGCTGTTCTCCAGGCTATCTGCACAACCTGTGTAGGTCCCTACAACAGCTTCCTCAGTGGTCTTCCTGCCCCCCACAGTGTCTATTTCATTCTTGCTTCCCAGTGTAATCAAAGTGATCCTTCTTTACAAAGTACAAATTTGATCCTATCACCGCACTGACACTAATGTTCAGATACAATTCAAAATACTTAAAATATTGTATTGGACCCTTCAGGATTTTGGTTTATTTTAATTAGCCTTCTTTCTCCAACCTTCTCTCTCCCCTCTTGTACTGTGGTCATACTGCATTCTCAATTTTGTCAATATATCAAACTGGTTTTGGTTTTGAGCTTCATTTATATAGTTCCTTCTGTTTGGAATACTCTCCAATCTATTTACCTCACTAATTCTTCCAATCTGCCCCCAAAAGCCTTCGGATCTTAACTTAGATGCCACTGCTCCTGGGTTGCCTTTTCTGTGTTCTTCAAAGCCTGGACTACACGCTCTACCATGTTTGCAGAGCACACTCTACTTATTTCATTGCATACATCATAATGTGTTGCATTTGCTTCTCTCTCAAAGCCCCTATACAAGTTCTTTGAGGTTAAAGACAATTGTGTTTTCAACACCTTGTCTATTCTGAATAGGTAGTTATTTAATTTTCAGTTACAATTTACATTCAACATTATTCTATACTAGAGGCCTGATGCATGAAATCCACGCAAGGGACTCAGCCCTCCCAGCCTTGCCTTGGCCCTTGCAGCCCCAGCTTCTTCCGGAAGGTCATCCAGAAGGATGTCCAGAAGGTGGTTCGGCTGTCCAGTCTAATTAGCATATTATGCTTTTATTATTATAGATTAGTTTCAGATGTACAGCATAGTGACTAGAAAATCATGTATTTTACAGATTGGTTCCTCCAATATTTCAAGTACCTACCCAGCCCCGTACATAGTTATTACAATATTATTAACTATCTTCCCTAATTTACATCTCTGTGACTATTCTTTTTTTTTCATCTATGACTATTCTATAACTACAAATTTGTACTTAATTCCTTCACCTTTTTCACCCATCCGCCCCAACCTCCCTTTCTTCTGTCAACTGACACTTTCTTCTCTATTTCTATTTTGTTTATTTATTTTGTTCTTTAGATTCCATATATAAGTGAAATCATATGGTATTTGTCTTTCTCTAGCTGACTTATTTCACTTAGCATAATACCTTCTAGGTCTATTCATCCTGTCACAAAAGGTAAGATGTCATTATTTTTTATGGCTGAGTAGTATACATAGTATTGTATATATGTACCACAGCTTTTTTTTTAATCCTCACCCAAGGACATGCTTAGAGAGAGGAAAGGAGAGAGAGAGAGAGAGAGAGAGAGAGAGAGAGAGAGAGAGAGAGAGAGAGAGAACACTGATGTGACAGAAACATCAGTCTGTTGCCTTCTGTACATGCCCTGACTAGGGATGGAGCCCACAAGCCTGCATGTGCCCTGACCAGAAATCAAACGGACAACCTTTCATGGTAGGGGATGATGCCCAACCAACTGAGCCACACCGCCAGGTCCCAAAATTCCACTTTAAGGTATACGGGTACAGTAAAAGGAATTGAAACCTGGGACTCAGATGGATATGTGTACACCAATGCTCATAGAAGCATTATTTACAATAACTTAAAGGTGGAAACAACTTAAATGCCCATCAATAGATGAGTGGACAAACAATATGTTGTAAAAACATACAATGGAATATTACTCATCTTACAAAGGTAATGAGATTCTGATACATGCTACAATAGATGAACCTTGAAAACATGCTAAGTATGAAATAAGCCAGGAAACAAAAGGACAAATAGTATATGATTCCATTTATATGAGATATCTACAGTAGATAAATTCAAAGAGATGGAAAGTAGAATAGAGGTTACCAGGGACTGGGGGTATGGAGAAATGGGGAGTTGGTGTTTAATTTGTATACAGTATCTGTTAGCAATGATGAGGAAGTGCTGGAAATTATAGTGGGTGATGGTTATGCAACATAGTGACTTTACTTAATGCCACTGAATTGTACATCTAAAAATGGTTAAAATAATAAATTTTGTTATGTATAATTTACCACAATAAAAATAAATAAAATTGAAAAAAAAAGATAAGAAGCAACCAGAAATCATTACTATGATTTAAATGGCCCAGAGGCATTTATAGACACTTGTTTTTAAATAAACAAAGTTGAGATGTTAAATATCTTTAAAAACAGAAGATTAAGGTAATGTGTATATAAATTATATGTAATAAGAGAATGGATGGGTAATTTTTTTGTCTTTGGAAATGTTTGACATTTCCTTCCTAATTTATATATGTAGTAGGCATGCAATATCAAAGTTATTAGGCCTGTGTTGCACTGAAGGGGATTAAAGGAAAGAGCTGTGATTATTTTGAGGCTGTTTTATAATCTCCACTTGATTATTAGTCCCTTGAGAGTAGGAGCTGCCTTAACTGGTTGTAGTTCTATTCCTTGCCACTTGGTAAACCCTGATCTGTTTTCTGAGTGAATGATTGTGGGCAGGACCAGCAAGGCTGTTTCTGCTTGGGGCATAACTGGATTGCAGTGTAGGTATTAGCAGCAATGTCTCCAGCATGGCACTAGAACAAGAAAAACAGAAAAGGAGCTCAAAGCTATAAAGTTGGAGGAGAAGAGGGTTGTAGAGATTTATCCTATAAGTTAAATTTCAAAAATAGTTTCACACTGTTTTATCAGTTTGTATAGCGTATACGAAATTGTTTTATTATAAATGTTAGAGTATAATATATGAATTATTTTTAATATTAGGTATTAGATAGATCATGTTGGCTCCTTCAGTGTAGACTCCCAATGAGGTCATTAGCTGCTCCCTAGAGACCTTGTATATCTGAATAGCAACTATTCAGACTGCTGTAATTGATGGACTCTAAATTTTCATGCATTCGCTCACCAAGGATCAATTACTATGGATTCCTAATGGACAGGCAGGTAAGGAAAAATTTATTTTTATGTCATATTTACTTCTTTTCCCCTCTTCTCTCCTCCCCTTCCCTCAATCTTTCTCCTCTTCCACCCCCACCCCCTACCCTCATCGCTTGCATCATTATCTGCATTTTTAGAACAAACCTGTAATTATAACAAAGTCTTCATGCTTAATCTGTGTAAGAGATAAAATAAAAAACCAGGTCCCTGGAATCTAATGATTATAAAGCACTAAGGAAAATTTAAGGAGTATAAATTTGGGCCAGTATTTTGTCTAATAAGAATGATCTTATTCAAACAAAGACATTTATTTATTTTTATTGAATTTATTTGGGTGACATTGGTTAATAAAATTATATAAGTTTTAACTGTACAATTTTATAACAAATTATCTGTATATTGTATTTTGTGTTCACCATCCAAAGTATAATTTCCTCCCATCACCATTTATCCCCCATTTACCCACTTCTACCTGCCCCACCCCCCAAAATAAAGATATTTTAAATGGAAGTGTTAGCTGTTACTTTTATAGGTTCAGAGATTTTAAATTTTTCAAAAACCTTATTGTGCTACTGTCTGGACTAAGGAATATAGGGAAAGTGTGATAGAGCAGAAGTTTCCATGCAGAAGCCTAATCTGGATATTGAATACAGGAATAGAAGGAAAGGAATTGTGTGTTCTTTTATTGACATTATTTTTCCTGGGCCAAATGCTATGGAAATATGGAGGAGAAAATATATAAAGTAGAAAGTTCCTTTGATTATATCAACAAGTGAAATACCTTTGTGGGGGTAAAACATTTTATTGCTAAAATTGCTAACAGAGATTTTCCAGAATTGGAGACTTTTGGTAAATTAGCTAAATTCTGTAACTAATAATAAACACATAATCAAGTTAAGTACTATAAACCTGGAGAGATGAATTTATCAAATTCTTAACATAAAAGGTCAAAGTTCTTAAGAATTTAATTTAAACTATCTAGGTTGGATTGATTTTCTGATTATATTTCAAAAGACAATAAGTGACTTCCTTCACATAAATTTATCAAGTGAGCAAAAAAGAAAATAACAGATTCAGGGGGAAAAAATAACATGAACCACAATTATTATTCTTTTATTTTTTTAATTGTGGATCTTTTTAATTGTGTTCTGAGAATACTTATACTTTATATTTTTTGCCTTATTAATGTATTTAGTATGAAACTTTAAATATATGTTTACAAATTTAGCTTTTGTTTCTTAAATGGTGCATATTTATTATCAATAATGTCAAGCTATATTCAACAGTGGGCAAAGGACTTAAGAGACATTTCAGCAAAGGTGATGTAAACAAGCACATGAAAAGACATTCACCATCATTAGTGTTAGGGAAATGTAAATCAAAACCACAATGACATACCACTTCACACCTATTAGGATGCCTATTAATTTAAAACAACAGGGAAAATAAGTGGTGGTGAGGATGTGGAGAAATTTGAACCTTTGCACTTTGCTGGTGGGACTGTAAAATGGTGCAGTTTCTGTAGAAAACAGTTTAACAGCTTCTAGATGGTGGTGATGATTACACATCATTGGAAATGTACTTGGCACCACTGAATTGTACACTAAAATTGGCTTAAGTGGTGATTTTTATGTTATGTGTATTTTACCACAATTAAGAAAAAATGAAGTAATAAAGCAAACTACAAAGAAGAGATCGACAAATTGTTTTAAACCCAACTTTTCTAGGAAGAACCCATGTTAACTTGGTAGTAATTCTAATACCTTATTCTGTGCTTTAAGCTTCTTGTTGTGAGGTATTTCAGAAATTCTCTCTAAGAAAAAAGAACAGATAATAATATAAGCAACACTTTTGAGCATAGGCATGTTGAATTGTTTAACAGGAGCTGTGGCCTAGGCATGAGCAGGAGTGCTATGTGCCTGCAAAGTTAACCAGCCTGTGCCGGTTTCAAACTTACAACTGTGGCCTTGTAGCAGATGGTCTAACCAAGCAGCTTAGACATTAAATGATCACTAAATGAAGTGGGAGGCAATGAAAAGCCACAGGTCACATCATTAAATGTCTCTGAAATAAGCATCATTACTCTCTGTTTATGTTATTTGGTAATACTATTTATCTTACTTTAGTCTAATCCTAAATGTTACTGTACCAGCAAATGTTTTCCTTTTATTCTATTTCAAATGTTTCTGGATGTAACATTAAAAAAGAATATTGATGCCCCGGCAGGTGTGTCTCTGTGTTTGAGCATCGACCTAGAACCAGGGGATCACTGTCCTATTCCCGGGTTGCAGGCTCCATCCCCAGTGGGGCGTGCAGGAGGCAGCCAATCTATGATTCTCTCTTATCATTGATGTTTCCATCTTTCTCTACCTCTACCTTCCTCTCTGAAGTCAATGAAAATACTTTTTAAAGAATATTGGTAATCTATGCTTTTATAGATCACTGGAATCTGTTTTTATGGGAAAAATGTAAAAACATCAGTTGAATAGCCTGCTGTAAATTACATAAAGTTTAGAAAATCAAGGGGCACTTTGTTTCAGTTTGAATTCCATCATTACCTTTCTTATAACTTCAGACTAACACAGCATCATAAAGCACAAGTAGCCGTTGACTGTTTTACACGTTTTCTAGCAAGGCAAAGTTAATATAAAGAGTTGGTAATATCCAATGAAATGACCAAAATGCAATTATTATTTATCTCCCTTTCCCTACCTCCTCAATTTTAATACATATTATTTGTTTAGCAATTATAAATAAAGAAATGTCAGAGTTTCTCACCTTGCTCCACCACTTATTAGTTGTGTGACAATGTTTTAAATCTTTCTCAATCTAAATGTCCTTATCTGTAAAATAGACATAGTAATAAGGACTACATCATAGGTTTGTTATGAGAGGTCAGTGGATTAATATGGAAAACAAATCTTTAGAACAATGCATGCATACAAGTGCTCCATAAATATAAGCTACTTTTATTATTGTTGTGAGGATGATACACCTTCTCTGTATTCAGTCGTAAAATGAACAAATGAATTATTTGACCTGATAATACGATATACTTTCTAATATTAAAGATTTTCATTTTTGGAGATAGTGTCAGAAATATGATTTGCAGTCCTTCATGAATGTGAGGTCCTAGCCAAATGAAAGACTTCAGTGAGCGGAAATAATCTGAACTGAGCCCTGAAAAATAGAATTTGCAAAGATGAGGGGGAGGGACATAAGCGGGGATGGCGAATCAGCCTATACTATGTGCTTCACAACCTTTCTTTTCCTTCTTCCTGACAGGCTGTCAGGTCACAGCCAGTATTTGCCAAACGGGGGTTTAAAGTCCTCTCTAGCCCCACATCCGTTCTTATTTCCACACTGTGCTGCTGCTTTGATAATTACAGGGTACATCCTGTGTCTTGGCCAATTATATGCCTTTAAATATCCCGTTAGTTTTTAGTGGCTAATTGTTGTTGCTGATTTTCCCCCTCAGTTTTCATATTTGCAAATATGAAATTGTATGTTTGCTTTTTAATTTAAGTTTTGCTGATTGGTGTTCTTTCATCATTTCACTCAGGTGTAATGTCTTTACTGAGGCCTCTCCTTCTGGACGTGGTCCCAACCATTCAACAGACTGCTGCTCTGGCGCTTGGGAGACTGGCTAACTATAACGACGACCTCGCAGAAGCGGTTGTCAAGGGCGACATTCTTCCACAGCTTGTTTATTCATTGGCAGAACAGAATGTAAGAATTTTTTTTAAATAAGTTATGTTTTTTACTTTAAAAAATTGATAGTTTGGGTACATTTGCAAGCTTGTAGGCATTAGAATTATTAAGATGCTAATGCACATTACATTCAATTATTTGAACTGAACATAATATCGTTAGAGCATTCTACTTGAGGATTTTTTCCCCATTATTGTTAATATAAATAGAAAGAGATTTTAAAACTTAATGGAATTATACAACAAGCAGTATTTCTGTGTGTGGGAGTGTTAAAATTATAGGATCAGTCTTAGGTATATAAAGCCTTATGCAACAAAAATATTGTTTACAGAAATCTTTATATACAGGTGAAATTTGGTTAATGGCAACTGTAGGAAATTGCTTTAAAGCAAAAGGAGATAAGCATCCAAAGAGAAGGAGAATGTATTTAATGGAAGGTTTAGTAAAGCATTTTTACCAAGTATGCAAGCATGTCAGGCCTTTTAAGGCTCTATAGTTAGTAGTGATGATTAAAACCCAAGGAATTGTCTGTGAATTTGAAAATTCTGCAATATAAAAAGTTAAAATAGCTTAAGGTGATGATAAGAAATGTATCACCATTATTTTTACACAATTATAAGAAAATCTGTAGAAAGCTACTTTAAAACTCTAGACTAATCCTATATAATAAATAAGTAATATGCAAATTAACCCTCACACCCTCACAAGCAGGCTGCGTGGGGCAACCAGGCCAGCAGGGGGGTTAGTGAGGGACAACCAAATGACTGAATAAGCAAGCTGCATGGGGTGACCAGGCCGGCAGCAGGGCAGTTTGGGGCAAACAGGCCAGTGGGGGTGGGGGGGCAGTTAGGGGAAACCAGGCCGGCGGGGGGTGGGAAGCTAGGAGCAACCAGGCCGGCAGGGAGGGAGCAGTTGAGGGCAACCTGGCCGGCAATGGGAGGCAGTTAGGGGTGATCAGGCCAGCACACAGAGGCAGTGAGGGGTGATTAGGCCAGTGGGGGGGGGGGGGGGAGTTAGGAGCGACCAGGCAGGCAGGCAGATAAGTAATTAGGAGCCAGCAGTCCAGGATTGTGAGAGGGATGTCTGAGGGGTCCCGGATTGGAGAGGGTGCAGACTGGGCTGAGGGGAACCCCCGCCCCTTGCACAAATTTCATGCACCAGGCCTCTAGTTTTTATAATAAATTAGGAACTATTTGGTTACTGACATAAAATTAGACTTTACAACAAATATTTAAATATCTACATATGTTACATTTAAGAAACTAAAGAAATACATGAAATTAAAGCATCATTACTAAGTAGCATATTTTTTTGTTTTGTTTTGTTAATCCTCACCTGAAGATATTTTTTCCCTTGATTCTCAGTGGAAAGGAGAGAGGAGTGGGAGAGAGATAGAAAGGAGGGAGAGAGAAAGAGAGAGGGAGAGAGAGACTAACATCAATATGAGAAAGCGACATCGATTGGGTGCCTCCCACACGTACCCAGATCAGAACGGGAAATTGAACCTACAACTCAGGTAGTTGACCCTGCCCAGAGTTGAGCCTGCTACTCTCCCCTGCTCCAGAGCTCTAACCACTTAGGACACTGGCTGGGGCCAGTATATGGCTTATATCATCAATATATACCAGGTTTTGAGCTATAATGTTAAAATTAAACTTGGTATGTTTTCTCTGTTATAAATTTTTTGCATCTTAATATTTTAGCCTAAGTAAATGGAATGCTTTCAAAAGAGGTGTTATCACACCCAGTCACTTTTTAGTAGTCACTGTAAAGAAAGAGAAACAGAATCTAAAATATGGGGTTAACTGGGTTCTGTTCAAAGAAGAGTTAGGAGACCATTGCTGTGTCATTATGCGCAACATAAAATCACAGTGAGTGTTACAGCTAAATACTTCCTAGACATTTAATTTTCTTAGCTATATAAATAAAACCAAGTTTCAGTTTTATTTCTTAACCTTATAAAGTTTATATGTAGAAAATATTGTAAATATGAAGCATTCACATAATATTGTCATTTGTATTTATCTTTTTTAAAAAGCATTTCTAGTTTATTCCAGGAAAAGGCGTTTTTTTAAAATATATATATACAAATATTTTAGAGACGGGGAACGGAGAGCGAGAAACATCAATGTGACAGTGAAACATTGATTAGCTGCCTCATGTACGCCCCCTACTGGGGATCGAGCCCACAACGGAATGGAAATCAAACAGCAACCTTTCAGTGCACTGGACAACACCCAACCAATTAAACCACACTGGCCAGGGCGCCAGAAAGTGTTAAATGTATCGTGAACGTTTTGCCTTTAAATTTAGGGCACCAGAAAGATGATTTGAGGTTATGAAAGGCCTACCAGCCTTAGAGACTGAAGGCAAGTAAAGGAAACGAATTTGCCAGTTGACAGTTTAGTTTCACATGCTAACAATCCAACAGTTCTCATGCATCAAACCAATACCTTCAGTGTAATGCAGACACATAAAAATCTCAGTACTTTATGAGTTTGTAGGAAATAAAATTTGCAGGAAATAAAATATTTTATAAATGTATGTTTTAGAGTGAAACATTTGAAATGTAATATGACTTATATTGTTTTTGTTTAGTTACTGAACGAAAGCAATGGGGAACATCAACAAATCAAAATGATGCTGCAGGATGTTTTTCTTTAGTATTTAAAAGCTCTTGATCTTTATGCTATTGATGTTATTAGTACGTTGGTTTTGGTGTTTTTAAACTTTCATTATGTAAGGGCTCAATTCCCTTTGTGCTTTATCTATTTAACCCTTGTAGCGTTTCTACAAGAAAGCAGCTGCCTTTGTGTTGAGAGCAGTTGCTAAGCACTCTCCTCAGCTAGCTCAGGCAATCATTGATTGTGGAGCACTGGATACGCTGGTGATATGCTTGGAAGATTTTGACCCTGGAGTCAAAGAAGCTGCAGCCTGGGCTCTTGGATATATTGCAAAACATAATGCAGGTAATGGGGCATATTTTAAAGTGGGGTTATTAAAGTATATATTTACTAGGTAAATCTGGTTTCACTTAGTAAAGTGTGAGTGGGGTTTTAATGATGCTTCTATACATTATGGGAGATAAGCTTTGAGTGATGCCCAAGTTATTTGGATTACAAATTCACACAAAAAATCAATACATTCCAGTCTTATCTTAGTTAGCAGAAGAGAAATTTGTAGACAGAAAGAGAAAGGGGGTGGGGTGGGAAATGGGACAAATGAAATATTAATTCTCAAAAACCTTGATAAATTAGTTCAATTAAGAATTATTTTAGATTGTCACCCTTCAGGGTACATTGAGTCTTCACTCTTCCTCCTAACCCAGGGTGTTCCAGATCAGTCAGGGCCATATCATAGAAGTCAGTAATGTTGAAAAGACCTTGACTTAACTTTCTAGAACATGTTTGTATTCCGCCCACATTGGACAGGAAAGAGGAGAAAGAGAAGGAGCACCTTCTCTTGTAATCTGACAGCTCAGTGACTGGACCTCTCGTGTGAAGGCTGTGCTGACACACCTGATTAGTAAAAAATATATAGGGACCAAAATTGCCCCACCGCTTTATAGAAGTTGCTAAATAACATAAACAAGTAACACAAGAATATGCAGTTTAATATGTAAAAATGATCACTTTGCTCGTTATCAAGAACTGCATATTAAAACATTGGTGCAAATGTCTTTTCCCACCTGTTATTACTTGGTGGGGAAAGAGTAAAGCAGAACTATAGGCAAGTGGTTAAGGGCACTGTGGCATTAGACAGGACCTGAGTTTGAGTCTAAGTTCTCCCACTTAGTTGCTCTGTGACATTAGATATGGCTTTTAACTTTCTGAACCTTTACTTCCTCATGTGCTCATGTGCTAAAAGAGGGTAACTACTTCAGAGTTATTCAAGATTTGTTGTGAGGATGAAAATACATAGTCAATACTCCATAAATGAAAGGTATTAGTATTAATACTGAAGATTAGAGAGGACTTGATAATGTCTATGCCCTACAAATTGTGTCAACGTGTGGAAAGTTGTTTGGTGAAACTAATCTCAGTCACAAAAGAGTTTATGGTTACTCCAAAAAAGCCTGCTTTGGGAATTCATCCTAAGGAAAGAATTCCACAGAATGAAAGACTATGTTCATGCAAATGTTATTGGAGCATTATTCACAATATCAAAAAAAACTCAACTATTTGGCAGGAATTTAGAGGTTAAATTATGGTAGTTTACATAACGGACTCTCATTCAACAAATTAAAAAGACAATTGTGAATCCTACATGGTAACATGAAATGGTAATTATAATGTAAAGAAAAAAAAAAGACAAAATTGTATATTCCAGTTATAATACATATATATATATATATGTATATGTATGTATATATATATATATATATATATATATATATATATATATATATATATATAAAAGCCTAATATGCAAAGTTGTCTCCTCTGGAGTTCAACTGACCAAGAGTTTCATCACTCGCTATGATGTGCACTGAC
Source organism: Corynorhinus townsendii (assembly GCA_026230045.1). NCBI lineage: Eukaryota > Metazoa > Chordata > Mammalia > Chiroptera > Vespertilionidae > Corynorhinus > Corynorhinus townsendii. The sequence goes on along the minus strand of JAPDVU010000001.1, from coordinate 141,443,965 downwards.
CACCAGGGGGCGTGTGGAATGAAGAAGGCCCTGGCCGGCAGCTGGCAGCCACTAGAGACCCTACCCATACATGAATTTCATGCCTTGGGCCACTAGTATAAAAATAAGTTTTTATGTGGACATAAATTACAAAGAGATACATGTTTGTGTTACTGATAGAATTAAGGATTTTTTTCTTCATTTTCCAGATTTTAATGTGTATACATGTATAAAATAATAGCTACCATTTATTGAGTAATTACTATGTGCCTGGCTCTGTATAGTATATGTTAAATACATTATCTCATTTTGACTGTGCTACCCTTAGGGTAGGTATTACTCACCTTGTTAAACAGAGAAAGAAAGTGGAGCTTAGAGAGGATGTCTGAAATTATGTTAAAGGCAGAACTGGAATTTGAGTCTAAATCTGTCTGAATCCAAGCCCATCTTAACCACTGTGCCATATAGCTTCATTGAGTACTTCGTGAAAAAGTATTGAAGAAGAAAGTCAAAACAGAAACAATAAGAAGTTCTCCCATGGTTATGTTTAATATGGTTCTTAAAGTGGTGACACTATTGGAGACAAAAAGAAATAAAGTGATATAAAAGTAAAAAGAGAAAGAAAACCATTATCATGCTTAGAATGGTTCAGAATTAGTATATTAAAATTATTTCCTTCATATCTGGATTTTGGTTTCTCAGATAGGTTCACCTTAGGATTATTGCTTAATATGTATTGATTGGGGAAACTGAGGCCATGTTTTAAGTCAGAAGCTGGTTATCATGGGGAAACTACATGAATATTTTTTTTAAGCCAGAGGACTTAATGGCAAACAGATTATAACATGAATATTTCAAAGGGTGGTGCCAAAGAGTTTGGAAGCTCAGCTGTGTAGATACATTCTCAGGCAGGTGCCCATTGGTATCCTTTCTAGACCTCCCTTTTGTTGAGTTTGAGGCTAAATGATAATAAAGAAATACCTTATAAAATAGGGTCTGTTGAGGGATTCCATTCCAGTTTTTGTTTTGTTTTGTTTTGTTATAACCAGTTCCCACATGGAATACCCCCTGTAATGGTACTTAAAGGCCTGGGACCCAGAAGCTCCCAGAAGAGATTACTGCATGGACTTCTCTGAAGGAAAGGGAGTTGATATCAAGATTAAAAATGGTGGCAGAGTAGGTGGATGCTGCACGGACATGCTCCCAGGAACAAGCTGGAATTACAACTGAAATATGGAAAGGCTTCCTAAATAATCAACAGAAAACTCACAGGAGAAAACCCTGAAACCTAAGGACCAAAGGTGGAGGCCGCATAGAGACTGGTAGGAGGGGCAGAGGTGCAAAAGGGCTGGCCAGGGACCCACAGACAGCAAAAATGCTCAATAGCATGAAAAAAGATATAGCAACTATGAAAAAAGAACAGTCTGAGATAAAGAATGATATAACACAAATAAAGAACACATTGGAAGAAATATGCAGCAGATTAGGAGAAGCTGAGGATCGAATCAGTGAATTAGAAGACAGAGTTGAAAATATCACTCAATCAGAGAACCAAAAAGAAAAAAAACAATTAAAAAATGGGGGAAAGCTTAAGGGAACTGTGAGACAATGTGAAATGTAACAATATTAGAATACCAGGTCTGCCAGAAGAGGCAGAAAGACATAGAAAAGGTGTTTGAAGAAATAATGGCAGAAAATTTCCCTAACCTGGTAAGGAAAAAGTCACACAAGTTCAGAAGGCACAGAGAACCCCAAACAAGAAGAACCCAAACAGACCCACACCCAGACACATCATAATTAAAAAGCCAAAAATTAAAGACAAAGAGATAATCTTACAGGCAGCAAGATAAAAGAAAATTCTTACCTACAAAGGAGTTCCCATAATGCTGACACCTGATTTCTCATCAGAAATTCTACAGGCCAGAAGAGAATGGCCTGACATACTCAAGGTAATGGAAACCAAGGACCTGAGAACAAGGTTACTATATCCAGCAAGGCTATCATTCAAAATAGATGGTCAAATAAAGAGCTTCTCAGACCAAAAAAAAAAAAAAAAAAAAAAAGTCTAAAGCCAGCATTACAAGAAATGCTAAAGGGATTGGTGTAAAGGATTGCTGAGAAGAAGAAACAGGCTATAAATAAGTACCTCTCAATAATAAACCTAAATGTAAATGGATTAAAAGGGGTAGGATAGCTGAATGGATTCAAAAACATGACCCAACTATATGCTATCTACAAGAGACCCACCTCAAAACAAAGGCACAGACAGGATGAAAGTGAAGGGATGGAAAAAAAATTTCGATGCAAATGAAAAAGAAAAAAAAGCTGGAGTAGCAATACTCATATCCGACAAAATAGACTTTAAAATGAAAACCATCACAAGAGACAAGAAAGGGCACTACATAATACTAAAGGGGTTGATCCAACAAGAGGATATAACCCTGGTAAACATATATGCACCCAATATAGAAGGACCTAAATATATTTTTTAAAAAACCTTCTAGAAGACTTCAACAGAAAGATTGACAACAATACAGTCATAGTGGGGAATTTTAACACCCCTCTGACTTCACTGGACAGATCTTCCAGACAAAAACTTAACAAGGAAACGGAGACTCTAAAGGACAAACTGGATCAGATGGATTTAATAGACATTTATAGAACATGTCACCCCAATGCAGCAGAATATACATTCTTTTCAAATGTACATGGATCATTCACAAAGATAGATCACATGTTAGGACACAAAACAAGTCTCTACAAGTTTAAGAAGTTTGAAATCATATCAATCATCTTTTCAGATCACAGTGGAATGAAATGAGAAATCAACTACAGTAAAAACACCCAAAAAGATTCAAACGCATGGATGCTAAATAGTATGTTATTAAACAATGAATGGGTTACCAACGAGATCAAGAAAAAAATCAAAAACTTCCTGTAAACAAATGAAAATGAACACACAACAACCCAAAATCTCTGGGACACAGCAAAAGCAGTCCTGAGAGGGAAGTTCATAGCACTACCGGCATACCTCAAAAAATGAGAAATCAACACTACACTATTTAACCCCACAACTTAAAGAACTAGAAAGAGAACAACAAGAAAATCCCAGAGTAAGTAGAAGGAAGGAAATAATAAACATTAGAGCAGAAATAAATAACATAAAGACTAAAAAAAAATACAAAAATCAATGAAACCAAGAGCTGATTCTTTGAAAGGACAAACAAAATTGATAAGCCATTAACCAGACTCACCAAGAAACAAAGAGAGAGGACCCAAATAAATAAAATCAGAAACGAAAGTGGAGAAGTAACCACGGACACCACAGAAACACAAAGGATTGTAAGAAAATATTATGAACAACTATATGACAACAAGCTGGACAATGTGGATGAAATAGACAAATTCCTAGAAAAATACAATCTCCCTAAACTGAATCAGGAAGAATCAAAAAACCTGAATAGGCCAATAATAACCAATGAAATAGAAGCAGTAATCAAAACACTGCCACCAAACAAAAGCCCAGGTCAGGATGTTTCACAGGGGAGTTTTTCTAAACATTCAAAGAAGAACTAACACCTATATCCCTCAAACTATTTCAGAAAATTCAGAGGAAGGAACACTTGCAAACTCTTTTTATGAGGCCAGCATTATCCTAAGTCCAAAACCAGATAAAGACACTACAAAGAAAGAGAATTACAGGCCAATATCCCTGATGAACATAGATGCTAAAATCCTCAACAAAATATTAGCAAATCACATCCAGCAATATATTAAAAAGATCATACACCATGATCAAGTGGGATTTGTTCCAGGGATGCAAGGCTAGTACAGTATTCCCAAATCAATAAACATAATTTATCACATAAATAAATTGAGAGATAAAAATCATATGATCATATCAATAGATGCAGAAAAAACATTCGACAAAATACAACATCCGTTTTTTATTAAAAACTCTCAGCAAAGCTGGAATAGAGGGAGCATATCTCAACATGATAAAGGCCATATATGACAAACCTATAGCCAAAATCATACTTAATGGGCAAAAAATAAAACAATTTTCCCTCAGAACAAGAAAAAGACAGGGATTTCCACTTTTTACCACTCCTGTTCAACATAGTACTGGAAGTGCTAGCCACAGAGATCAGACAAGAAGAAGAAATAAAAGGGATCCAAATTTGAAAAGATGAAGTAAAACTGTCAGTATTCACAGATGACATATTGTGCATAGAAAACCCTAAAAACTCCATAAAAAAAAAAAAAACTACTAGACTTAATAAATGAATTTGGCGATGTAGCAGGATACAAAATTAACACCCAGAAATCTATGGCTTTTTTATACAGCAATAATGAACTCACAGAAAGAGGAATGAAATAAAACAATCCTATTTACCACTGCACCAAAAAAATTAAGATACCTAGGAATAAACTTAACTAAGGAGGTAAAAGACCTATACGCGGAAAACTACAGGACACTGAAAAAAGAGATAGAGGAAAACGTAAACAGATGGAAGAACATACCATGTTCATGGATTTGTAGAATCAGCATCATCTACATGTCCCTACTACCCAAAGCAATCTATTGATTCAATGCAATCCCCATTAAAATAACAACAGAAGGAGAAACCAAGATGGCGGCACAGGTAAGCACCTAAACCACTGCCTCGCACAACAATTTCAAAACTACAACTAAAAGACAGAACAGACACCATCCAGAACCACAGGAAAGCTGGCTGAGTGGAAATTCTACAACTAGAAGGAAAGAGAAAAGCTCACGGAGAACTGGAGGAATGTCAAAGGGTTGAGGTACAGCAAAGGGTCTTTGTGCGCGCAGAGAGGAAGGGCGGCTGAGAGCCTGGCTGACTTTCTCTGGCAGGAGGGGGAAGGAAGCCCCTGACTGCACTGAATCCCAGTTCCAGGCGAAACCCCGTGGACTCAGGCTCATACAGGGGAAGTCTGGACTGTCAGATAGAGAGAAAGGCACTCAGAGACTCAGAGATCCGGGGGAGAGGGTCTGGAGGTGCACGCGCCAGTGCGCACAAAGATTGAGGAGGTTGCCACAGGCTTTCCCTAGCAGAAGGAAGTTGGAAGCTCCTGACTCCACTGAACCCCAGTTCTGACTGCACTGAACCCCAATTCCAGGCAAGCCCCTGGGGACCCATGCTTTTGTGGGAGGAATCTGGACTCTCGGGTGGAGAGTCGGGAGCCGGGGAAGGCAGAGGTCTGGAGGCGTGCGCGCACAAGGGCAGGGCTGACGGGAAGCCAAGACTGTCTGCTCCGCCCTGAGACTCCACCCCATCCAAGCTGAACACAGAGGCTTTTGCAATTTGGCAAGTCTAATCCTATAAGGCTGTCTCCAGCACCGAACTTCTCCCAGCGTAGACACAGCTGATCCTCACAGCCAACTGGCCTGGAGGTCAATTCCTCCCAGTGATACCAACAACAATCAAGACTTAACTACAGTAAGGCTGTACACACAGTCCACAAAAGGGTGCACCAAGAGTGTCCACCTCAGGTAACTGGGAGGCCAACCCACTGGGCCATATAGGAAACCTAGCACACAAAGCTACCCTACCAACTCAGGGAAGCAGTGAAAATGCGGCAACAAAGAAACAGATCACAAACAAAAGAAATGGAGGAAAACAAACAACTGGATATAGAATTCAAAACCACAGTTATAAGGCTTTTCAAGAGTATCCTAGAAAAGGCTGATAAATATAACGAGACCCTTGAAGATATGAAAAAGGACCAACTAGAAATTAAACATACACTGACTGAAATAAAAAATATTATACAGAGACCCAACAACAGACCAGAGGAACGCAAGAATCAAGTCAAAGAATTGAAATACAAAGAAGCAAAAAACACTCAACCAGAAAAGCAAAAAGAAAAAAGAATCCAAAAAGTTGAAGATAGTGTAAGAAGCCTCTGGGACAATTTCAAGCATACCAACATCAGAATTATGGGGGTGCCAGAAGAAGAGAGAGAGCAAGATATTGAAAACCTATTTGAAGAAATAATGACCAAAAACTTCCCCCACCTGGTGAAAGAAATAGAGTTATTTCTTAAGTCCAGAAAGCGCACAGAACCCCAAACAAAAGGAATCCAAAGAGGACCACACCAAGATACATCATAATTAAAATGCCAAGAGCAAAAGACAACGATAGAATCTTAAAAGCAGCAAGAGAAAAACAGTTAGTTACCTACAAGGGAGCACCCATGTGATTGTCAGCTGATTTCTCAACAGAAACTATGCAGGCCAGACGGGAGTGGCAAGAAATCTACAAAGTGATGAATAGCAAGAACCTATAACCAAGATTACTCTACCCAGTAAAGCTATCATTCAGAATTGAAGGGCAGATAAAGAGCTTCACACATAAGAAAAAGCTAAAGGAGTTCATCACCACCAAATCAGGATTATATGAAATGCTGAAAGGTATTCTTTAAGAAGAGGAAGAAGAAAAAAGTAAAGATAAAAATTATGAACAACACATACATATCTATCAACAAGTGAACCTAAAAATCAAGTGAATTAAAAACCTGAGGAACAGAATAAACTGGTGAATATAATAGAATCAGGGGCATAGAAAGGGAGAGGACTGATAATTCTCAGGGGGAAAGGGACATGGGGGGTGCAGGAAGAGACTGGACAAAAATCGTACACCTATGGATGAGGACAGTGGGAGGAGGTAAGGGCTGAAGGTGGGGTGGGAACCGGGTGGAGGGGAGCTATGGGGGGAAAAAGGAGAAACAATTGTAATAATCTGAATAAAGATTTATTTAAAAATAAATAAATAAACATTAAATAAATTAAATAATTAAAATAAAATAAAATAACAACAGAGTATTTTACAGACCTAAAACAAACTCTCCAAAAATTCATCTGGAATACAAAAAGACCCCGAATAGATGCAGCAATCCTGAGAAAGAAGAACAAAGTTGGAGGGATCACAATACCAGATATCAAGCTACATTACAAAGCCACTGTTCTCAGAAGTGCCTGGTACTGGCACAAGAACAGACATATAGACCAATGGAACAGAACAGAGAACCCAGAAATCGACCCAAATCATTATGCTCAATTAATATTTGACAAAGGAGGCAACAGCATACAAAGGAGTCAAGATAGTCTTTTCAATAAATGGTTCTGGAAAACTGGACAGATACATGCAAAAAAATGAAACTAGATCACCAACTTACACCATACACAAAAATAAACTCAAAATGGGTAAAGGACTTAAACATAAGATGGGAAACCATAAAAATCTTAGAAGAATCCATAGGCAGCAAAATTGCAGACATATGTTGTAGCAATATATTTACCAATACAGCTCCTAGGGCAATGGAAACTATAGAGAAAATAAACAAATGAGACTACATCAAAATAAAAAGCTTCTGCACCGCAAAATAAACCATCAACAAAACAATAAGAAAGTCCACTGCATGGGAGAACATATTTGCCAATGTTATCTCTGATAAGAGTTTAATCTCCAAAATTTACAGGGAACTCATACTACTTAACAAAAGGAAGATAAACAATCCAATAAAAAAATGGGCAAGGACCTAAATAGAAACTTTTTTAAAAAGGACATAAAGGCCGAGAGATATATGAAAACATTCTCAAAGTCACTAATCATCTGAGAGATGCAAATCAAAACAACAATACGGTACCATCTCACACCTGTCAGAATGGCTATCGTAAATAAATCAACCAACAACAAGTGCTGGCGAGGATGGGAGAAAAAGGAACCCTCGTGCACTGATGGTGGGAATGCAGACTGGTGTAACTGTGAAAACAATATGGAGTTTCCTCAAAAAATTAAAAATGGAACTCCCATTTGACCCAATAATCCCACTTCTAGGAATATCTCCCAAGAAATCTGAAACACCAATCAGAAAGAATATATGCACCCCTATGTTCACAGCAGCACAATTCACCATAGCTAAGATTTGGAAACAGCCCATGTGCCCATCAGCAGATGAGTGGATTCGAAAACTTTGATACATCTACACAATGGAATACTACGCTGCTATAAAAAAGAAGGAATTCTTACCATTTGCAACAGCATGGATGGACCTGGAGAGCATCATGCTAAGCAAAACAAGCCAGTTGGAGAAAGATAAATATCACATGATCTCACTCATTTGTGAAATATAATGAACAACATAAACTGATGAACAGAAAGAGATCCAGAGGTGGGAAAAATTAGAATATAATAGAAGTAACCCTGTTATTTGCAGATTTTTAATATTTCCTACAACTTTTGTGGATATCATACTATGTTAGTATAAGTTTTGTTAATATTATTATACTTAAAATCCTTTTTTCCTTGAAATATTAGTGTTTTTTGAATGTAATATTATTATATGTAAGATCATTTTTTAATAATTGGTATTTATTGCATGTAACATTATATTCAAAAACATTTTTCTTGAGATGTTAATGTTTATTGCATATAACATTCTTATATTTAAGATCGTTTTTCTTGAAATAAAAAAAAGAAAGGGAATTGTTATCTTGAAAGCAATAAAAGGAGTCACCATTCACATCCTGAATATCAGTGAAAACAGAGGATTTACCTCCAAATAACCTGATCTTTTTTCTCGATAATTTCCTAAAAATGGAACATATTGAAATTAATGGGAGGACATTCATTCTGTGTTTTTTTCTTGGTATTAGTGGTGAAATGTTTTATTAGACAGTTTAAGAAATATAAACCTGAGGTGGAATTCTTCTCATATTGGTTGTCTCTTTTTGCCACAATTTCCCTCACTGCAGAATTATTCTAATCAATGTCAAATCTCTCACTATTTCTAAAGATTAGTCTTGCTTTGGAGATACAAGGCGAGGACCCTGGGTGGGCTGTGAGTGAGAGCGGTGAGAAGGAAGCGTGGGGCTGGGGAGCCACAGTGCTTCTCACTGGGAGGGGCCAGAAAGGCCCTGCCCCGGTGCTCCTGGCCTCCGCCCTGCGCCCACCTGGCAGCCTCGCCGGCCTTGCTCCTGCGTGCAGCACCGCGGCGCTGCGGAGGAGTGCTTCCAGTGGACTTGTGTTAAGCGTGTGGCAGCAATTAGCGTACTTGGCGAGCTGAGGGCAATAGCCTGGCTGGAAGTGTGAGGAAGGAGGAGCCATAGAAGTGTTTCTGGTATGAATGATCTTCCACATTTGGGCTCAAAAATGAGTTTTAAGCGTTTGTTTTGGAAGCTTTAGCTGTCTCTTGTAAACTCAATCCCTTGTAAATTTTGGCGGTTCTCTAGCCTGGCGAACAGGAATACATTAGATTAGGCATTCTAAAACATTTCAGTTATCGATATAATTGTCACGTTATAGATGAGGAAACTATCCTCATCTATAGAGAAGTAGAAGGATGTATTCTGCTCAGAAAGCAGTTTATGGTGGAACTGTTTGGCAGTTAGGCAAAAACGTTTCGGATATTTTTCATTTTTATGGTGAGAAAGGAAAGTGTATGAGAGCCCATCATTCTTTGTTTTAACCTCCTTCTTTTATTTAAAAGTCTTCCCAGATACCTCTGTTTTAATCGTTGGTGGCTGGTTTCCACCTGTGTGACTATTCTTCCTCCCGCAGACCTGAGTTATGTCCTTAGGACCTAGTCAAGCGAGGAGGTCCCATCCCAGCTCAGCAGCAGTTAGGAGAGGAGCTTGCAGCGGCCAACAACGAGCCGTGCTTCCAGGAAACGGCTGGTGTGGACACTGCTGAACCATTTAGTAGAGTGTATCCTATTCACTAAATAAATAATGTGAGGAAAGAATCGGGCAGAGCTGGCCAGCCTGATTCTTTTCTTCTTTTCTCCCTTATATAGAATGATGACAGGATTAAAGAAGAAAACAGTTTTAAAATCCAGAATTTTTGCAGATATTCTTCTAATGCCATTTAATATATATACCAGTATCCTAAAATGTGTGGAACAGGCTTAGGAAGCAGTACTTAACTTTTTATTTCATAGGTTTTTGTGAATCCTCACCCAAGGATATTTGTCCATTAGTTTTTAGAGAGTGGAAGAAAGAGGGAGAGACAGAGAGTGAGAAACATCAATGTGAGAAGACATATCGATTGGTTGCCTCCCACATGCGCCCCACCCAGGGCCAGGGATCAAGACTGCAACCAAGATACATGCCCATGACCAGAATCAAACTGGAGACCCTTCAGTCCACAGGTAGACGCTCTACCCACTGAACAAAACTGGCTAGGGCAGTAATTAACTTTTTAAAAATCCGTATGTAACTAACAAATACCTGAGTGAGTAAGGATGGATGGGAAAAGGAAACAAGAGCTTGGTAATTAAAAATTATTTTAAAAGTACCACAGGCCCTGGCCAGTGATTCCCAGTCAAGGACATGGACCTGGATAGTAGGTTCGATCCCCAGCCCCAGTCAGGGTGGGTGCAGGAGGCAAGCAATCGACGTGTCTGTCTCACATTGATGTTTCTCTCTCTCTCTACCTCCCCCCCTCCCACCACCTTCTACTTTTTCTAAATATCAATGGAAAAAAATGTTCTTGGGTGAGGATTAAAATAAATAAATAAGCCCCACAAACAACTATCTTTACTGATACCTGTATATAATGTTGATTTCTGTATCTTATTCTTTTTTTTAAGTTTCTATTTTTTTTAAATAAGATTTTATTGATTTTTAGAGAGGAAGGGAGAGGAATGGAAAGATAGAAACATCCATGAGAGAGAAACATCATCGATCAGCTGCCTCCTGCACGCCCCCTACTGGGGACCAAGCCAGCAGTGAGGGCATGTGCCCTGCCGGGGAATGGATCTGTGACCCCTTGTTTCCTGGGTTGATGCTCAACCACTGAGCAACATTGGCTGGGCCCATTTTTTTTCTTTTAACATCTTGGAGGGTTTGAGAAACACATAAGCATAGAATCAAATGATGTTTATTATATATATATTACTATTTTGGCCCTAATATTTATTTCCACAAATACTAGATGTTGTTGTAAAAAGATAAAATGAGAATAAATGTCTTGTCAATGTAACAAACGGTTAAACTTTCAGAGAATTTTTATGAGTTTATTTGAGCCAAACTGACAATTGCTGGGAAGCAAAATCTCAATGGATTGAGAAAATGATTCACAGAATGGTAGTTTTCTACCTTGTTTTGTACATACAATCAAAAGAGAAAACATAAGGAGGTTACATGAATTCCATTGGGGGTAGATTGGGGAGGTGGAAGAAAACGAAGGGGTGGGGATGGCTGGGTTTGTATGAAAAGTAAAACGAATAGACATACTTCTTTTGCATTTGTGGGTATAGGACGGTTAACAGTTAATAGCAATGAGAGGGTTTGTGGTCTCTGCTTTGATGCAGTGAGGGGTCCAGAAAAAAATGAAATTACCCTGACATTCCAAAGCTATGTTATTTTGATGCACAAAGACAACAAACAAGCCCAGTTAAGGTAGAGATTAACCTTTGTCAGGGAAGATACCAGCCTAGGACATGACTACCAGCCATGACTTAATTTTTAAAAATATATATATTTATTGATTTCAGAGAGGAAGGGAGAGGGAGAGAGATAGAAACATCCATGATGAGAGAGAATCATTGATTGGCTGCCTCCTTCACGCCCCCCACCGGGGCAACCCGGGCATGTGCCCTTGACTGGAATCGAACCCAGGACTCTTCATTCCACTTAGCCAAACAAGCTAGGGCAGCCATGACTCACTTTTACTTAGAAAAATTTAACTTCAGACCACCTATGTGGTTACTTTAGGTCTCCGAGTTTGTAAGGCCGCCATGCAGGCCTACGCAGAGCTTATCAGGTTCAGTGTGTGGCCCCTTTTCAACCACAGACTCCTCTATGTTCTTTGGACATAGAAGCCAAATGTACTAAACAAAATTACATTTTAATTATAATTTTACTCACTAGTTACCTAATTTGTTAGTCATTTTTAGGGTTAGTTTGTATGCTAGTAAAATATATGTTGTAAATTCTCCTGCATTTTTACTTATTTTGATTTTTAAAATTATGAATTCTTGTTTAATAAAATCTTCTTAGGTTGTTTTTTTTTACTTTTTTTAAAGAATTCAGAATATGAAACAATAAAATATAATTCTGTAATCTCAGATCCCTAAGTCACTGAGACCTATTAACTTTATATATGAGGCTAGCAAACAATTTCTTTATCACCATCATCATTATAATCATCAAAAATATGAGACACTTAGCCCTCTACCCCACACAATACTTCCTCTATCTGATGGCATTTAACATTCTTTCAGTCTGAGGCTTGGTTTCCTGTCTTGTGCAAATACCTGTGTGAGAAATGCCACCAAATGTGTGTGCTGAGTGAATAAAGAAAAAGATGTTGGAATCCTAATGGTTTCATCAATCAGGTTTGAGCAGTACGTCATAATGTATTTTTTTAATTTGAACAAAATTGTTTCTCAAACTTGGTTTACTTTTTCAGCCTCTAGTGTTTAAATCCTCCTAACCTCTTTTAGAAATTAAGAAAAAACACACTTTTATTTACATTTTGCATTTATTTACATTTGAATTTCTAGAAGCACATTAGGCATAGTGTACTTACTGAAATTTGAAAGTACTTCTGTTAGCAGCAGCAGCAGGACCAGCACCAGGTTTTGAACTGGTGGGGTGTGACTGGACCTGGCCTCAGCAACCTCAGTACATGAGTTCTCTCTCAGAAAGAATTCAGAGCCAAGACTCCAATTATAAGAGAACACTTATTTAGAAAGTCACAGAGGTGGAAGAAGTAATTTATAGAAAAAATGGGCCAGGAAAACAAGACCCTTGGAGCTTAGAAGTGCGGAAGGTAAATGTGATGTGCCTGGGGGTAGGATGGGAGGGGAAGAAGGAGGGGAAGAGCGAGGGGAAAGGTGGGGTGTGCTCGCTGGGAGAGGTTGCTGGGTTCTCTGTCCTAAGGATATTAAGGGTGGAGATTTTAGAGAGGATCCCAGAGGAAGACCTCAATAGAATATTCATCAGCTTTCCAGGTGTGCTCTTTCAGGATCTAGTGCAGTGGTTCCCAACATTTTTTTTGGTCATGCCCCACCTAAGCATCTCTAAAATCCTGATCCCCTCCACCTTTAGTGACATTTAATTCTTATCATTCAAAAAGTGAACTCCTATTCATGTGGAGGAAGCCTAAAAGGCCATTAACTTGGTCTAAACAAGCTTCCAAAGAACATGGCATCCATGAAAGAGAAAAATAAGAGAATGAAAGGACAGTTGAAGTACTGAGGAAGAAATCACTAAGAAATTGTTAAAAATAATAATATTATGAAGTGATATAGAAAAATAGCAAATAAAGTTTCAAAACATATAATAGAGAACTGAAATGCCTAGATATGTCACAATATATATATATTTATATACTGTATACAAGGCCCCTAGAACCATAAAAATGCAAAAATTCACTGTTAATAACTCATTCTCAAATTGCGCCCCTTAAAAATCAAATTGCCCTGCTGTGGGGCATGTGCCCCACTTTGAGAACCACTGATCTAGTCTCTTCTGATTGGTCAGCTCAAGGGCAGGGGGTCATTAGTCAATGCAGCTGGTCCTGAGGTCAGCAGTGGCATTACTTGTCTGGTTGTGCTGCTTTTCTGGGCCTGGAGCTAAAATACAACTGAGGCCTAGATGTTATCTCTAGGGAGGAAAGGTCAAAGGGGTCTAATCTGAATGACCAGCGATATGAAAAGTCAGGGGGTCCAAACCATGTGACCAGAGATATGCTGGTGAGGAAAGGTCACCCTGGTACAAGGTCCCATCCTACAATTGTCCATTACTAGGCACCTGGGGCTTTCTTACCCTAGTGCCCTGTACCTGGCTCATCATCCTTGTCTGCTCATGTCTGTCTAACTGCCTATCACACTTCAATTAAACATTTCACAAACATCTGCATGAGACTTTAGTTATTAAAAACTTAGGACTTCATTAACATAAGAATTGTACTTTGACATAAGTTATGTTCATCATCTTCTCTTACCAAAATTTTTTAAATTCATGGTGTATAGGAAAATAGTTGCTGTATAATTACTATTTTCTGATTAATTTGCACAGTTAATTTGGGGGCTTACTTTTCTCTTATCTGTGATTTTAGATGAATGAACCAGCTTGCTATAAAAAAATGTTGTATACTAGTAAGTTAGTTGCATCAAAGCATTTTGCTCAAGGCCCTGGATAGGTAGCTCAGTTGGTTAGAGCATCATCCCAATACACTAAGGTTGTGGGTTCAGTCCCCAATCAGGGCACATACAAGAATCAACCAACAAATGTATAAATAAGTGGAACTTTTGCAGGTGAAATTGGGTTTCTTTCATGGAGTTGCAAGGTCAGCATTCCAGAGACCCACATATAGGAAGCTGTGCTCTGGCTGTAAGATTTATTTGGGTAGAAATAGAAGGCTGCCCCCAGTTTCCAATGTCTCTTCTCTGTCCATCCTGTGGTGAAAGAAGTCCAGCTTGTCCTCATTAGGCCCAGAAATAGGGCCAGTGTCCAGACACTTTGGTGCCATATTAAAACTTAGTCCTCTTCAGCCCATCCCCATCTGGGTAGTTTAGTCTGTTCCTGGCTGCAATCTGGCTGGCTGTGCCCAGGCCCACACTTGGAGTCCGTGTGGCTGCTGGCCATACAGCTGCTAGACCCACAGGCCTGCTGGGAGACAGAATGGGCAAATGAGCAGGGCGCACACATGTTACTGAGAGAGAGAGAGCCTCTTGGTCAAGCTTGGTTTATTATCTCATGCTTGGGAAGGACTAGGTGTCCTTTCAAACTAACCAATTTCCCTACCTGCCATGGGCTTCTGCTGGTTCCTCCCCTAACCAATCCGTTTTCCAGATCTCCGTGGGGGGTTGGGGGGAGGTCTGGGGCCTTTATCCAATCCAATCCTTTTCCCAGGCTACACTGACAGGCCTCTATGGTTGTCATCTTGTTTGCTACTATGCATCGCACAGCAGAGGATTTTCCTTTTTATTGTTCTATCCCTCCCCCCTGGGGAGTGTGTGAAGCTGTAGCTTCCTAGTAAAACAAGTCCAATATTGAGTTCAGTTTCCCAGTTTATCAGGCTTTTTTAAAAATATATATTTTTTATTGATTTTATTTTTTAGAAAGAGGGGAAAGGAGAGGGAGGGGGAAAGATAAACATCCATGTGTGAGAGTGATCCAGTGATTGGCTGCCTTCTGCAGGCCCCCTATCCAGGATGGAGCCTGCAACCTGGGCATGTGCCCCAACAAGGAATCGAACCAGCAATCTTTTGGTGCATGGGAATAGACCCAACCAACTGAGCCACACCAGCCTGCTGTTATGCCTCTTCATGTCTGATTCCCTTTACTCTTTTCTTTTATTAATATCTATCTATCTAACATCAATGTTTCTCTCTCTCTCTAAAATAAAATTTTTAAAAAAGCATTTTGCTCAGGATAGGACCTCTGGCCTTGGATAAACATTAGCTATTTAAACATTTGAGTCATAGAATATTTCTCTATATCTTCTTTGATTTCCCTCCAATGATTTAATAATATAGTAGCCACTAGTCACATGTTACTTGAATTATGATTAGTGTACCTGAGAAACTAAATTTTATTTACTTTTAATTAATATAAACTTTAAATTGACTATCAATTATTGGAACACTTTTAGGCATGATTAGAACAACTTGGGTATGTGAACCTACTTTTTCAACTGTAAATTTTTTGAAATCTAAGTAGAGATTAGAGCATTCCAATGAAAATGTCGCAGATTAGTTGAGATGTGCAGTAAGTACACAATACACAATGAATTTCTAATACTTGCTATGAAAAAGGAATGTGAAACCTCATTAAAAATTTTAAATATTAATTACATGTTAAAATTACAATATTTTGTATATATTATGTTAAATGATGTATGTTATTAACATTAATTCACCTTTCTTTTTACTTTTTAAATATAGACACTAGAAATCTTTCAATTATATATGTGGCTCACGTTCCTGTTGGAAAGTACTGACTTAGAATTACTGTGCCTATGCTTTATAGTTATTTGTTAAAGGACAATATGATGGTTATATATGTGGAGTTATAGATGGATATATGTAGAGTTATATGTGTATGTATGTATATCACATAGTAGCCAGCCTCCAAGATTCCCCTCAAAGATGCTGGGTCCTGGATTTCACACCCTTGTATAGTCCTCTCCCACATCGTACCAGGATGGTCTATGTGTCCACTAGAATACAGCAGAAGTGATGGTATGTCACTTCTGAGAATGAGTGGCCAGCTATAGAAGATCAAGTCTTCTGTCATAGGCTCTCTCTCTCTCTCCCTCATCACTTGCTCTGGGGGAAGCCAGCTAGAATGACATGAGGTCACTCAGGTAGCCTATGGAAAGCCATGTGGCCAGCAAGAAACCGAGCTTCCCAACAAGCTACATGAGTGAGCTTGGGAGCAGATCCTCCCCATGTTGTGCCTTCAAATGAATACAACATCAACTGATAGTGTGATGGCAACTTAATGAGAAACCCAGAGCTAAGACCATCCAGCAAGGCTGATCCTGGAATCCTGACCCACAGGAAATGTGAGATAATGAATGATGTCGTTTTAAGCTGTTGAGTTTGGGTCATTTGTTTCATAGCAGTAATAACTAATACATAATCTTAAGGCACTCAGAGGTTCACTATACTGTACTTTATAATGCCCCCCCCAAAACAAAACAACAATAAACAGAAATGTCCTAGAGGAGGGAAATTGTTAAGTAAATTTATGGCATATTTACTCAGTGGAATAATATTCAGTTATTAAAAATGTCAGACTGGCTTCATCCTCAGGAATGGAAGTGGACAGTGGAAGCCCATGTGTCGCTTCAAGGAACTACTCAGAAGGAGTAACACCAACAACTGCTGACCAGGGACCACTTTTATAAAAATGCCGTGTAAATTCACTAACCATCCAATGACTCACTTCTGTCTCCCTTGTCTGTTCCTCCTTCCTTTGTGTGTCTTCGTGGAGAATTCCACAGGGCACCAGTGGCCCTTCACCATTTAGCCTCCTCCAATGCCTGAGCTCCTGGAGGCAGGGACTTACCTAAAACTCGGCTGGAGCAAAGTGTGAATGCCAATGAACTTTGAATGATAAAATGTGCATTTTTTTCACTTACGTGCTTTTAAAGCAGAATGCAAAATTGTAGATAGGGTGGCTCAGTTGGTTGGAGTGTCACCTCCTACACCAAAAGATTGGGGTTCGATTCCTAGTCAAAGAGCATATCTACGTTTCTATTTCCATCCCCAGTTAGGGCACCTACAGAAGGCAGCCGATCAGTGTTTCTCTCTCTCTAAAATCAATAGAAACATATCTTCCAATGAGGATAAAAAAAAGTGTTATTTTTATAGCTGTTATTCTTGGACACACAAATAAATCAACGTATATATTCAAAAGATGTTTATTTCTGACAAGTAAAATGGTTATGGTAAATTTATTCCTTTATCTAAACATTAACATTTATATACATTAGAGTATGCTGTTTAGTTGTAGATTATGGTTTGAAAGTATTTTTATATGTACAATAAAAATGCACCTTTTTATTTTGTATAAAGTTGTGTTTTTTTTAATCTTGGGGTTTTTTAGAGAGAGAAGAAGGGGAAGGGAGAAAGAGAAACGTGATCCAACCGAGGACCCAATCTGAAACCTGGGCATGTGCTCTCATTGGAATTGAACCGGTGACCTTCCGGTGCATGGGTAGACACACACTGGCCAGGGCTTTAAAAAATATTTTTAAAATACTGTAAGATGAAGAGATTTTAAAAATCGACATTATTAGCACAAGATTCATGTTAATCTTTACTCATGTAAATAGTACAAAATACTGCCTAATTAGTGTGGTTGGTAAATTTTTGGTATTTCTATTTTCTCTGTTATTGTAAACCATGTATAAAATGCTTGCCTACTAGAAGTGCATAAGTGTCAGAGCTTCAACAGCTGGCATCTGTGTACTCTCTTAAAAAAACAAACAAGCCATTTTAGCCAAATCTACCTCAAATGTGTTCATGTAGATGGAGGTCCATCTATTGACCTGTATTCTTTTCAGCTCCGGATTGGTCCACGTGGTTTATGAAGCAAATACAGATGTCGAGACAGTGAACTACCTCCCCTTTTTTCCTTTGCTGTATCTGTCGGGGAAAAGAATGGCTTGCAGAGGGTCCGTCACCCATACTCACTTCCTTTTCTTGGACCCACAGAACTGTCACAAGCTGTGGTGGATGCGGGAGCAGTTCCTCTGTTAGTGCTTTGTATCCAGGAGCCAGAAATTGCTTTGAAAAGGATTGCTGCTTCAGACCTCAGTGATATTTCAAAGCATTCGCCAGAGTTAGCACAGACAGTAGTGGATGCAGGAGCTATTGCTCACTTAGCCCAGATGATTCTGAACCCTGATGCTAAATTGAAGGTATTTAAAAATAAGTTAAAAAAACAGACTTTTGTTAATCTAAGAAAAATGGAAAATGTGTACAGATGAATATATTTTCAAAAATTTGTAAATTATCATTGAAAACAGATATGACTATGTTATGTATTTGGTCTTTTCATATGTGAAAAATATGCTGTAAGGATTAGATAATAAAGACATGACTGGGAAAAATATGTGCAATGCTAAAAAGTAGAAGTAGCATCAGTATTAACATTAATACTAAAATAAGGAATCACAAAATGATTGAATCTCAGAGTGGGAAGGCACCTAAAGGTTTTCTAGCCCACCACTATATTTAAGTTTATTATGAAAGTTGTCATATATTTATGTTTGTCTTTTTTATAGCTTCCTAAAATCTAATTTTCAGTTAATAGTCTCCAATTATACTTTTATATGCTAATAGTTATGTCTTTAAGATTTTAAAATTATTAATGTTAACTAAGCAATAGAAAGTTCTTTGAAATATTATCGGCATCATACCAAACAAGATGTTCGTTCTGCCTGATATTTTCGTACTGTATTAGCACATATATTGTAAATGAACAGTTTAAGTATTACATAATTAAGAAATAGTATTTATCCAGAGGTCATATTCTTGATCATCTGTGATAGAGATTTAAATAGTCCACAGAAAACTGTGACATTTAATGTGGGAAGTTAGGGAATTTAAGAAATTGAGTATTTAGGTTTAAGACTAGAATGTGAATGTCTCAAGACTCAGAAATCTTATGTTACATATGTAGTTGTTTTTTCTTTTTATAAAGGAATATGTATTAAGCTCTTAAATTATATGTGATCTCTGCAGTGGACTCTATGTAATGCTTTGTTTCCTTTTGGTTTTTTGCTTGATAGCGTCAGGTCCTTTCAGCTCTCAGTCAGATTGCAAAACATTCTGTGGATCTGGCTGAAATGGTGGTTGAAGCAGAGATTTTTCCAGTTGTACTTACCTGCCTGAAGGACAAAGATGAATATGTGAAGAAAAATGCTTCTACTTTAATTCGAGAGATTGCAAAACATACACCCGAGGTAAAAAAAAAAAAAAAGTTTTTTAAATACAATAATATTAGTTAGTTTTCGTTGTAAAGTAAAAACATCAATTTGTATACCAGTCCCAGGTGCTGCGCCACGTGATTTGGTTAGGGTAGGGCTTCTCATCGTGAGCACTGTGCACATTTTGCACTAGCTAATTCTTTGTTGTGGGGAACTGTCCTGTCCTGTCACTAAAATTTAAAGTCCTCATTCTTTATTTCACCTAACATCTTCACTAGCTTGAAATTTTTTATAATTGAAGTGTAATAATCAGCTAGTAACCACTGTTTGCAAAGGGGATAATTAGGCTAAGATATTTCAAGTCTGACATTGTCATTCAGCATTCAATGAGGAATCTGCTTCATAGTCACTAATTGTGATTGGGGCTTTCAGTAGTTAGCTAATTAGGAACTAGCCCTAGGCTTATTAGTGTCTGGGTGAGAAATTTTGACATCCATTAGAATAGGGATAAAAGTTGTGCTATCGATGCATGAAAATTGAAGCACAGAGTAAATTCCACACAGTATATTTGTACATTCAAAATTGGATTAATTATAGATCAGTGGAACAGAACAGAGAACCCAGAAATTGACCCAAGCCTCTATGCTCAATTAATATCTGACAAAAGAGGTAAGAGCATACATTGGAGCACAGACAGTTTCTTCAATACTTACACTACTATACACAAGAATAAACTCAAAATGGATGAAAGACTTAAATGCAAGACGTGAAACCATAGAAATCCTAGAAGAAACCATAGGCACCAAAATCTCAAATATCTCTCATACCAATATGTTTATCGATACACCTCCTAGGATAATGGAAACTAAGGAGAAAATAAACAAATGGGACTACATGAAAATAAAAAGTTTCTGCATGGCAAAAGAAACCATCATCAAAATAACAAGAGACCCCACTACATGGGAGAACATATTTGCCAACAATACATCTAATAAGGGGTTAATCTCCAAATTATATAGAGAACTCATACAACTTAACAAAAGGAAGACAAACAATCCAAGTAAAAAATGGGCAAAGACCTAAATAGACACTTCTCCAAAGTGGACATACAGAAGGCCAAGAGACACATGAAAACATGCTCAAAGTCAGTAATCATCCAAGAGATATAAATCAAAACAAAAATGAGATATCACCTCACACCTGTCAGAATGGCTATCATCAACAAATCAACAAGTGTTGGAGGTTGTGGAGAAAAGGAACCCTCGTGCACTGCTGGTGGGAATGCAGGCTGGTACAGCCACTGTGGAAAACAATATGGAGTTTCATCTAAAAATTAAAAATGGAACTCCCATTTGACCCAGTCATCTCACTTCTAGGAATATGTCCTAAGAAACCTGAAACACTTATCAGAAAGAACATATGCACCCCTATGTTCATAGCAGCACAATTTATAATAGCTAAGACTGGGAAACAGCCTAACTGCCCATTAACAAATGAGTGGATTCGAAAACTATGGTACATCTACACAATGGAATACTATGCTGCTATAAAAAAAAAAGGAATTCTTACCATTTGCAGCAGCATGGATGGACTTGGAGAGCATTATGCTAAGCAAAATAAGCCAGTCAGAGAAAGATAAGTATCACATGATCTCACTCATATGTGGACTCTAATGAACCAAATAAACTGATGATCAAAAATAGACTCAGAGTCATAGAAGCATGAACAGACTGTTGAACCTCAGAGGGAAGGCTGGGGAAGGTGAGTGGAAGAGATCAGCTAATGAACTTGTATGCATATAAGCATAACCCATAGACACAATGGGGTGATGAGGGCCTGGGAGGGTGGGGGGACGGGAGCAGGCTGGAAGAAGTTAATGGGGAAAAAAAAAACCTATGTAATATTTTCAACAATAAAGATTAAAAGAAAAAAAAAACAATGGAAAATATCCTCAGGCGAGGATTGACACCAAAAAAAATTGGATTATTATATTTGCATATTTTTTAATAATTATAGAAATTTCATTAAATCATATTTCAAATGTTACCAGGTGTTTTCAGGTCCTAAGTAAAAATGTTTGACAATAGTAAAGTAATGTTTAATCGTCTTATGCTTCACTGTCACCTTCCTTTCCTTAGCTTTCGCAGCTGATAGTGAACGCAGGAGGAGTAGCAGCCGTGATTGACTGCATTGGGTCTTGCAAAGGAAACATTCGGCTGCCTGGCATCATGATGCTTGGTTACGTGGCAGCTCATTCAGAGAACCTGGCAATGGCGGTGATCATTAGCAAGGTTGGTTCTTGCTTGGTTTTCTTCTAGTTATTGCAGTGAGATATTCTAAGATAGAACCATAATAATACTCTCCCACCGATCATAAAATGTAACTGACCAGAGAGAAAGAAACCTGAAGAATTACTCAGGGTTCATTAGTAAGTTTCCAAAAGAAAGGCTTGAAGTAAGGTTTGCTTTCAGGCAGTTTATAGTTTTACTCAGTATTTAATATCTACAACATATCACTACCTCTGAGTATTAGTGTTACCTTTATTGACACATTCAGTGTACTTGTATCCTTGAAGGATTGAGTATATATATACAAATATGTGAAGCGTACTTTGACTAAAGACTGTTCTTATAAATTACATGCCCGGTGGTCATACTTCCCTTACCTGCCATTTGGGCAGGAGAAGACGATGGCTAGAACATCCCTTTTTATCCACTTTCCTTCAGCTTTCATGAACTAATTTCTCTTTTTAGATGTAGGCAGTTCAGAGCATATGTCAGATAGTGATGTTTTGTATCTTTGCTCTAAGAATTTGGCCTCATTTCAATTTACAACTTGGTATTAACACACCATACAGTGTATCCCTGACACATAGTAGGTGCCCAGAAATATTGATTAAATGAACAATTATTGATCTTCTGAGAAACGCTTCAGAAGCTGTGTGCTTAAAGTGTCTCCAACAACCCTCTGGGGTACAGGTTTCTTATCAGCACAGAAAATCTGCTGCTGTGTGTTAAACAGAAGTGTGGATATTTTTTTAATCCCTTGCTAGTCCTCAGAACAAAAGGGAGCCTCAGATCTTTATTTCCTACCCATTCCTTGATAATTCTTTGCTTAACTCACTTTTTATCCTACGCTTCTCCTTTTGTTCTTCTGTTACCAACGACTATGATATTGACTAGAACAGGAGTGCTGCCTTCTGAAGGGTCACTGTGGGGATGGCAATGGGATTTTTGATTCTTGGTTCTTTCGTGGATTGCAGAAAGCTTATATATAGGCAGAATGATGAAAGAAGCAGTGATTGCTTTTGCTTCCTGTATTTCCTCTCCAAACTAACCAGGAGGCCCCCTCCTGCTTTGGTCCAGGGTTGCTGCGGCCTCGCCCATCTCATTGTCTCTCAGGCAGTTGAAGATCTCAGTTAGTTGAGAGAAACCACACAGCTATGTGTCCTTCTTTTTCCTCCATAGGACTCTAAGGCTAAGCAGTACTTCATGTGTAAATAATACTTTATAATTTTCAAAGCACATTCATGTTTCTTGTCTCGTTAGCCATTCGTAACAACTGAAGCTGGGGTGGAGGAGGTTGACCTCTTTTCCTCCTGCTTCTTCAGTCTTGATAGGTCCCAGAATATGGACTTTCTAGAAAGTTTTCTCATTCTGAAGACAGGTCTGACCTTTTGTATTGGCAGACATTTTTAGTTGGAAAAAGAGAAGCCAATGAAGAAATATGGCAGGTCTCTTGAGAAAATTGGTCTTAACAATCAAATTTAAAGGCACAGAGGGGAAAAGTGTACATGATCACTGGGATTTTGCTTTGGTAGCATGATGTTGTGACATTGACTTTAGTGGTACTAAATTTAAGGTGATAATTATTATAGTCTCAAATTAGTTAGAAAGTTATTCCTATACAGAATCTGGAATTGTAATTTGATTTGGCAATTGGATTCTTCCTTACATATAGAAACAGATGTAGGCCTTTTAGTTAATTCTGTTTTGATTATTTAGATAAAACTGAAGCCTGAAATGCAAAATGCAAGCATGCATATTTGTGTAACAAAAGTAATAATTTCTACTTTGACATTCAGTCATGTTAAAATGGTCGAAACTATCACTTAAAAGCTGACCAAGCCCTGGTTAAGCATCATCCCATACACCAAAAGGTCACCAGTCAATTCCTGGTTAGGGCACATGCCTGGGTTGAGGGCTTAATCTCCAGTATGGGGCATGCAGGAGGCAGCCAATCTGTGATTCCTCTCTCACATGGAAGTTTCTCTCTCTCTCTCTCTCTCTCTCTCTCTTTCTTTCTTTCTTCTCTCTCCATTTCTCCCTCTCTAAAATAAAGTAAATTAAAAAACATATTTAAAATAAAATAAAAGCTGACCAAAATTAATGGACATTTATTTACTAGTTCAGAAAAGGTCTTTGTAGTGAACATATTTAATCTAAAAGTTACTTAAGTAGAATTCTGGCTCAAATTATTCACTGGATTTCAAATCTATAGTAGTTATTTTGTTGTCAGATCTATTATACTTAGTGAAAAGTCCATTTTAAAGAATTCTAAATTAAGTTTTTTACCAAAGTAAAATAAAAGATTTTAAAATCTAAGCATTTAAATGTCACAGTGGAATCTGGTTTTGCCTATATACTAATCTGTGGCATCTATTGTTTGGTTAAATACCTCTATTTGGTGAGTAAATGCTAGCAGAGATAATTTAGTTGGATTGTAACAGATAAGGTAAATTTGTTCTAATCATTTTATTGACTTAAAAAATGACAGCCCCTGTGCTGTGTCCATTTGTTGAACCATCTAGGGGAAAAGATCAAGGCCAAATGATTGCTTCTAATGTTTGGGAGACACGGGAGACTCTTTCATCCTACTCTGGATTCATAACACTTGCTCTTTTGATCAACGCTGCAGGGTGTGCCCCAGCTGTCAGTCTGCTTGTCCGAAGAACCAGAAGATCACATTAAGGCTGCCACTGCCTGGGCTTTGGCACAGATCGGGAGACACACTCCGGAGCATGCACGGGCCGTCGCAGTCACAAACATTCTGCCAGTGCTGCTTTCTTTGTACATGTCAGCAGAAAGCTCTGAGGATCTTCAAGTAAAAGCAAGTGCTTAATTCTTACTGTTTCATAAAGATTTGTTAGATTTTGAGTCAATGTGTAATTTAAAATATATTAATTTTCATTATGGACAATATTGCTTTTATGAGTCAAGAAATACAAATTTATCAGAAGAACTGAGGAGAGTCTTCTTTGGAAATGGGTTACCCTTGTCTCTAAACATCAGTGATATCTTTTAAAGAAAGATCTTTGCAGATGCAAAGTTGTTTGTAAAATGAATGTCAGGTTGTTGCCTTCTACATGCCTGTTGCTTTTTCTTATAGAATAGGCATTGAAGAATAATAGAATCTTGGAGTTGAATTGGCTGCAGAGTAAGTCCATCTTACATTAAAAGTTTAGTCCAGCCCGGCTGGTATGGCTCAATGATTGAGGGTCAACCTATGAACCAGAAGATCATGGTTTGATTCCTGGTCAGGGCACATGCCCCAGTTGCAGCTCAATCCCCAGTAGGGGGCGTGCAGGAGGCAGCCAATCAATGATTCCCTCATCATTGATGTTTCTCTCTTTCCCTCTCCCTTCCTCTCTGAAATCAATATAAAAATATCAATATAAACTGATATAAAAATATAAATTATTTTAAAAATTTGATTCCAAAAGAACTTAAGGTGCTTTCAAATGTAAATGTAACTGGGCAAGTGGTGTTCCTGAAGCCATGATCCACTTCTAACTCCAAGTCTTCCTATTTTTTTTAATTATATGTCTTCAATTTGTTCCTTAAAAGAAAAATGTCCACATTATTCACTAAATTAAGCATTTTAAAATATGTATTTTTTAAAATCCAGCTTTCTGAAAAAATATTACTAGCTACTAAAATTATTAACAAAACATGACTATAAAGTAGAACAGGTTGCTTAATAATTATAGAATATTAAAGAAAGAAAACACTACCTCATTTGGAAAAAGTTATTTTTTTAAAACAACTTTTAGAATTGAGTTGGATTTAAAGAAGTGCACAGAAAAGACAATGATTCAAAGTAAAATTATGAAGTGTTAAATTATATTTAATTTTTAATTAAAATAACAAATTAACAAATAGGTGGACAAAAGTAGGTTTACAATTATAATACAAATAAATATAGTAATTAATTAATAATACAAGAATAAACTGTTTCACATACTCACAACTGTAAACCTACTTTGCCCACCCCATATACTTTATATACTACTAAGTTTATATAACTTGGCTTTAAATAAATTATAATGATATTATGATGTATAAATATCACTGGAGTAAAATATAATTTTTATTGTGTTTTATTTTAACAAAGGTGGTTTTAGTAAAATATTTAGGTTTACTAGAAGTTAAGGTTCCTCCTGCCTACATTTGATACAATATTTACTTTCAGAAATACACTAGGTATTAAATTAAAGTCTATCAATCATTGTACTATTAGCAATCTTCCAAGGCTTTAAGACAAGCATGTCAAACACAAAGGCTAACACGGGCCAAATAAACAAGGTTTAAGTTTATGTGGGCCGCAAAAAACCAAAAGCGTCAATTTTCATAGAAAAGTAGGTTTATTTCTCTAGAGACATGCTGAATACAAAGGGCTGAAATAAATGAGTAATCATTAACATAAAATAATAGAACACTTCAATAAAAATTAATATTTTTTGAACATTGACTTACCAGACACTGAATAACTGCACAAATTAATAAGTAACGCAAATAAACCTGTTTTTCTTGTTCTCCAAAAGCAAAATATTTCCTGTTGCACACACCAAACAAGTCAGTCCAAGACTAATGACGTGGCAATTGGCTGCTAAAATATTAGCTGCTAGTATTAGTGAAGAGAAATGGTGAGCCTGCACATAAGGTGCGTAAGGGTAATGAATACAACACGATTATAGTAATCCATCATTAGCAAATGTTGTATTCACAACTAGTGGCCCGGTGCGTGAAATTCGTGCACGGGGGGGGGGGGGGGGGGAGGGCAGTCCCTCAGCCTGGCCTGCACCCTCTCTGGCCTGCACCCTCTCGCAATCCGGGACCACTGGCTCCTAACCACTTACCTGCCTGCCTGCCTGATCATCCCCAACTGTCCCCCCTTCTGTTCTGATCACCCCTAACTGCCCTGCCCTGCTGGCCTGATCGCCCCCAACTGCCCCCCCTGCCAGACTGCTCACCCCCAACTGCCCCCCTCTGCTGGCCTGATTGCCTCCAACTGCCCCCACCTGCCGACCTGCTTGCCCCCAACTGCCCCCCCCGCCAGCCTAATCGCACCCAACTGCCCCCCCCACCAGCCTGCTCACCCCCAATTACCCCCCGCCAGCCTGCTTGCCACCAACTGCCCCCCCACTGGCCTGATTGCCCCCAACTGCCCCCCCTGCCAGACTGCTCACCCCCAACTGCCCCCTGCCATCCTGCTCACCCCTCAACTGCCCCCCATGCCAGCCTGATTGCCCCCAACTGCCCCCCTGCCAGCCTGCTCACCCCCAATTGTCCCCCTGCCAGCCTGTTTGCCCCCAACTGCCCTCCCCTCCTGGCCTGATCACCCCTAACTGTCTCTGCCGCGGCCCTGCCACCATGACTTTGTCTGGAAGGACAACCAGAAGGTCTCCCGATCTAATTAGCATATTACCCTTTTATTAGTATAGATTATGTATAACAGGATATTGTAAAAATTAAGTTACAAAATTTTTATTAAAACGTTTCTTACATACCGTTATATTGGCTGTGCCGCAAAAATATTCATTGTGGGCCGCGTGCAGCCTGCAGGCTGCGAGTTTGACATGCTTGCTTTAAATCCATCCAAATATTTTCTTAATGTAGAGACTTGATCGTCCTTTTTTTTCTTCCCCAAGGTCTCTTGGATTCTATAAGTTGTTAGATGTGAGATCAAGTCTGTTTGATTTGACATTATCTCGTTAGGGAAAATGCAACCAAGAGCTTCAGGAACTGTCTAATGGTATTTCTCATTTATTACTCTGTGGCAGCTTTCAAATTATAAGGCCATGTTTAAGTTTATTTTGTCCCAAAGGCATGTCAACTTCTATAAGCATTCTCTAATTGGTTCTGATCCAAGAGAACCAATGAGCAATCCCTTGGAATTTCTTGCATATTTTCATATAGCCTTACTATCTGCCTGTACATATGTTATTTCAAATACCTGATGAAACACTGAAAAAATACATCTTTTTAATAAGCTTACCCATATATATTTTTTAAATATTCAGGCAATTGCATTTTCATTTGTTTTGATTTAGAGGCATCCTATTGAAATGTTAGTTTTGGCATTTGAATAAGTTCATTCTATCACCTTAGTTATAAAACTATTTCTAAGATAATTATTTGATGGTTCTTCCCTTTAACTTTAGCAGCTTTACTGAAATATAATTCATATACCATATAGTTTACCCATTGAAAGTGTACAATTCATTGGCTTTTAGTATATTCACAGAATTGTGCAGCCACATCTCAGTTTAATTTTAAGACATTTTTATTCCCCCATTTGCCATCATTCCATATCTTCCCTACCTAGTCTCAGGCAACCATTAATTTACTTTCTGTCTTTGTGTATTTGTCTCTTCTGAACATTTAATTTAAATTGAGTCATACAATATATGTGGCCTTTTGTGCCTGGTTTCTTTAACTTAGCATAAGTTTCAAGGCTCATTCTTGGGTAGCATATCTCGATATTTGTTCCTTTTTATTGCAAAATAATATTCTATTGTATTGATATACCATATTTTGTTTAGCCAATAAAGTTGTTAAAAATCTTAAAGCCAAAAATTGACAAGTAAACAAAATCTTAATATACCAATATTCCTTTCATGCTGGACAATACAGCTGATTATTAATCATGACATACATTCCTATCTAGAAGTATATATAAACATAAATCTAGTATATTTCTTGATGAAGGACAGTAAAGCTCAGTGAATTTCTAGTGTCATTAGAAGTTCTAATCCTCCAGGGTTCTTGATTAATAACTTGACAGTGTATCACCAATTTGGAACTGTTAGAATTAGAGTAAGGCTGTCTGCATGGTGCAGTGAATGTGATCTCTGTGATCTCTGTTAGTAGCCCTAGTCACCAGTTAAGGTAAATATACTGACCTGCTAAAGTCACCATGATCCTAAGATAGTTCATCACAAAGGTAACTAGGTGTGTTGAGAATTGAGAGTTTAATTCCAATTTATTATACTACTTGTGGAAAAAATTGTGCTGCATTGTTTGCTTTTTTTTAAAATCTAGCTTATAAAACAATATTTGAGAACAAATATCAAGAGATAAGAGAGCCCTGGTGGGTTTGGCTCAGTGGATAGAGCGTCGGCCTGCAGACTCAAGGGTCCCAGGTTCGATTCTGGTCAAGGGCATGTAATTGGTTGTGGGCACATCCCCAATAGGGGGTGTGCAGGAGGCAGCTGATTGATGTTTCTCTCTCATTGATATTTCTAACTCTCTCTCCCTCTCCCTTCCTCTCTGTAAAAAAATCAATAAAATATATATTTTTAAAAAAGAGATAAGAGATTACAAGACTGCTTAGTTTGGGTCTCAGGGAAACCATAAATTCAAGAGTTTCTTTATTTGAGAGCACAAATATGATTAAAGTTTTTGTAGAATACATTTATCAACTATAAAATTCATGATGTGAACATCATAATGCTCTTTGACATTCAAGAACATTGCTAACTGTTGAATAACAAGATTCCAGAAGACCAGGTCAGCTAAGGTCTCAGAGAGAGAACAGGTGATCAGTTGATCAGAGGAAGGAGGTACTGAAGCACAAATCACAAACATACAAGCAGCTGTGGATTTCCAGTGGAAAACAGCTGTAGATAAACGCAATTGTGAAGCCTTCCAAAGTGAAGGGGCAGGCTTTCATACAAGGCAACAGAATCACAACCAGCCATGGCCTTAGAACTGACTGCAGGGATGTGCTACAGTCACATCAGAGCTCCTCTCCAGCTACACTTTTGGCAGGGGGACAGCACCACGTGGTGTCACCATGAAATAGAGATGCTGGGGGAGGGTGGGAAAGGTACCTGCAGGTACCTATTCTTTCACTTGTGGGTGAGACACTCCCTATTGTTGAGAGTTCCTCTACAGTTGAGTAGATTCTGTTGTGCTTCTGTGAGTGGGGCAATTTCCACCCGTGACCTATAGCAGCATATCTGCAAGTGCTCATTGAATAATGCACACAGTAGAATATTTCTGACTCCACACCTATAAGTCATGAAGCCTTTTGGAGAACATAGAATGCCTGATAATGGCACTCTACAGTAAACTAAGTATTTTCTCATATTTGTTGATTGGAAGGAATAGGACATTAGTTAACTCACAGTTTCACATATACAAATTTTATACTTAATAAAATATAATACTTATTAATTTTTAGTCTATAGCTTTAAGATTTCTAATTTCAATTCCCTCATAGGTGTTTTAAGAGCTCAATAACACACTATACATTTTAAAATTTGGCACAAAAACAACTGGCAGGGTATCTATATATATAAAAGCCTAAACGACTGTTACAACAGGTCGACCGAATGACCAGTCAACCAGTCGCTATGACGCGCACTGACTACCAGGGGGCAGACAACTCAATGCAGGAGCTGCCCCCTGGTGGTCAGTGCACTCCCACAGCCAACCTCCCGAGGACAGCCAACCTCCCATGGTCCCTCCCCGCAGCTGGCCAACCTCCCGACCCCAATTGGCCCGATCGGGACTGGGTAAGATGGGCCCCAATATGCCCTGGTCACTGACCAGGCCGAGGGACCCACCCATGCACGAATTCGTGCACCGGGCCTCTAGTTCTATGATAAAACCAATGAAAGATAGTAGTTTTTCTGACAACTATTGTTTAAAATGAAATAACTGCAGCTTAGACCAGAAAATTGATTTTATTTTTTTAAATTCCAGAAACATGAGAAATGAAATCTGGTCAAGCTTTAATCAATTGCTTACTTTGATATGTATTTTGCTTTGTGTTTTAATAGAGTAAAAAGGCCATCAAGAGTATCTTACAGAAATGCACCTATTTACCAGCCCTGGAGCCATTTCTCTATGATGCTCCTCCCAATATTCTAAAGCATGTGGTTGGACAGTTCAGTAAGGTAAGAAGTGCTCTTAGCCTGCAAGTAGGGGAAGAAAATGAAGATGAATTAACTTGTTTTTTCTGGTGGATCAATGTTTTCTATAAGATAGGGGCAGGGTTCTCCTACTTTCATTGACTGTATTGACAGGGATGGTAACACAGACTAATAAATTCACACATACATAATCCACACTTCCTTTTTTCTCATGGTCTCTTAACCATTTTTTAATGTTTTCTTGGGAATAAATAGTATGTCAACACATAAAAACCTCATAATATAATTTATATTGTTAAGTAACTTTTAGTAATTCCCCTGGTGTCTGTTAGACTCACTCATCTGGGAACACTGCAAAGATCTTATAAAGAAAAGAAGAATGGTCTCTGAGGCTCTGAAATATTCTTCCCAAAGGTCATGCAATTACCGGAGATCCTCTCAGACAGTCATTTGAAGTTAATTGAATTATTTTATGAACAATTTAAACAAATGCAGCTGTTATATTTCTTAGATTATTACAGATTAAAAGTAGTAAAGTAGGAAGGTCAAGTTGCTAGCAGTGGGCAGCAGCCAGCAGGACTGACTACTGATAGCAAAGGCTGAGAGAGAATGACTGCATTGCCACAGCCACTAATGGCCAGGATGGTGACCCTAAGCTATCAAGAACTGTAAATTGTGCTCAGGAGCCTTGATTTAAGAAAAATCAGTCACTAAAGTAAATAAAAATAAATCATTGAAATTTGCGAAAGGTTAGACAGCCAAGATAAAACAAAGACAGTACCTCATATTATATACTCCTATAAATATGCCTATGGGAATATTTGCTTTAGGCAGAATTTTGTGTTTTCTTAATCTAAGGGTACCAGAACATTAGAAATAGATGGGAAAGCAAGGCAGAAGGTAAAAAGATAGTAGTTTACTGTGACTGGGGACAGACATAGGAGGCATGAAAATTCTCCAGACCAAAAGAATATTTAAAACTGATATATCTGTGGGCCATTCCACTTTTTAAAAATATATACTATTGTAATCTTTTACTGTCCAGGTGATGTGTATTAACATTCTATTAGCCTGATCCTTTTGTAGTTTTCAGTATTTGTTAAATGCCTACACGTACCCTGTAAAGCTTTGAGAGATAAAACAAAAAAGAATAAGAAAATGTTCTTCTTCAAGGAACTTTGTAATCTAGCTGGGGAGACCAGAAGAAACAATTAGAAAGTACTTCAGTGTGGGAGGCTTCATAATAAACTTTCCTAAAAAGAAAGAATAAGTGAATGTAGTCTGAGGTATTCCTGGGGGCTTTAGTGGAGGAAGTGCAAGTGAAAAAAAAGCAGGTTGCAAGAAAGAGTAAGAATGGTGGGGATACCAAGGGTGTTTCTGTCAGAGGGAATAGTATAGAGGACCATGGAAGAGAGTGGGAATCCCCACATTGAGAACCCCCTTTCCAGGACCTTCCTTGTCTGGTCAGCTATTGTTGTGCATAATCAATTCCTTCATCTGCACTGGCTCTTTCTTTTCAATACACAAACATCTGCTATCAAACCCAGTGACTTTCTTTAGTTCTTATTGGTTGCTTCTTAAAAATCTTCTCTTGGGTTGATTTCTTAACTTTCCTGATTCTTCTATCTCTTTAACATCTCAATTCCCTTTTCCTGCCTACTCCTTAGTATGTTCATTCCTTTGTTGAACGTTAATTGAGCATCTATTAGGCACCAGGCATTAGAGAAATAAATTAATGAATAAATGTACAATTTCTGCCTTCATGACATTTATGTGTGCAGACATATAGACTGATAATTAAAATATTTTGTGGCAAGTGCATGGGGCTTAACCCAATGCCACGAGAGAAGAAAAGTACCTAACATCCTGGGATAAGAGAATAGGGATGTCTCAGAGGAAGTTTCTTAAAGGAGGTAACACCTGAGCTGAATCTTAAAAGACAAGCAAGAGTTAGCCAAGAAATGGGGGGAGGTGTGTGGAAGATGGAAGGGCATTCTAGGAGAGGGAACAGCATGGGAAAAGGCAAGAAATGGCCTGTCATGTACCCTTTGAGATCATTGAGCAAAATTTGGGCTAGAGATTGGTGGGAAAGGAAGCTGGAGAGGTATTTAGCTGCTGGGTCACGGAAGGCTTTCTGCGCCTTGTTAAGGTGTGTGCCTTTAATTCTGTAGGTAGTGGGAAAATGTTGAATGGGTGTCAGCAAAGGAGAGACAACACTTTGTTTTATGTACATGAGTGGATCTCCATTGCCTTTGCTCATATTCATTGCCTTTATTCCATATGCACAGCATAAAAAGTTCATACATTTCTAAAAGGACTGAATTTTACCTTTAATCATCCACAAATTTAGGCTCATTATGTTACAGGTATGGTAGACACACATTCTGTCTTACATTTTCTCAGATATATTATTGCTTTTCAGCAGTAACACTCCAACTTGGAAAAGCAAATCTGACATATGAATGTGCTTCACTTTTCAAGGTGCTGCCACATGACAGCAAAGCTCGACGACTGTTTGTAACAAGTGGTGGACTTAAAAAGGTTCAAGAGATAAAAGCCGAACCTGGGTCTCTTCTACAAGAATACATCAACAGCATTAACAACTGCTACCCAGAGGAAATAGTAAGGTGGGAAAAATAGACTTTGAGATGTTCAAAATTAGAATGTGGTTTTTCTGTTTTCAAATCTATATTTTATATCCACTCTGTCAAAATACTACATGAGACCAGTGCATACCTTCACCCCTGCTCTTGATCACTTTTCCCCCGCAAATTAAATAATGTTCTGATTGACACACACATTTCCAAATTAAACTGGAATGGCATTTGAGACATTTCTGTACTAATTTAAGACATGCTTCACTAAAGAATACCCAAATACAGAGTTCAAATTAAATCAATCTTTAATGTGAATCTGATTTAGAAAAGGGCCTATGGATTCTGATTTTCATAGTTCCCCAGATATTTTATTAAGCTCACACTTCTATTAATGTGAGTATTACAAATAGAAAAAGAGATATGTTGAGTGTCAAAAAGAAAGTTACAATCCATATTTGAATAAAACTAAAAAAATAATGTTGTCTATGATATGCAGGTGTTTATAGTGATATAAGAGGAAGCTACTTTTAAGATTAATTTTTTAATGAGGTTGATTTGAAGAGGATTAAACCTAAGCCTCAGACCTTGTAATCCTAAAAGAGAACCATATCACTAACCCCAAAATAATTATGTGGAAAAATGCCCACAACACTTGCAGAATTAAAGGCCATATTTTTCTAATCCTACACTTATTTCTTACTTTCTCTAATTAATATTAGAGAATATAATTCCAATTTTAAAATTTGTTATCCTATATAATAAAAGGCTAATATACAAACTGTTCCCCCAACCGGGAGTTCAACTGGGAGTTCGACCAGGGGGCGGGGCTGGCCAGCCAACCGCCCATGGCCCCTCTGCCCAGCCAGCCCTGCCCCCATCAGCCCCCCACCTGTACACGAATTCATGGACCGGGCCTCTAGTAACATATAAATGATTCTTCCTATTTAATATTAGTGATTCTTAATACATATGGTAACATTGATTCTAAAAACACAAAAATAATTTTATTTAAGATTAAAATCTGTTTTCTGTTCACATATATTCCACAGATAAATTCTTTCCAAAAGAGATAAGTTTATTCACTTTTGGAGGTTTATGAGAACTCCTTGACCAAAAGAGTTCCAATAAGTGAGCTTTGAAAATATTAGTACATATAAAATATACCCAATAGTATATCATAAAATGTATATCTATTATATATACTTTACAAATATGATATATCAAAAAGTTTATATAACACTAGAGGCCCAGTGCATGAATTCGTGCACCAGTGGGGTCCCTTAGCCTGGCCTGTGGGATCGGGCTGAAACTGGCTCTCTGACATCTCCCAAGGGGTCCCAGATTGTGAGAGGGTGCAGGCCAGCCCAGGGAACCCCACTGGTGCACAATCAGGGTCAGGGAGGGACATGGGAGGTTGGCCAGCTGGGGAGGCATCGCAGAAGGGCTCCAGGAAGTGTCTGGCCCATCTCACTCAGTCCCGATTGACCAGAGCATCTGTCAGAGCATCTGTCCCCTGGTGGTCAGTGCATGTCACAGCGACTGGTCAACCGGTCGACTGTCTGCCCCCTGGTAGTCAATGCACGTCATAGCAAGAGATTAAGCAGCCTTAGCATATCATTAGAATATTATGCTTTGATTGGTTGAATGGCCGACCAGTTGACCAGACACTTAGCATATTGGGCTTTTATTATATAGGATATACATTATGTGTAAAACTACTAAATGGAGAAAATATAAAAATCTTTTCTCAAGAAAAAAATATTAATTTTTACAATTTGCACATCCCTTTTAGAAGAATGCTATTTTATGTAAGTTTAAAATAACTTCCAATACAATTTTCTAACATAAATAAAATTATAGAAAAATAAAAACTAAAGGGCCCCCAAATGGAATGACCTATTAGAATTAACCAATAGTAAAGAACTTTCTTGAACAGAAGTTGTCTTTCTACACTTTTCTAAGATTATTTTACAGAGCAGGAAGGTAAAGAAAAACTCTGTCATGTTAGATCTAATTTGGTGTTTTGTCAAAATACCATTGTAAATTTTTCACTTCTAACATTCTGTGATCTGGGATTTTATTTTTAAAACTAGAGGCCCGGTGCACGAAATTTGTACATGGGTAGGGTCCCTAGGCCTGGCCAGCATTCAGGGCCTATCAGGACCTTCCAACTGCCGGCCGGGGCCTCCCTTCCCTGGCTGCCAGCTGCCATCCAGGGCCTTCCATAATTCTTCAGTGCCCCTTGGTGGTCAGCACACGTCAATAGCGAGTGATCAGTCTCCCAGTCAAACTCCCATGGGGACAATTTGCATATTAGGCTTTTATATGTATAGATTGGCTAATTATCATGAAGAATTTTGGTTAGCTGACTTTTTCAAATTTCTGATATATTTTTTAAAGCATTAGGTTCTATAAAATGGTGTTTTATAGAAATCTTTGAAACATTGTTTATGAAAAGAGACAATATAACCTTTAAATGGTTTTATTTTTACAATCATTTTCAAGAATCACTTGATGACTCTTTTAGAACTAATTCTTTATAAGACAAATTATCAATGATCATATTCTCTCTGCTCTTTTTAGCCTAAATATCTACTTTATATTGCCTTCCAATTTAGTAATCTTTAAAAATTTCTAATGAAGGTAGCTGGTATGATGAGAGAGAAGGCACCCAGGACTAGAGGTTAGATGTAAGTTCTAGTCCTTGTCCACGCCACAGCCAGAGATAGTTTTGGAACTCTTTTGTCTTTTAAATCTCTGCCTAAATTAGGGAAGGGAAGTTGCTTTTAGGAATCTTCTAATTTGGGGAGAGAAGTATGCATACAAGTCTTCCATTTGGCACATTTCTGATAATAGTAACTGTATAATAACCAAAATTCTACATGGATCTATGGTAAGGTTAATTCAATTATATTCTTAAAAGCCATAGAGAGCCCTAGCTGGTTTCACTCAGTGTCAGCCTGCAGACTGAAGGGTCCTAGGTTTGATTCTAGCCAAGGGCACATGCCCAGGATGTGGGCTTGATCCCCAGTAGGGGGTGTGCAGGAGGTAGCCAATCAATGATTCTCTCTCATCATTGATGTTTCTATCTCTCTCCCTCTCCCTTCCTCTCTAAAATCAATAAAGATATCTTTTCTTAAAAGCTTGAACTATTTTTTAAAAAGTCATAGAGAAATAAATTGGAATAGCAGTGGTTGACGGGCTGAGAAAAAGGAATTTCCTGTTCTTTTTTTGGAGGTTCATTTCAATCCCTTTATAAAGAGTATGTGGTTAGTACCGACCATATTGTAGCACAACTTTTAAGTTTGGGTTTTTATTTGTAATCTACTACTTGCTATTGAAATTAAAAAATACCTTTCTTGTGTCTGACATATTTATAAGGCCTAGGAAGGTGAGGCCTACTTTAAAATTTGTGACTAACTCAGAGAAAGCAGTTGTGAATTCCTCAGTGTATGAATACTTTGAAGAGATCCACTTGTTGAAGGACTTTTCTAGAGTAGGAGACTTTTAGAGAAACAGAATTCTTTAAGGTAGCTTTTTATGTTTGTCTGCATGTATCTGTTTAACTATGGCTACCTATAAGAGCACACTATTGAGAAAATACAGCTCTGTTTCATCCTATAACTTGACAAATTATGGAATAAATTAGTATACTCTCAATTATGAATTTTTAAGTCAAGCATCCAAGGATAAAGATAACTAACAAAGAACAAAGCAAGTCTCGAACATTAGGTTTTATCTGGAGAAAACACCTTATGAGTATCCGTTATTGTAAGTGTTTTGGAAAGTTTTAAATTACAGTTTAGTTTTGTAGTCATTTATTATATTCTAGAATGTCGGCCAAATTTTATTTGACATATTTTATATGCATGTAAGTTCTTTCCATGGTATATGAATCATCCCACAATATATTAATCAATATATTTAATACTTTTATACTAAATTTTTTATAAAATGTTCTATTTATAAATACAAATTTATAGATGCCCAAGAACAAATGAAATCAACTTCCTAGGTATGTATGATGGAATATTTGTAAAACACTTATGAAATAGTTCTGTAATATGAATTATGCTCCCAAAAATTTCTTTATGTTTGACCAGACCTGACTAAATCATGCATTGCGAATAATCCCTAAGACAATCTGAATGCAGGAGTTGATTAATAATGATAGATTGTATTGTCTAACTTATGAAAAAAATATATTAGTTATGGCCATTAAAGCAACATCAGTCACTTGACATAATAAAACAAGTCGCTTTAATAAATACTATCACGGGGTCCAATATCTTACTTTGAAAATATCTATTCTTTGCCACTGCATTGAAAGCCCTTAAATGTTTTGTTATTTATCTAGCACAGTCTTGTGAGTTGATGTTCTTTTTTCTTTTTTTTTAACCCTCACCTGAGGATATGATTAGAAAGAGGAAGAGAGGAAAGAAGGGAGAGAGAGAAATATCAACCGGCTGCCTCCCATATGCACCCTGACGGGGGATCAAATCTGCAACCTAGGTATGTGCCCTGACAGGGAATCGAACTTGAAACCTTTTGGTGTATGGGATGCCACTCCAACCAACTGAGCCACATGGCCAGGGC
This sequence comes from Corynorhinus townsendii, assembly GCA_026230045.1. Classification (NCBI taxonomy): domain Eukaryota; kingdom Metazoa; phylum Chordata; class Mammalia; order Chiroptera; family Vespertilionidae; genus Corynorhinus; species Corynorhinus townsendii. The sequence continues at coordinate 141,406,211 of JAPDVU010000001.1, read as the reverse complement.
AATGTTCTTTTTTTTTTTTTTTTTAATATGTTTTATTTATTTCAGAGAGGGAGAGGGAGAGATCGAAACGTCAATGATGAGAGAGAATCATTCATCAGCTGCCTCCTGCATGCCCCCCACTGGGGACAAGCCCGCAACCCGGGCATGTGCCCTTGACTGGGATCAAACCTGGGACCCTTCAGTCGTCAGGCTGATGCTCTATCCACTGAGCCAAACCAGCTAGGGCAATGTTCTTTTCCTAATAGGCTCTAGCCTTGTGCACAAGCATTACTGGAGCATAATTATTCAGAGGTTTAATTCTTAGAATTACTTCAGATCAATACTTTTTATTGAATCTTTTGTGCCTACTGGGCTAAATCTTTTCACCAGTATCTAATAAAAATTTTCTTTTTCAGGTATTATTCTCCTGGATATTCAGATACACTTTTGCAGAGAGTGGACAGCTATCAACCACTTATTAACTAAGCAAAGTTACATTTATATATTCAAATTCGCAGCAGAGTAATTATGAATAATAGTTAAATAAAGGACTTGCTAATTATTTGAACTAAGTATACTCTAGATTTATTCAATATAAAGTACCTTTAGGTAATATTTTCAAATTTATGTAATATTTTAAAAAATAGTGACTTGACTATGTGAGAAACTATTCATGATCTCTTACAGAGGATTTACTCTAAAAGTAGATATAAAGACATTAAATAATTTAAGGCATTTGTTATTGCTCTATTAAAAACCACACATCCACACACACACACACACACACACACACACACACACACACACACAACCTCCAACTAGAGACAGATAAAATATTCAAAAACTCAGTTATTTTGGCCAATTCTTCATAGGCATAAGCAAGGAAAACTGGGCTTACAAATCCTACAGTAGGTTATAGAAAGGAAATAGTTGAAAGAGGAAACTGACTGACAGCAACACGAAGACTCTACTGCTGGTGGCATAAATGCATTAATCTAGCACATAGACTCTGTGAATAACCTGTCCTAGATAACCTTAAGAACTTAGGAAACTCCTTTTCATCCCAAGTTTTCTAAGGTCTTTTCTTACCCTACCTAAACTGTTTCTTACCTTTCCTGGCCAGAGAGGATAGGTCAACATTAAGCATTATGCTACTGCAGACAAGCTTTCCATTTTCTTATTCTAGCTCTGCTCATGAATAAACAAGGAAGCAGGCATGTAAAATAAGTCATCAGTATTCCTTTGTCCTAGCTTCACTTTCCCAAATCTCAAAAGTCACATTTTCAGAGATTTAAGACATAATTTGGAAAGAACACCATCAGGCTCAGATTTTACATGCATCTTCATTCACTTAATGGAGCTAAAATGGGATGAGAGGGGAGTTCAATAAATTTTTAAGTAAAAACAACATTAGAATTGTCCCTTTCATTTTTCCTCTCCAGTGTGCTTCTGACCTTGGGGAATATGTGATTAGACTTAGGAATCTTGGTTAGTTGGTATGTGTGTATATTTTGATCTAAAGGAAAAGTCCTTACAAGATCTCCTCTGGAAAACTGGAAAGGAGTGGATGAAAACCTGGGAGCACCTAGGCCTCAGTGTTTCCAGTCTAGTTGGCTTTCAGGTTTCGTTCTCAGACTATTTTTATTCCTTCTTTACGGGGCATGCCTATAATATTTGGCCTCCCCTTTGTTCCTGTCCAGTTCATTAATAACCAGGTTATTACAATGGTATCATTCCCCCCTGAGGGGGGAAAAACATCTCTCGTAACCTTATAAAGGAGAAACAGACAGGGTCTGTCTTCTTATAACTGCTTCCTGCTACCAAGGGGTATAAACCTATCTGTCCCAAGGTTCAGAGGTTCTCCCTGTCTGCCAGAGGAAAGGGGAAGCAAAAAGGAAAGGAGTTCTAGTGCAAAGAAGAGGAGTTTTGCAAAGTCCAGGTGAGTCTGGTGTCCTCTGGGAAGTGACATGGGTGATGCCCAGGAGAATGACTCTTTGGACAAGCTGGCATCCTTGTTGTAGTCTAGAAATGACCAATTTGGCAAGGTTAAAAGGTACAATTGAAAAGTGAGGAAACATAACAACTAAAGGTCTAGTGAGAGGCAAAACCCATTTGATAAAGGGAAAGATTAACTTAGTTTCCCCGATTAGGTTAGAGGAGTGGCTTCCCTGGAGGTAGGTGTGTTGTAGCTATCTGAAGTCTTTTTGTCCTCCATAGTTAATCTAAATTAAGGTAAGGAAATATACTAAGATTTACCCCATGAGAAACTGTGGGCCTTCTCTATCTGACTAGTTTTAACAGAAAAGAGAAAGCAGTTTCAAATGAAGCCGATAGACCATTCATCTTTCATTGACTTAGTCATGAGTCTAGATCATTGAGTCTCATTTCAGAGGATGGTTATGTAGACCGTTTCTAAAGTGAGGTCTATATTTTGTGAGCAAGCAATCAGGTAAATGTGGACATAGGCACATATTCTATGATAACAGAAGCAAGAAAGGTTAATGTACACAGCAAATCATAAACCAGTTGCAAAGATTTCCATATGCAAAACTTTGGTGGAATGAAAGTAAGCAGTGACAATCTCATAGATTGCAGTTAGAACATCTCTGGTGATGTCATCAGATGCTGTATGGCATACACCGACACAGACTTAAAAACAAAACTTTGAAGACAGTTAACTGCACTGGAGTCCAATATCCACAATTAGGCATTGTAGTTTTCATTGAAATACAATTTTTCTCCCTCATGTTTAAGGAGACTGTATTAAGTCCAGTTTTAGTTTGACTTATTTGCATAAACACAAGAGTAGCAATTGATGAAATTTGTTTAGCTAGAATCTTACTTATTCATAAGGAATCTTTAGATTAACCTTTAGTCAGCAGTCAGCCACTTGTGGCAGAGAAGCCAAGGACCATTTTCCACCAAGCTATGCCCGAAACACCTATTCATTTGGGTCAAGTTGTTACATCCTTGAGGTCCCCCAAGGTGTTTTGAGGTTCATTTATTGTTGTATTTCAGGAAAGCAACCTTCAGTCCTTCCCTGGAAAGACGGTCATGAACCATGTGACCAAGCAAGGTGTCAGGCCTTTTCTGCCAGTGGCTTTTGGTTGGCTTTGATCAGTTTGAGGGTCAGTCTCGATTCTGTAAGGCATTCTGGTGACATCCAGAATGCAGGCATGTCTCTCTTAGACATGTCATTCCAGTCAAAGTCTTGGTCAATAAGACCACATAGTTTGGAACTGGTCTTATTGGATTTATGCAAAGAAATGTGTTACTATGACTTACTCATTAAGCACTGCCAAATTCTGGAGGGACAGATAGGGAGAAAAGCTAAAAGTGAGTAATTAGCATTCCCTAGATTGGCAAACACATTCCATAACTTTTAGAAACATTGGCTTTTGTTTGTTTGTTTATTTATTTATTTTACTGCCAACATACTGACACTTTAAGAGACATACTTCCATGGTGACAGGTATACAGCAAAATTCACTGATTCAGCAAACCACAGGTGAGCTGAATTAAATTGATTGACTTAGCTAGCTCAGGCTCAGATGAGATTTTTTTTCTCAGAATCTGCATTCCAATAGATGACTCAGATAAGCCTACTGGAGACTAAGTGTGAGCATTACAGAGGCAGACACTATTTTTGTTTTTAGACAAACCCAGAATAAAATCCCATTTCAGAGTGGGCACTCTTGAGGAATGGAAGTTCTATTATTGCTGATTTCAAGGATTTTTTTCATAATACAACAAGGAACTAAAAACAACATTACAACGATTTATTTGTAATTTTAATTATTTGCTCCCCTCCCCAACCTCGAAATGGAAACATGCTTTAAAGGATCTGTTTCTTTAGGTAAATGTGGAGATCATTGTGAAACTCGAACCTTGGAGTTAAGTAAAGGGGTTGTGGGTATCACTGCTTTCTGAACTTCAGAGCAAAAGACAGGCAACTGCCTTACTAAACATACCGCTCTCTCTAATTGCGGGTCCATTTCCCAACTGTTTTGGGCTCCACAAAATATCAGGACTTCATCAGATAAGTCAGAATGAGATCTACAAGATTATTTTATGAGTCACCCCAAATATAAAAGCTGCACTAAAAGGGAAAACATTTGACTTTAAGGTTGCATTAGGAATAATGTATTTATCAGATTACAGTCACTTGTGAGATTTCTCTTCACAGTGGAAGCCAGGACAACTCTGTTGCCCAACTTCCTTGTCTGCGCTTGCACTGGGCTCTCTTGGCATGGGCCTCCCTGCTGGGACTAGTCCCCTGCAGTCAGTCAGCTATGCGAGTCTGGGGTCAGTTGAAAAACCTGTGCTCCCCACAGACTTTTTATCCATCATAGCAGAGACACTTGAGGGGCACTAAGTCCTGCAGTGGATGGGCGCATTTGGCACGTTGGGCACCCCTGCAGATGACTTCCCTCGGAGCTTGACATCTTTGGGAGCACTGGGCCCATGCCTTGGCCATGACGTCACTCCCGGGACCTTAGAAGCTAGCCAGCCAAGGTCTGGGCCGGTACACAGAGAGAACCGGTTGTTTCAGGCCAAGGTGACATCGCAGTCACCCCGTCCGCTCCTGGGACTCGCAGGCCCAGGGCACAAGAGCCAGGTCGCCCCGAGCTGTGGCCAGCAGAGAGCTTCAGGCACCATGAGTCAGAGGCAGGTGCTGCAAGGTAGGGGCTGGGGCGGCTGCCCCCACAGCAGTTGGCGGGAGCCAGGGGATGACTGAGCAGCTCCCTCCACCATGTCTCTCCTTGCAGTGTTCGAGCAGTACCAGAAAGCCCGAACCCAGTTTGTGCAGATGGTGGCAGAGCTGGCGACCAGACCGCAAAACATCGAGACCCTGCAGAACGCGGGTGAGCCCTCACCTGCACCCGCGTCGCCCGCACCCCTGGGGCTGCCACCTGGTGCCCTGCGCCTGCAGTCATTAGTCCGCCCTTCCTCAGCCCCGCCTCGCCCATCACCAGTATCCCAAGCCAGTCACTGCCTGTGTCACTGGGATCTCCTAGCTGCGTTCCCCACCCCCACCCTCTCCTGACCCCTGCCTCCTATCCCCCCCATCCCCTGCGGCTGAGTTTTGGGGAGAAGGGTGGGGCTGGAGGAATGCCTCCAGTTCACTGCGAAGGTGTTTTTATGCATGCATGTATACTCCTCTTTAGCGGGCCTTTGGGGTTGAGGCTGAGCAGGTGAAGATTACAGTTTGGTGTGAGAGGGGCCCTATTTCCATCTTTACTGCAACCAGGCAAGTGGCAGGTGGAAAGTTAAAGCCAAACGAACTACCTGCCTGGAAGTCATTTTATGTGAATGGGAATCTGCCCTAATCAGGCCCGTTTTACTGTGCGGGTGCCCGTGCATGTCACCCTGCCTTGATCACCTTCAACTTCACACCGAAGGACTTCCAGAGCTGCTGTCACATTAGTTCTCATTTTGCATTAGTGAAAGAGCTTGATATGCTTGAGGCTTTTCCAGGAGATTCAAAGTCGGTAAAGATCTAGTTTTGAGAAACCCTTATATTCTCATTTCAAACCTCAGCACAACTCATGCAGACTATAGAGAGGAAGAGTGTGTGTGTGTGATTTGCTTATCTAGTAACAAGGAGATAATGGTGCCTCTCCTCTCCCTTCCCTTCCTTCTTTCATTAAGCAAGCTGCCACCACCATCTGAACTCAAAGTAAGATAGCATCTTATCACTACTGTGTCATGAGAAAACTTCTATTTATAGGAGACTCACTTAAATTCACATGAAATTAAAAGGAACTTTAAAACATTAAAATTAAGGGCAAGAATATTTAGACATAATATCTACTCTGGGGTGTGTTTTTTAAGGGGAATTACTACAGCACGTAGATGGTAATTTTTTATGTTTGTTTTTAATATACTTTATTGATTTTTTTACAGAAAGGGATAGAGAGTTAGAAACATTGATCAGCTGCCTCCTGCACCACCCCCCACTGGGAATGTGCCTGCAACTAAGGTACATGCCCCTGACCAGAATCGAACCCAGGACCCTTCAGTCCGCAGGCTAACACTCTACCCACCGAGCCAAACCGGTTAGGGATATGTGTTTGCTTTTTTGTTGTCAGTGACAGGGATTTTGGTGTTTATTCCTTGTGTATTTTTATTTGGGGTAAAGATATGTGTTAAGAATGGAGAAAGTGCATTTTTAACAGATTTTAAAACTTTTTATTTAGGGATAATTGTAGATTCACATGTAGTTGTAAGAAATAGTACAAGATCCAGAGGGGGAAAAAAATGGTGGCGGAATAGACAGACATGTCCCTAGCCTTGTCCCAGAGCAGATAGAAAGAACAGCTGAGGGTCGCACGGGGAGTGTCTGTTGGTGACTTAAGGGACAGCAATACTCCAGGAGAAGGTGGGGGACTGCTGGACGGGGCTCCTGTGACCAGGCAGCCCCCACTGCTGCTGGGTTCCCTTCCGGAGCCACCGGCTTGGAAGCAGAGACTGTGCCATCTTGAAGGGGCAAGTGGATGTTATAGGAAGCCTGAAAACCTACAACTGCGGCACCCACCAAACAGCTGCGAAACCCAGAGCACCGGTCCCCAATTGGAGCAAACACACGGATTCAGAGGAACTCAACACTCCACTACAGAAAAGTCAGATTTTGCCTGGGATAAGGAGAGAGAACTACATAACCAGATACCGGGAGAAGCGAGACCATGGAGATACAAAGAAACAGCCTGCATAAGAAAGAAAAGCAGGCATCGCCAGAAAAGGAAGTAAACGAAATGGAGGCAAGCAACCTGTCAGAGAAAGAATTCAGAGAAATGGTCATAAGGTGGATGAAAAGAATGGAAAACAAATTCGACAATATGAGTAAGAACCAAGAGGAAATGAAGAAGAACCAAGAAGAAATGAAAATGACATCACTGCTGTAAAGAACTCAATAGAAAGCATCAAGAGTAGACTAGAAGAAGCAGAGGACTGCATCAGTGAGATAGAAGACAAGGTACGAAAAAATACCCAAGTAGAGCAGTTTCTAGAAAAAAAAAATTAAAAAGTAGGAGGAGAGCCTAAGGGAACTTTGGGACAACACAAAACAAAACAACATCCGCATAATAGGGGCTCCAGAAAGAAAGGAAACTGAGCAAGGAATAGAAAACCTGTTTGAAGAAATAATGAGAGAAAATTTCCCTGATATAAGGAAGAAAAAACCCACACAAATCCAAGAAGCTCACAGAGTCCCAAGCAAAATGAACACCAAAAGACCGATGCCAAGGCACATTATAATTAAACTGGCAAACACCAACGACAAAGTAAGAATTTTAAAAGTGGCCAGAGAGAGACAGAAAGTTACATACAAAGGAACCCCCATCAGACTAGCAACTGATTTCTCAACAGAAACTCATCAGGCCAGAAGGGAATGGAATGAAATACACAAAGTCATGCAAAGGAATGGTCTAAATCCAAGAATACTGTACCCAGCAATGCTATCAATCAAAATTAAAGATGAAATCAGGAGCTTCACAGACAAAAAAGGACTAAGGGAATTTATTACCGCCAAACCAGCAATGCAAGAAATGCTAAAGGGTCTGCTGTAAAAAAAAAAAAAAAGAAAGAAAGAAATAGCAAGTGAAGAAGGAACACAGGGGTAAAGAATAAAAATGGCAACAAATAAGTACCTATCAATAATAACTTTAAATGTAAATGGATTAAATGCCCCAATCAAAAGACAAGGGTAACGGACTGGATAAGAAAACATGACCCATATATCTGCTGTCTACAAGAAACCCACCTCAGAAAAAAAGACCCACACAGACTGAGGGTGAAGGGATGGAAAACGGTTTTTCAGGCGAATGGAAATGAAAAAAAAAGCTGGGGTAGCAATACTTATATCTGACAAATTAGATCTCAAAGTGAAGGACATAACAAGAGATAAGGAAGGCCACTTCATAATACTAAAGGGAGCAATCCAACAAGAAGAAATAACTCTGGTAAACATATACGCACCCAATAAAGGAGCACCCAAATACATAAAAAAAACTCCTGGATGTCCTAGCTGGTTTGGCTCAGTGCATAGAGCATCGGCCTGCGGACTGAAGGGTCCCAGGTTCGATTCCAGTCAAGGGCATGTACCTTGTTGCGGGCACATCCCCAGTAGGGGACGTGCAGGAGGCAACTGATTGATGTTTCTCTCTCATCAATGTTTCTAACTCTATCCCTCTCCCTTCCTCTCTGTAAAAAATAAAATATATTTTTAAAAAATCCTGGAGGATATCAAGGGAGAGATTACCAGCAATACAATGATAGTAGGAGACTTTAATACCCCACTATCACCACTGGACAAATCCTCTAAACAAAAAATCAGCAAAGAAACATCAATCCTAAATGACTCTCTAGACCAGATGGAATTAATTGACATCTTCAGAACATCTCACCCCGAAGCCACAGAATATACATTCTGCTCAAGTGCACATGGGTCATTTTCAAAGATAGACCATATGTTGGGACATATGCAAAGTCTCTTCAAATTCAAGAAGATAGAAACCATATGAAGCATCTTCTCAGATCACGGTGGCATAAAACTGGAAATCAACTACAATAAAAACAATCCAAAAAAATCAAACACATGGAGACTAAACAGCATGCTATTAAACAATAACTGGGTTACCAGAGAGATCAAGGAAGAAATAAAAAACATCATGCCAACAAATGACAATGAAAACATAACAATCCAAAATCTATGGGACACAGCGAAAGCTGTCTTGAGAGGGAAGTTCATAGCTGTACAAGCCTACTGCAAAAAACAAGAAACAATGGTAATAAATTACCTAACCCTACAACTCAAAGAGTTAGAAAGAGAACAACAAGAAAAGCCCAGTGTAAGCAGAAGGAAGGAAATAATAAAGATCAGAGCAGACATAAACGACATTGAGACCAAAAAAAAAAAAAAAAAATACAAAAGATCAACAAAACCAAGAGCTAGTTCTTTGAAAGGATAAACAAGATTGATGAACCTCTAGCCAGGCTCACCAAGAAGAAGCAAAGAGAGAGGACCCAAATAAACAAAATCAGAAATGAAAGAAGTGAAATAACAATAGACCCCACCAAAATACAAAGGATTGTTAAAAAATACTATGAATAACTCTATTCCAACAAACTGGACAACCTGGAGGAAATGGAAATATTCCAAGAAAAATATAACAATTCAACATGCCTATGCTCAAATATTCCTAGAAAAATACAACCTTCCAAAACTCAATCAGGAAGATTCTAAACATCTCAATAGGCTAATAACTATGGAAGAAATTGAAGCAGTCATCCAAAAACTTCCAGGAAACAAAAGCCCGGAGCCAGACGGCTTCACAGGAGAGTTTTACCAAACATTCAAGGAAGATAAAACCTATCCTCCTCAGACTATTCCAAAAAATTCAAGAGGAAGGAACACTTCCAAGCTCGTTCTATGAAGCCAGCATTACCCTAATACCAAAACCAGATAAAGACAACACAATGAAAGAGAATTACAGGCCAATATCCTTCATGAACACAGATGCCAAAATCCTCAACAAAATACTAGCAAATCGGATCCAGTACTACATCAGAAAGATCATACACCATGACCAAATAGGATTTGTCCCAAAAATGCAAGGATGGTACAATATCTGCAAATCAATAAACGTGATACATCACATAAACAAATTGAGAGATAAAAATCACAGTCATATCAATTGATGCAGAAAAAGCATTTGACAAAATCCAACACCCCTTCTTGATAAAAACACTCAGCAAAGTGGGAATAGAAGGATCATACCTCAACATAATAAAAGCTATATATGATAAACCCACAACTAACATCATACTCAATGAGCAAAAACTAAAACCATTTCCCCTAAGAAGAGGAACAAGACAGGGATGCCCACTCTCACCACTCCTGTTTGACATAGTACTGGAAGTACTAGCTATTGTGATCAGATAAGAAGAAGAAATAAAAGGTATCCATATTGGAAAAGAAGAAGTAAAGCTGTTCTTATTTGCAGATGACGTGATATTATATATAAAAAACCCGAAAGACTCCATCAAAAAACTAATATGAATTTGGCAATGTAGCAGGATACAATATTAACGCCAAGAAATCTATGGCATTTCTATACATCAATAGTGAACTTACAGAAAGAGAGACTAAAAAAGCAATCCCATTTACCATCGCTCCAAAAAAATTAAGATACCTAGGAATAAACTTAACTAAGGAGGTAAAGGACCTATACAAGGAAAACTACACGACACTAAAAAAAGAGATAGAGGAAGACATAAACAGATGGAAGAACATACCATGTTCATGGACTGAGAGAATCAACATCATTAAAATGTCCATACTACCCAAAGCAATCTATAGTTTCAATGCACTCCTCATTAAAATACCAAGGGCATATTTCACAGACCTAGAACGAACTCTCCAAAAATTCATCTGGAATAAAAAAAGACCCCGAAGAGCCACAGCAATACTGAGAAAGAAAAACAAAGTAGGAGGGATCTCAATACCAGATTTCAAGCTGTATTACAAAGCCACTGTTCTCAAAACTGCCTGGTATTGGCACAAGAACAGACATATAGACCAATGGAATAGAATAGAGAACCCAGAAATCGACCCAAATCACTATGCCCAATTAATATTTGACAAAGGAGGAATGAACATACAATGGAGTCAAGACAGTCTCTTCAATAAATGGTGTTGGGAAAATTGGACAGATACATGCAAAAAAATGAAACTAGACCACCAACTTACACCATACACAAAAATAAACTCAAAATGGATACAGGACTTAAACATAAGACGGGAAACCATAAAAATACTAGAGAAATCAACAGCCAGAAAAATCTCTGACATATGCCGAAGCAATTTCTTCACTGATACTGCTCCTAGGGTAATGGAAACTAAACAGAAAATAAACAAATGGGACTACAGCAAAATAAAAAGCTTTTGCACAGCAAAGGAAACCATCAATAAAACAACAAGAAAGCTGACTGAATGGGAGAACATATTTGCCAATGATATCAACCATAAGGGTTTAATCTCCAACATTTACAGGGAACTCATGCAGCTTAACAAAAAGATAAACAACCCAATCAAGAAATGGGCAACTGATCTAAATAGACACTTTTCGAAAGAAGACAGAAGGCCAAGAGACATATGAAAACTTGTTCAAAATCACTAATCATCAGAGAGATGCAAATCAAAACAATGTGGTACCATCTCACACCTGTCAGAATGGCTATTATCAACAAATCAACAAACAACAAGTGATGGCGAGGATATGGAGAAAAAGGAACCCTCGTGCACTGGTGGTGGGAATGCAGATTGGTGCAGCCACTGTGGAGAACAGTATGGAGTTTCCTCAAAAAACTAAAAATGGAACTCCCATTTAACCCAGTGATCCCACTTCTAGGAATATATCCCAAGAAACTAGAAACACAAATCAGAAAGGAGATATGCACCCCTATGTTCATAGCAGCACAATTCACCATAGCTAAGATTTGGAAACAGCCTAAGTGCCCATCAGCAGATGAGTGGATTAAAAAACGGTGGTACATCTACACAACGGAATACTACGCTGCGGTAAAAAATAAATTCTTAACATTTGCAACAACATGAATGGAGATGGAGAGCATTATGCTAAGTGAAATAAGCCAGGTAGAGAAAGATAAGTATCACATGATCTCACTCATTTGTGGAATATAATGAACATAAACTGATGAACAAAAATAGATCCAGAGACAGAGAAATATCAATCAGAACGTCAAACCTCAGGGACGGTAGGGGAGGGTGGGGGAATGGGGGAGAGATCAACCAAAGGACTTATATGCATGCATATTAGCCTAACCAATGGACACAAACAGGGGGGTGGGGTCATGAATGGGAGGTGGGGGGTAATGGAATAAGGATACACATGTAATACCTTAATCAATAAAGAAATTAAAAAAAAATAGTACAAGATACTGTATACCTGAAAACTGTGAGATGATATCACAACCAGGAGTTGACATGGGTAATTCACTGATTTAATTCAGATTCTCCCAGTTTGACTTGTACTGATTTGAGTGTTTGTGTGTGTGCTATGCAGTTTTATCCTTTGTGTATCCATCACAATAATCAAGGTACAAACCTCTTTCATTACCCAAGGATGCCTCCCTGTGTTGCCCTTTTATAACCATACCCACCTCCCTCTTGTCCCTAACCCTGGGCAACTTGTACTAATCTGTTTTCCATTTTTTAAATTTCGTTATTTAAACATTGATAATCTTTTGTTCTGCAGTTGTTTCACGTGGATTTACTTTCTTCTGCATGTGTGTGTGTATTTTTATGCATTCATGTATACTCCTCAAAGTACTCAGAACAGTGCTGGAAACACAATATTTTACATATACTATTTAAATTAATTTTTAAAAAAATAAAACAGAATGGATAAAATAATTTTGAAAATTATAGAATCCCATGTAGTTACGGTAAAAATTGTTTCATGAAAGTTTTTTCATATCCATATCAGAATAAAATATAAAAACATATTTCTTACTGTGTCTGGAGCAGTGAAAAGGTAGAAAGTTACAGTACTTTGATGCAGAACGATAAAGTCTATAAAGCAACTGATTTTATGTAAAATTATACAGCTACAAATCAACAGATTGTCTTCCTACACATACACAAAGAAAAGCTGTCCAGGTACACATATTCTCTTACACAAGCATGCCTGAGAAAGTGCAGGCTTGGTTCCAGATCACTGCAATAAAGCGAGTATAGCAATAAAGCAAGCTGTAACTTTTTTGCTGGTGGAGGGTCTTGCCTTACATTTGTAAAAACACAACATCTGTGGAGCATAACAAAGCAAGCATAATAAAACCAGGTATGCCTGTATTATTCAAGAGTACTCACCTACCTGATTACACAAACACGCACATTATAAACCTTGAGGGGAGAGCTCAGCTTTCATGATTCAATTTTCCCTCTAAAGTGCTTAGAGTTCAACTTCCTAGCATCAACTATGTATTCAACATCTAAATTACTTTTTTCAAATACTTGCATATCACTCATCTGAAAAGGTCCCTGAAGTAGAGGTTAAATTAAGTTACAAATATGGGCAAGCTTTCCCCCTTTATCAGCTAAGTAATATTCCATTTCATGAGCTCCACTTTGCTAAATAAACTTTCATTATGAAATCTGCCTTCTACTAAACAATCCCAACTTACACTACATCATCATACACATTAATCTTACGTTACACCCAGAGACCTAAGCAGATGTGCACATAGTATGCTCAGCCCATGGGATCCTTAAGATCCTTTGAGAGAGTTTGTGAGGTCAAAACCGTTTTCAGCACTCAGGTACTATTTGCCTGTCCACACTATGGGCACTGCACTGAGGTAAGAGCAATGGTGTCTTCTGGTGCCTTGGCAAGTATACCTAAAGCACTTCTCCTTTACACGGTGGTATGATGGCTGTCCGGAGAGAAAGCGCTTGTGTGATTAAGTGGCAGATGAAACTAGCTACTTTTTTTCATGGAGTATCATTTTTACATGAAAGAATAGCTACAAACTACAGTAATTCAACTTCCCCAAAGTGAACAAAGTGAGCCTGCCACTTCCGGAAAACAACTGATAGTATTTGCTGCCTATGATAGAATTCCAGCTTTCAAATGAAAATTAAAATTGTGGAGATCTTAGACCTGCCATCATGAGCTTGACAGTGTCCCAATACCTAAAGAAGTTGCTCATGACATCACCAGTGATATTAAATAAGGTGGTTTTTTAAATACCTATACTAATAAAAGGGTAATATGCTAATTAGACCGGGAGACCGGACATCTTCCTACCATCCGACTTCCTTCCAGTCAAAGCCACAGTGGTGGGGGCAGAGGCAGAAGCGGTTAGGGGTGATCAGGCTGTCAGGGGAGGCCAGTTGGGGGCCATGAGGCTGGCCAAGGAAGGCTATTGGGGGCCATGAGGCCGGCCGGGGAAGGTAGTTGGGGGCCATGAGGCCATCAGGGGAGGGCAGCTGGGTGCCATCAGGCCGGCAGGGGAGCAGTTAGGCGGCGATCAAGCCGATAGGCAGGCAAGTAGTTAGGAGCCAGCAGTCCTGGATTGTGAGAGGGATGTCCGACTGCCGGTTTAGGCCCCATCCTTGGGCAGTCGGACAGCCCCCAAGGGGTTCCAGATTGGAGAGGGTGCAGGCCGGGCTGAGGGACCACACCCCCTTCCCACCTCCGGCATGAATTTTGTGCACCAGGCCTCTAGTCCCATATAATAAAAGGCTAATATGCAAATCGACTGAACTATGGAACGACTGGTTGCTATGACATGCACTGACCACCAGGGGGCACTGACCTCCAGCTGCCCCCTGGTGGTCAGTGTGCTCCCACAGGGGTGTGCAGCTCAGCCAGAAGTCCTGAGTCAGGCTCATGGCTGGGGAGCACAGCGGTGGTGTGCTCTTCCGCCTCCAAGGCAGCGCTAAGGGTGTGCACTGCTGGCTTAGGCACGCTCCCCCTATGGGAAACAGGCCTAAGCTGTTAGTTGGACATCCCCTGAGGGTTCCCAGACTGCCAGAAGGCACAGGCCCAGCTGAGTGAATTTCATGCACTGGCCTCTAGTAATGTAATGAAACATATCAACATTCTGAATATCTGCATAACTCAGTTGAACCAATACTTTCAAATAATCAATGAATACATAAATACTTTTAAAGGTTGTCAGTTTTAACTTCTAATACAGTAAAAATATCGACAAACATAAACAAAAGCCCTCTGGAATCCTCAATAATTCTAAGTTATTGTTATGGAATAAAGTATGGAGATCAACTTAAGAAAGTTCCTAAATCAGGTCATTTTTTCTTTCCTCTTTCTCCACTGTTTCTCCACCACGGTTTCAGCCTTCCTTTCAAAGCTGACCAACAGCTGTGTGTATTGGGGGGGGATGATATAAAAAACTGGGTTTTATCAGTAGGAAGAAATTGAAGATTTTAGAAAGCTAATTCTGATTCTGCCCTTTCTTTAAGTTTCAGATGGGCACAAACCCTTAGTAAAACCACAGACATGAACGACCGAGGAACATCGGCAGATGGGAGTGGGTATAAGGGGCAGTTTGGGAAACTGCGAGTGAATAAGGGGCAATGGGGAAACGTTGCCAATTATCTTGAGTTTTCGTGCAACTCCCCCGCTTCCTCCCTCAGGCTCCCGAGTAATGAGTCTAGGGGAGAACCGGAGGGGTCGCCCCAGGAAAAATGGGGAGGGGGGCTTCTAGCTAACCCCACGAACGCCGCAACCTTCTCAGACCTCCGGACTCCCGGGTCCCTTTCCACCGCCCCGCCCCCCCCACCCGCGCCCCCGCCCGCGCCCGCGGGTCCCGGTCCTCCCCGCGCCGCCGCTTCCGGAGGATCTCCGCCTTCAGAACGTCCACCTCGTAGCTCGGGTTTAAGCTCGAATTTTCCTCTCCAGTTCCTTGGTCAAGTTTCCCCAGGCCCAGCACTGAAAACCCACCAGAAACTGAGAGCCCAACAGGGGCCGCTTCCGGCGGAAGCTGAGGTGAGCGACAAGAGGGAAGAGAGTGCCCCGAGCGCCTGTTGTTGACGGAGCCGCCGTGGATGAGCGCCCCCTGGCGGCGCCCTCCGGAAGCGCGCCTGTAGTTTCCATTACAACAGATAGAAAGGAACGTGGACCAGATGAAACATGAGTCTTCTGAGTCGTGTAGGGGTCATGTTTCATTTTTAATGACATTATATCTGCTTGTATCGAGTAGTTCAGATCCAGAAACTGCCTCGCAAAACATCTCAATTACTGTATGTTGAATAAGGCCAGATCCTTCCTTATCACATCAGAGTTTCTGAAGTTCCCTGCTTACCAAAATTAATGTACTAGAGAGGGAGAAAATCAGAACTATACTACCAGCTCATGAATATAAAGTGGAAAGGCGGTGTTCATTATCAGACTGTTAAATTCCCTGTTTTTTGTTTCTTTGTATTTCAAATCTTTGACTTGATTCTTGTGATTCTGTAGTCTGCTGTTAGATCTCTGTATAATATTTTTTTAATTTAATCAGTGTATACTTAATTTCTAGTTGGTACTTTTTCATATCCTCAAGGGTCTCATTAAATTTATCGGCCTTTTCTAGAAAATTCTTGAAAAACCTTAAAACCATGGTTTTGAACTCTATATCCAGTCGTTTGCTTTCCTCCATTTCTTTCATTTGTGATCTGTTTCTTTGTCTCTGCAGTTTGGCTGCTTCCCTGAGTTGATAGAGTGGTTTTGTGTGCTAGGTGTCCTATAGGGCCCAGTGGCTCAGCCTCCCCAGTTACCTGAGGTGGACACTCTTGGTGCACCCTGTTGTGGGCTGTGTGCAGTCTTGTTGTAGTTAAGCCTTGATTGTTGTTGGTATCACTGGGAGGAGTTGACCTCCAGGCCAACTGGCTGTGAGGATCAGCTGTGTCTATGCTGGGAGAACTTCTGTGCTGGAGACACCCTTATGAGACAAGACTTGCAAAAGCCTCTGTGATCAGCTTAGATGGGACAGAGTCTCAGGACAGAGCAGACAGCATTGGTTTTCTGTCAGCCCTGCCCTGATAGGGCCCTGTGTTTCAGTGTCCCATGGTAATCATTGCAAGCACCTCTGAGAGAAAGCCGCCCTCGAGTTCCGCCTGCTGCCAGACAGTCCAGTTTCTCCCCGAATGAGTCTGGGTCCCCAGAGTCTCGCCCGGAACTGGCGTTCAGTGCAGTCAGGAGCTTTTGTCTCCCTCCCACTTGAGAAAGCCAGCCGCGTACTCAGTTGCCAGCCCTCTCCGTGCGTGCACCTCAGTACCTCTGCCTTCCGCAGTTCCTCTGAGTCTCAGTGTGCTTTTCTCTTTCCTAACTGTCCAATTTCACCCTGTAAGAGTCTGGGTCCCCAGAGTCTCACCCAGAACTTGAGTTCAGCACAGTCAGGAGCTTTTATCTCCCTCCCACTTGAGAAAGCCACCTGCGCACTCAGTTGCCAGTGCGTGCGTCTCAGTACCTCTGCCACCTACAGCTCCTCTGAGTCTCAGTGTGCTTTTCTCTTTCCTTCTAGTTGTAAAATTTCCACTCAGCCAGCCTTCCTGTGGTTCTGGATGATGTCTGTTTTGTCTTTTAGTTGTAGTTTTGAAATTATTGTGTGAGGCAGCAGTTTAGGTGTTTACCTATGCTGCCATCTTGGTTTCTCCTGAAGTAGCTCATCTTAAGAGATTATTTGTCATATCTGGAGACTGGAAAAAATGCCAAGTTTAACAAGATAGTCTGGGTTTGCTTTCTTGCTGTCCTAAGGCAGTGGTCAGCAAACTCATTAGTCAACAGAGCGGCAAACTGCGGCTCACGAGCCGCATGTGGCTCGTGAGCCGCAGTTTGCCGACCACTGTCCTAAGGGATAAAATGAACTTGTTTTTGTGGTTTTATTTTTAAACTATATAATCTAATACAGTGGCCCTCAATCTTCAGAATTATCTGGAGGACTTTTTGAAGCCCAGACTGCTGATCCTAATCACCTGAGTATCTGTCTCATGCAGGAGGTTTTGGGTGGGGCCCAAGAATCTTCTTTTTGAACCAATTGCCAAGTGAGGTGGCTGCTGTTGATCTAGAGGCCACACTTTGAGAACCACTGATTTATTATACTTGAGGTCCGATGCATGAAATTCATGCATGGGGGTGGAGTGTCCTTCAGCCAGGCCTGCATCCTCTTGCAACCCAGGACCCCTCACTCTTAACTGCCCGCCTGCTCACTACTTACCACTTGGCTTGCCACTCCTTAGTGCTGCTGCAGAGGCAGGAGGGGATCCCACCACCCTGTTGTGCTCGCCAGCTGTGAGCCTGGCTTCTGGCTGGGCAGTGCTCCCACTATGGTAGCACAATGACCATCAGGGGGCAGCTCCTGCATTGAGCGTCTGCCCCCTGGTGGTCAGTGTGCATCATAGTGACCGTTCGTTCTGTCTTAACAGTCACTGGGCTTTTATATATATAGACTAGTGGCCCGGTGCACAAAATTCATGCATGTGGGGGTGTCTCTCAGCCCGGCCTGCATCCTCTCCAATCTGATACCCCCGTGGGATTGGGCCTAAACTGGCAGTCGGACAACCCCCTCATAATCTGGGACTGCTGGCTCCTAACCTCTCACCTGACTGCCTGCTTGATCACCCCTAAACACTCTGCCTGCTGGCCTGATTGCCCCCAACTGCCCCCCCCCCACCAGCCTGATCACCCCCAACTGCCTTCCCCTCCTGGCCTGATCACCCCTAACCACCTCTGCCTTGGCCCCACCACCATGGCTTTGTCTGGAAGAATATCTGGAAGGTCTCATGGTCTAATTCGCATATTATGCTTTTATTAATATAGAAAGGATATGACCTATTGCCATAACTATAACATATGTACCAGTATTACTCTATGTGAATATATACTTCATGCGATAGGAAGGCATCTAATACATTACATTGTATACGTTGTAAACAGTAGGAAATACTGCATTCATAGCAATAATATACACCCTGTGATTTCCCTTCATGATTTGGGAATGGTTCCCCAGTTCTTTGAATGTTTCCTGGCCCCTAATGTATTTTTTTTGTCATTCAGTGTAACTTTATTTACTGTTTATTGCACATGAGTTGAGGTCTTTAATTTCTAACCACCAAAGATTCAAAGGACTATTTTTTCCATGAAGTTTAACATTAACATCAGTGAATTCATGTATTCATGTGTTTTTATTGTAAACATCTGAATTATTCACATTGTCATAGATCCTGAACTCATAAGCATGGACCATGCACAGGCTGGCAGCAAGCCAGGAAGACACTCTGCAAGCAAACAGATACTCTGCATAAGGAGAAAAGTCATAGCACAACATTTAATGTCCAACCTGAGTCACCTCAGAATGTTATGTATATTGACTTCTTAATTCATATAGTATTGCGAACTCAACTGCTTGGTTGGTGATGGGGTTGACCTGGTTTCAGGAGAATTATTCCTGAAATAATTAAGGAAAGGGGGGCTCAATCTTTTCTTGGTTGCTTGTTCCTCCCCAGCACCTTTATCTTTCTTCTCATCCTCAGCTTCTTGGGCATCTTCTCCTTCACCTTCACCTCCTTCTTCCTCCTTTGCATCCTCAAATTCTTCCTTGGCACCTTCTTCCTCTTCCTCTCCTTCCTCTTCCTCAGCCACTTCCTTCTCCTTCCCCTCCTCTTCAGCTTCTCCTTCAGAGGGGGGTTCATCCTTAGCTTCCTCAGCTTTTGCAGCCTCAATGGTCTCCTCCACCTCGATCTGCTCCTCCTGGACATGGCTGGTGTATTAAGAAGGGAAGGAGTGAGCGGACATCAAGTAGGATCTGGTCTGTAAACCATCGTAGGCAGATCGACCAAAGACTTGGGAACTCTGGGAGTAGCCGCTGGCTATGCTTCCCATGCTGGTGAAACTGAGCTGGGTCTCCTCACCTTCCAAGAGTTTCCTGTAAGCTGCAATGTCAATGTCCAAAGCCACATTGAGGAGGTCCTGGTATTCTTTTAAATATCATGCCATTTCACGCTTTGTAGTTCTCAACTCATTTTCTAATTTGTTGATTGTGTCCTGCATAGCACCAACATGGGAGTTCTGCTTATCCTCCAGCTCTCGCAGCTGCTTTCCCAGAGCTTAGTTCATGCCCTGGCTTGCTTTGATCTCCAGGTCTTGGCCTTGAGCAGGCAGCAGCTTTCTTCCTTGGTGGCGTGCATCCTGTAGGTGCTCTTGGCATTGCTCTCAGTCAGCATGGTGAAGCAGCTCTTATACCATTCTTCTGCATTCTGCATGTTCTTGGCAGCCAGCTTCTTGTACTGGGGGCGGATGTCCTTGAGAGTAGCAGAGAGGTTGGACTTGGAGAACTCCTGATTGGCTGTGGGCATAGCAGAGGTACGGTCAATTAGCATTTTTCTCTTTTATTAGTGTAGATAGATGGGAATCCACAGAGATCTGAGTGAACTGGATCTGCACCTGCAGCTCAGCGATCTCCTTTTCATGCACCTTCTTCAGAAAGGCAATTTAGTCCATCAGGCTGTCAATGTGCTTTTCAAGCTCAGCGCCAGTGAGAGCCAACTCATCTGCACCTTTGTGCGCCTCCATCAGCCAACCCTCTGCATCATCATGGTTCAGCACCTCTTCCTGGTAGCATGCCTGCAGGTTGCTCCCAGTCCCTTCCAAGCCTGCTAACTGCCCACTGCTCTCTCCTCGCCAGGGCTGGGGCACGGTGGGCCAAGGCACAGGCATCCCATTTTCATTAAAATGTTCAACCCCGGCCTGCTCCACCAGTGTCTACAGGCAGCCAGAGGGCAGACAGTGATCCCAGAGAGCCTGGCCACCCCCGCCTACCCAGGTCCCCGATGGCGGCCTAGACCCCACGGCGGCGTCAGGTGCTGCCCACCAGTCCTGCCTGTCCCCAATGGTGGCCTGGACACAATGGCAGTGTCAGGCAAAGCCCGCCAAGCCTGCCCGACTCCCAATGGCTGCCTGGACCCCTGGGCAGCATCAGGCACAGCCCGCCTGGCCTGCCTGGTCCCCAATGGCAGTCTGGACCTCGCGCCTCAGGTGCAGCCTGCCTGGCCTGCCCAACCCCGATGGCTGCCTGGACCTTGCGGGTGGCATCAGGCGCTGCTCTCCGCCCCCTCCCCCCCGCCCCCCCCAGCTCGGTTACCGATAGCTGCCTCAACCCAGAGGGCGGCGTCAGGCGCAGCCCGCCTGGCCTGCCTGGTCCCTGATGGTGGCCTGGACCCAGCAGGCAGTGTCAGGCACAGCCTGCCCCTCCTGAATATGCAAACATACCCTCCATCTTTGTTGGCTTAATTTGCATATCACTCCTGATTGGCTGTGGGTGTAGCGGAGGTACAGTCAATTAGCATTTTTCTCTCTTATTAGTGTAGATAGATTGGAATCCCTCTGGGGAGGGATGGGTGAGTCAGAGATTCACTCTTCATGGAGTCTTGAAAGGCAGGAGTGGAGGAGGGGGCATGTGTCTGCAACACTGCCATGGGTGCCTCTTAGAGTGTCCACCCACTCACGGTGATATTTCTATCAATTTATTTTTTATCTTTTATTTTCAGGGATGCATATATCTTTTCTGTTTTTAAAAAAATCTTTATTGTTGAAAGTATTACAGATGCTCCCTTTCCCCCCGCCCCCCCCCCCCATTGACCATTTCTAGCCCACCCGCCAACCCCTGCCCCAGGCCTTTACCACACCGTTGTCTATGTCCATGGGTTATGCATATAAGACCTTTGGTTGGTCTCTCCCTCCTGACCCCCACCTTCCCTCTGAGATTTCACAGTCTGTTCCATGCTTCTATGTCTCTGGATCTATTTTGTTCAACAGTTTATTTTATTCATTAGATTCCACATATAAGGGAGATCATGTGATACTTATCTTTCTCAAACTGGCTTATTTTGCTTAGCATAATACTCCAGGTCCCTCCATGCTGTTTCAAAGGGTAAGAGATCCTCCTTTTTTATTGCTGCATAGTATTCCATGGTGTAAATGTACTACAGCTTTTTTGTCCACTCATCTACTGATGGGCACTTGGGCTATTTCCAGATCTTTAGCTGTTGTAAATTGTGCTGCTATGAACATAGGGGTGCATACATTCTTTCTGATTGGTGTTTTGGGTTTCTTAGGTTTCCTAGAAGTAGGATCACTGGATCTATTAATTTCTTAATGGAAGGGGGCAGGTTCCCTTGGAATGCACCCACATTCAAGTGCTTGCTTTGTGTGGTTATACCAATGGGAAGGTAACAATGCTACCTGGGCAGTCAGAGCCAGTTCCCTAGAAATTAATGGAGTTATGTCAGTGGCATGCTGGATCCAGACCAGTCCATTGTGACTTGCAAGAGCCCATTGCTAAATTTTTAAGAATTTTGTGAGTCAGCTATTAAATATAGCCATTATTAAAAGCTAAATTGTTTATTTACAATTAAACACATTACCTGTGTATAAACAAAGGTAATAAATACACAGAACCTATTACTAAATATATTACTACATTTTACTATTTTTTTATGCTGTTGGAGTTAAATATTATATAATATGGCTACTGCATAACTTCTACCCATTCCACACTTGAAATCAACCACAGTGGAAGAATTTGTGCCACAAAAATTGGTAAATGCTACAAATAGGAACTTGACTTATTGTTTTTTTGATTGTATAAACTTTAAAAATTTATAGAGAAAATGTTCAGAATACATACCAGAGTTTCTCAACCTTGGGCCAAATAATTCTTTTTTGAGGGAGAGGGTGGTCCCTGATTCTATACATTAGATGCTAGTAACACACCTTCTACAGTTCTGACAACCAAAAATGTCTCTGGATATTGCCAAATGTCCCCTGAGCAGCAACATCTCTCTACTTGAGAATCACTGATATAAATTAAATGTGAAAGTGTTGTGTCTATAGCTGTTACATAGCAATGAGGACAAAGACTTGCGTGCTGGAAACCAATTCCAGCATGTAATAATTACAAGAGTTCCATCAAAAGGTTGATGGGACTTGGTGGCCTCAACAAGGGTGAGCCACACTTGTAATTTACCTGTTGGAAATAGCTAAATGGCACTTCCCCAAAACCTGAATAGGATTGTTAACTGCCAGACAGCTCAGGGCATTTTATTGCCTCCTGTTGGCCAAACACCTGAACAGCTGTAGGCTATTCCCCAAACTGAAAATGCCTCTGTACTCTACCCTTTAAAACCTTACCCTTTGAAGTGTATTATCTACACCTTGCCTTAGGACAAATTGTACTAATAAAAGCAGGTCCTGAGTCAAGGAGAAGAGTCTTCAGTTCCTTTAGCTGAAGCTCCTCTGACCCCCAATGCCTTTCAAAATTATCTTTCATCTCCTTTAATTACCTTTGCGCAGCCCCTTTCTCCAGAATGCTGAACCCTTTGTAAGGCTGGGAAAAGAATCCCGGCACTTGAGGAGATATTCTTCCAGGATTGGAAAACTATTATCTGATTCAGTAAAGAAGTTTCTCGGATCATTGACAAGCAAGGGAAGTTCGAATATACATCTTCGTGTTTCACTTTTGTCTTATTCATTAATTTATGCAAAAATATCAACCAGTGTTCATGTTAAAACTGGACTCATCCATCACAGATTGGCTAGGGATATGAGTTCTGCAAAAATCGGTTAGACTAGCATTTTGTGAGAATCAACTGGTTATATGGAATTTACAATAAAAATATTGTATTGTTCATTATTATTTATAAGTTGTGTCCTCCATATTCTTTATATCAGTAAAAAATATATTAATATATGCACACACTTATTTTTCTCCAGAGAGCCAGTTTTTAAACATTTACCTGCAGAGCATTGTACATTATCCACCTCCCATGTGGGCTTTGCTAAGTGGTTTGGCAAAGAAAGTTGGAATATCAAGACAGGAACAAAACAGATTTGCAAGAAGAATCATGAATGACAGACAATGGAGAAAAACCCTGAGGCCCTCTGGGTTTCCAGTTCTTTACTCTGGTCCTTCCTGCAGTCTAGTTTGCATCTCCATACCAAAATCCACTACCGAATCCTCACACCATCTTCCTACCTTTATAAGGTGCACTTTTTTTTTTTTTCACATTTTAACGTTTCTTAATTCAGGATGCGCCTTAACAACTCATATGTTTGTAGTGAGAGCTATGATATTCTGTCCAAACACTCTCTTCAGGGTCAATGCACCCATCCCCCAAGTTTTGGGTATAGGGAGCCCACCGACATTCCCTCACTAGACATAGCCCCAAGCTCCAGGGACCTGCCTCAGAAATGGTGACGGAGCCCCCACAACCAGTGGCTGCCTGACCTGGAGCTCCCAAGGCCCAGGGCCATTGCTTTAACTTAGGTCAATTCTAAGTGGTCATTCTAGCTCCAGATCTCCCCATGGGAGCACAGGAGTGTCTGTGGCAACCTCATTTCAGTCCAGTTTCCCCTCTGCCAAGTCCTGCCTCCCTCAGTCTGACAAAGACATCCAGGAAACCACAAACACTTGTATGTAAAGAAAAGTGCTTTGACAGGTAGACATGGATATTCTGGTTCATTTGTTAGGGAACTATTCAACTGCCATTCTAGCTTTCACATCAGTCATTTTTGTGAACATGGTTAGCCAGAGTTACTCCAGAGCCTGAGCCAAGCCTGTTTACACAAGCAAAATGGAATATAAGGGTGTTAAAAGTTGAGAGCAGGGCTTGGAGCCCAGTAAATCTACAAATATCAATGACCCTGTGAAGCTTGCGCTGAGAGACCAACTGACAATCCCCACTGACATCTTTTTCTCTTGAACTTTCACAGTGATTCAATGAGGGAGACAGCCCCTACAGCACATCAGCCCCCTTCCTTCTTCCTTGCCATTTCTTGTCAACTGTGCTCTCCCCTTCTATTCTCTGTGTCCCAAAGCTTTTACACTGTTTTATTAGTGGTATGTGTAAAATGAATGAAATAAAGAGGTAGTTCAGGAGGGGAAAAAAATCAAGATGAGGAATAAGAAAAGAGAAATAACCAAGATACAAAAAGTATTTAAGGAAATATAATATATAACCTGTAAATCAATAGCAATAAATCCAGAAACCCAAAAGATGTGCTTTCCTAACAAAACCTTAATCTACCAAAATTGTTCAACAAAAAGTAGAGAACTGAAATAAGCAATTATAGCAGAGAGAAAGAAGAAGTGTTTGTAGGACCCCCTGTTTAAAAGGCACCAAATCCAGATGCTTTTACTGCTGAGATCCATGTCATCTTTAAAGAACAGATAACTCAGACTTGCTGGTCTCAGAACCCCTTTCTTCTCTTAAAAAGGCTAGAGGACCTAAGAAAAGTTTCGTGTATGTGGGTGATAACTATCAATATTTACCATACTAGAAATTAATTTTTTAAAATGATTAGTTCATTTAAAAATAATAACAAACACAGTATGTACTAATTCAAATAACACATTATTGTGAAAAAGATGTTTTCCAAAAATTTTAAAAGAACAGTGGCATTTTAAAAAAATATATTTCTTATTGATTTTAGAGAGTGAGGAAGGGAAAGATAGGAACATCGACCGGCTGCCACCTGCGTGCCCCATATCTGGGAACAAGCCCACAACCCAGGCATGTGCCCTGACAAGCAGTCAAACCAGTAATCTCTCGGTGCATGGGTCGACACTCAACTACTGAGCACATTGGCTGGGCAAGAGTGGCATTCTTTTACATTATTACAACCTCTATAATGTCTAGCCTAAATAAAAGAATCCTGGGTTCTCATGCTTCTACATTCAATACGTTGTAACATGTTATTTTGTTTGATATATACAAAGAAAATCTAGCTTCACATAGATATGTAGTTGGAAAAGAGAAGAGTACCTTAATCAGTAACCGTGGACGTTCTGTTTTGATACTATACCCAAACATGGCAAGTGGTAGTTTTCTAAAAGTTAATTGCAATGTGGAATCTGAAACCATATCCACAAACTTTTCATACTATTACATTAAAAATCCATTGGTCTGTTTTGAACTTTGAATGGATCTTTTACCCATGCATGATTTTGTTAGGAGGGTAATAAACTCATGGTGGTGGATACAATTTGCTAATTGTAAAGTGCTGATTTTTACTGAAAGCTCACATTTTATCACTAGCAACAAATATGGTCAGTCATTTTCTTTAAGTGACAGACTCATTTACAAGAAAACAGCTGCCAAATACCCAAGTCTCAATGACAATAATTTGTCTTGTGGCCCATTTAAAAGAAAAAAAAAAGAGCTTCTTCAACTTGCAATTCCAACAGTCACTCGGTGCTTTCCCTAAAGCCAGGCATCACACTTTAGTATGCAGCAAACGTGCTTTAAGTACACTTCCTGTTTCATCCCACGGAATATTAAAAAGATGCCTGCTCAAGTGTCAAGTTTTGATAAAATTAATAATTTTCACTCATCATTAGGAACATTTTTTAAGTGAAACTGGCTGTTGTGTGTGTGGGAGAACATGGGAGGGAAGATGATGATTACTGTTACAGTTTGTGCCACTGCTTTGATTCATGCCAGTGCATCAGCAAACTTACCATTGCTTTTGTACCTTTGGTGCAAATGTTAACTTTCCCAAAAGTGATATATAATCACTTACAATTTTTATGAAGTGGGATTTTGCAAGAGGAGAAAGTGACCTTAAAGATCATAAGGAAGTACACATTTTCCATAATAGTCAGGAAATGGTGAAAACATATAGTGGATTGTCGCTTCTAGCTTGAAGGAGTAACTACTACAGGAACTCCTGTCCCACCATGAAGAACTAAAAAAAAAAAAAAAGCAAAATATATGAAACAACTATTTTTCAGACATAGGGCAACAGGCGGCACCTGGCTATGGCTCCTAAGGGAAAGGAAACAAATGAGTGAGCACTAGCCCTGGATTACTACCTGGAGTACAGGATACAGCCTAGGTACAGGGAACCCAAACAGTTGAGGAAAAAGAGATTACAGTTCAAGAGATTGAGGAAGTGACAGGTGTGGGCAGAATACAAGAAAGGAGAAAGATGTTCCAGAGGAAATCTCAAGAGATCTGCAAAGTGGTCCTTTCAAATCACTGGCTGGCTCCTCATCTGCATATGTTTGGATGAAACTCC
This sequence comes from Corynorhinus townsendii, assembly GCA_026230045.1. Classification (NCBI taxonomy): domain Eukaryota; kingdom Metazoa; phylum Chordata; class Mammalia; order Chiroptera; family Vespertilionidae; genus Corynorhinus; species Corynorhinus townsendii. Next base: position 141,379,632 of record JAPDVU010000001.1, on the reverse strand, counting down.
TCCCTAGGCTGAGTTAAGAACTACCATAAAGCAATGGGCCATGCAATGCCCAGAACTCATGCAGGGATGGGCATATATCGAGCATGGGATAGAGTCTTCTGAAGGGAATCATCCAAGTAGTGGGGCTAAATTATCTTTGACTGAAGGCTGCTCTGACTCACCCTAACAAAGTAGAAAAGCAAGCCTCAAAAGGATCAAACTAATTCCAACTAACTTAATTGCATATCACATCAAAGGCCAATGTTTTTTAAGGAATACAACAAAAGCCAGCACCCAACAATATAAAAATCCAGTGTCCCATGGTCCAAAAGAATTACCGTGCATGCAGAAAATATAATCCATTTCTATCAAAGAAAATCAATCAATAGAAATAAACCTAGAAATCACAGAGATGATAAAAACAATAAAGCTTCTAAGCCAGCTATTATAAATGTGCTCCAGATACTCAAGAAGGGAAAATATAAACATAATGAAGAGAGAAAGAAAAAAAACAAGACCCAAGTGGAATTTCTTGAGATGAAAAATACAATATCGAAAATTAAAAATTACTGATGACATTAACAGCAGATTAGACATAACAGAAAAAAAATGTCAGTGACCTTGAAGACTTCATAGTATTTATGATCCAAAGAAGAAATAAAAAGAAAAAATTTTTTAAAAAAGAAGAGAGCATCAGTGACTAGTGGGGCAATACCAAGCAATCTAATATATCTTTAATTAGAGCATCAAAAAGGTCTTTGGGCGAGGGGCAGATATTTCAAGAAATAATGGCCAAAATTTTCCCAAATTTGATGGAAACTAGGAAACACACAGATCCAAGAAGTTCATGAACTCAGCAGAAAACTACATCAAAACACATCATAATCAAATTTCTGAGAAGCAATGATAAAGAAATATGTTGAAAGCTGCTCCCTAAGTTATTATATAATGAACAAAGAAAAGAATAACTACAGACTTTCTATTACAAATGATGCAGTCCAAAAGACAAAGGAATGACATTTTTAAAGTACTGTTTTCCACACATCACCATCTGTAATTGTTGGATTAAGTAGACAGAAAATCAGTAAGGTTAGGGTAAGCTTGAATACGATCAACTAACATGACCTAATTAAAATTTATAAATCACTCCATCCTAAACTGCAGAATGCATACATGCTCTTTTAAAATCCATTTGGAACATGCACTAAAACAGATCTTGGACATCAAACAAATCTGAATAAATCTGAAAGTATTAGAAGCATACAGTGTATGTTCTCTGATAACAAATAAATGGAAATCACAAACATATCTAGAAAAATTTTCAAATTCTGGAAATTAAAAAACAACACAATTGTAAATAACCACAGAGTCAAAGAAAAATTACAAGGGAATTTAGAAAGTGTTTTGAACTAAATGGAAATGAAAACACAGGGTATAAAACTCTGTGAAATAAAAACCAAAATCTCCAGGCCCTGCTAAACCCACTGGAGAAGATATCAAATATTTAAAGAAGCATTGAAACAAATTCTGGACATTATCTTCCATAAAATGGAAGGTGAGAGAATACTTCCTTACTTGTTTTATGAAGCCAGCATTGCCCCAAACCAGTCAAAGACTGCAAAGAAAAATTACACACTGATATTTATCATGAACTTAGACACAACATTGTTTACAAAGTATTAGCAAATTGCAACCAACAATGTATAAAAAGAATTACATGTCACAATAAAGTGGTATGCAAGGGTGGTTCAATACCCACCAATCAGTCAACATAATCCACCATATTGATAGGCTAAAGAAGATAAGCATGGGGCCATACTGAAAATGCATTTCATGAAATCCAACACCCACAGCAAAAGACAACAAACTCGGAAAAAGTACTTTCAAAAAAATAAAACAACCCTATAGCTAAAATCATATTTAGTGGCGAAAGACTCAATGGTGTCCCACTGGGTTAAGGAAATAACCCAAATGAATATCAACTCATGAATGGATAAACAAACTGTGGTATCATACATTCAAAGAAATGCTATTCTGCAATAAGAAGGAATCAACAGCTGAGACATGCAACAGCATGAAAATGTCTCAAAACATTATGCAGGTGAAATATTCCAAACACAAAATACCACACACTGCATAATTCCACTGATACAGATTCTTCAAGTTAAAACTAGAGTGATAGAGAGCAGAGTAGTTGTTGCCAGAAGCTGGGGCTTGGGCTAGAAAATGACTACAAAGGAGCAGGAAGGAACTTTGGGGGGAGGGGGTGGAAATATTTCTATACCATGAAGTGGTAAAAACAAACAAACAAAAAACGATACTTACAAACCCTCCTTAAACTTCCTATCATTTGGTATGTTCCATACTCCTCTGACCGCATCCACCCTTAGCACCCTCTACCACCCACTTCCTTGTGCTAACAACCACACCCAAATACACACTCCACCAGCATATGGAGGAGGGTACTATTTGTGACAGCAGCTACTACAGTCCATAGCACCTGAAAGGAGGGACAAGACACTGTAAGTGGGCAATAGCAATGATCACGAGAAAAGCTGGCTATGAAGAGCCCCCAAGTGTTAGAAAAATCTATCAAAACACATTTATATGCTACTGGAGGCCCGGTGCACAAAATTCATGCACAGGGGGGTGTCTCTCAGCCCAGCCTGCACCCTCTCCAATCTGGGACCCCTAGATGGATGACCAACTGCCAGACAGGAATCAGGCCTAAACTGGCAGTCAGACATCTCTCTCACAATCCAGGACAGCTGCCTCCTAACTGCTCACCTGCCTGCCTGCCTGATCTTCCCCTAACCACACCCCTGCCAGCCTGATTGACACCTAACAGCTCCCCTGCCAATCCTATCGCCTCCAACTGCCCTCCCCTGCTGGCCTGGTCTCCCCCAACTGCTCTCCCCTGCAGGCCTCGTCACCCCCAACTGCCCTCCCTTGCCTCACATTTCGTGGTGACCATCTTTTGGTGGCCATCTTGTGATGACATGGGGGTGGCCATCTTGTGACAATGTGCAGCAACTATCTTGTGACGATGTGAGGCGGCCATCTTGTGAGGATGTCGCACGACACCACCTAGGCTTTTATTATATAGAATATTTCATCATTTTAAGATGCTTTCTTTTCACTTTAACTTCTCTGAAACAGGGATGCATCTTTCAGTTGATGGCACCATGCAATTATCATTCGGTGTATTTATTTTTCTTAGTAGCAATTTTTTAAAAAACATTGCATCTTAGAATTAATGGTAGAATTCTTACTCTGAATTCCCACAGAAGCAATAAACTGCAGAATGACTGGACACAGGAGCCATGAGGTTTTGCTGTGGATAAGGGAGCAGAGATGAGAGCCAAGGCAGAATCCAGAGGACCAGAACCCATGCCTGGGCTAGAGTGTCCAAGTTAACATTATAAATTAATAGTTTGCCCACACCTATTCCTATCCTTAGCTAAGCCTGAGGAGGTACTCTGGGAAGTGATACCACAGACTTTGGAATGAGGAGTCATTCATAGAAAATGCTGAAAAAGATGGTAGTAGGGAAAGGGTAACAAAGCAGTCCCATCTCCAGCAGGTGGTACCATAAACAGACAGACTAGCTTAGGACTGGTTTGCTCAGGGAGTATGGTTGACCAATTACATTATGAAATTAGGTAACTAAGGAACATGCCAAGTGCTACTGGTGAACTAGAGGGTAGGGACGCAATACTATAATTACTTAATCTTTCTGGATTTCAGTTCTTCATCTGTGAAATGGGGGATCAAATACCTACTTAATAGAGTTAGTGTGTTGATTAAAAAGAGATAACATGGCCCTAGTCAGTTTGAATCAGAGAACAGAGCGTTGGCCTGCGGACTGAAGGGTCCTGGGTTTGATTCTGGTCAAGGGCACATGCCCGGGTTGTGGGCTCCATCCCTCATGTGAGAAATGCAGGAGGCAGTCGATCAATGATCTCTCTCTCCCTTCCTCTCTGAAATCAATAAAAATATATATTTTTAAAAGATAACATGCAAAAGGAACTAAAAAAATAGTGCCTGGCATATGGTAAGTATTCAATAATTTTATGTATCATTATGGTCATTTCCATAAATATTTTTAAATTCATTCATCTATCCATTCATTCATTCTTTCAAAACACATTTATATAGCAGATACGATGCTAGAAGCTGAATGGTTTATTGTATTTCATCACTGTTCTTTAAGTCTTACCATCCTCAATATATTTTATTTCTGTTCAATCATCCTTCCAGTTAAACAATTAGTTGACAATAGGGTCAGAGTTTTTACTCTTTATATTAAAAACAATACTATGCATTCATCATAGAAGATACCAGATGTTAGCATTCCAACAATGATCTAGAAAAACATACAAGACTGAAAAAAAAGAAGTAGAATATGACTTTGTCACGTAAGAGCTGTGATTGTAGGCCAGTCACTTGAAAATAATACTTTTTTAATTTGTTTTATATTTTCATTACAGTTGACATTCAATATTACTTTGTAACTAGAGGCCTGGTGCAGGAAATTCATGCATGGGGGGGGGTGTACCTCAGCCCAGCCTGTACCCTCTCCAATCTGGGACCCCTTGAGGGATACCGACTGCCCGTTTAGGCCCGATCCCAGGCAGTCAGACATCCCTCTCACAATCCAGGACTGCTGGCTCCTAACTGCTCACCTGCTTGCTTTCCTGATTGCCCCTAACTGCTTCTGCCTGCCAGCCTGATCACCCCCTAACCACTCCCCTGCCAGCCTGATTGATGCCTAACTGCCCTCCCCTGCAGGCCTGGGTCCTCCCCCCCCCAACTGCCCTTCCCTGCAGACCCGGTTACCCCCAACTTCTCTCCTCTGCTGGCCGGGTTCCTCCTAACTGCCCTCCCCTGCTGGCCTGATTGCCTACAACTGCCCTCCCTTGCAGGCCTGGTCTCTCCCAACTGCCCTCCCCTGCTGGCCATCTTGTGATGGCCATCTTGGGTCCACATGAGGGAAGGATCTTTGACCATATGGGGGCAGCCATCTTGTGTGTTGGAGTGATGGTCAATCTGCATATTACTCTTTTATTAGATAGGATAGAGGCCTGGTGCACGGGTGGGAGCCAGCTGGTTTGCCCTGAAGGGTGTCCCAGATGCGGGTGGGGGTTCCCTTGGGGCTTGGGGCAGCCTGGGTGAGGGGCCTGTGGTGGTTTGCAGGCTGGCCATGCCCCCTGGTGACCCAAGTGGAGGCCCTGGGATCTGGGATTTATTTATTTTCTACAATTGAAACTTTGTAGCCTGGAGTGGAGCCAAGCCTTCTGCTCCTTCCATGGTGGCAGCCATTTCTGTTGGGATTTATTTATCTTCTATAATTGAAACTTTGTAGCTGTAAGTGGAGGCCAAAGCAGGCCAGGGCTGCAGAAGCTTGGCTTCCTCCATCGCCATGGGCAACCCTAGCCTCCTGCTCTCTCCAGCTCTGTGGCTGCCACCATTTCTGTTGGGATTTATTTATCTTCTATAATTGAAACTTTGTAGCATTGAGTGGAGGCCTGGGCCAGCAAGGGCAGGCAGAAAGCTTGGTTTCCTGGATTGCTGGGAAAACCCAAGCCTCCCTCCTGCTCTCTGTGGCTGCAGCCATCTTGGTTGTGTTTATTTGCATATTCGCTCCTGATTGGCTGGTGGGCGTGGCTGGTGGTGTAGCAGGGGTTTGGTCAATTTGCATATTACTCTTTTATTAGATATTTCATTTGTACAACATAATGGTTAGACATTTATATAAGTTGTGAAGTGATCCCCCAGATAAGTCTAGTAGCCACCTGGCACCATATATAGTTATTACAATATTATTGACTATATTCCTTATGCTGTACTTTACATCTCATAACTATTTTGTAACTAACAATTTATATTTCTTAATCCTGCCACCTTTCTCACTCATCTCCCTAACCCCACCCTCCATCTGTATCTATGAGTCTGTTTCTATTTTGTTTGTTCATTTATTTTGTTCTTTAGATTTCACATATAAGTGAAATCATATGGTATTTGTCTTTCTCTGTCTGACTAATTTCACTAGCATAATACCCACTAGGTCCATCCATGTTGTCGCAAATGGTAAGATTTCATTCTTTTTATAGCCAAGTAATATTCCATTGTTTATATGTACCACCATTTTTTAATCCATTCATCTATTGATGGGCACTTGGGCTACTTCCATATCTTGGCAGTTGTAAATAATGCTGCAACAAACATATCTTGCATGTATCTTTTCAAATTAGTGTTTTGGATTTCTTCAGATATATATACAGAAGTGGAACTACTGGGTCATGTGGTAGTTCTATTTTTAACTTTCTTTTTAAGAACCTCCATATTGATTTCCATAGTAGCCTCACCAATTTGCAATTCCATCAACAGTGCATGAGGGGTCTCTTTTTCCGTATCCTCCACATCATTTGTTTGTTGATTTATTAATGATAGTCATTTGTGTGAGGTGGTATTTCATTGTGGTTTTAATTTGCATTGCTCTAATGATGATTGAACATAAAAATAATACTCAACCGGTAGAGATTTTTATGCCTTTTTTATTTCAGAGAGGAAAGGAGAGGGAGAGAGAGATTGAAACATCGATGATGAGAGAGAATCACTGATTGGCTGCCTTCTGCACGCCCCACAGTGGGAATGGAGCCCACAACACAAGTATGTGCCCTTGACCAGAATGGAACCCAGGACCCTTCAATCCATGGCCAACGCTCTATCCACTGAGCCAAACTGGCTAAGACTATATGTCATTTTTTATGGTCTTGATTAGAGAAAATTATCCAAGATGTGTTAGTGTGCCCTGATGTTACACCTAGAAGTTATACCTCCTACTTCCCAAGTTTGCATTTCTCCTCTTAAATTCTAAGCCCCTTAACCATTCAAAAGCGAAAACTTACATACACACCAGAGGTTTTTCAAACCTGGCTTCTCTCTAGAATTATCTGGGAGCTTTAGGAAAATACTAAAGCCCAGGTCTTATTCTAGACCAACTGTACCAGAATCTTTCAATGTGGAGTCTGGACATTAGTCATTCTAAATCTTCCCAGATGATTCTAATGTGCATCTACCAATTAGGAATCACTAGTAGAAAATTAAACACCAATTCTGCAGTGTGAATATCACACATGTATTACAATACACTTTTCAATGTTATCTCTCCCAAAAAGAATTTTGTCAAGAATTTATACAAGGTATAGCAATAAGTGTCGACTATCATGGCATCCTTTTTCTTAAATCCCCATAACACTTGATTTATAATGTTCTTGTTGTGACCAATAGACCGTCTTATTGTGTAGCTATTTTTATACATATTAAGCCATCTTTCAGAATATACCTTTCTTAAAGGCAAGAAATATGACAGTGCCCTTTAATGTCAGTACTTTGTTAATTGTTTTTTAGTTGCCCACCTTATAATTTCACCTTGGAATGGCCCTGCATTCATTTTTCTAGCCTTCACTCCCATCATACACCTCCCCTCTATTACACCAATAATCTTTTCCTATTTTCAACTCTCACCTCCACACACTTTATTTTTGTTCTCATAGATTTCCATTTACCAACCATCCTCATTCTTTCAAGTGTTTTATCCCCAAAATATTACTGGAACAGCTTGACAACCCTCCCTCTCCCTCCATGGTTCATCCTACTATCTCTTTGCCTCATTCCTTTCCCCTGTTACTTAACCACCTTCTTCTAACTTCCCCATTGGGGTATTAGTCCTATTCAAAGGAATCAGTTGTCAAATGGGAGGGGCATTCAGGAGCATTGCTTCTGGTCAGTTTTGGTGAAGTGTTCAAAGAAAGCTAGGCCTTGAAACAGAGCAAAGGGTGGCAGTTGGGGGAGAAGGATCTGATCATTCCACATTGAGTAAGCAGAATGGGGGATAGGCAGGGGAAGAGAATATGGACCATTGTTAAAATGCCAACTGGAAGAGGTAAGCCAAGAATATAGGCAGCAAGTTCAAGGATCCAGCCAATAACCAGACAGGTTACAGTGAGGTACAAATAGAGAAGAAACATAGGTAACACAGTGCAGAGATCAAAGTCCATTAGCAAAACAATGAGATAAATATGTATTTATAGCTTCCTAGTTTTAATGGCACTCCACACCTCTTTTTTACTGTACCCCGTCACCCTTAGAGTGTTCATACTTAAATGCTTTCTGGCTGCTTTCTAGAGACCTTTCTCCAGAGTGTTACCAGATTGGACTTTGTGGGACAAAGAGGTGAAAGTTTCTATGAAGCTGTAGTCATTACAGTAGATAATAGGCTGGTACGTTAGTTTCTTTTTTCTGATATGTAAGTTTCTTATATGTGGCTCCTATTAACAGGGCTGGGGTAGAAATACCTGCCATTAGTAGGTAATGTCAGGTGTTGTGGGGGCTGGTATGAACCAGGCAGAAGTGTCAACTCAGAGAGGTGGAAGCAGAGATAATATTAGGGGTAAATGCAAGATGCTGTGAAGATAATTCAGAAGTCCATGCCCCAAGAAAAGAGTACAGTAGGAGGTAGGGGCAGGGAATCAAGAGCTAAAGGGATCCAAACTACTTCATACAGCAGAGTGCAATCATGAAGTAAACATTTGGTACTCTCTAGGCTATACGCAATGTATCAGAGCAGCCATCCATTTACTTTGAACATTGGACTGATGTCTGGGGGAGCTGGCCAGTTTAAAGACATAGGATCAAGTTAGTGTCCTCCAATAGATCCCTCCTATCAGACAGGATAAGTCCAGAGTTGTCCATCTGGGTTTTCTTCTTGGAAGGTGGATTGCTCTTTGAGGTATATACGAGTATCCTTTGAGGATCACTCAGTGTGTGCCCCTCCCACTGGATCAGAGTTGGAACTTGTCTTGGAGGCTGTGCTACATCACCTTCTCTGGTTATTTATTTGGGACCTCATATAAGATTGCTGGGAGAGTCTTTACAGTGTGTAATAGAGGATAGGTGCTGATATTTGAGGTACAACTTGTACAGAGGAAACTAAATATGGAAGGCAATCAGAGCTATAAACTTTGTAATTACAGAGGGCCCCAGACTGATTCTCTGGCAAAGACCGATAGGAAGAATGGTAAAAGGAGAACTAGGAGATCTCCCATCTGAATCATTCCCCCTTGCGATTTGGTACTTAATGATGATGGCCTGGTACTGTAATGTCCATTGTGGAACTAGAGGTTGTGCTGTAGGTGTTTCTGAGCAGCCAGAATTCCTACATAGATTTGACCAGCAGCTGGGTTCACAGAGGTTCTGGATGATACCAGGAAGAGGTGGTGGTAAAGCCATAAATACCACAAAAGGGAGTATTCAGGGGGGTTGAGTTCAGAGAGGTATTATAAACAAACGCAGGGGTTATTTCAAGACTATTCACTTATCTGTTCATCTTTGCTCTCATTAAGGTGGACAAAGAGTGCCACATTCCTAGCCTCCTCTGAATATTGCTGTCCTCAATAAATTCTGTAGCCCAGCCAGTCTGGCTCAGTGGTTGAGCATTGACCCATGCACCAAGAGGTAACAGGTTCAATTCTCAGGTTGCGGGCTTGATCGCCAGCTGGGGGCATGCAGGAGACAGCTGATTGATGTTGATGTTCCTCTTTCATCGATAAAATATCTCTCTCCTTACCTCTCTCTCTAAAACCAATAAAAACATTAAATAAATAAATTCTATAGCTACATAAAAATATCTGGGTGCTGGATGATGGTGACTTTCAAAGTATCCCAGGAGAATCATTAATGTAGACAATATTTCAGAGCCCATTGAGTCACAAGACATTGAGCAAAACCCTGCTCTCACTTCCCCCGAATATGGGGCACAGGACCTACTCAGGAGCCAGAGCCCTTCTCCCTTAGCAGTAACTTGGTGGGGCTGAATGATAGCTCTATCAATAGTTCTTCCTTGGCCTTGTTAGAACCATCCTCCAATTCCACAAGGTAAATAACATCACCCCCTGAACAAAGAGAAACATGGCATGATTAAGTAACTTGCCCACAGTCACACAACTATGAGTGGAAGACACAGAATTGGAACCTGGGTATGCCTTATTTCAAAGTCTATGATCTCATCTAGTCTATTCGTATGCTAGTACTGTGTCAAGGTAGGTACAAAGAAGCACAGCTGAAGGCCAATGGTTAGGGCTTTTGATTTCAATATTAATTCCCATTATGGCCAAAAGGGAAGGGAAAGTAACTTTTATAAATTAGGGCACCTGGTGGCCTAGAAGGGCACTGAAGCCCAGTTATGCTAGAAATCAATATATAAGCCCAAATGTGAAGATTTTCAGTAAGTAAGTCTTCCTTAGGGTGCTTAGAAATAGATGGTTTTGTTGTTGTTGTTTGTTTGTTTTTATTTTTTCATCAGGATGAAACCTGCTATTGGTGGTTAAATAATGACTTGCTGAAAATGGCTACATTTATATTCACTCAAGGCTTTTCCCAGGATCTAGGATACATTAAAATACCAATTAATTTATCAAAATAATCATTTAAATAAGAGAAGGAATTAGTCTAAATAGGAAGTTATCTTTCTATATAAAATCCTAATATGCAAATAGACAGAACAGTGGAACAACCAAACAACCAGTCACTACAATGTGTGCTGACCACCAGGGGGCGCATTGCCGGGGTTCTTGTCCCAGCATTAAGAAGGGTTCAGCAATCCGGAGAAAGGCTGTGCATAGATGATTAAAGAGTCCTGAGATGAAAGATAGTTTTGAGAGGCATTGGGGGTCAGGGAAGCTTCAGCTAAAGGAGCTAAAGACTCTCCTTGTCTCAGGACCCCTTGCTTTTTATTAACACAATTTGTCCTAAGGCAAGGTGGAGATAATATACTTCAAAGGGTAGGGTACAGAAGCATTGTCAGATTGGGGAATAGCCTACAGCTGTTCAGGTGTTTGGCCAACAGGAGGCAATAACATGTAGATTAAGATGCCCTGAGCTGTCTGGCAGAAAACAATCATCCTATTCAGGGAGAAATGCTCTTTAGCCACTCCAACAGGTAATTACATATGTGACTCAGCCCTTGTTGAGCCCCCAGTTTCATCACCGTTTTGATAAAACTCTTGTAATTGTGACATGCTGGAATTGGCTCCCAGCACCGCATGTGGAACATGGCGAGCGTTGGCAGCAGGCGGCAGAGCGTGGAACATGGTGGGCACCAGCCATGGTGGGATGGTGGAGCAGGTGAGCGGGGATGCCAGACCAAGGCGGGGCGCTGGTGGCTGTCATCAGGGCGAGCCTCTGGTGGTTACTGAAAATTCTTTGCTCCCACGCACCACGGTCCAGCCAGGTGCTTGCACCTGCTGCTGGCACCAGGCGCCGGCCCCCATCACTTGGTGCCATCAGCAGGTGCGAGAGGCAGCTACCAGCCTCGATTGCCCCTCAGGGCTTCTCCACCTCCCCCTGCTCCTGAGGAGTGATATGGGCAGCAGTCACTGCTCACACCTGCTGCTGGTGCTGGCCCCAATTGCTCTGTGACATCAGTGGGTGCAAGTGGAGTCAGTGCCATCAGTGTGTGGGAGTGGTGGCAGCAGGAGTGGGGCTGCTGTCAGACAGGTGACCAGGGGCCATGGCAATAGGGGCCAGCGGGGCCAAGGAGATTAAAACAGTAATCTGCTTTACACAGAGTTACTGATTTAAATGTTAGTCACATTGGACTACTTGTAAAGAAACCTTATAACCAAGGAGCCAAGACCCACCCCTGTTCCCACCAGAGCCTCACAGCCCATAGTGCCTTCTAAGGTGCATCAATTCATGCACTGGGCCCCTAGTAATTACATAATCTTTAAAATCAATATAACCATACTATAGATATTTGGAAAACATAAAATCACACAATTCCAACTCTATCACACAATCACTGTTACCATTTGATACAATTTTATTGTATATATATTTATGTGCATATCTATAGACTTTATAATAAGTGTCTGAATATTATTTTGTATCCTGCTTTTTTTTCTTAATATTATATATGCACTTTCCTATTTTGATTAAGTCTTCATAAGTTTGCTCACTTAGTTACATAATCTTTCATTAAGTGAGCTTTAACCAAAATTTGTTTAAGTCATTCCCTTGCTGTTGGATATTTAGGTTGTTGAAATTTTTTAACATTATAAATTTGAACATCTTCATGCAAATAAGATTTTATTTGCGTAAAATATTTTAGATTCATTGCTTTTATGTTCACTCCCTCTCTAGGCCAGATCTTAAGCATCACACACCTCAATTAATGGATTAACATGCTGGCCAGTCTCCCCTGCTTTTATCCTGCATAACTAAGACATTAGTCATCCTAAAATTCTACTTTCATCATGTCACTTTCATACTTAAGATATACTTATCAGCCTATCTTCCAAGTAGTATGATTTGACTACTCCTATAACCTTATAGACAAAAATGTGAAACAGTTCAGGCTCCCAAAGACTAAGCAGTGGAAATCAGAAAATAAACTGAAACTAGTGAGACTAGATTTAGGATACACCAACTGAAAAATATTGGGCCTCAAGATACATGCTACAGTGTCCACTGGACAAGAAAAACTTGGGCCATTTCAAATTTGATCCACCAAGAAGGTCTCATGTGGTAAGTTGAGTATACAGCATTGATGGTCCCTGAGTAATGGTAACATACATAGTCAAGAAGAACCAAAACTTAGAGTCTGAGAGAAATTTATCCAGGTTGACCTAGACTTAGAGTAGGGTGAGCAGTGTCAGACACCCTGGGGCACAGGAAAAACTAGACAGGGAATAAAAGCCCAGAAGAATAGGTCTAGGTTTGTGGCATGGCTCCAGAAATATCACATTGATAGGTGGAACCGAGGCAGAAGCCAAGTTGTATAAACTAGGCCTTCATGGGGAACAATAGGGAAGGCTGTGCCCATATGCAGCAGTCAGGCTTGTAAGCAATCAGATTTTGAGGGAATCATCACAGTAGATATCCGGTTGAGAGCAGTACATCTGGAATTCATGGACAAGGCTTCTTAATCTATTACTCATGGACTGAGAAAATCTATTACTCAAAGACTGTGAAGACAGCCTGCTGATGTAGGTACCCACTATCTGTAGGTAGTAGAAACAGACAACCAGAAAGAACCTTCAACAAAGACAAAATAATTAAAACACATATATATGTATGTGTGTATAATCAAATACTTGTATGGTACAGTCCACCAGCCTTTTAGCACTCATTTCTTTTAATATGAAGGCACTATACTGTAAAAAACATATATAATGCTCTATCAATTTCAAAAAAACAATACCTTAATGTAAATTATCTGTTTCTCCACAAATTGAGAATTAGCAGAAAGCTGATTTAGGTTAAGGGGAAAAGGGGGACAAGAGGGATCAGAATAAGTAGTGAATTATTGGCCATTGTATTAGCCAAAGAATGAGGGTTCTCCAGAGAAACAAAACCAACAGAATATATAGATTTGTATGTATAAATATCTACCTAGAAATATATAAGTGAGAGAGAGAGAGAGAGAGAGAGAGAGAGAGAGAGAGAGAGAGAGAGAGAGAGAGATTTTAGGGAATTAGAATTAGTACAAGCAATTGTGGGAGCTGGAAAAATCTGCAGAATAGGCCAGCTGGTTGGACCCAGGAAAGAGTTTATATTGCAGTCCTGACTCCCAAGGTGGTCTGGAGGTAGAATTCCTTCCTTTTTAGGGAACTTCTGTCATTTTCTCTTAAGGCACATTATGAAGGGTAATCTGCTTTACACAGAGTTACTGATTTAAATGTTAGTCACATTGGACTACTTGTAAAGAAACCTTATAACTAAGGATATAAAGTGCAGATCCCATAGAGACTGGTAAGAAGGGTGGAAGTGACCAAGATGGCAGTGTAGGTAAATGCCTGTACTTGCCACCTCCCACAACCACATCAAAATTAAAACTAAAATACAGAACAACCATCATCCAAAACTACCTGAAAGCTGGCTGAGTGGAAGTCCTACTACTAGAGAAGCAAAGAAAAAAGCACATTGAGGGGCAGAGGTGTGGAACAGACTGGTCCGACCCCCATGTGTAGTATTTTTTTAATTGGGAGGGAGATTGTTTTTGCAGAGGCCCCCCATGAGGAGCAAAGGGTCCCAGCTCCACACCAGACACCCAGCTCAGGCTTCCAGGGCTGAGAAGAGAAGTCCCCGAAACTGTGAGCCATAAAAACCAGCGGAGATTGGAGCTCAGTGACACAGAAGCTTCTGGAGACCCAGGTATTCCTCTTAAGGGGCCCACGCACAAACTTGTTTGGACTCACTTCCTCTGAGCTCCAGGGCCCAGTGTCAGGCCGCAGCTCTGGGAGACCCAAACACATATGGGGAGTATCTGGATTGTCTGCCATCAGGGCAAGAACTTGAGGGCAGCTTTCTCCCAGATGGAGGTGCTCGCAGGGGTCATTGCTCTTGTGCTGGGATCTCTTGGTCTCAGGGCTGACTGGTAGCCATTTCTGTTTGCTCTGCCTTGGTGATCTCCTAGACCCCACCCCATCCAAGTTGCAGCCTCACCAAACCTGTGTGTAGTGGCTTTTGCATATAAATGGGGTGTCCTTGCTCAGGCCTCAGACTTCGCTAAAATCTCTCAAAAAAGCAGCAGCTGAGTCAGGGTGCTCCAAACCTATCAATAAAAGGCCCAAGACCCAGCACTACTACCAGCCTACCTTGCTTCACAGCTGGGCCTCACCTGGGCACTTCCAAACACAATACAAATAGGAAGAATCTGAAGATCTCTTTGTAGCTCCTACCAGGTGGCCTGAGGCAGTGATTGACTTTACACCTCCCTGGGGACCCAAGAGCCAGTGCACCCAGTGGACAGTGTCAGACCATACCAGATTACAACGCTACACATCCGTAAGTGACACACTCAAGGGGAAGACTCAGTGAGCACCAAAGCCCCACTGAAGCAAGTCCTACTCCTTAAGGGGTCTCCTGAACAGCACTGGTCCTCGCAGCCAACTGGCCTGGAGGTCAATTCCTGCAAGTGACACCAACAGCAATCAAAGCTCAACTACAACAAGACTCTGCACACAGCCCACAAAGGGGTGCACCCAGAGTGCCCAGCACAGGTGACTGGGGAGACTATGACATTGGGCCTTACAGGACACCTACTACACAAGGCCACTCTACCAACTCAAGGAGACATAGAAGCTCTACCTAATACATAGAAACAAACACAGCAAAGGAGCCAAAATGCAGAGACAAAGAAACAGAACACAAATGAAAGAAATGGGAGAAAGCAAACTACTGGATATAGAGTTCAAAACCATGGTTATAAAGTTACTCAAGATTCTTCTTGAGACCTCCAAGGGACTTAGTGAGACTTTCAAGGATCTTAGTGAGAATGCAAAAGAAAAGAAAGGAAAAGGAAAAGAAAAGAAAAAAAAGAGAAAAGAAATGAGGACAAGTCAGAAATTAAGCATACACTGACTGAAATAAAGAATAATATACAGGGATTCAACAGGAGACTAGAGGATTCTGAGAATCAAATCAATGATTTGGAATATGAGGAAGCAAAAAAACACCCAATCAGGACAGCAAAAGAAAAAATAATCCAAAAGTATGAAGATAGTGTAAGGAGCCTCTGGGACAACTTCAAGCCTACCAACATTCATATTATGGAGGGGCAAGAAGAAAAGAGAGAGCAAGATATTGAAAACTTATTTGAAGAAATAACAACAGAAAACTTTCCCTACCTGATAAAAGAAATAGACTTACAAGTCCAGGAAGCACAGAGAGTTCCAAATTAGAGGAACCCAAAGAGGAATACACTAAGACACATCATAATTAAAATGCCAAGGGCTAAAGACAAAGAGATAATCTTAAAAGCAGCAAGAGAAAAACAGTTACCTACAAGGGAGAGCCCATATTACTGTCAGCTGATTTCTCAGCAGAAACTATGCAGGCCAGAGGGTGTGGCAAGAAATATTCAAGTGATGAATAGCAAGAACCTACAATCAAGATTACTCTACCCGGCAAAGCTCTAATTTAGAAATGAGGGTCATATAAAGAGCTTAACAAACAAGAAAAAGCTAAAGGAGTTCAAAGTCACTAATTATCCAAGAGATGCAAATCAAAACGACAATGAGAAAACATCTCATATCTGTCAGAATGGCTATCAGCAACAAATTAACAAACAACAAGTGCAGGCGAAGATGCAGAGAAAAAGGAACCCTCATGCACTGCTGGTGGGAATGCAGACTGGTGCAGCCACTGTGGAGAACAGTATGGAGTTTCCTCAAAAAATTAAAAATGGAACTCCCATTTGACCTAATAATTCCACTTCTAGGACTATATCCCAAGAAACCAGAAACACGAATCAGAAAAGATATATGCACCCCTATGTTCATAGCAGCACAATTTACCATAGCTAAGATTGGGAAACAGCCTAAGTGCCCATCAGCAGATGAGTGGATTAAAAAACTGTGGTACATATATACAATGGAATACTATGCTGCTATAAATAAGGTACTGTTACCATTTTCAACAGCATGGATGGACCTGGAAAGCATTATGCTAAGCGAAAGAAGCCAGATGGAGAAAGATAAATATCACATGATCTTACTCATTTGTGGAATATAATGAACAAGATAAACTGATGAACAAAATAGAGCCAGAGAAAAACAATATTTTAGAATATAATAGAAGTAATCCTGTTATTTGCAGATTTTTAATATTTCCTACAACTTTTGTTATATTATACTATGTTAGTACAGTTTTGGTAATATTATTACATTTAAAACTTTTTTCTTGAAATATTAATGTTTATTGCATGTAATGTTATTATATTTAAAATCATTTTTCTTGAAATATTAATGTTTACTGCATGTAAATGGCTAATTATTTTGTATCTACAATCTGGTAATAGGTTTATTTTGTATGTTGTAAAAAAATAAAATAAACACATGTTTTAAAAAAAAATAGAACTCCCATTTGACCCAGTAATCCCACTTCTAAGAATATATCCCAAGAAATCAGAAACACCAATCAGAAAGAATATATGCACCCCTATGTTCATAGCAGCACAATTTACCATAGCTAAGATTTGGAAACAGCCCAAGTGCCCATCAGCAGATGAGTGGATTAGTAAACTGTGGTACATCTACACAATGGAACATTATGCTACTGTAAAAAAAGAAGGAACTCTTACCATTTACAACAGCATGGATGGACATGACGAGCATTATGGTAACCAAAATAAGCCCATCGGAGAAAGATAAGTATCACATGATCTCACTCATATGTACAATATAATGAACAATGTAAACTGATAAACAAAAATAGATCCAGAGACAGAAGCATCGAACAGACCATCCAACCTCAGAGGGAAGGCAGTGGGCAGGGAGGTAAGAGATCAATCAAAGGACTTGTATGCATGCATATAAGCACAACCAATGGACACAGACAGTAGGGGAGTGGGAGCATGTGCTGGGGGGTAGGAGTGGCCGGGGAGAGGTCAATGGGGGAAAAAGGAGACATATCTAATACTTTAAACAATAAAGAATTTAAAAATAAAAGAAACAAAGAGAGAACAAAATCAGGAACAAAAGAGGCAAAGTAACAACTGACACCACAGATATACAAAGGATCTTAAAAAAAATACTGTGAAACTATCTGCCAACAAGCTGGACAACCTGGATGAAATGAACAAATTCTTAGAAAAATACAATCTTCCAAACTGAATCAGGAAGATTCAGAAAACCTGAATAGGCCAATAACAACTGATGAAATTGAAACAGTAATCAAAAGCCCTGGTTTAAATGGCTCTACAGAGGAGTTTTACAAAACATTCAAAGAACTAATACCTATACCCCTCAAACTATTCCCAAAAAAAATCCAATAGGCAGGAACACTTCCAAGCTCTTTTTTTACAAGGCCAGCATTTTAATCCCAAAACCAAATAAAGACACTACAAAGAAAGGGAATTACAGGTTAATATCCCTGATGAATATAGATGCTAAAACCCTCAACAAAATTTTAGCAAATCGGTTCTCAAAATATATTAAAAAGATCATACATCGTGACCAAGTGGGATTTATTCCAGGGATGCAAGGCTGGTACAATATTCACAACTCAATAAATGTGATACATCACATAAATAAATTGAAAGACAAAAATCACATGATCATATCAATAGATGCAGGAAAAGCTTTCGACAAAATCCAACACTATTTTCAGAAACACTCTAGGCAAAGTGGGAATAGAGGGATCATATCTCAACATAAATAAAGGTGATATATGCCAAACCTACAGCCAATATCATACTGAATGGGCAAAAACTGAAAGCATTTCCCCTATGAACAGGAGCAAGACAGAGATGGCCACTTTCAACAATCTTATTCAACCTAGTACTAGAAGTCCTAGCCACAGCAATCAAACAAGAAGAAGAAATAAAAGGCATCCAAATTAGAAAGAAGAAAGTAAAACTGTCATTATTTGCAGATGACATGATATTGTACACAGAAAACCCTAAAGATTCTACCAAAAAAACTACTAGGTTTAATAAATGAATTCAGCAATGTAGCAGGATACAAAATTAATATCCAGAAAACAAAGACATTTTTATACACAAATAATGAATTCTCAGAAAGAGAAATTAAGCAAACAATCCCATTTACCATTGCAACAAAAAAAATTAAGATACTTAGGAATAAACTTAAATAAGGAGGTAAAAGACTTTTACTCGGAAACTACAGGACATTGAAAAAAGAGATAGAGGAAGATATAAATAATTGGAAGAATATACCGTGTTCATGGATTTGTAGAATTAACATCATTAAAATGTCCATACTACTCAAAGCAATCTACAGATTGAATGCAATCTCTATTAAAATACGAACAGCATATTTCAAAGATCTAGAAGAAATACTCCAAAAATTTATATGGAACCAAAAGACCCTAAATAGCAGTAGCTATCTAGTGAGAGAAGAACAAAGTTGGAGGGTTCACAATACCAGATGTTAATTTATACTGCTAAGCCACTGTAATCAAAACAGCCTTGTATTGGCACAAGAACAGGCATATAGATCAATGAAACAGAACAAAGAACCCAGAAATTGACCCAAGCCATTGTGCTGAATTAATATTTGACAAAAGAGGCAAGAGCATACAATGGATTAGAAACAGTCTCTTCAGTAAGTGGTGTTGGGAAAATTGGACAGGTACATGAAAAAAAATGAAACTAGACCACCAACTTACAGCATACACATGAATAATCTCAAATGGATAAAAGACTTAAATGTAAGTTGTGAAAACATAAAAAAAAATCTTAGAAGAAACCATAGGTGGAAAAATCTCAGACATTTCCCAAAACAATATGTTTGCCAATACATCTCTTAGAGCAAGGGAAACTAGAGAAAATAAACTAATGGGACTACATAAAAATAAAAAGCTTCTGTACAGCAAAAGAAACCATCAACAAAACAAAAAGGGAGCCCACTCTAGGGGAGAACGTATTTGCCCATGATACATATGATAAGGAGTTAATTTCCAAAATATATTAAGGTACTCATACAACTTAACAAAAGGAAGACAAACAATTCAATTTAAAAATGGACAAAGGACCTAAATAGGAACTCTCCAAGGTAGATATTCCTGATGGCCAAGAGACATATGAAAAAATGCTCAAAGTCACTAATCATCAGAAAGATGAAAATTAAAACAACAATGAGGTATCACCTCACACCTGTCACAATGGCTATCATCAACAAATCAACAAATGACAAGTGCTGGTGAGGATGTGGAGAAAAAGGAACTCTAATATACTGCTGGTGGGAATGCAGACTGGTGCAGCCGCTATGGAAAACAGTGTGGAGTTTCCTCAAAAACTTAAAAATAGAACTGCCATTTGACCCAGTGATCCCATTTCTAGAAATATATCCTAAAACATTGATCAGAAAGAATATATGCACCCCTATGTTTATAGCAGCCCAATTTACAATAGTTAAGATGTGGAAATAGCCCAAGTGCCCATCAGTAGATGAGTGGACAAGAAAGCAGTGGTACATTTACCAGTACACCATGGAATACTATCTATAATAATAAAAGGGTAATATGCTAATTAAACTGAACAGCCAAATGACCTTCCGGACGACCTTCCGAATGAAGCCAGGGCTGCATCGGGCCTCTAGTCTATACTACTGTATATATAAAGAGGTAATATGCAAATTGTCCGTTATGGTGTCACAGTGACAACCAAGGCTGCACGTGCATGGAGCACCTCTAAGTCCCTGCTGCCCCTCCCTCCCGCCACGTGGGCGGCAGCGGCAGCTCCCTCCCTCTTCCCCAAGCTGCGTAGCTCCCTCCGGTTCCTGCAGGTGCTGGCGGCTTGCTCCCACCTCCCACAGAAGTGGTGTGACTGCCTACCACCTCCCGCGAAAGAGGCGTGGCTCCCGCGGAAGCAGCGCAGCTCCCCTCCACCAGCTCCCGTGGAAGCGGTGGGTGGCCTACTGCACGCGATATTGTGCATTGGGCCACTAATCTATATATATAAAAGCCTAAGTGACTGGTCGACCAGTCGACTGGTAGCTATGACGTACAATGACCACCAGGGGGCAGACACTCAATGCAGGAGCTGCCGAGCTGTGGTGATTTGGCAGCTGTAGTTCTCTGGTGATGCATCCAGAACCAGAGAGGAGAGAGCCCGATTCTGGGGTACGTCACCTGAGAACTGCCCTCTCGCAATCTGGGATCCCTCGGGGAATGTTAGAGAGCCAGTTTCAGCCTGATCCACACAGGCCAGGCCAAGGGACCCCACCAGTGCACGAATCTATGCACTGGGCCTCTAGTGCAGCTATAAAAAATAAGGATCTCTCATCCTTTGAGACAGCATGGAGGACTCTGGAGAGTATTATGCTCAGTAAAATAAGCCAGTCAGATAAAGACAAGTATCATATGATCTCACTCACATGTGGATTCTAATGAACAAACTAAAGTGACAAACAAAATAGATCCAGAGAAATAGAAGCATAGAACAGACTGACAAACGTCAGGGGGATGGTGGGGGTGGGGGTGGGGGTGGCTGTTGGTGGGGAGGGATTAACCAAAGTATTTACATGCATATATGTATAACCAATGGACACAGACAATAGTGTGGTAAAGGCCTGGGGGGTTAGAGGGCTGGGACATGGTGGAGGCGGTGAATGGGAAACAAAAGAGGACATCTGTAATACTTTCAAAAATAAAGATAAAGAGAATCCAAGATGGCGTTGTAGGAAAACACCTAAACTGCTGCCTCGCGCAACAATTTCAAAAATACAACTAAAAGACAAAACGTCTATCACCCAGAACCATGGGAAAGCTGGCTGAGTGGAAGTTCTACAACTGGAAGGAAAGAGAACAGAGCACTGAGACGTGCACAAGCGCTGAAAAGCTGAGGTATGGAGGCGCGAGATCCGGGCTGGCGGCGGGCGTTGCTTTTTTCAACCCAAAGGGAGACAAGCCCCTGATTACTCTGAAATACAGTTTCTGGGGAGACGCGGGAGACCCAAACTCCTACGGGGAGAAGCTGGACTGTCTGCCAGTGAGGGTGGCTTGCTTGCAGAGCTGTGCGCAGGAATAATTATTTACGGCACTGGGGCACGGGACTCACGGATGCTGACAGGAACACAGAGCCAGCTAACTAGCAGCCATTGCTATTTGCCACACCCTAGCCTAGTGACTCCCTGAGACTCCGCCCTGCACAACCTACAAACCCACGCAAGCTCCAAGCAGCGGCTTTAGAATAAGAAAGCCCTGCCCTATTGCAGCTTAACCTAGCAAACTTGCAGCCCGGGTCAGACAGCTCCAAAACCTCCAAACCACAAGCAAAGAGGAGAAAACTAGCTCTTACTGTAGCTCCTGCTGGGTGGCCTCAGACAGTAGCTGACCTGCACCCCACTGGAGATCCAGAAGCCAGTATACCTAGTGGTCAGTGTGAGACACCAGATTTCAACTCCTCACATCCATAAGTGACACATTCAAGAGGCAGACTCAGTGAGCACCAAAGCCCCACTGAAACAAGTCCTGCCCCATAAGCGTGTCTCCAGCACAGCAGTTCTTCCATTATAGACACAGTGAGTGCTCACAGCTAATTGGCCTGGAGGTCAATTCCTCCCAGTGTACCAACAGCAATTAAGGCTTAACTACACCAAGACTTTGCACTCAGCCCACAAAGGGGTGTACCAAGAGCATCCACCTCATGTGATTGAGGAGGCTGAGCTACTGCCCCCTATAGATCACCTACCACACAAAGCTACTCCATCAACACAGGGAAGCAGCCAAAATGCGGAGACAAAGAAACATGTCACGAATGAAAGAAATGGAGGAAAGCAAACTACTGGATGACATAGAGTTCAGAACCACATTTATAAGGTTACTCAAGAATCTTCTTAAAACCGCTGAGAAACTTGATGAGACCTTTAAGGATATTAATGGGAATGCCAAAAAAATGGAAAAGGATCAGTCAGAAATGAAGCATACACTGTCTGAAATAAAGAATATACAGAAACTCAACTGTAGATCAACATACCCCAAGAATCAAACCAAAGATCTGAAATATGTGGAAACAAAAAACATCCAACCAGAAAAACAAAAAGAAAAAAGAATCCAAAAATATGAAGATAGTGTAAGGAGCCTCTGGGACAACTTTAAGCGTACCAACATCCGAATTTTTGGGGTGCCAGAAGAAGGGAGAGAGCAAAATATTGAAAACCTATTAGAAGAAATAATGACAGAAAACTTTCCCTACCTGGTGAAAGAAATAGACGTACAAGTTCAGGAAGCGCACAGAATCCCATACAAGAGGAATCCAAAGAGGACCACACCAAGACACATCATAATTAAAATGCCAAGGGCAAAAGACAAAGAGAGAATATTAAAAGCAGCAAGAGAAAAACAGTTAATTACCTACAAGGGAGTACCCATACGACTGTCAGCTGATTTCTCAACAGAAACTATGCAGGCCAGAAGGGAGTGGCAAGGAATATTCAAAGTGATGAACAGCAAGAACCTACAACCAAGATTACTCTACCCAGCAAAGCTATCATTCAGAGTTGAAGGTCAGATAAAGAGCTTCAAGAAAAAGCTAAAGGAGTTCATCACCATCAAACCAGGATTATATGAAATGCTGAAACCCGGGTATTCTTTAAGAAGAGGAAGAAGAAAAAGGTAAAGATAAAAATTATGAACAACAAAATGACAACAAATACATGCCTATCAACAAGTGAATCTAAAAATCAAGTGAATAAAAAATCTGAAGAACAGAATGGACTGGTGAATATAATAGAATCAGGGACATAGAAAGGGAGTGGACTGACGATTCTCAGGGGAAGCAGGTGTGAGGGGTGTGGGAAGAGATTGGACAAAAATCTTACTCCTATGGATGAAGACAGTGGCGGGAGGTAAGGGCATGGGGTGGGGTGGGGAATCAGGTGGAGGGGAGCTATGGGGGGAAAAAAAGAGGAACACCTGTAATAATCTGAACAATAAAAATTTATTTTAAAAAATGTCCTCAGGTGAGGATTAAAAATAAATAAATAAATAAATAAATAAATAAATAAATAAATAAATAAATAAATATAAATTTAAAATAAATACATAACTAAATGTCAGTAACATTAAAAAAGCAACATCAAAACTAGTTTTTGACCAAACAACTAGGTACCATACCCTATGCAAGTCACATTTTACAGTAACTATGTTATTTATATTCATACTTATTACATACTAGAGGCCCGGTGCGTGAATTTTGTGCACAGAGGCGGGGGGATGTCCCTAAGCCCAGCTGCACCCTCTCCAATCTGGACTGCTGGCTCCCAACTGCTCACATGCCTGCCTGCCTGATTGCCCCTAACCGCTTCTGCCTGCCAGCCTGATCACCCCCTAACCACTCCCCTACCAGCCTGATCGATGCCTAACTGCTCCCCTGCTAGCCTGTTTGCCCCTAACTGCCCTCCTCTGCAGGCCTGGTCACCCCTAACTGCTCTCCCCTGCAGGCCTGGTCCCCCCAATTGCTCTCCCCTGCAGGCCTGGGTCCTCCCCCAACTTCTCTTCCCTGTAGGCCTGGTCACCCCAACTTCCCTCCTCTACCAGTCTGGTCACCCCTAACTGCCCTCCCCTGCAGGCTTGATTGCCCCCAACTGCCCTCCCTTGCAGGCCTGGTCCCTCCTAATTGCCCTCCCCTGCTGGTCATCTTGTCATGGCCATCTTGTGTCCACATGGGGGCAGGATCTTTGACCACCTGGGGGCAGCCATCTTGTGTGTTGGAGTGATAGTCAATCTTCATATTACTTTTTTATTAGATAGGATTACAGTATTATTATTAATATGTTATTATATATCTGTTCAATTTTATAAAGTTACGAATTCATGCACATTGAAAGGAAATTCATTAGAAGAAATATCTTAATATCGCTATTCATCCTTTCTTTATAATAGAAGTGTCAACCAAATTCATGATCAACAATGACAGATCGAAACACATGTGTGCGATTGGCACCAATGAGAGCTTTGTATGTATCACGCATGCACGAGTCAACTTAGCCTTTTTTAGATATAGAATAAACTTGCTTAATTAGACCTGCTTTCTGATTTAGCTAAACTTTTTCCAGCCCAGTGAAGCACTCCCACTTCTCTTTCAGGTAATTGTCAACAACACAGCAGTAAATATCAACACCAAGCAGATTATTATTGTAGATCACGCAGGGAGAACAAAGGGTAAAATATTTAACTGCAGCAGTGTTTGACTATATTCTGCACAGTGAGAAAACCTGAAGTCATTTTCAAGGTCCACCATTTCTTACTTCTTTTTAGTCGGGTCAAGTTTCTAAACTTTCTAAATCTCCGTTTTCCAGCAAATGAAAAGAAAATAGGATTCCACTAAGTCTCCTATCTACCTACTCCAGGACTTCTGTAAGGATCAAATGAGATGAGGCACAGGAAAATGCTTTGCAGACATTTGGTTAAAGTGTGAAATGTTTGTACCTGGCTATAAAGCAAGTCGTGTTCCTGGGCTAAAGAAACTCCAAGGAGGCTAGTCACTAGGGAGAAGAAGCCAGGCGTTGCTACTTGATGTCATTACCCAGAGCCCACAGTGACTGTTTCTGGGCTGGGCTGGGCTGTGGGCCGCATTTTGCACCATGGGGTCTCGGCAGCATTGGTTGTGATTTGGTGGGCTGTTGCTCCAGGGTGGTGGCGGGGCCTGTGTACCACTTGGGAGAAGCCGAGTGTTGCTTTGTGGGCGCCAGGTCCGCAATGCTAGTACGCGTCATGGCAGCTCCTGTGTTGAGCATCTGTCCCCTGGTGGTCAGTGCATGTCATAATGACCAGTCAGACACTTAGCATATTAGCCTTTTATAGATATAGATAATTTTATGTGTCACATAAAATTAAGCATCACAGTGAAACAAATCAAGGTCATTGAACTCTTGTGCCTGAGCAAATGATAAAGACAAATGTGTCTCCTACCAATTCTTCCCAGATTGTGACCAAACCCAAATTTCTCACTGTTACATCTAAGGACTTAAGGATTTATTTCTCATGGCTCCTGAATACAAACCTTCACTCATCGAGTCAGGTCCACTCTGCCTCTCTCCAGTTCACCACCACTCACCAGTGGGCCATGGCTACTCCTGCTTTCTGAATCCCAATCTCTACCTATTCAGATCTCCCACTTCTTTCAAGTATATGCTCACAGCACTGCTTCTCAACCAAGATTTTTTCCACATGTGCGTTTAATGAGAATGGCATTTCCCTTCTGATTAAATGAAAAAGAAAAGATATAATGAATTATCAAAAAAAAAAAAAGCCACAGTTAGAGAAATGAAACCTGGACCTGAAGTTTTTCCCTCTGCATATTAGTTAACCTGTAGAAGTCCACCTCCACAAGGGTCTACATTTGGGAGAGTCATTCTCCACCATTCATGATACTCAAGAACACTGCAGCATCTCTCAAGATCAAAAACATGATGTATCAATAGCTGTGTTTTTTCTTAAAGAATTTTTTATTTTTATTTTCAATTAATAGAATATTTTAGAGCACTTTTAGATATATAGAAAAATGAGCAAAATACAGAATTCCCGTACCCCTCTTCACTCCCTGCACTGAGTTTCCCCTATTATTAACTTCTTGCATGAGTATGGTACATCTGTTATAATTGATCAGCCACCACTGACACATTATGATTAACTGAAGTCCAAAGTTACCTTCAGGTTCATTCTTTGTGTTGTACTAGTACATTCTATCTGTTTTGACAAAGTATAACAACATGTGTATACCATTACAGTATCCTACAGTATAGTTTTACTGCCCTAAGGATCCCTTGTGCTCTACCTCTTTTTTCTTTTTTTTAGTGTTTTAAGTACTACAAATAGTAGTACATATGTCTCCTTCCCCCCCCCATTGACCTCCCCATGACCTCCCCTACCCCCCAGTACATGCCTTCACCTGCCCGCCCTCCCCCCCGCCCCAGTGTCTTGTACCCATTGGTTGTGCTTATATGCATGCATACAAGTCCTTCAGTTGGTCTCCTACAGCCCACCTCACCCAACCTCCCCTGTCTTCCTGATGTAGTTCGACAGTCTGTTCAATGCTTCTTTGCCTCTGTATCTTTTTCCCACCATTTCTTTCCTTTAAAAAGTTTTGCCTTTGCAGACTAGAAATAAACATATAATAACAAAACAAAACCAAAAAAAAAAAATGTTTGAGTCCCAATTTCAATGTCCAACAGTTCTGAGTCCCCGTTTCAATGTCGAACAGTTCCTTATGTGTACATGTCAGCAATGATATCTGGATGGTGGGCACATGGTGGCAATGCAGGTCCGACCCTCTCTGGTTTGGTGCTAGGTAACCTGAAGCAGTGCACAGCTGCTGACTGCTCGCGTGGCAAGGAGTTGTCAGCGTCTTCCATCGCTGGACTGTTTTTCCTCTTGTCTTCGTGGTTGGAGCACACCTGTCAATTCCTCTCTGTTGCAGGAATCCACATGGTCTTGGAGTTGTTTTCTGAAAATATACAAACATATTCTCAACCACAAGTTAATAAAGGAATCTTTTCTATATAATTGATTTGGGATCATTTTTATTTTAGCCCAAATGATTTTCCTTTGTCTTATTTAGATACCATGTGTGTTTTTCATGGCCGTCTTGCTGTTAGCATTACAAATGAAAATTAATTTTGTAAAGTAAAAATTTTCTAGATGTAATTTACTTATAGGATATTTTTCCTTACATGATATTACCCTACTATCCCCGCCCCCCACTTTTTTTTTTTTTTTTTGTGCTCTACCTCTTCATCCCTCCCTCCCTCCCCCTGACCTCTGGAAACTACTGATCTTATTGTCTCCATAGTTTTGCCTTTCCCAGAAGGTCATATAGTTGGAATCATACAGTATATAGCTTTTTCCAGTTGGCTTCTTTCACTTAGCAATATGCAGTTAAGCTTCTCCCATGTCTTGTCATAGCTTCATAGCTCATTTCTTTTCATTGCCAAATGTTCATTGTATGAATGTACCCCAGCCTATTTATCTGTTCAGCTACTGAAGGACATCGTGGTTGCTCCCAAATTTTGGTAATTATGAATAAATCTACTATAAACATTTGTGTGCAGGTTTCTGTGGACATTTTTAACTCATTTGGCTATCAAGAAGTTTGATTGCTGGATCTTAAGGTAAGAGTATTGTTACTTTGCCGGAGGGGGTGGGGGGGGCGCGGGCGGGGCGTTGAGAACTGCCAAACTGTCTTCCAAAGTAGTTGTATTTTTTGGTATTCCCACCAACAATGAAAGAGTTCCTTTTGCTTCACATCCTCACTAGCATTTGGTATTGTCAGTGTTTTGAATGTTAGCCATTCTAATAGATGTGTAGTGCTATCTTGTCTTAATTTGCAATTCTTTAAATACATGATATCAAGCACCTTTTTTTTTAATTTTTAAGAGGGAGAGGGAGAGGGAGGAGGATAAGGAGGGGGAGGGGGGAGCCGCAGGGGGAGGGGGAGGGGGAGGGAGACATGGGTGTGAGAAACATTGATCAGCTGCCTCTGGCATGTGCCCCAAATGGGAATGAAACTCATAATAATCTGGGTATGTGCCCTGACCAGGAATCCAACCTGCCACTTTTGGTGCATGGGACAATGGTCCAACCAACTAAGCCAAACCAGCCATGGCTTGAGCACCTTTTTTCATCATTATTTGCCATTTGTATATCTTCTTTTTGAGGTGTCTGTTCAGATCTTTTGCCCATCAAAAAAAAAAGGTTTTTTGTTTTCTTAATATTGAGTTTTAAGAGTTCTTTAGATATTTTGCCTACCAGTCCTTTATCAAATATGTATTTTGCAAGGATTTTCTGCCAATTTGTAGCTTTATTCATTCTTTGAATGGTGTCCTTTGAAGAACAGAAGTCTTTTAATTTTAATGAAGTCCGACTTAACAGATTTTTCTTTCACAGATCATTTTTTTGGTGTATTATCTGAAAAGTCATCACAAAAACCAAAGTCACTTTGGCTTTCTCCTAATTTATCTTCTAGGAGTTTTGTCATTTTGTACATTTAAGCCCATAATCATTTTGAGTTACTTTTTGTAAAAGGTGTGAAATTTATGTAGATTCATATTTTTGCATGTGGATGTCCAGTTCTAGCACCATTTGTTGAAAAGACTATTCTTTCTCTATTGAGTTGCCTTTGTTTATTTATCAAAGATCATTTAACTATATTTGTGTGGATCTGTTTCTTGGCTTTTTATTCTTGGACTAGAGGCCTGGTGCATGAATTCATGCATGGGTGGGATCCCTTGGCCTGGCCAGTGAGAGGGGTCAATTAGGGGAGCCGGCCGGCTCCGGGGAGAGACCCCAGGAGGTTGGCCAGCCAGGGTGAGGGACCATGGGAGGTTGGCCAGCTGGCCTGGGGGAGGGGCTACAGGAGGTTGGCGGGCCAGTGGGAGGGACCATGGGAGGTTGACCAGTTGCGGGAGGTTGGCTGTGAGAGTGCACTGACCACCAGGGGGCAGCTCCTGCGCTAAGTGTCTGCCCCTGGTGATCAGTGCACATCATAGCAACCACTCGACTGGTCGTTCAGTTGCTTAGGCTTCTATATATAGAGACTAGAGGCCCAGTGCATGGGATTTGTGCACTGGTGGGGGGCATGACCTGCGAGGATTGGCCTGCTGTGGGAGCACCACTCATCCTGGTCAGCCAAGTGACTGTGGACCCACCCTCTGAGCGGCTGCTCCCTGGTCCGCATCTTCTGTGGAACCAGAGCACTTGCCTCTCCAGGGGACCCCGTCGGGGCTGGGCCCAAGGACAATAGCACTGAGAGGCAGCAGAGTAGGCCTCAGTTCCATGGCAGCCACGAACCTGCCTCCCAGCCTCCAGGGTCAGCTCTGCGAGCCTGGAGGCGGTGCTATGTGGCCTATGAGGGTCTGGAGGAGGCGGCAGGGAGCAAGGAGGAGGACCCCGGGCCGAGGAGGCGATAATCACAGCCTGGGTTCCTGCGCATTGGCCTGGGGTTCACAGTGGGAGCAGCTGCTCATCCCAGTCAGCTGAGTGGTGCTCCTACTGTGGTAGCGCACTGACCATCAGGCAGTAGCTCCTGTGTTGAGTGTCTGCCCCCCGGTGCTCAGTGCATGTCATAGCGACTAGTTGACCGGTCATTCTGGTAGTTTTGCCATTTGGTCGCTGAGCTTTTATTATATAGGATTAGGATTGCAGTGAATCTATAGATCAAGTTGGGAAAAACTTACATCTTGACAATATTGAGTCTTCCTACCCATATGCATAGAATCTCTGTCCTTTTATTTAGATCAGGGGTGGGAAAACTTTTTTCTGCCAAGGGCCATTTGCATATTTATAACATCATTCATGGGCCATACAAAATTGTCAACTTAAAAATTGTGTCTGACCAGTGTGGCTCAGTGGTTGAGTATTGACCCATGACCCAGAGGTCAGCAGTTCAATTACCAATCAGGGTACATGCCCAGGTTGTGGGCTCAATCCCCAGTAGGGGGTGTGCAGGAGGCAGCCAATCGATGATATTTCTCTCCCATGGATGCTTCTATCTCTCTCTGTACCTCTCCCTTCCTCTCTCTCTCTAAAAATCAATAAAAACATATTTTTTAAAAATTAGCCTCCTATATTTTGTTAAACATTTAATTAAATCAACCCTAATGCATTGGCAGGGCCAGACCAAATGATTTTTCAATGCCTATATGGTTCAAGGGCCAGATGTTCCCCACCCCTGATTTAGATCTTTGATCTCTTTCATCAGAGTTTGTCATTTTTTTGTATAAATATTATACATATTTTCTTACACTTATATCTACTAGTATTTCTTTTTTGTGTGTGTGAATGTAAATGGTACTGTGTTTTTAATTTCAAGTTTCACTATTTGTTGTTGTTATATAAGAAAGCAATTGATTTTTTAAAATATTAACCTGGTATCCTGCAACCTTGCTATAATCATTTATCAGTTCCAGAAGTTTTTTTGTTGTCGTTAATTCCTTGGGATTTTCTACATAGGTGATCATGTCATCTGCAAGCAAAGACAGTTTTATTTCTTCTTCCTCAACCTACATTCTTATTTTTTCTTTTTCTTATCTAATTGCATTAGCTAGGACTTTTAGATGATCTTGGATATGAATGGTGAGAGTGGACATCTTTGCCTTATTCTCAATCAAGTGGGGAAAAAATCTAGTTTCTCGCCATTAAGTATGATGTTAGATGTGGATTTTTTTTTTTTTATATTCCCCCCTTATCCATGGAGGATATGTTCAAGACTCTCAGTAGGTACCTGAAACCGTGTACAATACTAAACCCTCTATCTACTATGTTCTTTCCAATACATACATATCTAAGATAAAGTTTAATTTATAAATTAGGTATAGTAAAAGATAAACAATAACTAATAATAAGATAGAATTATAACATACACTGTAATAAAAGTTATTGGGGCCATTATTAGGTAAAATAAAGGTCACTTAAACACAAGCACTGCAATACTGCAACAGACAAATAACTGAGACAGCTACTAAGTGACTGACAGTTGGGTATTATATACAGTACTAGAGGCCCCCACAGCCCTGGCTTTGTCCGGAAGGACGTCCAGTCCAATTAGCATATTATGCTTTTATTATTATAGATGGAGATGCTGGATAAAGGGATGATTCATGTCCTGGGTGGGATGGAGTGGGAGGGTGAAGATGTCATCACACACTCAGAATAGCACCCAATTGAAAACTTACCAATTATTTATTTCTGGAATTTTCCATTTAATACTTTCATACCATGGTTGAACACAGGTAACTGAAACCAAGAAAAGGAAAACTGTGGAAAGAAACCACAAATAAGGTGGCAGGAACTACTCTATTCTTTATCAAGTTAAGGAAATTCCCCTGTTCCTACTTTGTTCTAAAAATATTTTTTCTGCATCTATTCATAGGATCATATGACTTCTCTTCTTTAGCCTACTGAGGTGATGGATCACATTAATTGATTTCAAATGTCGAACCAGCCTTGCATAGCTGCAATAAATCTTATTTGGTTGTGTTATGTAATTTTTTATACATTATTGGATTGGATTTGCTAATATTTTGTTGAGGAGGAATAGATTTTTAAGCAACGCTAAGCAAATATTATTTTATAGTAATCCACTTGGATTCATGCAAAAAAAGTCTTTCTTTTTAAGCATTCTTTGCATAGGAGAATTATTAAACAGGCATGTTAAATGGGGCTATATATTTAAAAATATAAAGTAAATGGATTGTGTTTAAATGATATCTATGTATCTTTTTGTATTTTTCCCTCATCTCCACCTAGAGCTTGTCTCTCCATGAGCTATAACTGAAATCCCTGCTCAATTCTTTCAGTTTCTAGTTGCCACTTTTCCACTGGGCAATTTGTGGTCTCCCACACTGATGCATACTTCAGTGGTTAGACCAGAATATGAGTAGGGTTTATATGCATACTTGGAGACTCACCACCTCCATAGCTCCCTTCCTTCTAGGATCCCTACTTGCTTCCCAGCTGCTCTTCTAGTTCTAACCTCCGTATTCTTGATACCACCATCCAGGAAAGCTGAAACTTCATTCTGAGCTACCTAGTAGGTTGGTGAGCATCTCTGAGCAAAAACTGCAAACTGAAAAATCACCATAGTGTAATTCCAATCTTTTAAGTGTAGATTCCTCTCTTGATTTCTGCCTGCTTTTCATCTCTGTCCAATGTGTTCAAAAAGTCGATCTGCAATATTTTTATACATACTTTATCATTATTTTCTATGGGAAGGTTAGTCCAACTAAGTTATACCACCATTACCAAAAGCCAGATTTCCCAGTATTACTCTTTTGCTCCATTCTGAAATCATGCTCCTGTCTCCATCTATTTTTGTTGTTGGTGGTGTTGGTAGTGGTAGAACAAGAATGTTGTTCGAATGTCCATGCTCCTCCCACATACCTCTGGGAATAAATCCTGATTAATCTATGTCAGTGCTGTAACTCATTTCCCTTGCATCAATGATATGTTTAGGAAGGGTCATCAGTCAGGGACCAGAAACTACTCTTTACAGTCAGGATATAAAGGATATTTAAATAGGAAATTGGTGGCTTATCCAGAGAAAAGGCCTAAGGGAGCAATGGTCAGAAAAATCACTACTGACCTTCTCCACTGGAAGCACTCAAGCAGGCTGTTCTCAAAACTCACCTTGAAGTTCCTAGGAGTGTCACATCCACTTATGATTCTGGCTCCAATTAACTAGAGAATAATGATCTCTCCAGCAGACTGACTCAAGGGTATCTCTCATCAACACACTCTAGCCTAAAACCATCCGACAAAGGGAATTCTGGCAAAAGCTCCTAGCTTTTCTTCTTCAAAGCAAAGGAGACCTTAGAAGGGGTAGTGGTGATGCCAACTCAACACTGATAATCTAACACAGGGCATGTGACCCAAATTAGCCAAGGGCACAGGAGGGGAAGCAGCTGGAGAGCCTCTGAAGAGGATTTATTTGCTGATAAACTAAATAAAACAAAGACTCACAAGAAGAGTCGCTCTTTTTCCACTGGATTTTTCTTCCATGTGACTCTTGGAACCAAATCATGAACCTTGTGATCATGAGAGAAGCCCGCTGAGATGGAGGCAAATACAGTCTGAAGCCTGTCCAATCTGGACTTATTATGTGAGAATAAGTGCTATTACTTAAGTCATTTTCAATAGTTTTTTTCAAGTACAGCATATTATTTAGATCATGGAGGTAAATCTCAGAAGAAACCATTTACAAGAGTGAAAAGTAGGAGCCTTTGAGAAGTAAGAGCTGGGACAATGAGATGTGGTGTTTATTCGCCTTTTGCTATTTTATATGGTCAAGATATATGCACTACTCGAATGAAAATTAAATTAGAAAAGAGACAACCTGACAACTCGGTTCCATCCCCACAGCATGCTTTTCTTGATTTACCCTGACCTATAGGACAAAAAGAAATGGCAGCTAAATGCAACAGTTCTTCCTCACTCTTATCTCAGGCAATCATCAATTCTAGCTGCCTCCTGAAGAGTTCCTAAGTGAAGCACATCCTCTTCCCCTTGATCTATTGTCTGTCATCAAAATAATCATTCCAAAAGGGCAAATATGACTGCATCCTCTTCTGCTTCAAATACTTACTTGGACTCAATGGCCTCTACAAGACCCAATCCAAATTCCATAGGATGGTAGCCAAGACTCTTTGTGATCTGGCCCCTGACACTCTCTCATGTATATATTCCAGATATTCGGAAACTTGCTTTTCTCCATATACCACACTCCTTCGCACACACTGTTTCTTTGGTTTAGAATGTCCTTCCTCACTAATCCCTTTTCAGCTACCTCTTCTGTGAAGATTTTTTACTCCCCTAGTCCTTCTATTATCTCTCCAGATATGTATCGGGTACCTAAAGCCTCTATCAGCACAAATTATATTACATATCAAAAATCTCTTACTGGAGTCTGAATTCCAGAAAAATCTATGAAAACTAAAATATTTTTGGTAACTCATTTGATGGCAAAAACAGAATTGAACCATTTAGATTTATAATTTGAATTTATTCTACTTTGTGTGAATGTTCATTAATTTTGTTGCAGAAATATTAATGGGCTTCATTACAGAGTGAAACCTCAGACACATAGGTGGTATTATGTAAATGTAGCATATGCACCTGTGGCCCATTCCAAAAATGGCTACTGCAATATTTCTCATCCCAGAAGTTCTAGAACTTTCACTACTCATCAAGTGAGGTCTATATCTCCTTGAAACTGGGAGTGACTTGATAACTGCCCAGATGAACAAAACCAGCTTTTTAAATGACTTGTTATGACTTCCAAGGCAAAGTCATAAAAGGTGGTGTGCCAGTTTTCCTTTCTTTCTCAAAATGCTTGCCCTGGGAACCCAGTCACCATGTTGTGAGGAAGCCTGGTCACATGGTGAGGCCACGTGTAGGTGTTCTGGCCCACATCCCCACTAAGGTCTCAACCACCAGCCAGCATCAATCACCAACCAGCATCAACTGCCTAAAGTGCAGCTGAGTGATGCCTTTAGGTGATGCCTGCGCTCAGCATTCAGGAGCCCCAATTGCTGTCCGAGTGGAGCAAAGACAAGCTGGTGCAAGCAAGCTCTGCCTAAAATGCAGATTTATTAGAAAAATTATTGTTTTGTTGTCTTAAGGCAATAGATTTTGGGTTCTGCTGCCATAGAAACCTAAAATTTCATCATGTAACCTTGCAAAAAATGTGAACTATCATGAATTCCAAAACCCATCAAAGGTTTTATATAAGATATGTGTACTTTACTTGTGCATCTACATATCAATTTTTCAACAGAATTAGAAGTTCTTTGAGTACTTTGAGAACTAAGTCTTTTCATATAATATTCTCAGAGCCAATGTCTAAGACAGCCTTCAAGGCCTGTCTATTGAATTAATGTTGAATGAATAAGTAAATAGTTATATTTTGAAAGACTATAGTTTCATTCTACTCACGATTGCTCAAAAATCACTTAGAATGACTTATTTTTATAATTATCTTCAGTTGATGAGCTATATAAAAATTTCATTAATTTTCCTTTCTTTAACTGGGTGTTTCTGTTTGATTTTCCCCCTATATCTGGTAACCCTAATTTATGACCATCAGTGAGAGGACTATCAACCTTAGGCTTCCAAATGGGAATTCTTAGGTATATACTGACTCTGGGAGTTACCCACAAACAATTTACCCAAAACACTAAAATACCAAAAAAAGCAGTCTCTGAATCAGCGGGATGAGACAGAGGCAGTCTAGAGCATTAAGATGCTTAAGTAGCTAAAGTGTTCTATTGGTTTACTATAGACAGAGACCAAGCCAGCTTGTCCTTGAAGAATCTGTGGTTCGATAGCCACATGGACATTTACTTGTCAGCACACCCTGTATAGATGGGCAAAATATGTTCTCAGTTCCTGGAGAGTTGGGAATTTTAAAGTAAAGTGTTTATAGGAATGTTTAAAACTCAGAAGTTAATCTGCATTGCCAAATTGACAAAAAAAACATCGATCAAAGATCCCACAATAAAATGTAACTATGCTACCTGGAAAACTTAAGAGGGGTGAGGGTAGGCATCAGTCAAAGTGCTTCTTCCCTCCCACCCGCCCCCCCTTCCCCTGCGCCAAAAAAAAGTCATGGAGATGTAATGCACAGCATAAGAAATATAGTCGCTCTAACCAGTTTGGCTCAGTGGATAGCGTATCGGCCTGCGGAATCAAGAGTCCCACGTTAGATTCCAGTCAAGGGCATGTACCTTGGTTGCAGGCACATACCCAGTAGGGGGTGTGCAGGAGGCAGCTGATTGATGTTTCTCTCTCATCGATGTTTCTCACTCTCTCTCTCTTCCCTTCTGTAAAAAAATCAATAATATATATATATTTTTAAAAAGAAATACAGTCAATAACATTGTAATAACTATGTATGGTGACAGACGGTTACTAGATTTAATCATGGTGATCACTTTGTAAGGTATAGAAATGTCTAATCACTATCTTGTATACCTGATACTACTATATTATATGTCAACTATAATTTTAAAATAAATTAGTTAAAAAAACTCATACTTCTTTTTCTTAAAAAACACTAATACAGATTGAGTGGAAAAGTGAAAATCTGAAGTGCTAAATGCAGTCTAATCTAGCTAATTCTCACTTTCTTACCTTCAATCCTGATCATTCTCATAAAAAAAAAAAGAAAAATAGGAATCTCACCCTAATTCTTCAGAGATGGAAACAATTGTAGTATTGTGCAACTTCATAGGACTAAATCATTATTCTAACAGACAATGTGGAATATATTTACATTTTATTTGTTATATAACTATAAAACATCAGTTATATTAGTAAAAATTGCTAAAAGCACATAAATGGTTTGGGTCGATTTCTAGATTCTCTATTCTATCCCATTTGTCTATATGTCTGTTCTTGTGCCAATACCAGGCAGTTTTGAGAACAGTGGCTTTGTAATACAGCTTGATATCTGATATTGAATCCCTCCTACTTTGTTCTTCTTTCTCAGGATTGCTGCAGCTATTTGGGATCTTTTCTTATTCCAGATGAATTTTTGGAGAGTTCGTTCTAGGTCTGTGAAATATGCCATTGGTATTTTAATGGGGATTGCAATGAACCTATAGATTGCTTTGGGTAGTATGGACATATTAATGATGTTGGTTCTACCAATTCATGAACACGGTATGTTCTTCCATCTGTTTATGTCTTTCTCTATCTCTTTTTTCAGTGTCCTGTAATTTTCCGAGTACAGATCTTTCACCTCCTAAGTTAAGTTTATTCCTAGGTATCTTAATTTTTTTGGTGGAATGGTAAATGGAATTGTTTTTTAAATCTCTTTCTGTAAATTCACTATTAGTGTATAAAAATGCCATAGATTTCTTGGCATTAATTTTGTATCCTGCTACATTGCCAAATTCATTTATTAAGTCTAATAATTTTTTGATGGAGTCTTTAGGACTTTCTATGTACAGTATCATGTCATCTGCAAATGATAACAGTTTTACGTCTTCTTTTCCAATTTGGCTACCTTTTATTTCTTCTTCTTGTCTAATTGCTATGGCTAGCACTTCCAGAATGAAGACTGGTGCAGCCACTGTGGAAAACAGTATGGAGTTTCCCCAAAAAACTAAAAATGGAACTCTCATTTGACCCAGTGATCCCACTTCTAGGGATATATCCCAATAAACTAGAAACACCAATTAGAAAGGATATATGCACCCCTATGTTCATAGCAGCACAATTTACCATAGCTAATATTTGGAAACAGCCTAAGTGCCCATCAGCAGATGAGTGGATTAAAAAATGGTGGTACATCTATGCAATGGAATACTACGCTGTGGTAAAAAAGAAGGTATTCTTACCATTTGCAGCAGCATGGATGGAACTGGAGAGCATTATGCTAAGCGAAATAAGCCAGTCAGAGAAAGATAAATATCACATGATCTCACTCATTTGTGGAATATAATGAATAACATAAACTGATGAACAAAAACAGATCTAGAGACAGAGAAGCATTGATCATACTGTCAAACCTCAGAGGACAAGTAAGGGAGGGTGGGGTAAGGGGGAGAGATCAACCAAAGGACTTGTATATATGCCTAATCAATGGACACAGACACCAGGGGTGTGAGGGCATGAGTAGGGGGGTGGGAGGGTAATGGGGAGATAAGGACATATATGTAATACCTTAATCAATAAAGAGAGGGAAAAAGTACATAAATGTATCTATATAAGTTATTACTAATAATCAAATTTAAAAGCTAGATAAATCACCATATCACCCAAGTTTCATGGCAGATACCAATTTATTTATTTTGCCTTTGCTGTTTTTAAAAACTACATTACCCCCATAAGATACAGGGTCCATCAAAGCATTCTTGAGCAAAGATTCTACTACGAAGGATCCTGCAGATGAGATGAGATGAACAGGGCACGTGCTGTTCACAAGCAGCAGCCTCCAGGGAGGGTGATGAGTGCCTCCTGTGCTCACAGCTATTCCCTGTTGCCCCAGGGGGTTGGGGATTCTGGGGGAGGCTGGATCAATGATGAGATTCAGCCTGAGTGAAAGCAGAGCTCTGAGAACAGAGGAGGGAAATGGGGAGAGGCACCTAGAGCATGTCAGAGGAATGGGATGGGGCAAGGCTTTGGAGTGAAGCCCCAGGCAGCCACAGATAAGACTGTCCTGCTTATACCTCCTCTGAACAAGTCCAAAAATTATTTCCCACTTTGAATTCTATATTTGAAAGGAATGCTATTCTACTAAAATGTGACATCATAGTTATGATGGTTAAATGTTATGTGTCTAGCCCAGCCGGTGTGGCTAGGTGGTTGAGTGTTGACCCATGTACCAAGAGGTCGCTGGTTCGATTACAGGTCAGGGCACATGCCTGGGTTGTGGGCTAGATCCCCAGTAGAGGGCATGTAGGAGGCAGCCAATCAATGTTTCTCTCTCATTGACGTACCTATCTCTCTCTAAAATCAATAAAAACATATTTAAGAATATATATATTGTATGTCTACTCAACTGGCCCTGGGACACCAAGATTAAATGTTATTTCAGATGCTGTTTCCAGATGAAATTAGCAGTTGGATTAGTGGACTTGGTAGATAGCCCTCCCCAATGTGGGTTGACATCATCCAACTCACTGTGGGCCAGAATAGAACAAAAAGGCAGGGGAAGGAGAAATTCACTGCCCGTGCTTCTTCCTGCCTGCTTGAGCTGGGACATCAGTCTTCTGCCCTTGGACTAGGACCAACACCATCCTCTTCCTTGGTTCTCAGGCCTTTTGACTCAGACTGGATTATACCAGCAACTCTTCTGGGACTCCAGCTCGCAGATATAGGTTGTGGGACTTTTCAGCCTCTGTAATCACGTGAGAAAATTCCTTAAATGAATCTCTTTATCTATATCTATGTCTTTACCTATGTCCATATCTATATTTATATCTCTCCTGTTGGTTCTGTTCTCTGGAAACTTTATTCAAGACTAAAAACAAGTCCACTGAACATCATAGATGAAAATAAACTTATGCTCACCCAACCTAGCAATCTCCTCCTGCACACACCCTCTCCCCAACACCCACATGCCCATCTGAATTCCATTTCCCACTTTTAATTTATTATTTAGAAGTGATGACCCATATGAAGACAACAGCTCTTTCTCATTTTAGCAACTAACTAAACTATACAGTCACTGAAGGCAGGAGCATTATCGCAGAGATCCATATTTCCTACAGGGCCTAAAACCCAGAAGCAAGTGCTCTGCACATAGGTAGGAGTTTCAGTTAATTAATGAATTCAACTTTCAAATTAAATACTAATATTTAAGAACACTAATTAGTATTGCACTATTAAACTCAAAAATCAAAGAAAACTGAATGAGATAGAGAATACCCTGCCTTTATAATTCTCACCCAGAATCCTTTAGAATGAGACTGAAGTACAAGTCAGGGAAGTGTAGAACAGACTGCAATCTTCAAGTTATCAATTTGGCCCCCTTCACCAGCACTAAATTAGCCATGATAAAATGAATGAAAGTCCTGTCGGCATGTTACACACATTGGCAAAAAGAACAAATGAGCCGTAACCGGTTTGGCTCAGTGGATGAAGCGTCGGCCTGCTGGCTCAAGGGTCCCAGGTTCGATTCCAGTCAAGGGCATGTACCTTGGTTGCAGGCACATCCCCAGTAGGAGGTGTGCAGGAGGCAGCTGATAGATGTTTCTATCTCTCCCTCTCCCTTCCTCTCTGTAAAAAATCAACAAAATATATATATATTTTTAAAAAAAGAACAAATAAAATCACTTTTTATAAAAATACTCACCTGAGAACATGTTTTTGTTGATTTTAGAGATAGAAGAAGGAAGAGAGAGAAACATTGATGTGAGAAACATTGGTTGGTTGCTTCCCACCTCAACTGGGGATCTGCCCCGAAATCTAGGAATCCAACTGCAATCTGGTATATGGATGACACTCCAACCGAGCCACCTGGCCAGAGCACCAATGAAATCATTTTGACAAAACTCTGCTTCTCTTTTCTATAGATCATTTGATCTTTATCCCAAACCTTCTTTGACATGATAAACCAAGATTGAAAACTGAAGATGTGAGACCCACAAAACTTAGATTACATAGTCCACATTCTAGTTCACATGTACTAGAATGTGCTCCCTATATAGAAATGTTTTCTATAACTTTGTCTAATCCTTTTCCAGTAAACTTCCTCTAAATGTTTTTATAGTATTTTCTGAAGAGCTTAATCCAGTTAGACACATCTTAGATATCTGATAGTTTTTCTGAAACTTCTGTTTCAGCTTGTCTTATTTAAATTTTGTCCAATTACTCCTGGTTAACCTCTTTTCCTATCACTATACTGTAGATAATGTTCATATTCCTTCTTAGGCATAATTTAACCACACTTCACACATTAACTTGAGTAGACAGTATATGGTATAAATGACAGAAAATAGAGATGTACAAAGACATTTTGTGGTGAATAAATTAAAGCATTAATTTCAGACATATCAAACTAACACTTTTAAAAATGGTGGTTCCTATAATTTTCAGGCCAGTTTCTAAAGTTTGTGAAATGGGGGAATTAAATGGAAGAGATTAGTTTAAAACTTCTACTTTTATTTCATAGGTTGGAGATCAGCCAGTGCAGCCAGTGCCATGAATATTTAAAAGAGGAAACAAATTTAAAAGGGAATTTAACACAGAGGTCTGCCTCAGACTTAAGATGCTGACATCTAGACATACAGGTGAAAAAGACGGGCTTTAACTGTCATCAGAAATAATTACAACAATCCGGCACTTAAAAGAGTATTAAACTACTGCTCACTGGGAAAGAACTTTATTACTCCCCGAGTAATATGTGCAGCATGGTACAATAAACCTGAATTGATTGAAGAATCGAACATGTTTATACTGTAAAGGGAAGATTTAAAACAGGAGAACCTAAGTCAAATTTAACAAAAATCTCTATGTGGAAAGGGAAACATTCTCATCACAGGCTCTCCTGGGATCCTGGGTTTCTGATTTCCACAGGAATAATATGGAACT
Organism: Corynorhinus townsendii; assembly: GCA_026230045.1. NCBI lineage: Eukaryota > Metazoa > Chordata > Mammalia > Chiroptera > Vespertilionidae > Corynorhinus > Corynorhinus townsendii. Next base: position 141,338,592 of record JAPDVU010000001.1, on the reverse strand, counting down.
GGCATCAAAATACACATACATACACACACAAAATGCTTTTTTTAAAGTAGTGAGACAAGAAAAAGAATCAAGTTTACCCTCATTCTCAGTTTTATTTTTCTTCATAAGTTGATCATTTATACCATATTTTCATTCATTTTGTTTACTGCCTATCTCCCCCAGCTCCCTGACTGGAATCCAAGTTCCATGAGGACAGAAATGTTTTGTCTTGTTCACTTCAGTATCCCAGGGGCCTAGAACACTGACTCATAGTAGGCAATTAATACACACTGAAGGATTAACTTACTTGGCACTGACTTCCCTATTTAAAGACTCAAACAAAGAAGTATCATAAATACTTCTCTGATAAAAAGAGCTGAACCTCCCCCCCTCCAAATGGTTATACTATTACAAGTCTTTAAATCTCTAAAGGTAGGTTTTGAGATAGTACTGACCCTTAAAATATAATCCATGGAGCATCTCAAATCTGACCATCTAATTAAAGGTGCTAAAGATGAAGCTCCATCAGGACAGAGGCAGTGACCTGATTTCCTATTGATATCAGCTTGTGACATGGGCCTGGTGTGGGGACATGAGACAATTGAATAAGAGACAATTGAAAAAGCTGACTGTGCTAGCTACCAATCTAGGCACTTACATACATTCATTCACTCATTTACTTTTTTTTGTTTTGTTTTGTTTTGTTTTTTTCTTATAAATCTTTATTGTTCAGGTTATTACAGGTGTTCCACTTTCCCCCCCCCCCCCATAGCTCCCCTCCACCTGATTCCCCACCCCACCCCATGCCCTTACCCCCCGCCACTGTCTTCATCCATAGGAGTAAGATTTTTGTCCAATCTCTTCCCGCACCCCTCACACTTGCTTCCCCTGAGAATCGTCAGTCCACTCCCTTTCTATGTCCCTGATTCTATTATATTCACCAGTCCATTCTGTTCTTCAGATTTTTTATTCACTTGATTTTTAGATTCACTTGTTGGTAGGTATGTATTTGATGTCATTTTGTTGTTCATAATTTTTATCTTTACTTTTTTCTTCTTCTTCCTCTTCTTAAAGAATACCCTTCAGCATTTCATGTAATCCTGGTTTGGTGGCGATGAACTCCTTTAGCTTTTTCTTGTCTGTGAAGCTCTTTATCTGACCTTCAACTCTGAATGATAGCTTTGCTGGGTAGAGTAATCTTGGTTGTAGGTTCTTGCTGTTCATCACTTTGAATATTTCTTGCCACTCCCTTCTGGCCTGCATAGTTTCTGTTGAGAAATCAGCTGACAGTCGTATGGGTACTCCCTTGTAGGTAATTAACTGTTTTTCTCTTGCTGCTTTTAATATTCTCTCTTTGTCTTTTGCCCTTGGCATTTTAATTATGATGTGTCTTGGTGTGGTCCTCTTTGGGTTCCTCTTGTATGGGGTTCTGTGTGCTTCCTGAACTTGTAAGTCTATTTCTTTCACCAGGTAGGGAAAGTTTTCTGTCATTATTTCTTCTAATAGGTTTTCAATATTTTGCTCTCTCCCTTCTTCTGGCACCCCAAAAATTCGGATGTTGGTTCGCTTGAAGTTGTCCCAGAGGCTCCTTACACTATCTTCATATTTTTGGATTCTTTTTTCTTTTTGTTTTTCTGGTTGGATGTTTTTTGTTTCCACATATTTCCGATCTTTGGTTTGATTCTTGGGGTACGTTGGTCTACAGTTGAGTTTCTGTATATTTTTTATTTCAGACAGTGTATGCTTCATTTCTGACTGATCCTTTTCCATTTTTTTGGCATTCTCATTAAGGTCCTTGAAGGTCTTACTAAGCTCCTCAGAAGTGTCATCAAGTTTCTCAGCGGTTTTTAGAAGATTCTTGAGTAACCTTATAAATGTGGTTCTGAACTCTATGTCATCCAGTAGTTTGCTTTCCTCCGTTTCTTTCATTCGTGACATGTTTCTTTGTTTCTGCATTTTGGTTGCTTCCCTGTGTTGATGGAGTGGCTTTGTGTGGTAGGTGACCTATAGGGGGCAGTAGCTCAGCCTCCCCAATCACCTGATGTGGATGCTCTTGGTACACCCCTTTGTGGGCTGAGTGCAAAGTCTTGGTGTAGTTAAGCCTGAATTGCTGTTGGTACGCTGGGAGGAATTGACCTCCAGGCCAATTAGCTGTGAGCACTCCCTGTGTCTATAATGGAAGAACTGCTGTGCTGAAGACACGCAGGACTTGTTTCAGTGGGGCTTTGGTGCTCACTGAGTTTGCCTCTTGAATGTGTCACTCATGGATGTGAGGAGTTGAAATCTGGTGTCTCACACTGACCACTAGGTACACTGGCTTCTGGATCTCCAATGGGGTGCAGGTCAGCTACTGTCTGAGGCCACTCAGCAGGAGCTACAGTGAGAGCTGCAGTTTTCTCCTCTTTGCTTGGGGTTTGGAGGTTTTGGAACTGTCTGACCCGGGCTGCAAGTTTGCTAGGTTAAGCTGCGATAGGGCAGGCTTTTCTTATGCTAACTCCGTTGCTTGGAGCTTGGGTGGGTTTGTAGGTTGTGCAGGGCGGGGCCTCAGGGTGTCACTAGGTTAGGGCGTGGCAAACAGCAATGGCTGCTAGTTAGCCGGCTCTGTGTCCCCAAAGGCATCCGCGAGTCCCGTGCCCCAGTGCAGTAAACAATTATTCCTGCGCGCAGCTCTGCAAGCAAGCCACCCTCGCTGGCAGACAGTCCAGCTTCTCCCCGTAGGAGTTTGGGTCCCCCGCGTCTCCCCAGAGACTGGATTTCAGAGTAATGGGGGGCTTGTCTCCGTTCGGGTTGAAAAAAGCAACGCACCCAGTCGCCCGCAGCCAGCCCGGATCACGCGCCTCCGTACCTCAGCTTTTCAGCGCTCGTGCACGTCTCAAAGCTCTTTTCTCTTTCCTTCTAGTTGTAGAACTTCCACTCAGCCTGCTTTCCTGTGGTTCTGGGTGATAGACGTTTTGTCTTTTAGTTGCAGTTTAAATTGTTGTGGGAGGCAGCAGTTTAGGTGTTTACCTACGCCGCCATCTTGGATTCTCTCACTCATTTACTTTTTATAATCATTCTGATGAGGAAAATTAGACATTTTTAAGTGGGCGGGGGGTGGGGGGGGAGACCAGAGGCCTGACTCTGTACCTAGTTAATTAGTAGCCCTAATGTACATTCCTATTAGCCTATAGTCTAGTCACTGCTCCTTCTTTAATTATCTGGTCTTGCAAGACCTTTTTACCTAAATACTCACATTTTACAGAGGCCATAAACCATGGACAGTACACACCCCCCGGAGGGGGTTATCAGCGCTGGCACCAGGCCAGGCCTTTAGGTGTGGTCTCACGTCCCATCCCAACACACAGGGCTTTTTGCAAAGCTCACGAAAGGTCCAGAAATCTGATCTGATCCTTTGGGCGACAAAGAAACCAAAGGGTATAAAGAGAAAGCTTCCTCCATATTGGCTTGCTCAGGATTTGGAAACAGGCTCCCCTGAGTCATGGGACTAGTACATCTGGAAATAAATGGGTTTTTCCTGTATCTCCGAGTACTCCTGTATGTATTTTCCGGTCGCCTGGTAAATTCTGTAACAATTCCATGTGAGGGGTACATTATGATTCCTCATTTTCAGATAAAGAACATAAGGCATAAGGGAATAAATAACTGTTAGTTAGCAATGTATTGCCTCTCAGCTCCAAACCCACCTCTCTTTGCCCTTTGTACTCTGGAGCAGGTGGGATGTTAGGCTATGTCAGAGGGCACCAGAGGGACACTGCAAGGCTGCATCCCCAGGAAGACCCTCCCTTACAGGTTCTGACCCTCCAAGGTCTTTATTCAATGTGGGAGCCCCGATGCCAGCTTGGGGGAGTCCCAACTATACCTTTGGCCACCCTCTCCTCACTGGTTACTGCTTCTGCAGACCAACTCTGGCCCCATTTCTTAAAAGTCTTTTGCTACCAGCAGTCTACATGCCCTTCTAGTAGCCACAGCTTCTCTGAAAAGGACTGAATCCCAGCCTTGGGATGGGGGTGGACCCTCCCCTTGTCTTTAGTTCCTTTATTGTCCCTTCTCCCTCAGCCAACAAGTAGAGGCTGTACTATGCCTCTGTACCCCTTAGACACCTTTACGCCTTTTAGCACTAACCCTCTTTGTACTAGTGCTTTGTATGGTGCTGGGAGGGTAACTCATTTATATTAGTCCCTGAATTGCCCAAGATTGTGCCAGTAGGAAGCAATCATGCTGGGCTTCAAACCCGGAAGTCTGATACCAGAGGACACACTCCAAACTATGATGCTACACTGTCTTGAACATTTGGGATAAAATCCAGGCTAATTTCCCCTATGCCTTGGATACCTCTAATGGCACAGGAAGTATTCACCTACCTAGGAATTTCATTCATTGGCAAAAATGTGAATTTTGATAGCTAGGTAAGATACTCAATTTCATCTTCTCAAGTGTGGCATGGAGTAATGCCACATGACCCTAAATTTTAATATTTCAAATCACTTTTATATGCAGGATTTCACCGAAAGAACTTTGTAGAATTGATAGGGCATGCTATTATTTTTACAGATAAAGAAACTGAGACCCACAGATATTAAAATTTTGACTGAGTAGTTGCACTCATTTCCAAACTCCCAGCCAGAATTTGTCTTGTGATATAAACTTATATGGAAAAGGGTCATTGTAGAAGTGATTAAATTAAGGATCTTGAAATGGGGAGATTATTCTGGATAATCAAGTAGGCCCTAAATGCCATTGTAAGAGTTCTTACGAAAGAGGCACAGGGAGACTTCACACGCATAGAGGAGGGGTATTGTGAAGAAAGAGGCAGAGATTGGAGTGATGTGGCCACAAGCCAAGGAATGCCTGCAGCCTCCAGAAGCTAAATGAAGCAAGGCACAGAAAGAGGCAAGGAACGAATTCTTCTCTAGAGCCTCTGGAGATAGCACAGTTCTGCTACCACCTCAATTTTGACCCACTGACAGTGATCTCTGACTTCTGGCTTCTAGAACTGTGAGAGAATAAGTTTCTATTGTTTTAAACCACCAAGTTTGTGGTAATTTGTTATGGAAGCCTTAAGATACTATTACGCTGACAAATTCAAGTTTTAAAAAAAAGTATCAGGCCCTGGTCAGGGAGCTTAGTTAATTAGTGTCATCCTGATACATCAAGTTTTCGGGTTCCATCCCCAGTCAGGGCACATACAAGAATCAACCAAGGAATGCATAAGTAAGTGGAACCAAAGATCAATGGTTTCTTTCTCTCTCTCTCTCTCTCCCTCCCTCCCTCCATTCCTCCTTCCCTTCTCGCTCTAAAAATTAAAAAAAAAAAAATTAAAGTATGCAGATAGCCTTGACTGGTGTGGCTAAGTGGTTAGAGCGTCAGCCCGCACACTGAAGTCTCGGGTTCAGTTTCAGTTCCAGTCAATGGTACATACCTGAGTTTCAGGTTCAGTCCCCAGCCCTGTTTGAGTTGCGTGAGGGAGGCAACCAATTGATGACATTAATGCCTCTCTCTCTCTCTTCTCTTCCCTCTATCTTTCTCCCTCCTCCTCCCTCTGTCCCTTCCATTCTCTCTAAAAATCAATGGAAAAAATATCCTCGGGTGAGGGCTAACAAAAAATAAAATAAAAAGAAGTATGCAGATAGAAAACAATTTATTGAACATGAATGACATAAAACAATCTATAAGCCCAGCTTCATAAAAATTCAGAACTTTAAGAACATTGATAATGAAAATACAAGTTACAGATTGGAAGAAGATGCAATACAAATATCCTACAAAGGACTTATATCCAGAACCCAGAATATAGAAAGAACTCCTTCAAATGAATAAAAAAGACCAACAGTGTAAAAATTTTAAAGGGGCAAAAGACTTGAAAAGGCCCATTACAATGAGGATGCCCAATAATCAATAAGCATATGAAAATGTGCTTACCATCACTGGTGAATCGGGGCATCACATTAAAATCCCAAATGATACAGTGATCTACCATTACACCCTTAGTGTAGCTGAAAATATGGAATAGCTAGAACTTTCATACACTGCTGGTGGGAGTGTAAATTGCCATAAATACTTAGGAAAACTATTTGACAGTATCTACTAAAGCTAAACATATATATATACACACACACACACACACAAACACACACACACACACACACACACACACTGAGTGGCCAGATTATTATGATCTCTGAATGCATAATAATCTGGCCACTCAATGTACTTCTCTTGAGTACCTCATTTATTTGATATCAAAGATACTATAAATCGTGCACCTGATCAGTTTTCCCCTTTGCACTGGCTGATAGAAAGCTCAGGGCAAATAGGTGGTTGATCTCCAGCAAAAGTCTAGAATATTTTTGGTACCCATTTGAGATACAAATAACATGTGCTGGAAATGTTCACTTTCTTAGGCGTAAAGTGGGTACATGGATGTGCACATAAGCAAAAGAAATTGATTGTGCTGTACACTTAAGATTTATGTTCTTTACAATATATAAGTTAGATCTTAATAAAAAAGAACAGTAAAAAGTTATGTTAAAGAAAGAACAGAAATGTATTAAGGTTAATGCATCACATTTAAGATAGTGAGAAAACCAGTGTGCCATTCAAGTTTTGTTTAAAAATCATCTTGTGAAAACTGATTTTCCTTATTTGCAAAATTGGAATATTAGTATCTAGCAACCTCATATAGTAATTAAATGTATTACGTAATGTATAAATATCCTTGTGTTTCTTTAAGAAACGCCCCACATAAATATAAGTTAATATCATTTTGAAGCATTCCAAGATCTCATTTTTACTTATGTAATCTCATTATAAATACTGCTCCCTTTTTTAAAAATTACAAACACTGAAACCCATAAAGCAAATGAAAGTGAAAACTTAAGTTAGGTCAAAAACAAATTAATAAATTGGGCTAAAATAGGGATATCTATTATTTCCATGAGCCTTACGATGCACTACTGTCATAAAACTGAAAAGTTAATATTTATAATTATTAAATCTCCCGGAAGGATACTAGAATCTACTTAGTAACAGGATTCTCATCTCCACAGACTCCAAAGATTTATATACAGCCTCATGCCCAATAATACCATATAGCTTATCTCCTCCATTTTGACAGTTATTGACAAAACAATTAAACAATAATCTGGTTCAAATATCTATGGATCAAATCATAGAATTCTTCTAAATCTTAGCTGTCTAATATGGTAGCCATTAGACATGTGTGACTATTTAGCACTTGAAATATGGCTAATCTGGCCCAGCCAGGGTGGCTCAGTGGGTTAGAGCATCATCTTGTGCACCAGAAGGTTGGTTCAATTCCTGGTCAGGACACATACATGGGTTGCATGCACCCCTGCCCCAGTCAGGGTGCACAAGGCGGCAACCAATCGATGTTTCTCTCTCTCTTTCTTTCTTTCTTTCCCTCTCTCTCTCTCCACCTACCTCCCTACCTCCCTTCCACTCTCTCTGAAATCAATGGGGGAAAAATATGGCTAATCTGAATTGATGTACTCTCTAAGTATAAAATGCACACCATTTTCAAGCCTTCATAACAGAAAAAGAATGTAAAAGATCTCATTAATAGTTTATATTGATGACATGTCAAAATAATATTTTAAATATACTGATTAAGTAAGATATATTATTAAAATGAATTTAACCTGATTATAATTACTCTTTTTAATGAGGCTAATAGAAAACTTTGAATTCCATATATGGATTGGATTATATTTCTATTCGACAGCAGATCTCTAAATAAAGGTAGAAATTTTCATAATGCTATTTCTTTCAAGACAGTTTTCAGAAAGAGAGTTTAAAGAATGAGGGTTAAGATTACTTAATGTTTTCTGGCCAAATTACCTGTCGTTGTCCAAGATTAAAACCTACATTGAAACTTTATCTACAATCAGCTGAGTTTTAGAATGGTCATATGATACAAAGTTTGGCTTACATGAAGTCACAGAATATTTGACATATATATTGACATGAATATTTAATAACATGCAAACCTACAGTTCTAAAATGTTTGAGGGCTTTGAACTATAGAAGCAGAGAAATGACCTTAGTACATCTTTTACAGGACTTCCCAGACATCCCAACACAAAAACTATATTCAATTACAAAAACAGTACTGATATGGACTGAATTTTGTCCACCCAAAATTCACTTTGAAGCCCTACTTCCCAATAGGATAGCATTTAGAAATGGGACCGTTTGGAGGGAATTAGGTTTAGATAAAGTCACGAGGATGGGACACTGATCATGCGATTAGTGTCTTTATAAAAAGAGAGAGAGATCAGAACTCTTTCTCTTTCTCTCTGCCATGTGAAGACACTATGAGAAATGGCCATCTAAAAGCTAGGGAGGGAGCCCTCACCAGAAACTGAAACTGCTAGAGCTTGATCTGGACCTTCTCACTTTCAGAACTATGAGAAAAGTAACTTTCTATTGTTTCAGCCACAGTCTACTGTGTTTTGTTATGACAGCTCAAGCAACTAATACAGATCCCTACCACTTGAAACAATCTTTTTTAAAATTAAATATCATAATTAACATTTACTTAATGCTTATTATGAATACAAACATTTTTGCTATAGTCAGGTAATGTGATTTGCAAAATGTGGAGAATAAATATCTGTTGATATGTATTCTCTATATGACAACAGTACAAACCTGACCTATGGCCTCTGGAGATTAACTGGCTCACAGACCATCTTTGGAGAACCAGGAAAAAGATTCAAGGAAAATGATTATTACTTTAAAACATTACTAATTTGAAATATTTTCTTAACTATATCACAAATATTTTCTTCAGTAAATGAAATTCATATTCTCATTTGAACTGAAAATGCTAAGTTGTTAATATCTCCCCTAGGGATTTGCTTCTTGGTATGGCACCTTCAATCACTTCATCCTAGTTTAAGCACAATAAAACCTCATTTATGCTCTAATGCATGAATGATCCTAAATGTTCCTCAATCAGCATAGTACTCAGCCTTATGGCTTTTGGAATAACATTTTTAAAAACATTACGAAGGAAGGAAGGAAGGAAGGAAGGAAGGAAGGAAGGAAGGAAGGAAGGAAGGAAGGAAGGAAAGAAGGAAGGAGGGAGGGAGAAAGGGAAGGAGGGAGGGAAAGAAAGGAAGGAGGGAAAGAGAGAAAGAGAGTTTAAAGAATGAGGGTTAAGATTACTTAGAAAGAGTAAAGAGTCCCAGGACAAAAGAGCCTGGGGAACAAAATTCTATGTCTTGTTGCTTTAGAAATATTCAAAACCTCTTCGAATTTTTAACTGCCTGATTTTAAAGAATGAAAGCAAAAAAAGAGGAGAGAACCAAATAGGGTAATCCCTCCTACCCTCTTTTGGAGGTCTATGAACTCTAAGAAATCTATACAAAATTTTGTTTGTCCTATACATATTTTCTAGGGAAAAGGACCTGAGCTTTGAATATAATCTCAAAGGAGACAGTGACCAAAAAGGTTAAGAACCTCCTGTTTAAGGGTCTGCTTTAAGGAACTGAAAGAACAGTCCTTCTGGCACCTAGCAGCATAGCACCTAAGACTTCAGGATGCGTACCAGGCCCTGCTTCTGTTCCTTCGTTGGCTAACTTGTTCCTTAGTTTTGTTTCCCAGTTTGTGTATGGTTTGCTAGTTGCCTTCAATTTCCCCCTTTCTCCCAGTTGTCCTATTCTGAATAACCCTGTTCACTAACATGGACCCTGAGTGGCTGTCTCATTTCAGTGAGACTCACAGTAGTACCTACCACAATTATCAACATACCCTTTCCCCTTATTCCTCTTTACTCTTTGGGAGCCACCTGAATTTGCCACAGTGGTGGATGTGTTTGTTGTCCATTTCCTATGTATTTGGGTCTAGACATGATCAGTTTGGCCAGGTACTTTTAATGATCACTTTGGCTTGTTATATCCTGTACTGCCATTGCCAGGTGGTGTAAAATTCTTTCCCATTCCCACCTTAAAGATATTAGCTCCCCAGAAAAGAATATTATATAAAACTGCCAAAGCATTCTGTTTATGTCAATGATTGTGGCACTATTACATCAAGTGGCAGAGTCCCATGCACCTGCCTTGCCCATTTCTTTCCTAAGAGACAGGGCGATCAAGTACCCACACACTTTGCACTTCACCCTTCCACCAGCTCCAAGTTCTCTACTTAAATATAACTCTGGATTTTCCTACATCCCTCCTTGCATTGGAGTAAAGAATTGAAGCTCACTCTTTCTATTTATACTCTTCTCACCAATAAATTCTAAAATCTCTTCGTTTCCTTGCAGAGCGCAGATGGGTAAGTTTCAGGTACTTGTTTTTCCTAAAACTTGCCTAAAACCAGTGAGTCTCGCCCTTGGACATCCTGGATCTGAAGGCAAGGAGGGGCTGGCCAGGAGGATGCCAGACACCCAGGACTATTTATAACAAGATCGACCCCAGGGAGCGGCAGCCACAGGCCGGCGAGCTGCAGCGCCACGACTCCTCGCGCCCCCCTCCCCACCCCCGCGCTGGCTTAAGGACCCCGGGGGAGCCGGCGGGGCCGGGCCGAGGGTGCCGCGGCCTCCGGCTCCTCCTCGGGGCGCGCGCGGCCAGGTGGGTGGGTGGCGGCGGCCCGGGCCCCGGGGATGGCCGCGGCCGCGCTCCGCCAGCAGGTGGCCCCGGGGTCCCAGCGGCGCCGCCCCCTCCCGGCGCCCCTCCTCCCGCGGGGGCGGTCAGCGCCCCGACCCGGCTCGCACCCGCCGCTGCCGCCGCCGCCTCCGGCCCGCCCGCCGCGTCCCCGGGGCCGCGCTCGCCGTCGCCGCCGCCCCCGCCGCGCCCCGAGCTGCGCCCAGGCCGGCCCGCGGCGACACCCCGGGGCGCCCGCCGCCCCCGCCCCCTACTCGCTCCCCCACGGAAAGTTCGGCTCCGGCCGCGTTTTCTCCGGAGCCGGGAAGGAGCCGGGGTCGGGGGGCGTGCGGAGGGGCCCGGGCGGCGGCCGGGAGGGGGCAACTTCTCCCGGGAAAGCGCTTCCCGCCGAGCCCCGCGCGCCGCAGCCCCCGCGCGGGTTCCAGGCGGCTCTTCCCTTCCCCGGCCACCCCCCTGCGGATCCCGGAGACGGACCTTGGTCCCGGCGTCCCCGCCGCCGGTTGACCCGCCGCCCGGCCGCAGCGCTGCCCCCGCACCATGGAGTTCTCCGAGAGGAAGAGGAGCAGGAAATCCCAGAGCTTCAAACTGCTCAGCGGAGGTAAGCGCGTCGGGCGGGCAAGGACGTGGCGCCGCGTTCACAGCCCCGCGGCCCGCGCCCCTGCCGGGCTCCGGGACCCCCGAGTTCCCTCCCGCGGGGGCCGCGGCCGCGCACCCCGGGAGGCGAGCAAAGTTGTCCGGGGGAGGCGGGAGATTGTTATTCCAGGTAAACAAGTCGGAGGCCACTAAGGAAATTAGCAAACAATGACACTTGGGGAGCTGAGAGCCCTCTTTGGTATTCCACTCCCGTGGCCAGGTTGGGGGCTGGGGGAGAACTGCCTTTCTTAAGGCCGTGCGGACACCGATCCCGACCGGTGATTGTGGGCTTGGGGGTTTTTTACCCCCAAAGAGAAAGGAAGAGGGTGATTCTTGTAAGAACGAGAAAGAAGCTCATGAGCCGTACAAACCCATATAAGAATTGTCGATTTCCGAAATCGTTTCTAGGTACGTTATTTGAGTTGCAAAGGTATCTTAGAATAGATCACTTATCAGTCAGATAAGTATCATTTTTTTTAAAAACCCCAGTCAGTTCCTGATGATTTAACAGGTGTGCACCGCAGTGTCTGGGCTTGGGCTGATTTTATCAGGGGAGGGGAAAGTTGAATACTATCATCATTGAACAGTGTGTTCAGTTACTTGTTAAGAGTCTTTATTTTCCTGATTTGACCTTTTTTTAAAGAAAAATGGCCAGAACTTAAAATAAGAACAAATGTAAAACATGTCTGTGGAAATGCATCGTGTCACTTTAAATGAGAGGCAGGTGACTTTTTTTCATGGCAATGTCACAAGTCCTAATCTTGAGTTTAGAACCACTCGGTTTAAATATCTTTGAATCAACTGGAGGCCAAAACCAAACCACAGAACCTGTCCATTTTTCCTTGGTTGCTTTGTCTAACTTTGATATCAAGAATAGAGAGCAAGGCAATTGTTTTAACAGTCTGGGGGAGTTACATATAAGCTGGTGAAAATTAGAGGGCAATTGCAAGCTAACCTAACTGTCATGTAAAGTCATCATGTAAAGTCAGTAAAGCTTGCTTTCAGTTGGTCTGAAAATGGTTTTCTTACAGATTTTGAAGATCTACTTGTACCTGTTTCCCCTGCTTTAGTTTGACACTTCTTAATGAAAGAGGTCTGAAATAGTTTTATGAATTCAAAATATTTGGCTCTGTCCTCTTTCTATGTACATTTTTTTCCTAGCAGTGTTGATTGCTCAGTCATTTGTACCTTAAAAATCTCTCCATGTATGATTGGCCTATTTGTCTGATTCATTCAGGAATGTAGGCTGCCTACTTATTTATGACCTCAGGGAACTTACTACTTTATCTTAAAAGTGAGAGTACTTCTGTAGACCTTGTCCTGTGAGGTTCAAGGCCATAAAAATAGCTGTTAAGAAGGAACTTCTCTTTGCTTACCTAGTTGATCTTACTTTTTTAGAAATGGATTGTGAAAGCACAGTAGCCTCTATAGAGAAACTTGTAAAATAATGTATTTTAAAGTTGACTGACATAGCAAGTTTTTCTTTTTTTTTCTTTTTCCCCCTAAATTATGGGTCTGATTCTTATCTCTGCAGGTGCTTTTTAGAAAATAAACTATTGCATATTAAAGCACAGTAGCTGAATGCAGAAGACTCATTGCGTGAAAGATGTAAATCTTGCTTTCTTATTCCAATTATACTATATTTGAAATAACAAGTCAGTATTTTTCCAGTGTGATTGCCTCTAAGCTGCTTAAAGGTGGAGATTTTTCTGGGTAAACTGAGAGTGCCAGATAATTAAAGCATACTGTTATTCATATGCTCATGAAAATGGGTTGTGGAGGTCAATTTGGAACCCTCCCCTGGCCTATGATTGGGCATGGTTTTCTTTTCCCTATCAACAGCTTTCTCATTTGAAAGAAAAGAAGCCTAGTAATTGGCATCTGTGGGCCAAATTTACTCTGAAAACCGTGTGGTCAAGCAAAGCTGTTTTCTAAAGTCAAAGTAATATTTCAAGTTTGTGTACTTCAGAGTAAGCAAAATTTTAGGGATTATTAGTAACTACAAATTCTGTGATTGACCGAGTTCTGGAAAGTTATATTTGTAAAATAAAGTATAGATTACCCATACTATATAGAATGAGATTCTAGTCTATATTGTTTATTCATATTGTGTAGGTCATTAGAATTCTAATTTTTGGTTGTTTTCTCATCCCAGATTATCACCATGAGGTATATAAGATGTCAGAATTCAACAATGATGTCAATGGGGAGGCCAAAGAGACACAACCCATTTTTTTAGGTAGGTTCTTAAGTCAGTTAATTCCTCAATAAACCAAGGTGGCCATTTGCAATTAGTGGGGGAAAGGGGTTGTGCCAGAATGGGAAATGTCTGCCATTGCTTAATGTATGACATTCTTTTCAAGACCTTTCATTTTACAGATTGCCAATATATCCCTTATTAACATTGGGTAAAAGTTGTAATTTCAGACATAAATGTTTATTAGTGTCTACACACAGTGCTAATTATCACTCACTTCCAGAGCCAGATGCTGACGGTGCAGTTTTGTCGCTCTGTGCTCACCCCATTTACATTGCATATTCGCTGGCACGCTTCACTGGCAATAGTTTGTGTAATTGGGGTATTACATCTTTGACATCTGGATAACAGAAATTCAATTTCCAGGAAGCCGCTATTTGTTTGGTTTTGCTTCTGCCTTGGGTGGGATAGAGGATTAGTATGCTGTCTTATTATTATGTCCCTTCACCTTTGTGGCCTGGTTGCTAATCCTGCCATGACAAAATTAAATTAAATCTACAGTCAAAAAGCGCAAGGAAAATAAAAGTGTGATTGTCTGCCTAACCCCCTCTTGATAGTGCTAGTTATCATTGCGCAGCTCCTCATTTTCCTGGCTTTGTGTTCTTTTCATGACAACATTTGGGGTCAGAGACTGGCCATGCTTTGCTTTCACTGTCCTCATTCCTAGCTCAGTTCAGGGACAGGGAGCAAAAGCAACATCTCTGAGACCTTTGGACAAATGTAGCTGCATGATGAATGAGTGGGTAGCCCAAAATGTTGCCACTCTTTCCATGTGCAGTTTTTGGTACTGGCCTGTGCAGTTCCTTATCTGCAGACCTAGCGCCCCAAATTAGGATTTTGCCTCTAGGAGTGAAGGAGCCATAAAATCAGAGTGGAGAGTAAATGATGGCATTTGGCTATGACCTTGCCCATCCTGGATGCCTCTCCACTGCTGGTAGGGGGAGGACTGGATGCTGCACAATAAGGAAGCAGAGAATGAGGGAAAGTGTGGGGACGAGTGATTAAAAGCAAAGGTCAGAATGGGGGAGAGTTGACAGTTTAAGGAAGCAGGTTGTTGCTCAGACCCAGGGTGAGTAGTACTACAAATTAAAACAATGTGAAAGCCAGGTGACATAGTAGTCTGTCACCAGGATCTCTCTTTTTTGCTTTGAGGAAGAGAAAGGGTGGGTGACAAAGGATGGAGAAATTGAACAGACACGTAATAGAGGTAAAATAGGAGGGACATAGCATTTCTTACACGAGTGGTCATTGAAGGCACATGGATCTTTCCATCGAGGGAGAGAATATTACTGAGGCCAGCATTGCTCTCAGCACCTGTTTACTCTTAAGAGCACTAAAAACCAAAAGGTTAATAGTCAAGTGAAATGCTATGACCCAGAGAGAGAATATTCTAGAATTGTACTCTTTCCAGTTTCATAAACTTAATCGGATGGAATTCTGTATTTTTGTTTCCCTCAACTTGATCGGTTGTAATTTTATATCTAGATACCACTTGATTTATCCATTTGAAATGAAGAATTTGCCTATTAGTAAAAAATTTACATTTATCATGAAAATGGAGCAGCATGACTTTGGTTTAGTATGCTCCAGTGAAGCAGGCTCCCCCCTCCCCCCGCCGCCCCTCCCCCCGTCTGCTGTGTACTTGGAAAATAGCAAGGATGCTTTCCAGTAGGTTAATTCTGGGTATGAAAGAGTGGAGGATGAAGAACAAGAAGATACTAGTGCTCAAAATTCAGTAAAATGTACACTCTTGAAGGGGGAGTAATTGCTGCTTTCATTTTTCCTACCTCGAGTCTAGGAAGATAAGAGAACATCAGCGACAGACCAGGGTTGGGCTAAGCTTTCCATACTGGGCAGGAAGGCCTCAGACATCAGGAGACGAAAGACTGAAGACGTGAAAGTGTGCCTGGGTTACTTTTCAGTCTTTCTTTCATTCTGGGCAGGAATTGATATGGTTCCTAAAGAACTTTTTTATTTTATCTCCAGGTCAGTTTTTTAAGTGGAATAGTTATGAGTAGCATATAAAATTAAGAATTTTGTTGTTGACGTTGTTATAAAATGGACTTTTTTTTAGTTTGTAATTTTCTGAAAACATAGAGTTAAATCATGTTGGTTTTGTAAGTCACCAGCATCTATCCATAATATTACTTACTACGGTATAGAAATCGGTGGGAGGTTTATGACATCCAAGGAAGTTTGTTAGGAAAACACCAGAAGAACTGTTTCACCCATAGTGCAGCCCTAAAACATGGCCCTCAGGTTGCTGTTCAGCATTTTCTGTGTTCACACATGTGTCACCCATGATGCTATCTGCAATTAAAAGATTAGAGGTCATGTCTTGGGAAAAGAGAGTGCTCCAGAATTTTGCAGAGGTCCCCACAGGACATCTATTTCTCTGCAATATTTTTAGGCTGTTGACTATGTAGGGTGTCCAACATGGGAGGACAACTCAGTAGTGGGAATAGCTGGGCTGTGTGCTTTGGGTACCACACATTGTAGTGTGATAATAGGGCTAACATAAGTAAGTTACTTTACCCTGAGCGCATTGACTTTGTCACGCTGGCTGTGATGGACTATTGTAAAGATTTGAGCACTGTTTAGAGAAGAACAACTTAATTCACTTTAATCAATTCAACAGGTGTTTGTAGGGAAAAACTATGAACTGAGCACTTTTCTGAAATGGAAGTGGGTTTGGGGGTAACACAATTAATGGATAGGACAGGGTCCCTGCTCTCAAGGATAAAAATTCAGTTGGGGAGATAGGACAAATTCAGGACACAGTGAAGGAACAAGATTCAGTAGTCATAACACCTACAGTTGTTTGATCACTTACTGTATGCACAGCCTTGAGTTGAGTACTTTATGAGAATGTCATTTCCTCTGAGAGCAAATCTGTAAGAATCATTATGGTCCCGGTTTTGTAGATGAGACTTAGAGATGCTAGGTAGGCACTAGAGGTTTCAAATAGCAAATGCTATAGCTGGGATCCCCTGCAGGTCCGCCTGGGCTACAAACACCCACTGTACTACCTTTCTGTGTGATAGATAATTAAATGACATTTTGAACCATTAAGGCAGCAGGCAAAAACAGAGTTGGAAGGGAAGGATCCAGTTCCGGTTCTGTTGGAGAGTTACTGAGAAGCTAGACCTTGTACTATGGAAAGATTTGGATGATGGGGATTTAGATAAGATTGCAGGTGGGAGGGGTGATGTGAGCCACAGCAGAGGATAAGGGTCATTATAACCAGACTTTCAATGTGGTCTGCACTTTGCAGTTCAGATCCTGCTTTCATATCTGTCATCTCATGATTTTTACAGTGTTCTTGCAAGGTAGTTAGGGTGGGTGTTATCAATCCTGCTACCCAGCAGAGGAAACAAGCTCAGAGTTAAAATGAGTTGCTCATAAACAGCAGAACCTGGAGCAAACCCAAATCTCCTGTCCAAAGATCTGTTTCCTCCAGCAAGTTGAGCCAGGCAAGTTCAAGGATCATTGAAGAAACCTTAGCTGGTAGCAAGGCACTTTTAAAAAGTGTTTTAATGAGGCAGTTAATGAACTTATTATTCAGAACAATAACAGAAACACTTAATAAAATCTCTTTGTTGACATTGAACATTGGTTTTTTATTATTGTAGTATATAAATTTGAAACATAAATTTTTCAAGTGTTCAAGGTCAGTCATTTATTCACTTAACAAATTTTTGTTTTGGTTGATCCTCACCCAACGATATTTTTTCATTGATTTTTAGAGAGAGTGGAAGAGAAGGGGACAGAGAGAGATAATATCAATACGAGAGAGAGAGAGAGAGACACACACACATCAATTGGTTGCCTCCAGGGCTGGGGATCAATTGAACCTGGAATCCTTCCCTTTAGTCAATGGGACAACACTCTATTCACAGAGCCAAACTGGCGAGGGTGGCCTGTTCTTTTTAATATTTGGTTCAGCTATACAACTTTCAGAAAATGAAGTACAGGTATAGTAGCCATGCCAAGTGAGTAGGGTTGAGATCCCTGAATTTTAAAAGAAATACTTTTATTGATTTCAGAGAGGAAGGGAGATAGACAGAGAAAAATATTGATGAGGCAGAATCATTGATGGGTCACCTCCTGCACGTGCCCCCCACACTGGGGATCGAGCCCACAACTCGGTCATATGCTCTGACCAGGAATCGAACCATGAACTCTGGTTCATAGGTCGATGCTCAACCACTGTGCCACTCCTGGCCAGGCTAGATCTCCGAACTTCTGAGTCTGTTTTCAGTGGCTTTCCTGAGAACAGCTGCCCCCTCAAGGGTCCCAAGAGTCTCCTCAAAAATGACACACTTGAAAAATTCCTTCTCACTTTTCCAAATGAGAGAATTAGGCCCCGATCACTGTGTGATTCTCCTTCCTGAAAAGTGGATGGGTCCATGTTTGAGATGGGGAGCTCTCCCCCTAGAGCCCACTTGCCTGGGTACCTTCCTGTTCTTGTTTGGCCTCAAAGGGCTTGGGAGCTGGGCCTCCTTCCAAGCTCTAATGTTTCCACTGTCTCTGTGGCTGGAGTTCTTAGAGCGGGAAGAAGCCTCAAATAAAATAAAGGTCCAAGCCTTAGTTGCTTAGTCGGTTAGAACATCGTCCTGTACACCAAAGGATTGCAGGCTCAATCCCCGATTGGGGTTACTGGAGGCAACGGATTGATCTCTCTCTCTCTCTCTCTCTCTCTCTCTCTCTCTCTCTCTCTCTCTCTCTCAAGTCAGCAAAAAACATGCTCTGGAGAGGATTAAAAAAAATGGAAGGTCCAATAGAGAGGAAAAGAAAGACACACACACACCCCCACCCCACACCCACAAAAAAGCACATCGTTTGGAAATAAGTGTTTCTGTGTTTCTTCTCTGCTTCTCTCTAAAGCTCCACGCTCAGCACCATAGCCCACTATGTCCCCATGTCCCTGACCTCTTTCATGTCAGTTCTCACCTTCTTTGGTGGTGGAGTGAAGGAGACCGTACAGTAAGAGTGGCTCTTAAGGTTAGGAATGTGGCCAATAATAGTAGGTGTCATTTATGGAGAGCTTGCTGTGTGTTAGGCACTATGTTACCAACTTCCTGTATGTTGTCCCATTAATTGTCCCAAGAAAGTTTTTATCATTTCCCATTTATGGATGAGGAATTTGAGGAGTTCACCTAGTTATTCAGTAACAGAACCAGGATAAAACCAGGGTTTGTCTGTCTCCAGAATCATGCCCTTAACCCCATGAAATGCTTTGTTTAATGCACTCCCCTGTGGAACCCCCAATATGTCTAACAGGTAAAAGAGGGTGGGGCTGCTTGAAGCAGGTCAGGGAGACCCAGAGCACCTGGTGCCATGTCCCACATTCCTCTGCCTCCCCATCCCTGCGGGCCTCTGCAGAACTTTTAGGGTACCCTCATCACAGTTTTAAAACCTCCATCTAGATTGTTTCTAAAGTTTCCTGCAGCACTAAAAGTGTATCTGGTTGTACTATGGATCCAAAACATGGCTTCAAAACTATTCTAGGATTAGCATACATTTTCTCCTTTCAAAAAAGGATGTCTTAATTTTTATGCCATCTATTAACTTACTAACTAGTTACCTTATAAATGAGATGTCACAATAGCGCTCAATGTTTAGTTTTGCTTTATAAGTTTTAACTTTAGTTATTGAAAAGGCATTTAGAGCTTCAAGAGTGATTTTTATATACAATGTTGTTTTAAAGTTTGACTAATCTCATAAAATTGCAGTACTCTTCATTATAAGACAACCTGAAAGTCCTTTGGATTTTGTTCAACACATAGACAGGCTGGCTTTGGTCCCTTTTTCACTTTGCCTATTTTTAAGAATAGGACCTATTGTTTTGGATTACTAGCTGAGAATTTAATGAATTCACTCCTGGATGCAGGAGATAAGAAAACATTTAATTCATAACTTATATTAACCAATGTAGTAAAAAAAAAAAGCCCCCGCCCCCCCCCCACACACACACACTGATTGCAAGCAAAGTGAAAGATGAGCCTCTTGAGGAAACTTCAGCACTGATGGCATCTTTGAACATACTAGTAAGTGCACAGATTAATGTGTTTCTGTAGTTACAGATGCAGACTTAGTCATTCTTAGATATTACTTACTGCCCAGAGTTTGGGAGGCATTTGCAGTTAGGCCTGTCTTACTATCACTATCACTTAATATCGCAACTACATCATAAGATCTGTGTTATATCTGTTACACAAATGGGTAGCCGAGCTCAGAGATGGAAGTGATTTGCCCAAGGTCACACAGTAATTAGTAGTTACATCCAGTTCTTCACTCCTCACTATGTCAGAGCTGCCTGCAGTCCTGACCCCTCCCCTTCTAACCAAGAGGACTGATCTTAATCATAACCCCTCATCCTCTCCTCAACAGAATGGGACTTCAGATGTGAAGGGGAACCATAGATAGAAGGAGAAGGGTGGACATGGGACAGCCCCAGGACCCATTTGGGAAGAGAAAAACTGAGGTTTGTTTAACATCTATTGTATGCTGGGCACTTCCCATTCTGTATCTTATTTACCCTTTGCACCAATTCTGAGAAGATAATGTTATGTCCATTTTCAGATGAAATGTCAGTTTGCCTAAGGTCAGATAGCTCATAGATAGGAGCCTGGATTTGGACTTGGCTTGCCACATTTCTTTGTACTTGGCCATACGGCCTTTGAGGAAGTGAAGTCCCACTCACCTCCCTCCTTTGCTGTTGGCTATTTCTAACCTTCTAGCCTTATTTCCCTCCTCCTCCTTACTAAAAAACATTTGCTTATGCCCAACTGGTCTCTCATCACTCCTTCCTGAAGCATCTTTCCTGTTCTCACCTTGGTTCCTTTTGCCATCTAAGTTTCTTCATACCAGTCTCCTCCCAGGTCTTACCTCAGTCTGCACTTCATCTATTACAAACCTGTCTCTCCTATCAGTCTTTAAAGCCCAGTTCAAACATTACCCAGGAGCCTTTTCCGGCTATAAAACATAGCAGAGAGAAGTCAGGTTTAAGGTCAGAAAACCTTGGCTGGGATCTCAGGTGAACATGTAATAAAACCTTGGACAAAACTCTTGAAGGTTTTATCTTCCATGATAGTAACATTGGCCCTACCCTCTCATCAGGTTTCCCTACAGCATATAGGAAATCCTATATGGTAAAACACTTTTTCAAAGTAGAAAATGCTATGTTCTTGTTATTATCCCCTTTTCTTTCTTCTTCTGAATAGGAAGGTATCAAGAAAAAGTTCAAGTCTTCGTTACCTAAATGCATGAATATATTGGACTCTGTTGTATAGCATTCTGAAGATTTGTTTCAAAATATACTGTTATATTGAGACTTTAATGATATTTAGTGAGCCAAACTAAAATGTGCTGTATATAACTAGAAGAAGCTTTTTAAAGATACTCAACTAACATAGAAATTTTGGGTTTCTGATGTTGATTTGTGAGATTGAACTTGAAATCTTTTTGAAAGCCAGCTACATGTTGAAAAGCAAAATTGAAAAATAGCATATGCTCTGTCGCTTCGGAATTCTGCTATAATATTAAGGTGCTTAACAAAATATTGGCCTGTTTATAACTTGATTTTGGCATTGTCTAGTTCTCCACAGGAGGCAAGCATTTCTTAAATTTCCCACCTTAATTTAAGAAAACAAAGTCATGCATTAACCAACATAACTTGGCAGAAGTCACGTTTGTGTGGGAATAGTCCCTGCATACAGCTGCACCGAGTGGGGCCTGCTCCCCAAGGTAGTGTCTTGAGGGAAAGCTGTCTCCTTCTGTCTCTCATAAAGGCTGGTGTGGTTAAGCCCCACCCCATGATTGATACGTGTGATACATTGTGATAGTTTGCTTTTCCTCCACCAATCTTGACCAAAGCATTAAAAAATCCCCAAGAAGGACAGACTCTAAGGAGATATGTTAACAATTTAGCCTTTCTGGTTCCCATGGGAATATGGATTTTTTACTTTTGGAAGAGAATAACATGGCCATCTATAAGATAAAAGACTTGGGAACAGTGTGTTTTGCATCTTAAGGTTAAAAATAGATCTAGGAGTTTACATGGCAAGTCTGTTATTCTTATAAGTCAGCAGATGATTAGAGAGAACATTCCCTGGAAAGGTGTATTAACAGCAGTGGCACGGGTGGACTGTGGGTGGGGAGAGGAGCAGACGGAACCTGCAGTGGTTAATCTGGTTGCCTTTAGCTCCTGGTGCACGTGCACGACTCTGAGGGTTGCTCTCCTGCCTGAGCTCCTTGGTCGTCTGTGGCTTTCAGATTAGGACCCGGACTCGTAGGCATAAGCGATAAGACCGTGCTTGCACTGCCACCTGTCTGCTTGGAGCTTTCCTGTGACACTTCCCTTCTGCCTCCTGGGCTTCAGCCACACCTAACCTCTTTTCTTGCCTGCAGTGGCCCTACTTCCCCTCTTTTGGCTAGTCACTTTCTCACCTCAGTGGCTGCACATGCCACCTCCTCTGTTTGGATACCACACTTGCACCTTCCTCCCTCTCCTTTTCTTGGCCCTCTGTTAATCCCTAAAGTCTCCAAGTTGAGGTAATCTCCTCCAGGGAGTCTTCTCTGATTCCCTCTCATCTGCCCTTCCACAGCATCCTGAGCATGTCTCTCACAAAGTGACATACCTCTGTATGTCACTCCATAGATCATCTCTGTCCACACTGCCCAGCACCATGTTGGTCACATCACAAACATCAATAGATGCTCAGTGAATGAGTGAGGAGTCCAACTTTCAATTTAAAATAAAGTGGCCAAGTCATCCTTTTTTTAAAAAATATATTTTATTTGATTTTTTACAGAGAGGAAGGGAGAGGGATAGAGAGTTAGAAACATCAGTGAGAGAGAAATATCGATCAGCTGCCTCCTGCACACCCCCTCCTGGGACTGTGCCCACAACCAAGGTACATGCCCTTGACCGGAATCGAACCTGGGACCCTTCAGTCCGCAGGCCGACGCTCTATCCACTGAGCCAAACCGGCCAGGGCCATTTTTAAACTTTATCATCCAGCGCTTATCTCTAAGCTCCCACCCTGGCTTTCAAGGTGAAAATTTATACATCCTCTTACTAGCTTACTGGACCTCACAAATCAGGAGTAAAATATGTCAACACTGACAAGGGAATGTTTATTTTTCATCACGTATTTTTTTCTTTTTCATTTGGTTAATGGCAGACCCTTTCTAAACTTGAGCTCTGACATAGGATGCGCCAATGTGCTTTTGTGTGCCAGCTCCGCTAGGGCCTTGCAGGGTCACTGCACAAAGGGAAGGTGCCTCTGGACTATCACAGTACTGTGACCCTGGCATCTGCTCTGCTGGTCTCTGCCTAAGGACCCTTCCTATCCCTCAGGTCTTAGCTTGAATTCCTATAGGACAAGACCTTGAGTTTACTGTGTTCTTAGTGCACAATACTTGGCACAGAGTAGACTCTGAATAAGTAATTTTGAATAAATTAATGAGTACCATTTAAAACATGTTAAAATTGCCCTGGCTGGTGTGGTTTGGTTTAACAATTTATTTCTATGGAAGAAGTTGATGCAACATAATAGCCTATGAAGTTGCTTGTATGGCTTGGTTGGTTGACTATTGTCTCAAGCACCAAAAGGTTGTCAGTTTGATTCTCCGTCAGGGCACATACATAGCTCAATCCCCAGTAGAGAGTGTATAAGAGGCAGTCAATCCATGTTCAGCTCTCACATCAATGATTCTTTCTCTCTCCCCCTCCCTTCTTCTCTAAAAAAAAAAAAAAATCCAGTAAAAGTATTTTTTAAAAACCATATTAAAATGTAATTTGCCACCAGTTAGCTGATCTGAGTGGGATGGTCTGTTGAGTCGGGATAGTCTTGTGCAGGACTGTCACACATTGCAGAAGGTCTTGATTCCAGCCTCTCTGAGTATTGGCAATACACACACATTTACACACACACACACACACACACACACACACACACACACACACAAATGTTGGGAACACCCATCTAGTCATTGTGACAATCAAAAACATCCCTACATATGTGAGCTAGAGCGTGGTCCTTAGCAAGCCAAGGTTGTGGGGTCATTTAGCTTTGAATAATAATAATAAAAAAAAAAACTATTGTATTACCTTAGACCTGAGACCCTTCCCTCATGTGTTGTCTCTCAGATACCCATATGACTGGGGAACAAAGGAGAGATTGTGATGGATCAGCTGAACCCATCACCATACCCAAAAGAGAGAGATCAAAGGGCACATTCCATTCATGGTCAGGTTATTGTGCCTCGTTTCTATATAAGGACAGCTTATTACATGCACATTTGATCATATATTATAAAATCATTAAGAAGTTTAGACAGATTTTATTTCAGTATTCCAGACAATCAGTATCCTTATATATAATAATCCATAACATTATTTTTTTAGTATTGCCTATTTTTTCCAAATGTGTACAAATATACTGTGCTACTTGAATTCCAAGGGTTTTACAATGTTTTTTTTACTTGGAAATCAAATTTTATATCTGAAAGGTTAATGGAGAAAACTAATTATGCTATCTGGTAACCAAATGTGTGATGAGACATTTGTCTCTATAATTAACAGCAAGGAACTTTTATAGTTTCATAAAATTGAATGCTACATAGGATATTCTGTGAGCATTTGTTTGGACGAGGTGTCCAAAACAGAGATGTTTATGGGTGATATAAAGTTGAACCAAAATGTAATGCAGGTGTCTGTGTATCTCCCAGCATTTCTCATTGTTGAAATGGAAGCCAGAAGATTAATAACTTTAGTTTGTCATGATAAAATAAGTAATGTGTTCTTGGAACAGTGGTACAGCACATAAGTTACTCAGTAATTCCAAGAATTTATTCTGTTCCAGGAATAATATCTTTAACAATTTATTTCTATGGAAGAAGTTGATGCAACATAATAGCCTATGAAGTTGCTGTGTGGCTAATGGAATTATATCTCAAATACATCTTTATACCTACATATAAAATGTAAAGAACCCCTAAAAAATGCAAGGTCAAGGTACAACATAAAAGTGAAAAGTCGGGAGATGCAAAAGTTAAAGTTCTTCTGTTAACATTAATTCATCCTCATTGCACATATATAATTTTTCAATTACTAGCAAGACTTTAATGGGCACCTTAATAAGTACTGCATAAAATACGGTTCAGAAAAAGTTGCTACAGGAATGTTAGCTTCAGCATTCTATAAGTCTACTGTTCTACTGTTTGCTCTGGAAGAGAGAACATGATGCCTGGAGCAACAGCAGATGTGTGGCCCAGATCTGATTTGAATGACCAACATAAACCAGGTCTTCCTCTGGTTTATGCTGGTCATTTTGGGCAAGCGACTTAGTCTTCTCATTTGTCAAATGGGTGAAACTACTTTCTATCTAGCCTCTTCGATGAACTAAGAAGACAGTGATGAGACATGCTCCTTTAGGAAAGCTTTCATGAGAAGACATGATAAATATAGTTACCACGTGGCCTCTGCTTGCCACCACCGCACAATTCCATAGAAATGAGAAATTCTTTCAGAGGTGTCACAGGTGTTGGTTTATGTCTTGCGCATCATTGTTTTTTGCACATAGTTTTGTTTTTTCTTTAGCTTCCCTCAACTGTGGCTTCCTGTCATACCTGATACTAGAATTAACTTATTCTTGTATTAATTTTGTAGTTATTTATTGAGTAGCCATTAGTGGCAGGGTAGGATGATTTAAAGCCTACTAGGTTGTCATAAGAGAAAATTAAGGATTCTACGGGAACATGGAATGGGGGGCCTCCCTAGGCCTGAGGATTAATGGATATGACCCTTGAGAACATGACATTTAAGCTGAGTCTTGAAGGATAAGTCTGGGGGGTTGGGGCTGAGGATGTGTGTGAATCCAGGAAGTAAGACCACTTCTGAGACCTTGCTGTATGTAAAGCAGAGCGCCCTCTGGCTGTCCATACTAGTCTCTAATTAGATTCGGGTTTACTCATAATGAAATGAGGCCTGGGTACTGGTATTTTAAAGTTGTCCCCATGATCCAAATGTGCAGCCAGACCTGAGAGCCTCTAATTTAGGATAAGGAGGGATGTGGCCAGAGCCAAGGCTGCAGAAAGAGGCGAGGGAGGCCTGATGTGGAGGGCCACTGGGTAAGCTGGGTGAGGAGCAAGGCTCCATCCTGAGTTATTGGCATTCTGCTGAGGTAAGTCATGTACTGAGATTTGCATGTTTGAAAGATCACTCTGACTTCAGGGGGAAGCAACACTGAAGTCCTTTGGCAGTAGCCCCATCAAGTGCTAATGGGAGAGTGGAGAGAAATAGAAGGATTCAAAGTATTTCATAAGCTATAATAAACAGAACTCGGTGATTGTCTATGAGAGGGAGAGGAGGAGAGAGGTAAGTCCGATGTTTCTGGCTTGGACAGCAGAGTAGGTGCTATTTATTAAGGCTTGTAAATGATTGTCATAAAATAAATTTTGAGCCTTGGCTGGGTGTCTCTGTTAGTGGAGTGTCGTTCTGTCCACCAACAGGTTTGATTCCCAGTCAGAGTACATCCTAGATTGTGGGTTCAATCGCTGGTCAGGGCACATACGGGAGGCAACCAATCCATGTTTCTCTCTTTCTCTCTCTCTAAAATCAATACATATATCCTCGCATGAGAATTTTTTAAAAATACATTTTGAACATTATTTTAAGGTTGATTTTAAATGTCCAAGTGGGCTGTCCAGTAGGCAATTGGATGTACAGGTCTGGAGTCCCAAAGTGGGGTCAGGACTGGAGTCTGCACATAGAGAGATAGTCACTGGAGCCAGGAGAGAGGACCCAGGAAGAGTGTGGAGGGCAGAGTCCTGAAAAACTTTGATATTTAAGTCAGTGCTTTTCACAACAGTTGTTGAACAATGTTTGGATTGATCCCAGTGTTTCCATAGTAAAATGATGATGCAGTAAATATCCTTGTACATATTTCTATAGGATAAATTCCCCCAAGTGGGATTGCTGAATTTCTCTCCGAAAAAGTTCCCCACCAACAACATATGAAAGTGACTATAACCCTGCACTTTCACCAAAAATGGGTTTTATGAATCTACTAGAGGCCCTATGCACAAAATTCATGCACGGTGGGTGGGGGGGGAGGGTCCTCAGCCCAGCCTGCACCCTCTCCAATCTGGGACCCCTCGAGGGATGTCCAGCTGCCTGTTTAGACCCAATCCCACTAAACGGGCAGTCGGACAACCCTCTCACAATCCAGGACTGCTGGCTCCTAACCGCTTGCCTGCCTGCCTGCCTGATTGCCCCTAACCGCTTCTGTCTGCCAGCCTGATCAACACCTAACTGCTCCCCTGCCAGCCCAATTGCCCCTAACTGCCCTGCCCTGCAGGCCTGATTGCCCACAACTGCCCTCCCCTGCCGGCCATCTTGTGGCAGCCATCTTGTGTCCACATGGGGGCAGCCATCTTTGACTACATGGTGTGGCCATCTTGTGTGTTGGAGTGACAGTCAATTTGCATATTACCTCTTTATTAGATAGGATGGTCTTTGCCAAATTAATAGACAAAGAATTATTTAATTTTTATTACATTAATAATTAGGGAGGTTAAGAGGTTTAAACTGCTTATCTATACATATAAAGAGGTAATATGCTAATTGCCATTACAGTATGCCCGTAATGACCAATTTGCATATTGATGCATGTGCAGCAGGGGGGCGGGCGGCTGGAGCCAAGTTCCCAGGGGTCTGAGGACAGCGCCTGACAGGAGCCCGGAGTGCAAAGAAGGAAGAGGAAGCAGCGACGGGGAGCTCTTCCAATCCCCCTGCACGGACACCCTACCCCAGCCCCCGCACCCCCAGGGGAATGGGGAGACTGGATGGGGAGAAGACCCAGCCTCCAGGGTAGCTGCAGTCCGCACCTCCGACTCCTGATCTCTTCCCCCCGCTACCCCTGCCAGGGGCGCCCACAACAATAGCACACCAGCGACCCCCCATCAGCGCCCCCAAGGCATCCGGGGCTGGGCATGCCTCTCCTCCCTAAAACTCCAGACCTGGGTGGAGGCAGGCCTGAGCGGCCCCCCAGGGTCAGACCCTTCCTCCTGCCTCCCCAACACCAACAGCACCATCTCCGCAGAAAGCACGTTAAACCTCACTAGGGGCATGGCTAAACCCGCCCTCCTAGCCCACCTGACTCTGCCCTGGCCCAGCCCGCACCCAGCTCCAGGAGATTGGAGCCCCGCCCTGAGCAGGGACAGCTGCAAAACAGCCACATACAATTTAAAGAATGGCATCAAGTGGGAAGGTTTGACAGTTACTCCCCTTTTGGCCTTGCTGCCCCCCTTGTGTCCCCCTAACTCCCTGCTTCCCACCAGTGCCTCCAGGGACGACCACTGCTACAGGGCTGCTGGCTAGAGCCCACCCCTCTGAGGCCTGCAGAACCCTCTGCAAAGCTTCGATAGGTACAATCCCAGGAAACATCATGCCCTCCTCCGCTAATCAGCACCTGCTACCTGCGAGGGTACCTGTGAGCATAAAAATAACAATCCCTTCCTGTTTAGACATCACTTACTTGATGAAACATTTCTAGGTTTATTAGCACAGAACCTGCTCATGACAACCCAGTGAGGTAGGCAGAGAAGAGATTACAATTCCCATGGTATATGCATATCTATTCAGAAATGAAGCTCGGAGAGGAAAAGTGTCAAGCCCAGTGGTTCCCAAGGTGCAGCACACACACCCCATGTGGTCAATTTGATTTTAAGTGGGGCAATTTAAGAATGAGTTAATAGTGAATTTTTTTGCATTTTTTTATGGTTCTAGGGGGCCTCATCTACACCATATCCTACATAATAAAAGGCTAATATGCAAATGACGTAATGGTGGAATGACTGGTCACTATGATGCATGCTGACCACCAGGGGGCAGACACTCAACACAGGAGCTGCCCCTTGGTGGTCAGTGTGCTCCCACAGGGGGAGCACTGCTCAGCCAGAAGCCGGGCTCACAGCTGGTGAACACAGCAGCAGTGGTGAGAGCCTCTCCCGACTCTGTGGCAATGCTAAGGATGTCGGATTGATGGCTTAAGCCCACTAAGCCATTAGCCAGACATCCCCCAGGGCTCCTAGACTGCTAGAGGGCGCAGGCCAGGCTGAGAAACCCCACCCCTAAGTGCACGAATTCGTGCACTGGCCCTCTAGTTTCTCAAATATATTACATGTTCATGTCCTTTGCCCATTTTTCCATTGTTAGTATTTGTCTTCTTTGATTTATAACACCTCTCCTCTATATTTAGGATTTTAACTCTATGGCCCTGTTACTCCTGAACATTACTTTAAGTGGTGAAAGGAACATATTCGGTAGGGCAACCACGTTATAGTTATTATAAAATAAAAGTAAGTTGTTCATGATATAAGAACATTTAGAGGAGGGATAGTAGATAGACTGAATTAGTTGGGTAGTTCTAGCTGTGTCATACCATTCTCTTATGAAAAACCTTCATTGATATCCTGTTATTTTCAAGATAAAGTAAAATCAAAGTCCTTCTGCTCTGACTTGGCCCATTCAATGCCTTTACTTCAACAAAGCTTATTCACCATCACCCTCTTTGTTTTCCTCTGCCCTCAGTGTTATTACCTTTTTCCAAAACCGCCCATGGAAATGCTGACCATCTTTTATTGACTAACTCAAATCTTAGCAGCTTCCTGAAGCAGGCTTTCATCCTCCCAGTTTAAATGCTCTCTTCCTCTCTGATTTCTGAAACACGTAATTTATGCAATGCCCAAGGAATTTATCATACATCCTCTTGATTTGCCTGTTTCATTATGGGAACAGGCACATACGTTCCTAGAAAGTGTAGCTGGGGGACATTTAAAAGCCCAATTTAAAAGCAGCAGCCCTTTGCTTTCTCTGACAGTCCAGCCCACCCTTCCATTGGCCAGTGCATCTTAACTGGCAGGTGTGTAACTGTGGTGCCCTGTGTTGTTTCATGGGCTACAGGAATCTGCACATCTTGGTGGGTAGAGAGCAGGGTATAATATTGGCATTAATTTTTAAAGGTAAAACAAAGACATCAGAGAAAATTGTTCTTTATTCCCCTCTCAGGACGTTGCCCCCAAACTTTTCATCGATGTTTATTTTTCTTTATAAGTGTTCTTTGAGGAGCACATTTGAGAAGCAGCTTGACAGCCCATTTCAATCATTGGTCCTTGATTCATTTCCAGGTATTTCTCTGCTCCTTTGGCCCTTAATACAGGTCTCAAAGTTTTTTAGCCCCTTTGGCTTTGAAGACCTATTTTCCAACTAGGATCCATTCCCTTTTGTACCTGTCCTGGCCTGGCTTCACCTTCTTAGCTTGCTTCAAGAGCTCCAGCCTCCTGCCTTGGCAGCAGGCAGCCCATACTGGGTAAGCCTACCCATGTGTTTGAAGAGAGGCATTGTATTCTTAGAATTATTAGTGCATTCATTTGTCTTCCATGTTAGACTGCAAACCTGAAGGGGAGAGGCCTGTGTTTCTTTTTCTTTTCTTTTTTGTCATGGTATCTTATCCTTTCTAATAAAGGAGTAATATGCAAATTGGCTGTACCTCTGCCACACCCACCAGCCAATCAGGAGCAAATATGCAAATAAACCCAACCAAGATGGCTGTGGCCACAGAGAGCAGGAGGGAGGCTTGGGTTTCCCTGGCAATGGAGGAAGCCAAGCTTTCTGCACATCCTGGCGGGCCCAGGCCTCCACTCCAGGCTACAAAGTTTCAATTATAGAAGATAAATAAAGCCCAACAGAAATGGTGGCAGCCACAGAGCTGGAGAGAGCAGGAGCCTAGGGTTGCCCATGGCAATGGAGGAAGCCAAGCTTCTGCAGCCCTGGACTGCTTTGGCCTCCACTTAAGGCTACAAAGTTTCAATTATAGAAGATAAATAAATCCCAGATCCCAGGGTCTCTGCTTGGGTTGCTGGGGGGCGTGGCCTGCCTGCAAACCATCACAGGCCCCTCGCCCAGGCCACCCCATGCCCCAAGGGAACCCCCACCCTGATCTGGGACACCCTTCAGGGCAAACCAGCTGGCCCCCACCTGTGCACCAGACCTCTATCCTATCTAATAAAAGAGTAATATGCAGATTGACCATCACTCCAACACACAAGATGGCTGCCCCCATGTGGTCAAAGATCCTTCCCCCATATGGACACAAGATGGCCACCACAAGATGGCCAGCAGAGGAGGGCAGTTGGAAGGGACCAGGCCTGCAAGGGAGGGCAGTTGGGGGCAATCAAGCTTGCAGGGGAGGGCAGTTAGGGGTGACCAGACCAGCAGAGGAGGAAAGTTGGGGGTAACTGAGCCTGCAGGGAAGGGCAGTTGGGGGGGACCCAGGCCTGCAGGGGAGAGTAGTTGGGGGGTACCAGGCCTGCAGGGGAGAGCAGTTAGCGGTGACCAGGTCTGCAGGGGAGGGCAGTTAGGGGCAAACAGGCTGACAAGGGAGTGGTTAGGGGGTGATCAGGCTGGCAGGCAGAAGCGGTTAGGGGCAATCAGGAAGGCAGGCAGGTGAGCAGTTGGGAGCCAACAGTCCTGGATTGTGAGAGGGATGTCCGACTGCCCGGGATTGGGCCCAAACGGCAGTCGGACATCCCTCGAGGGGTCCCAGATTGGAGAGGATGCAGGCTGGGCTGAGGGACAACACCCTCCCCCCCTGCACGAATTTCGTGCATCGGGCCTCTAGTATTTAATAATAGTACAATAAACTGATTGAATGGATGAATGAACCGAATATTATCTAAATAGATTTGAAAGGAATTTGGTTGTCCTTTAAATGAAAATGCCATGTATACATTGGCATACTTTAATTATTCTTTAGCTATAACTTTCAGTTTAACAGTGATTTCAAACACGTGGCAATAAATTCGCAGTCTAGATGCTCCTAATCATAGTATTTGATCCAACCAACTAAATGATTCCTTAGCCACTTCTTTGCCTCTTTCATTCTCAGTGACATTTAGACTATGTTGTGTAGTGCACTTGGAATTCTTGAATGTATTGCAAGCACTGGTTCAGGAATGTGTGTTCTAGCATATTCTCTTCAGCAGAACGGTGCTCCACTTCATTTATTGGGATTCTGCTTAACATTGCATTGGAAAAAAAGGTCTCACTTAGAAACCATTGCCCTGTTCTACAAACTAATGCTTTTCAGACCATTTTTGCTGAGTTAGAATCCCAGTCTTGTCTCTTATAAGGATGGCTGTTGCCCGTAAGGGCGGCCAGGTGGGTCCTTGATAGCATCTGTTTGTCAACATGGGTTTGGAATCAGCGTGCCAACTCCAGGGCCTCTCATCACACTGAGTCTTCAAATTCCTTTGCTTGTAGACTCGTTAGCTGAGATTTCTAGTGAAGGCTGCCACACAGGCAAGAAGGACCCTGTCTCCTTTCTCCTACTCCTCCTCTTGCTATCATGCGATGGGCTGTAGTTCGGTTTCTACCCCATGGCTCCATATCAACTTCTAGTATTTGAAAGATATTTGAACCATTTACTACAAGTCCTGATTATCTTAGTATTTCTCACTGATACACTCAACTTTTTATGCTTATTTTAGCATGTCAGTACCTGAAAAATGTGAGGAGTTTTAAAGCATTCTTTTTTTTTTTTTAAAGTAGATTCACAGGTTGTGCAATCATCACCACTATCCATTTCCAGAACTTTTTCCTCATCCCAATCAGAAAAGCATTCTTATTGTCACTTCTGCACATCTTCTCAGGTGCTTCCACACAGTTTCTAGTATTTGTGAACCGGAAGGGTCCAGCTCTTTAAGATCATATGTTGCCCAGCCTCCTGCCTGGAAGCCACAGTTTCAATCAATTTTTTCGTTGTTGGTACAGAACAACGTCCTACCCTTAATAACCCTTAGTATACTTGAAGATAACGAAGTCATTCAATAGCTATTTATTCCTCAGTGAAACAACTCATTTCCTTTCATCTTTCCTTGTTCCTGTAATCTTTTTGTTGACTTCTCATTATCTCCTTAAGATTCTCAGCAGCCTCTTTAAAATAATATAGAACCAGACATACTATAATAAAGTCGATCAATACTGAATGTAGTGGAGGAATTGTCCGTTGGGTTTTTAAGATTCTGTCAGTCCCTCTGTTGAGGTGGGTTACCAAGTGTAAGTGTGGCGCCCTGGTGAAGAATTGGGTGTCTGGTCAGGAAAGCAAGGAGTTGGAGGAGATGATCTGTACTGACTTTGGCGATTGCTGCTTGTCACAGAGATAGGAAGTCAGGAGGGGGAGGTTGACTCTCTTTGCCAGCCTTGAAACAAATGAGGTCACAGCTTTTTAAATATTGAAATGGGGGTATTGAGCTCCTCATGTTGGATTAATAAGAAATCTGTATCTCCATATAAGATGTCTTTTCACCCCCTGAATTGTTAGTGACCCAGGGCCTCTCAGTTCAGAAACTAGCTACTACTGGTAGTAGTAGCAGTAGCAACTGCTACTGACAGTAGTTTTAGAGTGCTACTTCATCAGCAGCTTTAAGTACCACACAACTGTATTTCTAATTGCCTGCTCATTACTTAAAGTTTCCTTGTCAAAACTAAGCTCATTCTATCCTGCTCCCCTACAATCTTTTTTCCTAATTTTCTGGCTGGTATTAGTATCCATCTGTCACCTCAGCTAGAAATGTTCGAGTTATCTTTAGTAGATTCTTAACTCTTCACCACCCCAACCCCCAGCCCAGTGTCCAGTTAATCACCAGGTATGCGTGATGAAATTTCTTAAGTGTCTCTCACCGCCAGCATCCTGGTACAGACCTCACATCACTCATGTAACCTTTAACAATAATGTTCTAACTGGTTTTCTCTCCTACACCACTTCACCATAGTTTTGCCAGAATTGTTCTTTTAAAGGATAGATTATTTAC
Source organism: Corynorhinus townsendii (assembly GCA_026230045.1). NCBI lineage: Eukaryota > Metazoa > Chordata > Mammalia > Chiroptera > Vespertilionidae > Corynorhinus > Corynorhinus townsendii. The sequence goes on along the minus strand of JAPDVU010000001.1, from coordinate 141,305,214 downwards.
TATCCTTATATTAAAAGAGGTAATGAATTTAAAATTACCCAGAGTAATCACCCAATATCTCCAGTGTAAAATCACTCTTCCTTTGGCTGGCAGGTAAGGCCCTTAATGAGATGACCTTCCTGTATGTTTCAGCTTCATCACCTGCCACTGCCCCTTAATAATCTTAAACTCCAGCGCACAGAACTGCAGGAAGAAGAGCAGGAGATGGTACAACTCTGTGGCATCGACTTTGACAACTCCGAGCTTCTAGGGTGGGAAGAATGACTTTTTGGGGAGCCACCCTTCCCAGCCCCAAGGGAATGAGAGGTGAATAGCTTTCATGCAGGGGCTGCCGGGAGAGAAGGCTCCTCACGGCAGGTCTATCAGCTCTAGCAAGAAAGCAGAGTCACCTGCAAATAGTCCGGCATTTTGCTCACTAGAGTTCTGGGGGCCACAGTTAAAAGAGGTAGGGATCAGCAGGCTGGAAAAATCAGGCCCATTTCTCAGGATTAATATAAATGGACTTAGGTAAAAGACGTTGAGAAATTTGGGTGCCTTTTAATTTGTACCAGATGAGCTTTATATCTCAGGGGCCTAGGAGGCATTTAGTGATTGTTTGTTGAACAATTTATTTCTGCTACTTCTTTACTCCATTCTATGAAGATACTGTTTGTTTACAATCTTAGTATTACATTGGATTCTACTGGATTCATTTCAGTTCTGGTCAGCCATTTCTTTTATTAACTTAAGAAAGATTTACTGATGAATACCTACTATGCCTCAACACTAGATCATTTGTAAGGCAAAGATACGATGGCTGTTCTTCATGAGCCTTCTAAGAAGACATACATAGATGGACATATGATCTTTACATTCAGCCGCTCACTTTTTGTATGTTGCCGTCTTTTTCTTTTATAATCCCAGACCATGAATAATCAATCATGTTCTGTGTGATATATCTTTCTCTCCTGGCCAAGTGAAGGGAGATCCTGTATGATGACTTCTCTGTTACAAGACTCTGTATGTATTTAATAAATTCTTTGTGTGAAGGAAAGTGATCTGGTAGAGTCTTGAAATTTAGGGAAGGACAGAATTCAGCCTGCAATCTTTTTTAGAACTTGTCCAAGGAGCACAGTTACTAAACTCACAACAGGATTTCAATTAAGATTGTTTTACCTATAAAGGGAGCCACATAGCATAGATTGAGTTTAGTAAGATTTTTTTGTTGTTGTTTTTCTAGAAAGATTCCACCTCTTAGAGGTGAGTATAAGCAAAGACATAGAGAGGTTTGGAAAGAAATCAGGAAAGTGCATAGATTTCTGTATGGAATCACGCTGCTTTGGGTAGCCCACGGCCCCTAACAGCTTCCTCTCCTTGGCATTTATCCCTGGACAAGATATTGACTAATTAGAACTGGAAAGACAGTAGAGGACGGCCAATGCTTCAAATATCAATCTCTTACATACCTCGCAACATTTTTTAAAAATCAGAGAACTTGGACTCCCTCAATTGAAAAACAAACATACCACTTTTGAGCTCCAGTAATACGGAACAGACCTGCCGAGGCCCCACTCAGCATCTGGGGGCTGAACTTCTGTGGGCTCACTTACTCACCTGCGGTCAGTTTATGTGGGTGGACTCGGCTTTCTTGGTCATCCCTACTTACAATCTTCAGGTCTCCTTTCTGACCCTCTGCTCTTTCTGTCCCAAATATGCAAGGAGACACTGCCTGAGCCCATGTACACTCAGGCTCCAGGATCTGTCCCCACAGATGGTATTTTCAGGGTTGCTCCTTGCTTCATTGGCTAAAGGTAAGACAAATTCATTTATCCCAGAGATCATTCATACACATCCTGTTGTCCTGTAGGGACACCCAGCCTGTCTCCTCTAAGTAAAGCTGTCCCCCAGTAAGCCCTTCTTCCACCTTCCACACATCTCTTCACTTTCCTCTCATTTGCATCTGCATTTTTCTATTTTTTGCCCTTTGAAAGGTCCTCACAGTCAGACTGTGACTCTCTGCGGAGTGAAGTCCGTCAGGGGCGTTGGCCGCTTCTGTCCTCCACAGCACTCTTTCTTCCTCCATGGTGCCCCAGGTCCTGATTTGTTGTTTGGTTTTTGTTTTCACTTTGGAAGAAATGTTTTTAAACGTTGTAGGGGCAGCCCACAGCCAGAATCTCCCTTTTCTACTTTTCCCTTCTTTCCTCCACTGAACCTGCATCAGGAATCTGGTCTTCCACAAAGTATGCAAAACTCACATTGTATTTTCAGTCTCGTGATTTTCAGAGGTATAACTTCTGGAACTAGCAGACTAAGGTCCTAACAAAGCAGATGTGCTCTTCTTAGAAAGTTTCAGATTCCTCCGGACTCTCCCCACCCCGACAGTGCTTTATCATAGCATTCGATCATCTTTGAAAAGAGAGTATCCCTTGTGCTGGGATGTGCAGGGCTCCTGTAGAGAAGCAAACTGGCACTGACCCAACCAGGGAGAGTGTGGCCTCGCCATGCAGCTCTTGCCAGGAAACCAGGAGGGAGGGGAGTGGCAGCCACCAGGCAGTGCCAGGGAAGACCAGTGTGCTGCAGCCTTTGGTGGGTGCATAACGTCCCTGATCTAGAAGATCGAGGACAAGACCCCTGCAGGAAAGAAGCTTCTTGCCCAAACCATGCTGCTAACTAGCCAGGAAAGTATGTGTTTGGATGCTAGAACTAACACCACGTTCGCCCCGTAGATTTATCTGCCAGAATTCCTCTGGGAGCGCCTCCAGACACACTCTGTTCTAGACATCTTGAAGAGGTGGTAAATTCTGCTGGCTGCATCATTTAAATCGTGCTTGGTCATTCTCATAAAATCTGGAACATGACTTATTGTTTCTATACTGTGATCTTTACAGGTGTTTGATATAAAAATGGTTCTCTTACAAATTAAAATATTTCTTCTCTCAAGCATATAGCAGCACATAACAATACTGTAAGTTTGGAAATCTATGTAATGTCTCTGTTCACCCATGATAGATATTAAAAGTAGAATTAATATTCTTATTTCCATTTTTAAAAAGGAAGATACTTATTTCCAAACAGTACATAAAAGTTTCCTTAAACCCCTGGACATCGCTGGGCTGAGTCCCAGTTCTAGGAGCATCTCCCTATGAGTTGGACTGAGAACGAGAAAGCCTTCCTCCTGTGCCTCGATGTCTCTCTGCTCCTGCATTGTCACCTCTGAGGGCGATGTCTCCACCGACTGTGTCCTACTGGCATGCTGCTGCGCCAACAGCCTCAAAAAGCTCTGCATCTCAGCCAGTGCCACACATTCTCCCTGTTGTCTGCACCTGACTGCCGCCAGGTGGGCAGGCTGCCCGCAGGCTTCGCCCTTGCAAGTGGATGGCTGCAGCAGCTCCAAGGAGGGGATTTCAGGCTTGTAGCCCCATCCTCCCATCTTCTGCCTCAGCTGCTTTCTTATGATGCCGTCACCCAGAAAACACTCCCAAGAAGGAATATAAAGTGTGCCCCAGATAAAATGCACTCAGGAAATCTTTTACCATAAGGAAATTTGTCCAGAAAGAGATTAAACTGAGATGCATCAGGAATATAATCGGTTTCTTCAGGCCATAGCCAGTTTCTTTGCCTTTAATTTTTATGGATTACTTCGTATCTAGAAGCTTGTATCTGGAAGCCGTAATCTTTGCCATTTCCAGAGTAGGGGTGGTGGCATTTTTGATAGTGGACTATTTTTTCTTTTGCTAATTTACAGTGCTCTCTTTTGCCCTGTTCCCATTAGGAGGTGAAAGCATGGAAATTAAAAAACAAATTACAGGAATGAGAAGATTACTGAATGACAGCACTGGGAGGATCTATCAGCGTGTTGGCAAGGAAGGAGAGAAGTTAAAAGAAGAACCTCAGGATTTGGACTCAGTCTGGCCTCAGCATTTGAACTCCTCTGCTGAGGCCCCACAGAGCCTCCACCTTTCTTCTCGGGGTGCCTGGAGTGAGTTCCCAGCCCAGAGCGGCCAGTTCTCAGGGCAGTCTGGCCCTCGCTCGAGAACCTTCCAGAGTCAGCCCCACGCTGCTGGGAGTTCCAATGGTAGGTATGGCTGTTAACAGACATTCAGAATGCCCTTATGGGGGGCTGTCCGAATGTAGTTTTATTCCTAAATGTTCACTTAAGGTTTTCAGTAGGTTCTTGGAAACTGCAACTTTTAAGCATAAGAAATGAAATCAGTTTTACTATAGACTGATATAAACAAGAGATAAGTTCCTATGTCCTATTTCTTATTACAAAAGCAACACCAAACTTGTAGATAGACCCAAAACACTTCTAATATTAAACATTGAAGTAAATGTAAGCTATTCCATACATTTACGAAAGATTATTAAAAACAAGTAAGAGGGTTCTTTGCCAATCCCCCTGACCACAGATCAGGGTCACCGGTGGCCAGAGCCCTTCCCAGCAGCTCAGGTCACAAAGCAAGGATTAAGGACACCATTAATCCTAGGGCCTCACACAGCCCACTCTCACTCAGACTAGGACAATGTAGACACGCCAGTGAACTTCAGGTGCTGCACATCTTTGAGATGTGGGTAGAAACAAGTCCCTGGAAACACACACGCAGATACCGGGATAACATGCTAACTCCACACAGATAGTGGCCCAGACCTGGAATCAATTTTTTTCTCATCAACATTATAAGAAAACTAGAGGCCTGGTGCACAAAACTCGTGCACTTGGGGTGGGGGGGGGTGGTCCTATGCTGGCAGCCGGACATCCTTAGCGCTGCCGTGGAGATGGGAGAGATTCCTCCCAGCACTGCTGTGCAAGCCAGCGTGAGCCGGGCTTCTGGCTGACCTGCGCTCTCCTTGTGGGAGTGCACTGACCACTAGGGGGCAGCTCCTGCATTGAGCGTCTGCTCCCTGGTGGTCAGTGCACATCATAGCCACCAGTCATTCCACTGTTTGGTCCATTTGCATATTAGCCTTTTATTATATATGATGGCCTTTGGTTGATTACCTCCCACCCACCCACAATCAGGGCCGGGGAGGAACCACGGGAGGGATCCAGGGCATGTCTGGCCCATCTTGCTCAGTCCCAATTGGCCGGACCCCAGCAGCAAGCTAACTTACTGGTCAGAGAGTCTGCCCCCTAGTGGTCAGTGCTCGTCATAGCGACTGGTCGACCTGTCGACTGTCTGCCCCCTAGTGGTCAGAGTCTGCCCCCTGCACGTCATAGTGAGCAGTTGAGCAGCCTTAGCATATCATTAGCATATTATGCTTTGATTGGTTGAATGGATGACTGGACAACTAGACACTTAGCATATTAGACTTTTATTATATAGGATGACATTCTTTGAGGACCTGCTGTACATTAAGCCCTCCGTTAATCACCTGCCTTAGTTCTGTTATTTCAAAAGACAGGGAAGACATAGTGGAAAAGTTGCAGACTATAGAATACCAGAATTGAGAAGCAGGGAGGACTGGGGGTTCTGTAGTAGAAGTGGTGATTTCTTAGTAGAGATTTTAACCCATCATTGTTGATGGATCAATATTGTCACAAAAGACTGAACGTTAGGGCAGAAAGAGCTCCCTTTTGTCATTAAAAGAAGCTTCCTGGTCATATGGTGTATTATTCATATATCCTCTTGCTGACATGGTTGCTCTTTTACATTATCAGAGGTGTCATAGCTATAGGGAGGACTGATAACCTAACACTCTAGTACCTTCGTTTTAACTTCACATCCCAGCTACTGAACCAAATGATTCATACTTCATAACTTGTTTCATTAGAGTTGAAATGTAGCCCTTTAAAGTAACATTTTCTTAATTTAAATTTCTAATTGTTTACAAAAAAATCAAATGGGAGTGTTTCAAAGCTGAAGAGAAAAAAATGGGTGATTTTTTTCAGTTATGTTCATTTCTATCCATTGATATTGCATGTAACTTGTTCTGTAAATTATGTATAGTGTGAAGTTCTGTAGTTCAGTTCACACAAAGAAAACAAGAAAAAGCAATGCATTTTTCCTTTCCTTGAAAGTAAAGGATTTTTCCTCATCTATTATCCTTCTAGATTAAGACAACTGTTTTGATTGTTGTTTTTTAAACACAATTTCCAGTAACCAGTTCAGGTGCATGAGGAGCCATCCTGAGATACTGCTGATGAGATAGCAAGGGACCCCACAAGATGTACTGGTGTCTTCGGTTTCCCTCAATATTACATAAGTCAGTATCAGATTCACAGGCTGGCATGCTTCCAGGGTGGAGAGAGAGGACTCTTGAATGACTCCTCCATAAAAATAAAAAGGCAGTTCTCTTTCAAATTTGAAAATGATTTATAACACACTGAAAAGAGTTGGTTTGTCCTCTAAAAAGGATAAAGACAGTACTTAAGATAGTGACTAGGAATATTCTACAAGGCCCTCCTGATTCTTCAGCCATGGAAGAAACTAGAAGAGAAATAAGATGCCCTCAGGTGTGGATAGAGTTAGTACACCTCACATAAGTACGTTTTGGGCTAACAGAGTTTGGTTTCCAGTATACAACAAGGAGGGTGCATTTACTTTGGAAAATATGTTAAAAGCTGCAAACATAATTCCCTCCTATTCATTTAGAGCTTTTGTGTTTATTTTCATATTATTATATACATATAACTGTGATTGGTATGTCATTAAAATTATTTGCAATTTTAAGGTGTTATAACATCTCAATTTGCTACAATTTTGAATGTAAATAATTGTGCTATTCCAAACATTAAGTTACCTTAAATATTTCATGGTTTTGCTGTAGTGAATTTTTCTTTTGTATCCACGTTATAGGATTTAAATTACATGTAATGTATAATAAAAGATGTAACTGACCAAAACCTACCTTAGAACTTACTTCTTCCAACCATGAAAAAACCCAAAGTGATAGTAGTGTCTTATACAGTCCACTTTATGGTAGTGGGTTGGATACTGATGCAGCGGGAACACCACTGAAACAGTGATTTTCCAAACGTTCCATTTTCTTCTAAGGAGAATAAAAAATAATTTTTTTACGTCTAAGGGAAACAGAATAGGGTTGATATTTTAAGGAAATTGTATTAGATTTAAACAGTTAAAATAGTCTAAAATTAGGGAAGTCTAAGAAATGGGAATGGAAAAAATATATAGGATCATTGCCTTTATTAAGGTGGAGAAAAGCCAGTACAAGTTCAGATGTCCTCCCATACTCTGCTCCGCTACTGTTCCCCACCCCACACACAACACTCAGAGAGGGCCTAAAAGTTTTAATGTGTTGACAGTTCTTAACTTTTGAAATAGCATGCTTAATACTAAGACTATTTTTTAATAGTTAGACACATTTAATTCTTAACCATACCCTTTAGCTACCAGGTTTTTTGTGAGGCGGTCCTCAAAGCTAGATTTTTGTACAGAATAGCGTGAGCATGTTTCTAGTGGAGTTTTAAGCTATTGTTATCTGAGATGAACTGGTGTGACAAGAGGGAGGCCTGCTGTGACAGCGCATGGTATGCAGATGTTCCTGCAGCTCCACCGCCCGTGAAACAGCAGGAACCTTATAATACAGAGAAGCCTGGATAATTAGATAAAGTCAGACCCCCAAATTTAAGTTGTGAAAATTATTGGGTACATTTTCCTTAGGTGCAGTCTCATAATTGCACAGGCTTCAAAGTCCTGTCAAGATACCTTTTTTCCCTCTCTTTATAATTTTGGTATTGTTTGGAGTATGTCATTCTTTTCTTTCGTGCTTTAGGAGAACTTCCAGTGGTAAATTCATCAGTTGGATCAAACTGCTGCACTTGTAACTGCCAGTCAACATTGCAGGCCATTCTCCAAGAACTCAAGACCATGCGGAAATTAATGCAAATTCAAGCAGGTACAATGATTATACATCAGATCAAGTCTTCTGATTCTTTTTTTAAAAAATATGTTTATTGATTTCAGAGAGGAAGGGAGAAGGAGAGAGAGATAGAAACATCAATGATGAGAGAGAATCATTGATCTGCTGCCTCCTGCACACCCCCTACTGGGGTTCGAGCCCGCAACCCAGGCATGTGCCCTTGGCCAGAATTGAACCTGGGACCCTTCAGTCCGCAGGCTGATGCTCTATCCACTGAGCCAAGCTGGCTAGGGCAAATCCTCTGATTCTTAATGCATGTCTGACATCTTCAGTTGGCATGTTTTTTATTGTGCTTTTATTATTGAGTTCTTCCCTCTGCTGTCTTGCTATTATTTTTTAAGTATCCATTTTCTCAGCTTTTCTTCCAACCTATTTTCCTTTTAGAATATCTAACAAAATTTGTATTGCTAAGAATACTAATTCTTTACTTAGGTACATGTGCTCTGTATACCTCATCCCCCGATCTCCTAGCACCTCATGTATCAGTTCATTACTTTTTTCTTTTTTTTTTTTTTAGTTCATTATATTTTGAAACAGTTCTACCTGAAGGTGAGCAGAGTTCTTCAGCTCATTGTCCGAATGTGAACGGGCAAAGAGTTTCCAATCAGGAAAGAAAATGAGCTGCCTTATCTGGCCCCTTGAGGTGCTCAGTTTGGTGGCTGCCTGCATCTTGACCTCCACTCCTGCATGAGTCCCTTTGGGGCTTGGCATGACAGTGTGGAAGCCACACGGTCCGGTAGGTGTGGAGGAGGCCTTTGGGAAGCATGGGCCCTGCTGGTGGCTTTTCTCCCTAACATTCAGGAAATAGGAGCTCAGGCACGGCTTACCTTCTTCATTTACATGACACCTTTTTTGTCCTCACTCCTCGTAGGCTGAAGAACTCCTGTGCGACTTCTCTGAGCCTCAGGTTTCTCCCCCGTCTCTGGAATACTAACCTCTCACTCTCAGGGTTGTTTTCAAAGGGGAATGAGATAGTAAATGAATTCTGTAGGGCATGGCACGAGTGTAAGCAATTTGTTAGTGTTGTTATAAAGACCACAGAGTATTTTATAAAAGTCTAGATCTTGATGATAGCGGCTCTGTTTTCTAATCTTCACAATTAGGGCAGAAAAACAACTTTTTTGTTACAGGTACTGAAAATAATTGATCATTTTATTAAGCTTTTCCTCTTGTCAGGGAAAACAGCTCCTTGGCCTTGGCCTAAAGAAGGAAATAGTACAGTCATGTGTGACTAGCATTCCGCTCCTTTCATTGTAAAGGTATTCATGAAGGTCAGAAATTGTATGTGGTACCTTTTAGTGAATTCTAGTAATATATTAATATTTCATGATATGGTTTTGATATTAAAAAGCTTACTACTTATGACATCTCAGTCACCCAAGATCACATAAAAGTAAGGTGAGCACCCAGCCCATTGTGGTCCAGTGGTTGAGCATTGGCCCGTGCACCTAAGGGTTGCGGGTATGATTCCTGGTGAAGGGGACGTACCTGGCTTGCAGATTTGATCACTGGCCCCGGTTAGGGCACATGCAGTTAGGGCACATGTGGAGGCAGCCAGTGTGTCTCTTTGTCATGGATGTTTCTCGCTCTTCTCTCTCTCCCTTCCACTCTCTAAAAATCAATGCATAGAATATCCTTGGGTGAGGAGTAACAAAACAAATAAACAACAACAAAAAATATGTGCTGTGTGGCTAGAGTTTATTGCCTTTAAGACAGATTTAAATTATATATATTTAGAATGTTTTACCTTTACTTTAAGGTAGTAGGATCAAGCGATAAGATCGGGATGCAAGAAACTTTTGCTATGTCTAGACTTGCAAAAGGAGAAGAAAACTGATAGTCCCTGTGTTGAAACCAAAAATATGTTCACTTTTAATTTAGAATAGTGATTCTTGGAGAGGCGTGTGTTCTAGACTATCTTGATAATTGCTTTGTCCACTTGACTTTAGGGAAAATTCAGAGAGAAGAGAGAAAAGTTCTCCACTCTGGCTTGTACATTAGAATTACTTGAGGAGCTTTAGAAAAATCTCAGTGCGTGGTATCCACCCTGGAAATTCTGATTCAATTAGTCTGGAGTAAGGCTGAGACACTGACATTTTTTTTCAAGCTCCAGGTTGATTCTAATGTATAGCCAAGGTCAGGAAACTATAAGCTCGAAGAATTACTGCATGGGTGATTAAAAACTTTTCAGTTTATATGCACTCTAAGTAGTTTGTATCCAACAGTTAAAATTTTCTTTATAGACTGGAGATGAAAATATCAAATTTGAAGTGTAAATATTGTTTATTTGCAAGCTGATAAGAAAGATCCATATTTATTTGCAATTAAAAATCTTCACTTTTCATTTGACCTATTTATAGATGTATTTCTACAAAAAGGCAGACATATTCTATGGTCACATTTAGTAAGCCATATTAACAATTGAAAATTTCATATTTTTCTTTTAAATTTTCCATGAGAGTATTTTTAAATGGTTAACAGACATTACTTCTCAAAGTGCACCTGTAAAAAGAATAATTACCATCCTTGTTTCTTTAAGTATATTTTCAGTATTAGTACTTAGTTCTTGTTCAGTGCTTTTTGTCTTTGGTACGCAAACTATTTCTGGATTTTACTCATTTGCTTGATGCGTGTAGGACTCTATTATTTCTGTTTTTCAGCCACATAAAACTGATGTGTGGAGAAATGGCCAGTCTGAACCAGCAGTGTAGTGCTGTGGAGATAGTTGATGTCTGTGAGGAAGGAGTTATAGGACTGACAAGTGACTAGCAGGCTTTGCCCACATGTTTACTGGTACATGCATACTGGTCATTCCAGACTATTCATTTGCTCAGACTTACCCAAGTGATCGTCCTTGTCCAGTCTTTGTCCATTTTAGTGCTAGCAACTGATCAGTTTAGCCCCAAATGACAATTGAATATTCCTGAGACTGGCTTCCCAGAAAATATGAATATCTACACCTCAGTTTAAGTTCTGGAGTTCTCATTTATATAACAACTAGAGGCCCAGTGCACAAAATTCATGCAGGGGGGAGGGGGAGTCCCTCAGGCCAGCCTGCACCCTCTCACAATCCAGGACTGCTGGCTCCTAACCGCTGGCCTGCCTGCCTGCTAGCCCCTAACCACTCTGCCTCCCTGCCTCATCACCCCTAACCACTCTGCCTGCCTGCCTCACCGCCCCTAACCACTCACCTACCTACCTGATAGCCCCTAACTACTCTGCCTGCCTGCCTGCCTCGTCGCCCCTAACCACTCACCTACCTGCCTGATAGCCCCTAACCACTCTGCCTGCCTCATCGCCCCTAACCACTTGCCTGCCTGCCTCATTGCCCCTAACCACTCTGCCTGCCTGCCTGCCTCATCACCCCTAACCACCTCTGCCTTGGCCCCCGCCGCCACGGCTTCGTCCAGAAGGACGTCCGGAACGATGTCCAAAAGGTCATTTGGCTGTCCAGTCTAATTAGTGTATTACACTTTTATTATTATAGACTAGTGGCCTGGTGCATGAAATTTGTGCATGGGGGGGTTGTCCCTCAGCCCGGCCTACAGCCTCTCCAATCTGGGACCCCTTGGGGGATGTCTGACTGTCAGTTTAGGCCCGATCCCACAGGCGGACATCCCTCTCACAGTCCAGGACCACTGGCTCCTAACCACTCACCTGCCTGCCTGCCTGATCTCCCCTAACTGCCCACCCCCTTGCTGGCCTGCTCGCCCCCAACTGCCCCCCGTCCCCTGCCAGCCTGCTCGCCTCCAACTGCCCCCCCTGCTGACCTGCTCACCCCCAACTGCCCTCCCCCCGCTGGCCTGATTGCCCCTAACCGCCTCTGTCTCGGCCCCACCACCATGGCTTTGTCTGGAAGGACATCTGAAAGGTCTCCTGAAAGGTCTCCCAGTCTAATTAGCATATTACCCTTTTATTAGTATAGATGCCATATGATTTGTAAAATCATGCTCAGATGTTTCCTCATAGCTCGTCATTGAACCCAGCAGTAGTAGTACGATCCAATTATTCACCAGCATCTGCAGCAGAGTTCTCTCTTGGGTGTTTTTCTGCTTGTAGAACTTTAAGGTGCTCCAGAGCCTTTATTTGGTAAATCCAGGTCCCATGTGCTTTATGTGGTGAGCTTCATCCTTGAGTGAGCCCCATTAAAGTCTCAGCCAGTGGAGCATGCAGATAGGCGGGTGATACATTTTCCTAAGTTGGACACAAGTGTCTGTACCATATTTTTGTTTATTGTTCACAGTTGGAACCCCAAACAGACAACAACCCCCAATTTCCCTTATATGCTCCCAGCGAACTGCTGTCTCACGCAAGAGAAATAAAAAGAAAAAAGTGCCCCCAAAGACTGTTGAACCTCTTACTGTGAAGCAGAAGCCCAGTGTGTTAGAGACTGAGAAGAAGACAGGTGTGGCCTCAGAGCAGTCGGCCCTCCAGGCAGCTGAGCGCACTTCTATGGGGGAGAACTGCGTCCTAGGATTTGGCATTGTTCTGGAATCACCTTCCTCAGATGTAAGTTGATGTTTTCTGGCTGCTGACACTAATGTGATATAACTGTTAGGAATTTTCTCAAATACTACGCTTTCCCCTTAACTCATGCTGCCCAGGCAAACTGGAAAAACTTGCAGAATGCATGTGGGAAAGAGGAAAGGAAGATGATGAATAATTTCCTTGCCTAGAATTTTCTCTTCGGAAAATCTTATGCCTTATTTATTTAAACATGTTTTCATTCTGTACCTCTGAAAGAAGGGTGAGGGAGTAATCTACTCCCTAATTTCTTTAACGTTTTTAATTTTGAAGTGGCCATTTTCAGTTTCCTCAGTGTAGAGCTAAAAGAACATAATTAAATGCTTTGTAGACGGGCATAAATGAACCAAACCTTACAGATAAGGTCACACCTTTCTAGAAACACAAACTAATAATAAAAAAGGAGCAGTAGTGCTAATTCTATTTTATAGATGCAAGCGGCACTGCTAATTAGGCTGCAGTGCCATGCCATTTACTCTATGTAATGATAGGTTAATGCTCTGCAAAGGTTTTCTATTTTAATATCATAGCCAGCATATTGTTGCAAGTCCAAAATGTTGGATGACATCTGAGATATCTATCTGACTTGCCATTTTATATTCAATGACCATAAACTAATTTTGTTAATAGTGTGCTAAATGTGCAATTGCATGCTCTCTCTATAATATCGGAGAACATTGGTGTTTCCAACCCCAACTTATTGGGAGAGTTCTTAAAATAAACAAGAGTGAGTGATCTATTATTATCAGCTTGCATAGAATGAGAATCCTGCTGAGAACTCCCACACAGGCGTATATGGGATTGGAGTTTGGTCCTACCTTTTAAGTAAGAAATAAATTGCTGTTTTTAAAAAGTGTTCTCTTTCACATTGCACAGGAAGACAGTTTGCTAGCATGTATCCATGTTGGGTCCTAATAAAGGGGGCGGGCAACAAAAATCATCTTGTGACTTTTTTAGAGTAGAAAATCATTCGAACTTTTATTCAGTCCTCAGTGTCAAAGGTTTTTTGTTTTAGTTTTTTGTTTATGAACACATGCTACAATTGTTAAGAAATTTTTCTAGACTAAAACTTAATTTTAAAATATTAATGATGATAATGTTATACTTTGGACCAGTCAGCTCCTTTGATTAGAGCATATTGTTTTGAAACTAAAGCTCTGGTCAAAACCCAAGTAGATCACATATTTGGAAACAGAGGTACATTATTCCATAACACTAAATATATTCAATCATAAGTTTTCTTAATACCTTTATTTTTTAGCATTCTTTTCTGATAGGCTTTGATGTATCAAGAGCAGTCAGTTAAGTTGTATAAATCATCTCCTAATGCTAATAACTAAACCTTCTCCTTTTTTAATTTTTATGCTCCAAATGTACTTCAGAGATAAATTGAGGACTAGCCAATAAAGGCCTCATGTACATTGGTGAAATCGAGTTTTTATCTTTATCAGTATTATAATTTTATTTATATGCTACATAAATATAATTTGCTTTTTATTTATAATATTTTTGCTAATAAGAGCAATTAAATTTAATAATGCACACTTAGAATTGTCCATGAAAACTTAGGTGTGTATTACCTTGATGAAAGAATAACATACTTGTAAAGAAAAGCAAAATTAGCCCTCAGTTTGGCTCAGTGGATAGAGCATCGGCCTGCAGACTAAAAGGTCCCAGGTTCGATTCCTGTCTAGGGCATGTACCTTGGTTGTGGGCACATCCCTAGTAGGAGGTGTGCAGGAAGCAGCTGATCAATGTTTCTCTCTCATAGATGTTTCTAACTCCCTCTCCATTCCTCTCTATAATAAAATAAAAAAAATATATTTTTAAAAAAAGAAAAGCAAAATTATACACACACACACTCTAGAGGCCTGGTGCACGAATTTGTGCCTGGGTGGGGTCCTACGGGGTGACCTGCAGGGATCCGGCTAGAACCCACAATCCAATGCCACCTACAGCTCCTACCTGTTGCTCCTGCTCATCCTGGCCCTATTGGGCCTGCCACAGCTTCATGGCCCAATTGGCTTGGGCCACCGCCACAGGGCTCACCAGCCATGAGCCTTGCCTCTGGCACTCTCTGGAGGGCAGTGGCTCTCTGACATCCCCCAAGGGGTTCCAGATTGCAAGAGGGCGCAGGCCAGGTCGAGGGACCCCACTGGTGCACGATTGGGGCCAGGGAGGAATGTGGGAGGTTGGCCAGCCAGGGAGGGGCCGTGGGAGGACTTCAGGGCATGTCTGGCCCATCTCACTCAGTCCCAATCGGCCGTACCCTAGCAGCAAGCTAACCTACCAGTTGGAGCGTCTGCCCCCTGGTGGTCAGTACACATCACAGCAAGGTGTCGAGCGGCCTTAGCATATCATTAGCATATTACATTTTGATTGGTTGAACAGTCAAGAGGTCACTGGATGACCAGACACTTAGAGGCCCAGTGCATGAAAATTGTGCACTGGGGGGGCCGGGGGGATCCCTCATCCCGGCCTGTGCCCTCTCACAGTCCAGGACCCCTTGGGGAATGTCTGACTGCTGGCTTAGGCCCACTCCCCACCTAATCCAGCAGGTGGACATCCCCCGAGGGGTCCTTAGCGCAGTCTCGGAGGTAGGAGGGGCTCCTGCCACCACCACTGCACTCGCCAGCTGTGAGCCTGACTTCTGACTAAGCGGTGCTTACCCTGTGGGAGCGCACTGACCACCAGCGGACAGCTCCTGCATTGAGCATCTGTCCCCTGGTGGTCAGTGAGCATCATAGCGACAGGTCATTCCGCCATTTGGTCAAATTGCATATTAGCTTTTTACTATATAGGATGGATATTACATTATTCAGCTAAGCTATTGTTCAACAGAAACATACTGCACCTGTGCAATGAGTCCCATCAGTGGATAAAGAAATTCTGTCCACAGATAGTGCTCAATGGCATTCATGGGTGGAGGAGATTGACTCCCTTTGGTATTGGGACCAAACTTAGTGCCTTTTAGTCTTACTATTTCGTAGCCATGAACCTTTTAAAATTCGGTGGAAGTCCAAAGGAAAAAAACAATTATATAATCTTAAAGGAATCTTTCTATAAAACGGATCAGAGAAAATATAATTAGATATATATATAAGTGGGTAGGAAATGTGTATTTAAAGATGGACTCTGAAAAATACACAGCATTGGGAGAAGTAGATCCAAAGTTGTAGGATTGGGCAAGTGGTAGCAGATAATGATATAAAACTAGGGCAGGGCCAGATAGTGAAGGACATATAATGTCTTGCCAATGCCGTTGGTCTTAATCTCATGGGCACTAGGGAACTACTGCAAGTTTCAAGTAGAGAAATAATCATACCTGTGTTTCAGACTGGAAAGTGGAACAACGTTGTAGATGGAGAGAAGATACTAGACACAAAGAGACCAGAGGCAGATAATTACAGTCAGCCAGGCAAGAGATTGGGAGGGTCAGTACACAAGCAGTGAGCCTGAAGAGAAAACATGAGAGACATTTAGGAGGTACCTGACTTGGTAACTCAGTAGGAAGTAACCCCCAATTTCTATCTTAGAAAACTGGGTTGCTTACATGCTTACTAGATGGTCCTGACTTCTTTAATTGAGATAGGAAAAGAAAGCAGAAGCAGCCTTCAGCTCTGGATGGGAAGGAAAAGTTTGGAGTGCAGGAGAAAGATTAAAGCTAGAAGCAATGAAATATGACACATAAAACCTATGCTTTATTACCTTTTTAAGTGGAAAAAAAAACTGTACATTTTTTAAAATTAATAATGTATTGTTTTTTATGCTGTGACTTTTAGAGTGACCCAAATATAAATGTATCTCTATGCACAAACACAAACCTAAGCACACATGTGGGGCCGTAGATGGTTGCAGGTAGAACACTGATAATGACTATCTGTGTTCAAAGGTAGAAAAAACAGTGAGCTCTAATCACAGCCAACTGCAGTGTCAATGCCTCAGTCTTGGGAACACTAAATGATATAGAGTATGTGGGAAAATCCTATTGCTGTGCCTTGCGTATAAAAGGTACTTAGTAAATATTACTTAGTCTACAGGTGATGAAACATCTGCATTTGCATTAAGCACAATATCTATCTATATAAAAGGCTAATATACAAAGTGTCCTCTTGGGAGTTTGACTGGGAGACCAAGAGTTTGATTGCTTGCTATGACATGCGCTGACCACCAGGGGTCAGCGCGGAACAAAGGAAGGCCCTGGCCGGCAGCTGGCAGCCGGCAGTTGGGGAAGGAAGGCCTCGGCCAGCAGCTGGAAGGCCCCGATCAGCCCTGATTGCCAGTCAGACCTAGGGACCCTACCTGTGCATGAATTTCATGCACTTGGCCTCTAGTATAAAATAAACATATGAAACTTTGGGTCTAGGACTTGGCTTTAATTTAGAACCCTCCCCTCAATTTAACTTCCATTTTCTCCTCTTTCCTTGTTACCACCCTCCCCCTTCCCCCCAACTCCCAAAGGCACCAGTATAATTTCAACAGTCCTTCCTTCTAGAACTTTCTATACTGGTTTGTAATATTTGTTTACTATCCTTTGCTAAATAATTTCTCACATTTCTTCCTTACTCTGAGGCATGATTATTATAGATAAGGACACCGTGTCATAAAAGACTTAAAGCACAAGTTCACACATCCAGAAGAGTGGAGCTGGTTCTCAAACCCAGGTCTGCAGTGAGCCCTTAACTGAGTGAGACTCAGGCACCTGCCCTAGCAAATTTCTTGTACATGCCCAACACTTAGTAACTGTTCACGGGATGATTACTGCATGAAGGGGAACTGCAAGGTTAGACTACAACTGTGTATTCTCTTTACTTAGGAGTTTCTGGGTAGGAGAACTTAATGGTTAAGGGTACAGGCTCTGAGATCAGGCTACCTGGGCTAGAAGCTCAGCTGTGTGACCCTGAGCAAGCACACCTCCCTCACCTTCCTCAGCTTTCCCTCCATAAAATGGGGATAGTCATAGTGCTGACCTCATAGAGTTGGCCTGTTGGAATAGTTAAATGAAGTAATCTGTATAAAATTCTTTGAATAGTACCTGGTAAATTTCAAGCTCCCAGTAAATAGTGATTCTTTTTAAACTTTAGTAGTCCTAGCTAAGTATCTTTAGAGGGATGAGTATAAATATTTGTTAAGTAAATTTATGTTTACATATAAATGAACAAATATACATGAACAAATTGTGTTTTTTTAAATGAGTGGCCAGAAATGTTTCTCTTTGGGGGCAGGATTATGTGACCCATATTAATTAGCTCATTAAACAAAATTGAAACCTAAATTACACCAACACAAAAGCAGAAACCCCAAACCAAATTTTAGATTTAAGTATAATATTTAATTCTTTTTTGATGCATATAGTACAACCCAATAATCTAGTGGTATTCAGACAAGACAGTTGTGAATTTTTTACAGTTCCTTTTTTTTCCTGCTTAGTTGGATATATTGGTTTGTGTTTTTTAGGGCAGATATACTTGGCTTAGGTTTGTTCCATTGTTGTTGCTTCTTGTTTGGCTTGTTTTTTGGCTTTGGTGAAACACTAGGATCAGTTTTTTAAAATACTTTTAAATGTTTTTTAAAAACATAAAAAACACTTTTCTATTTTTGTAACAATGAATATTTTCCAGTAAATCCTAAATTACACAAAAGTTATCAGAGGATAAATCTAAAGACATTCATCAATTTAAGATATTTTTGTTAGTGTTTCTTTTATGTCATTATTAAATAATTTAAAATGCATTGGTGTTTTCAATAGAAGTGACTTCTGAATTCAGAATCTGTTTTCTTAACTTCTTAGCACAATAAATAAAGCAATTCACTAGGAACTAGTAAAGCAAATCAACCAGGCAAGCTGTTTTTAAATTTATTCATTGACACATTGAATTAAGGCAGTATATGCTTGTTAGTGTAAGTTCCAGCCTAGACTGCCTGGGTTCAAATCCTTACCTCATTACTTATTAGTTGGGTAATTTTTATAAGTTACCTAATATCTCTAAACTTTAGTTTTTGCATCTGAAAGTTACTTCTAAGTAGAGGGAGACCACTTCGTAGGCTGAGAGTTAAGTCAGGAAATCCATGGAATGTGTGTTACTAGGGCCTGGAATACAGTAAGTAGCAAATAGTAAGCCAGTCTGAAACTTGCCTAGCTGGCCTGGCAAGTATGCAAACAATTGTGTCTAATTTATTAACTTATGATTGAAAATCTGAGGCTAGTTACCACTCTGAATATTCATACATTTATTTTTACTCTTTTAACCTATGATCACATATAGCTTTTTACATATCTTACTAAAATTTGGTATTGATAATCCTACCTAATAAAGAGGGAATATGCTAATTGACCGCCACACCCTCACAAAATGGTGGCACCTACAGCCAATAAGGAAGGGATATGCTAATTGACTGTCACTCCCACAAAGATGGTGGTGCCCACAGCCACAACATGGCAGCACCCAGTCCCCTCACCCCTGCCAGGGTGGCAGGCATGTGGCACGGCTGGGCCCGCCCCAGGCAGGTCCGGCTGCTCCACGTGCCTGCCTCCGGAGTCCAATCCCCTCAGCCCCCCAGCTGCCCTGGGCTGGCCCGAGGCACAGGCAAGCCTCAGATGGCAGCTGCCTAGCCACCCAGGGCTGGCCTGAGGTGCAGGCAAGCCGCGGATGGTGGCTGCCCAGCCACCCAGGGCCACACAAGGCTTAGGCAGTGGCAGCAGCAGAGGTGTGATAGGGGTGTTGCCCTCCCCTGATCGCCGGGTTGCCTCCCACCCCTGAGGGCTCCTGGACTGTGAGAGGGGGCAGGCTGGGCTGAGGGACCCACCTCCAGTGCATGAATTTTCATGCATCGGACCTCTAATACCTTATATAAAAAGCCTGTATCAGAAATGTTCCCTCTGTGATTAACTTGTATCATTTCTTTCCAATTATTTTACATATTTTTTTTTTTAGATTATACAGAGAAGTCACATGATATTCTCAGAGGGCCTTAAGGAAGAAAAAATTTAATTTACCTGGTCAGAGGATCTCTTATCCACAGTAGGTTTTGACCCAAACTACAGTTGCCAACCCCCCACATAGTAAAAAATCCACACGTAACTCTTGACTTCCCCAGAATTTAACTACACAGTTGTTTCTCAGTACCTGAGGGGGACTGGTTCCAGGACCCCCTGTGGATACCAAAACCACAGATGCTCAGGTCCCCTATGTAACATGGCAGAGAACAATACATGCGGGAAGCTCTTCACATCCTAGGACTCCCAACCATAGATCAAAAACAGTACAGGGATTTACGGAAAAAATCTATGTGTAAGTTGACCCGCACAGTTTCAAACCCATGATATTCAAGGGTCAACTTATTTCTAAGCAGAGGGAATCCACAACTGAAATGGAAAGAGAAACAAGATAATTAATGTTCACAAGCCTGAGTCCAGAAGCATTTTCAAGAGTCCTTATGGCTGCATGCAGTTTTTGCCTCCAGAACTTCACTCAGTGTCAGATGTAATGCCACTGGACAAGGAAAATTCAGCATGTGATACATTATTGTGCTGAGTGGCTGAAGTACATGGAATACATGAAAATCCAAATTTATAGTGGGAATTCAGACTCTTAGCTCTTAAAATAATGACTATAAGTGTCATAAATTATGCCCCACCCTTTGGATGTCACCATTCAAAGATCTTAAGTACTCAATAGAATATATTGAAACATATTACTTCAGTAATGAATAGAGTCTGAAAATTGGTGTGCTAACTACCTGTCTTCATGGGAGTATCAAATAATGATTCTGTCCAAGGAAGTCTAGTTTTTAAAAGGATACTCATTTGGAATGCTGGTTTCTGTCATAGCCATGATTAGTAAGCAGAGAGATCTCATTTAAACTAGAGACAGTAAACAAAAAAGAGATTCAAAGATACAATTAAAGAGTTTAGCCTGTTTTTAAATATATATACAAAGATATGGGTCATTAGATGGTAGTAATCCACTGTGTGGTTATATTTATAAAATGGAGAAAATGAAAAGGTTTCATGTGAAAATTTGAGATTATCTTTTCTTCATTATCTCAGAAAGTGAAGCTATTTTTAAGAAATTGGTTTGCATTGTGTTGTGTTGTAGATATAATGTTAGTATTCATTCACCACAAGCTAAGAAATCTGCATAAGAAAAAGGACCTGAAGAGCAAGAAGGGGGCAGAGATTCCTCACCTTTGCTCTGGCTGCTGCTGGCTGCTGCCTCAACTAACAAAACTGACTCCCTTATTCAGGGTGCATAACGGGGCGAGTTCATGTTCCTTGATCTGGAAAGAATGCTGCAAAAAATATTTTTCTGGCAATAGAAAGTGGAACAGGAAACATTGACAACTTCTGTTTTAGGATAGTGTCTCAGAAATCAAAATACTATTGTGATCTCACAGGGAGTCTCTTGGCTGCATGGAAACCTCCAGATACTTAGATTTAGGACTCACAGCAGATGGCAGAATCAGCAACCGCATCTCTGCCCCCTAAATCCTGTATCCAGGGCCTGATGAAATGCTATCCTGTCCCCTCCTGTACTCCTTCACTCCTCACCAGTCAAATGCTGCCTAATGCTCTGTACCTCTCTCATTTGTAGCACTTACCACTTTCTACTTTGCAGGGTAGGTATTTGTGTATGTGTCTCATCTGCTGAGTCAGACCTTAAACTCCTTACACACAGAGGGTGCTCAATAAATAGATACTGATTCAGGCAGGTCCGTGTTCTCTGGGTACTCTGCTCTGAGTTAGTGCAGGTACTGTTAGGAAAAGACTGGGATGCTGAACCATGACTCAGACTTTCAAACCCACTTCTTCATTTATACAGGGATAAAAAATTGCTAAATACTAGTCACGTTGAATGAATTTCTACATCTTTTTGTGTGTTCTAACAAATATCTATCAGGCACTAACTGGAGGGTTGGCACTCTGAATACAAAAGATTGCACAGTCTGATGAGAATCACAAACGCCCAACTAGCTGGATGCAGTGTGGAAAGGGCCATAAACATAGCTCATAGGAATACTGTAAGTGCGCGAAGAAGGGAGTGGCTAGTTCTGCCTGGTGGCTAGGAAACCAAGTCCTACAAGGTGAGTCGCAGGGGAGGTTCTGGGAGTCCCAGAGGTCAGGTGGCTGAGTGGTCGGAGCCTGTGTGATGGTTTCACAGTCACGGGAATGAGACCGGTCGGCATCTTTCCATTCCCTCTTGGAAGTTTAAGAGTATCTGTTTCTCCCTAGACCCTCCAATAGTTGGGAGTAGCTATTTCTATAAAGTAGGCAGGGATTTTTTTTTTTTTTTATGGCTTTCAAATGATACAGAAGCACTTAGCAAAAACCTGCAATCATTTCATTTAGAATGTAAGTTCTAAATGCAGCCATAGAATGTGCAAAATAAAATTCTGCTTATGAACAAAACTTCGTCTGAGATTGTGGTGGTAAAATTCTCTCAACCCTAATATTTCTACGTTGAATCATTTGACACATATGCAGCGCGTGCCTGGGATGTGCCAGCTTCTGCTCTAGGAGTCAGGTTCCAGCCCCAGCTCCCATCTGCCTCCTCTGCCGACCTTTACCCTAAGCAAGATTCAAAAGTCAAGAAACCGTCTGACAGCACTGTTTTCATAGTGATATTTACCAAGCATTCAGAAACCAAACGTTGAATGGCAGAGTGAAGCTGAGAAATGAGATGTCTTTCTGGACGACGTAGTCGGGAATTCCATTTGGGAGGGGCAGGGCCCAAACTCCTTCCCACATTATCTGAATAATTTAAGCCCTTCTCTGCTCCCTCTTCACTCTGACCATAGTGTGCTAGGCCTTTTGAAAAGCAATAGGACAAACAAAAAAATTCGTATTTTTTCTCCAGGAGAAGAAATAATCCCAAATCCTCATGTTTCTAATATGATTTAGAAAAATCTAAAGTAGTGCCAGATTTGCAAAGTAATAAATATGATAACTGAGAGTAAGCTTTTCTAATACATCTTACTTGAGATTTCCTTCTGACCTTTTTTTAAATGAAAGTTTACCAGTTGCATTTCTTCATATTAAAGTTATTTTAAAGTCACGTTATGACCAACAGATTATGACTAATGAGTTTTTATCCATTGGACAATAATTTATTGAGTGCTTACTATGTGCCAAGCCCTACAGATACAAAGTCGGAGTTCCAGGCATCAGGAAGGACCACAGTCTAATAAATAATTTTAATACAGTGTAATAAATACAATTATGTAAGCATGTCAGATAATTAGCGGTGACAAAGAACACACTGCCACCTCCTTGAGAAGGAAGGAGTTAGGAAAGGTTCTGAAAAGGAAATGATGTGAGCAGGTGGAAATATGAAAGGCAAGTTATAAACATTCAGGTCGTGGTGGCAGAGAATGTGTTCTTAGTGTCTGAGCATATTCAGTAGTCTTAAGTTGAAAGGCACCATGTAGATCTTCTGGTCCAGTGTCCCAGTCACGAAACCCCTGACAGAGAAGCAGTGTGACTGATGCATTCGTTTTCCATTGGTGCTCTGGGTATAGCTTCACACTCCTTCCAAAACCAGGGGTCCGGTAGATTTAAACTGCCTGGGCACCTGTCTGTCATTTACATTTATTTCATATATTAGTGTACATGAGTTTTCATTGGAGAGAAATAACACAGTTCTGTAGCTAAAAACTACTGTCCTAGTACAAAGAGCATGGGACGTGTGGGAGAGTCTCTTATTTGGGTCCTTAGCAAACGAAATTCAGTTGTTTCATGCAGGAGAAAGTGATCTGTCAACTGTAAGGCACCGAGCATATTTAAATTATTTTTAAGTCATTTGGGCCTTAGTTCCTTCATTTAAAAAATGAGGGTGTTTTACCCAGAAGTCTCTAGAATTATGTGATTTGTGATTACCCAGCTTTCCCTTGGCTAAATCTAAAGACAAGAATGCTTTTTCAGTGTACTCCTTCCATTGCTTTTGACCAGACATAACATTGAAATTAAAGCATCTTGTTTTATGAATTATAAATAGTAATTAGTTTTGTAAATTGCAAATACACACAAAGCTGAGATGAGACAGTGTGGTTCATAGGCTATGGACATTGTAATAGCTAGGAATGTTTATTTGTTGCACATATGCCCAAAGTCAGATGCTTCAAATCTTGCTTTTAATAAAATATTTATGTTCTTTTGGTAGCCAGAAGTGCAACTTGCTGAAGGCTTTGATGTGTTTATGCCTAAATCTCAGCTGGACTCTATATTGTCAAACTACACTCGCTCAGGAAGCCTTCTGTTTAGAAAACTGGTGTGTGCGTTTTTTGATGACAAGACTTTGGCTAACTCGTTACCCAATGGGAAGAGGAAAAGAGGACTCAATGACAACCGGAAAGGACTAGACCAAAATATTGTGGGTGCAATAAAAGGTTGGTCTGCATCATTTCATTTTATGGGTTCTTTGTTGAGCTTTGTTTCATTCCATAAAGATGCAGCTGAAATCGTAGTAGACTTAAGTAGAGGCTCATTTAATAAGCCGTTGGCAGTTTACCCACTGGCATAGTTTTTCAGTATGAGCTCTGTAACTCACCACTCTAAATACCACTAGAATTTGGTAATGTTTTAGTGATGTTCATCTGTTAAAATAACAATTTAAGAACTAGTGTAATCTGCTGCAGAACTAAAAAGAAGTTGATTCTTAATCGATTTTTAAAATGAAGATATTTTTCCTCTCAGTAATTTCTAACTAAGAACTTCATCAAATTTCAACTTAAATTTTTAATTGTAAATAAGAATAAAGCTATGATGTTTTTTTGAAAATAAAGTAAAACTGTTGTCTCCAAAGGTCAGAAGTTGCTTTTAGAAGGTCATTGCTTCCAAAGACATTTTAAATGTAAATGAACCCACTATGAAACCAAACCTTGTTCATCTCTACATACTCCTGGTCTCCTCTGCTCTCCTGGCTTTGTGACATGGAGTCATGCCAGGTACATGCAAAGAAGACCATGGGTGTCTTCCCTTCAGCCCCTGTGAACATGTGTCTGAATTCCACCGCATTACAATAGCCATGCAGGTGCACGTATGAGTCGATACTCATTTATATCCAGATCCATATCCTAGACCTATTTCTTAATTTTAAAATGTTCTTGCTTAGGGCTCTGATAAATGTTATTTTAGGTAATAGAAGTATATAAGTGTTATTTTTTAAAGGAATGTAAATTAATTCTCAGCTATAAACACAACTACCATGAAAATGGAATTGTGCATCAGGCCTTAATGATGACTAGAATCACTGCCTCAGTTCCTGCATTTTTGGCTTGTGGACTGGGACTGGATACAGAGGCCCTTTCCTTCCGCCCCTGGGCCCGTTATTCTGCAAAATGAGCAAAGTAATTCAATAGTACTGAAGGATACCTGGAAACCTACAGTGAACTTCACAAAGTAATATGATTTTTAAATGGAGTCAGCAAGTTCCAGACACCTTTTGTTATGGCCAGAAGGACATAAGCCTTCATTAACAGAAAATTTTTCATTCTCCAACAGAATTTGTTTTTTCACTTAGAAGTGATAGTTGAGTTGTACTAAGTAAGAAAAACTACAGAGATACCACAATTGGTGTCATTTCTGAAAAGAATGATTTGGCCTGAGGTGACACTGAAAAGATTGCAGGCTTTGGGAATGGCCAGTGGTGACCAGGACTTGAGGAGGTGAAGATTTAATGTGGCTGCGGGAGACAGGAAGGTCAAGGCTGGTGCTGCTTTTCATTGCTGAAGCTTTGAAACACTGAAATGGAGCCAGGATTTGTTTTAATTTTCTTTTTTTGGGGGGACAGTATATTAAAATTATAAAAGTGTTTGGAAATTGGGGAAACATAAATGACCATGTTCCAATTTAACAATAGAAGAGTTACCCTAATAATAGATGGTGATGAAATATATCATAGACTAATGTATCAATAGACTAATATGGGTTTATACTACTGTTTTCAAGCTAACTGGACATCACACAGTAGTTTTAAAATGTGTATTATAAACAGAAATAGAGAAGATGCCTTAATTTTCTTCACAGCCCTATTCTTTAGCTAGAAATAAATATGGCAATGAGGTTTCTGCTCCCTTTGCACATTAAGTTATTCAAATCAAAGAACTTAAAGTTTCTATACACTTCTTATATTATTGAATTAGATTGGCATTAAAATTATTTTACAACAACAAAATAACTATGAAATAGGCAGAAATCTACCCATAAGCCACCACAACCTAAGTCAACAAATATATATTCATTTGTTTCCTTGCAGTGATTATTCAGACTTTTTTTTTTTTTTTGCTTTTTCCTGATTACAAAAATAATACATGTTTGTAAAAATTCCAAACCATAAAAAAGGTATGGAAAGCTGAAAGGCCTCCATAATTTCACCCTGCAGAGGTTACTGTGTACTTTCCTACAATCTTTATTTAAAGTATGAATGCGCTATAGTTTATCTTTCTTATAAAAACATTCTCTTTGTACTTAGTGGTCAGCTAGCATTCTCACCTGATGGATCCTGATTATTTCTTGTAAGTATCTTGAGGACAAGCTTTGTCTTAAATATTTTTTATTACTTGTTGCACTTTACTGAGCTTTGTACAGAGTAGGATTTCTGAAAATACACATCAGGTTAGTGAATAGAAAGGATTTTATTTTTCATCTTGACTTTAGCCTAAATTTATTGACCTATTGGGTCTAGCACTCAACATGTATCCTTTTGTCTTCTCACAACTCATTTGTAATGTTCAACATCAAAACATTGTTATAAACTTCTACTGGTTAATAAATTGTCATGAAAGCAACAACAAAAAAATAGAAACCAAAATTGAATATAAATTTGAATACATTTCTCTTAATTCCCTAATACTTTTTTCCTTTGCATAGTATACTTTAAAAGTTTATTAACCAGTTTGGCTCAGTGGATAGAGTGTCGGCCTGCAGACTCAAGGGTCCCAGGTTCGATTCCAGTCAAGGGCATGTACCTTGGTTGCGGGCACACTCCCAGTGGGGAGTGTGCAGGAGGCAGCTGATAGATGTTTCTCTCTCATTGATGTTTTTAACTCTCTATCTCCCTTCCTCTCTGTAAAAAATCAATAAAATTTATTTTTAAAAAAAGTTTATTAACCTACATATTGTAATATAAAGTGATTTTTGGAAGTAGCTATTAATTGGAGATCTTTTAGAATAACTATATTCCATTTTTCTTGCTATTAGTAGAGAGAAAAAGAAAAATTTATTTCCCTAACCCAGGTCTTTTGAACCTGAGCAAACTGGGAAAGTGATAAAATCATTTCTTTCTCCATAACAGTGACAAGGCTACTTGTGTTACTACTGCAGACTTTGAAAAGATTTTGCAAATATTAAATACTCAGTTTTCCTTTCTCTGTCTTTTGAGATAATGCACCAATACTGTATTAATGTGAAACATTCTACAACGTAGGAATACACGAAGACTGGTAGATTTTATAAAATCTGAGAAGTAAAAATAACAGTGGAGTCTGGATTTTGTTTCAAAGTGATTAGGTTGGCTAAGACAGCAATGGGAAAAGGAGTGAATGGAAACCTCTAAAATGCTTTAAATAGGAACAGAAATGGACTGAAAAAGAAAAGAATTTATTGTATAATAAATATAGAGCTCTCTGTAGTGATAATTAATATTCCCCATGACAGTATCTTGAAGATAAAATAGAATCCTTTTTGTAGAGATCACACTTTTCACATAGTCTCATCTGTTTTATGGTGGCAAACAGATACTGGTAATTCATTAAAAATTCATTTATAGGTATGACCCAAGGATCCTTAATGAGTAGTATACCTTTGAGTTCAACTGGGAAGAAGCAGTGTATGCTCTTATTAATGGAGTCTGAGGTCTTAGTGCTGAGGATAGTTCAGCATCTTTGGTTTAATTTGGAATTGATTTTACAGCCAGAACACAGAAGGGGCGGTTAGTGCCCTGTTACGCTCTCCTCACTTTATGCTGTACCTGCTAAAGACCATCTGATTCTTTATATCATTGACCAGGAGACCATGAGTTAGAGCCACCTAAATAGTGATGGAATCATTGGATCTCTGAATGCTTTGCAGAAAATATAGTTACTGCAAAGCCATTTTTAGAACGTGGGTTATGATTTTTAGTTCAGCTTCGTAGACATTAGCTGAGAAAGTTTTATTAGTGTCAAACTACATTAGATTCTTAAATCCTCTTACATTCAGCGGAAATTACATATGCTTGTCAAGTAAAAGAACTGGTCAACTGCTCTTTATTTTACTCCAGGCAACACACACCCGCTATACACACTCTCTTCTCCTGGGGAGCGGTCAGTATGATGGTCTGCCAAGGCACACACCAGGCATCAGAGCAGCCCTGGGAGGGAGCACTCCTTGGATAGTGTACTCCAAAATGGAACTGTGCTTCTGACAAGACTAGAGGCCCGATGCACAAAATTTGTGCATGGGTAGAGTCCCTAGGGCCTGGCTGGCAGTCAGGGCCAATCTGTGGGGCTACCAGTGGGGTGATCTGGGGCCAGCACCAGCCCACTCACTGGCTGGCCCCACTCCCTGATTGCCCCACCACCATTGGTCGCCTCCCTCTGTGGAGCAGGACAGGCGGGGGGCAGGAGGGGCTCACTGGAACCCACCTTGGCTGGCCTAGGGCCTGTGGGCTGGGGGCAGCTCCTGTGTTGAGCATCTTCCCCCTGGTGGTCAGTGTGCATCATAGCGACTGGTTGTTCCACTGGTCTTTCTGCCGTTCAGTTGATTTGCATCCCTGGCTAGTTTGGCTCAGTGGATAGAGTGTCGGCCTGCAGACTGAAAAGTCCCGGGTTCGATTCTAGTCAAGGGCATGTACCTTGGTTGCGGGCACATCCCCAGTGGGAGGTGTGCAGGAGGCAGCTGATCGATGTTTCTCTCTCATGGATGTTTCTAGCTCTCTATCCCTCTCCCTTCCTCTCTGTAAAAAATCAATAAAATACAAAAAAAAAAAAAAAGAAAAAGAAAAAGAAAGCACTGATTACAGTTTACTTCCCCCTTCATAGGCTCTGCTGAACTGACCACCAAAACCTCTCATTTCATTTTAGCATCTCTAAAGACTTACAGAGCCCATATTTGTCACTTTAGAAAAACTTTCTTTTTTATTTTTACTGCCTATCATTGTTCATTTCCTTGGATTTAATCAAGAAAAGTGAATAGCTTTTTTCTATCTTAATTTCACATAGACCTAAATTAATGTGGTTTGGGTATAATTTACATCTGACTTGTTATTTCTTGATAGTAACTTCGGGGTTTTCTCAGAACTCTCTGTAAGAACGAGGCTGAAATATCAGCTTGCATTTGAATATCCTTACAATGTTGATTTTATTTTCACTTACAGGAGAGGAAACTAAGAGTATGATAAATTAAACTTACTTTAATTAACTTAAACAGCTAGTAAGTGGTAGAGCCAGAATTTAACCCCAGGTCTCTCTGACCCTAAAGCCACTGTCGCATGTTTCATTCCTTTTAGGAGTATTTGAAAAGGAAGAAAGGTATCCCAATTTTAAATTTCTATCTTAAAATTTAGCATTTTGGATTCTTTAGAAATTTCACCAGAACACTGTCATATTACTTACTTAAAACAACCAGTCAATTGTTGTATATGTAGAGCATACTCAAAGTGAATTTGAAGGTAAAGTATAGCCATGCCTTAACTTATTCACTAGCTTCCAGGGCAGGTCTTTCCTTGAAGACAATGAGAATCAGTCCCATCATGCAAGAAGTGTGACCTCTTCCCTCAGGAAGGAGATACTTCTGAGATTCTCCTAGGACACAGAACCACAAAGAAAGAGCTTGGAAGTCACACTGCATCTAAGTAGTCTTTCAAAGGATGTAAATTAAATTCTAGTTTAATTGTTTGGCAGTTGGAACCCATTGATGAATGCTTCAATTCAAAAATCCTTTTGGAAGATGAATAATCATTGTCAACTCACCTGCTCATATTTTTACATATCAGATCAGCTTCAAACAGGATAGAGCTGCCTAGTATATAACAACAAAATAATAGATAACAATGTATAATGACATCAGACACATAGCTTGTCTCTCAGCTCTGTTTATAACTCCTGCCCAGTGGTGGTGGTTTTTATCTTCCCACTTTTCATGTGGCCCAGTGACAGAGAGGTGATGTTGACTCTTGGCCATTCTATACGAAGAGCATATGTTCAATCCCTTCACAGCAGCTTTCATATTCTAGTGTGCATCAGCATTACCTGAGGTATTGGTTCAAAATTCAGATTTTTAGGTTGCATCCTTCGAGAATTATTTCATAGGTAGCCCCAGAAATCTGACTTGAACAAGCAGCTGCAGGTGACCGACACGGGTGTTCAGACCACCCTGGAGAAGCACTGCCACCCCAGCTCCTGATCCTAACAGCCCATTCGGGCAGCCTGCCGTAGCCCTCCTGTGAAGCTCTTCCTTACGCTGTTCCTTAAGGACACCCCATTTTCTGAAGGCTGCCCTACTTCTCTCTTGGAACAAAGGGGAAAATAGCATGTGTCAGCGGCCCTCATCCTTTGAACCTCTGGGGCTTAAAATGATTTTTTCTGTCATGTCACAAAGGGTCCTGGCTTCAGACTTGCCTGCAGTGCCTCTCCAGGACTTGACTGGGACTGCCTGCTTCACCATGCTGGAAGGAAGGCGTTCCAGACTTCAACACGACTTGAACGGACGAATCGCAAAACAAATGCCGTGTTGTTTTCTTTATGGTCTTGTCATTGCAGACTTGAAAAAAATGTAGTCTCCACTCTAGGCCAGTTCTCCGCCAATCTCCCTGATTGCGTATTTGAAACCAAGTTTCTTCACCGAACAGTGTGATACAGAAGACATGGTCTTTGCTGCTTTTCCAATACTGGATGAGTCATGAAAACACCAAAGTGTTTGCAGGACTTTCATTGACCTTGCAAACTTAAAAATCCTCAGCAAACTTAAAAATGAAGTTTCTGTCACAACACTAATGTGTACTATCCACTCACTGTGAGGGAGGAACTAGTGGCATAAAGGCAACTAGGACGTGGCCCCTGATCTTAAGGAATGTGCATTCTCTAATCTAGACTGTCATCAGTGAGCCATAACACAGAAGCATACTCCCAGGTAGGAAAATAACATGTCAGGTGCCCCAGTATGGAATGAGAGGAAAGCACAGAGGGTGTAAATCCCTCAGGAGAAGACCTCAGGAATAAGTGACATGTAAACTAGACCTTAGAGGAGGAGCAGTGTACCAAATGCAAAGAAAATGGAAAAGGCTTAACCACAGAATAAGTTTAATGAAGCTTAAATTAAAGCATTGGGTGAAAGCCGTTTGACCCAGAACTGTTTAAAGTCTGTTCTTAGCGATAGAGTTTGAGTCCTCAGCAACTGTTTACCTCCAGATTTTTAAATTCGTGAATATAAATACCAGTGAAATGGATGCAAATACCGTTTATACCCAGGGATTCTCAACCAGAGCTGTGCTTCTTAAAGTTGCTTCTGAAAGTTTCCTAGGCCCCATCCCAGACCTAATGAATCAGACCCTTGGGATTAGGGCCACAGCAAGTCAAAAGGTTGCCCCTGCTTTGTCACTGGCTTTCCCTAAGCCCAGAAAAGGAATCTTATCTTCCTCAAAGTTATAGATCCATCTTCTTGGTACTTAAGAAACAAATGGAAATGTAGAGAAATACGTTAAGAAAAAGGATATGACTTTTCTTGATCTTTCTTTAGCCTGTCATATAATGGATGGGATCTAGTTGTGGATTAACTTGCAAGGATTCAACTTAATTCCCATTTACTGAATTCTTACAAAACCTGGGTTTTAACACCACTGTCAGAGTTGACAAAAACAGCTTTCTGTCGAAAGAGATGTTTCTGCCCTAGTGGGTTTGGTCAGTGGTTAGAGTGTCGGCCTGCTCACGAAGAGTCTCAGGTTCAATTCCTGGTCAAGGGCACATACTTGGGTTGCAGGTTTGATCCCCAGCCCCAGTTGGGACATGTGAGGGAGGCAACCAGTTGATGGGTCTCACATCGATGCTTCTCTCTCCCTCCCTTTCACTCTCTCTAAAAGTCAATGGAAAAGATAACCTGGGGGGCGAGGGGCGGAGGGGGGATTAACAGAGAGAGAGAGAGCCATTTCTGTAGCACGGAGGACAGGGCCATCATGACTTCATTCCATATTACGGCACCCTTCCCGTTGATATTGTTGGTTTGCAAATTTATTATGACAATTTTCTGGCAGATGCCAGCAAAATGTCCTAAGGAAGGGACACCTTTATGAATGGCACCATATGGGCTAGACATGGCCATGAACATAGAAAGCAGTATTTTCTGCACAGCCCATCTCCTTTTTCTTTAAATCCCTGAATTGTTTGGCTGATCTGAGATGCTCACCAGCATCTTGAGGTAATGCCATATGTCTCTTATTTTCTTTTTCATTGCAGGGAAGCAGAATTGTATAGTATGTCTAGAATTGGCCAGATTACATTCTTCATAGCTTTTCTCCTGGACCTATAGTTGGTACCATTAATCTGGCAAATGTTTCCATTCCATGAACAATTATTGACTATCTCATACAAGGTATGCATCAAAAATCTGAGAGACTCAAGAACTGAACTTGGCTTATATTTTTGCCCTAAAGGTGCATATACAAATGATCAGGGGATGTTTGTAGTCACTGTAGTACTATTGGCTAATGATGAACCCACAAAAAGAAAGGATATATGTCAGCTTCTATTAAGGAAATCCCTTAAAAATCCATAGCCCTCCATTTAATATTGAACTGACAGTTGCATCGATTTGGGCTGCCTTTAAGACATCTTGGAATAAGAGCAAGCGTGGCTGCATCTGTCAGCTTAAAAACACCTATAAGAGAGAGGTACTGCCTCTTACAATTAGTCAGGTTTTCCCTCTGACTGCCCTACAGTCAAGTCTTCTGTTCCATTGACTGCATTTCCAGGTCCTTCCTTGCATCTGGCTCTTGGTTAGATTTTGACACCTCTCCAAGGCCAACTCCTGGTTTTACTCAGAACCTTAGTTAGCATCCCTTTATCAGCCCTGCCCTTTGGCACAAGTAAATTCAGTATTTGGTTAGTTTAAGTAGCTCCTTCCCCATACCTCTTTATCACCACATGCATTATTTTAAATTAGCTTGTTAGATACAACTAAGTGGGGACAAATCCCAATTAGAAATGTAGACAGAAGCGAGGAGTAAATGAGATAGTTGACAGTGGGGATTAAGACATGCAGGACATTCCAACTTAGTTACAGGGCTTGGGGCCTGTCCTGGCCTCTTTACAAGGAACTGGTGTGGTCCTTCTTATCCACACACACAATGCATCACCTCAAAGGTGGATGGAGCTTCTGACACTAACACCCCTTGCAACTACATTCTTTTTGACAAAGACATCAAACATTCTCCTACTTCGTAACTTGGAAAGCTCAGAATCAGCATCAATGCCTTTTTTTCCTTTACTGCTAATCCTGCTTAATAACGCTGCCCTGTCAGTTCTGTGTCCTTCCTTGCTCATTCATTACTCTTCAGCTTCTCTCACACCTCCCTAGTCCAGCTGTGCATCACCTTGTCCCTGAAGTTCTGCAAAACAGTTTTTATTTTTTGAGATGTAATTGACATAACATTACATTAGTTTCAGATGTATAACATGACTTGGTATTTGTGTATATTGCAAAATGATCACCACAGCATGTCTAATCAATGCCCATCACCATAAAACACTAAATATCCTCCTCCCTGCCCTTCATTTTTCCCTTCCAAACCATTCTGTAAACTAAGAGCCAAGTAACATTTGTAAAACAAAACTGTGAACTTTTTCTACTTAACTCCTCTTTGCCCACTAAATCAAGCCCAAACTTGGGCCTTTTCTAGACTTCACAGAACTGGATTTCTCTCTCCTTGGAACTACCAGGTGAACCAGCCCAGCATTGACACTATTCCTCAAGCATCACATACTCATTTAAGACTTGGAGTTATGCTGTATTCCCAGGGCTATAATGCTCACCTCTCTTTGTAGACAAATCCAACTCATTCTTTATGGTCCAACCCAAGTCTCATTACCTCTACCATGAGACTTTCCCCAGTTACCCTAGACTGCATTGATTTCCCCTTTCTCCACATTTCTATAGTACATTACTTGTACATAGTCCAGCAAATAAGTCTTGATTAAATTGCTTTGCTATTGGTGGCTTATATGGAGGAGGATTATATCATTTGTTTCCCAAACCGGGACACTTTTGAGAGTGAAAATGATGCTGTTAATCATTTCACTAGGAAAATAGGCATTTCCAACTGTTCTGAATAAATCAAGATATATGGTCATCCTAGTTGTGTTTGGACATCTTGTCTTTCCAACAAGACTGTAAGCTTCTATGGGGCAGAGTCCATGTTCTGTATTTGATTTGCTTATTCCTTGACACATAAAACAGTGCCACTCACAGAACTAACGATTAAGAAACACAGGAGGGATGCCCAGCCAGTGTAGCTCAGTGGTTGAGCATCGACCTATGTTCCAGGAGGTCATAGTTCAATTCCCAATCATAGCACATGCCAGGGTTGCAGGCTCAATCCCCAGTAGGGGGTGTGCAGGAGGCACACAATCAATGATTCTCTCTCATCATTGATGTTTCTATCTCTCCCTCTTCCTTCCTCTCTCTGAAGTCAATAAAAACATTTTAAATACAGGAAGGAGAGATGGGGGGAATCAAGCAGTCAATTTACATTCACTGAAAAAGGTGGTTCTTAAAAATCAAAAGTCCACTCCACTCCACTGATATATGCAGGACACAAATACCAAGATAGCCACACAACTTCTCCACGACAAGTTGGAAGAAGGCAGCTGAAATCAAGCAGGCAGAATAGAAGTTTGAAGATTTGAAGAGACCACAGCAACAAAAATCAAGTGATGCACAGCATTTCAGGGTGATATAGATCTCGACAGTTAACAATATCAAGGGGATCCTCATATAAACCCAATTTGTGTTTAGTGGGGGCTCTAAAAGCATTGATTATTGTTAATTATCAAAGAGGAACCTACACAATATGCAATATGGAAGTTTATCATGCATTTTTTCAGAAAGTAATCATCTTCAGAAGGTTAAAGTATAATAATTGCATTGTGGGATTTTTATTTAAACCCAATAATAAAATCATAAGCAGGTTTAATGTGCCATTTCCTGTTTTTACCATCTCAAGACTTGATACATTGTTCTTATCCATCCTTGTGTTTTTAAACGTCATCATAGCAACTTTGCCTCAAAGAGAGAGTATCAAAGAAATATTTGAGAACTTTTTTATAATCAGACTCAAAATGTGAGCCTAAAATTTTCCTAGAGCTTATCTCAATTAGAAGGGAGTTGTCACCATTAAAAAAGAACAGAAAGCAAAATCCTTCTTGTGAGGTGTCAGCCTGTTCCCAACGCTCAGCATCTTCTCCCTGATGGTGGCAGGGATGGGATGGGTGTATTGACCAGATGACCGGATTCTCATAGACAGAACCCCCATCACCACCACTGCTCTCCTGACTCATCATTCTTATTCTTCCAACCTTGGCCATCTCTGAATTGGGGTAGTTGTGAGGGACAGGATGGTACCTGAACTTCCTGACTGTCATAGCTTACTCTAGTACTGTGGCTATTACTTCCAGACTTCTGGCTAGTGGATGAACTCAGTACTTCACGGAATGACTTGGAAAGTTCATACATATACCAAGAGACTCTAGCTTGAAAAGCTGAGAGAAAAGCCCAGTACTTTCTCGTCCATTTATATAAAGAACCGATAGAAACAGATGTATTCTGTAAAGCAGTGCTTTGCAAAGAGGAGCGTTAGTGTACGTGTGGTTTTATGCCATTTCCTTAATAACTATTTGAGTTGATGATTCCCAATCTTTTCAGTTTTATTTAACTTGAGCCTCAGTTACTGGTCTGTAAAATAAAGGAGTTGTACTATGTCCAAGATGCCTTCCAAGTGGAATTTCTATCAGTCTCTGAAGTATGTCTCTTTGCCAAAAAAAGGCGTAAAGATCAGAGCTTGTTGCCCAGATCTTAATATTTAGCAGATATAATTTGTCCCTGTGAAATATACCAAACATTTAAATAATCATATGTTGTAACTTATCTGGCCAAAAGAAAGTCCCCATCGTGTTCCTAATAGCTATATTATAAATAAGCTCTGCTGTGGGCTTTTGTAAATCGAAGCCAATTAAAATTAACTTTATTTAATTTGAGAAACCACTGAAGGCACTTTGTTTTAGACAGAGGTGCCATTGTACTAAAAACCGAACAAAGGAAGACAGGGATGTTGTTCTTTCCCTCCAGATGACTCTGGCCTCAAATACTTGAGAATCTGTGTGATTAAACAAGATCATTCAAACCTCAAAGTCCCACTAGTTTGGGGACAGTGAAAGGAGCATTGTAGGATATGGACTTACTCCTGACTCTGCCATTTAAGATCTTGAAACATTACCTTCTCTTGGAAAAAAAAAGAAAAGGAAAAGAAAAAAAAAACACAGGGTGGCTTGGCTTAAATTTTAAAGTCTCTTCCAGTTCAGAGATTCTGTGTTCAATAATTTTTGTCCTGATTCTCAAAAGTAAACCGACAGAATGAAATAAATATGACTAGGAATCAATTGTATGGATCTTTAGGGCCTTTTTCATTACAACAATCAACTGGAAGTGACAGCCTCGTACAGGGATCGGCACTTGTACTCGATGGTCATCATGGTCAGCTTTTACTCAACTTGACCAGCTGACTGCCCTGCAGTCCTTCTGCATACATAATTCAGTAGGGTATTCTAATTTCATCAATAAGTACACTCTTGTGTGTATTACTGTATTTCCTTTCCTTTTAATTTAAAGATTTCCGTTCAGGTGCATTCGTTGATGAACTCTGCTAAATCTTATTGTTAAGTCAAACCTGAAATGAACTTCAGGGCTCAGTATAGTTCAAGACCTATGGCTGTTTACCAAAGAAATTCTTTCTCCCATCCTTTCAAGTCAAGACACAGCAGAGAAAAAGAGTTTCTCGGGTTTCTTCTTTCACGAACCACACCTCCGTGCTGCCTATTGTGTGCCAGTCCCGAACAAGGCAGCGGGGATCTCTGCCTCTGTTGAGTTTATGGTCGAGATGATCAGTAGATGTTATTATTTAAAAACCACTGGTTAACAAACTCGGGGAGACCTTGACTCAAAAGGTCACATTTCAGGTGAGACCTGAAGGATGATGGCCTCATGTCTTCACTCTTCTGATCCCAGTTCTCTCTTAAAGATAGTTCTTGGTGCTTATCTTAGCAGAGCGTGTATGTAAGACATATACTTGACATCTGGTCAGTATTGACATTTTCACAGCATCATCCTAGGAGAAATGTCCTGATTTGTTCAGACACTGGCTGAAGAATGACACTTGTCCCCGTTAGCAGTCATCTTTAGGTCAGAAGTGGAAATTACATTCCTCTTCATCTTGAGTATGTTGGAGACATTTTCCAGGATGCATTTTCTCTCCACCTTACCACTGGGATTTAAAGCAGATGTTGTATTTGCTTCATACCTGCCTTCCTTTGCAGTGGTTGTTGTTGTTTTGGGTAAGAATCAAAATGTTCCCGTACCATCTATTCCCTTTCTCTTTCCCCTTCTCCTTCTTGCTCCCAAGTAACCTGAAGTTGATGTGAAACTTTCCCATTTGTATTTTTCTATTTCACTCAGTACAAATCACATTTACTATTTTGTGAATTTATGAATCTACATACTAGTACACATCCTCATGCTATACTTTAGCAATTTTGTGTCCTTTTAATCAAGATTTATTCATACAAATAAAGCAATTTCTTTCTCCAGTCTTTTGTGAAGAGAGTTAGGTTGCCTCTCCTTTTTCACAATTAGCTGTGTCAGCAGCGCAGTCATCTTCGTGTCTGCTGGGCTCAGATGTGACAACCTCTAGGGGACACACTGGGAGTGGAACTGAGCCACACGGTACACGCATCTTCAGCTTCAGTAGGCATTGCCAAATGGCTCTCTAAAGTGACCAATATCATTCATCATCCACCAGCAATGTATAAGAAATCCTATTTTTCCTCATTCTTGCCAACATCTGGTGTTAACAGACTTTAATTTTTGCCAATCTATTATCAAATGGCACCTCAGTGGTGGGTTCCCTGATTATTAATGAAGTTGAGCATTATTTCATATGTATTACTATTTGGTTAGTTTCCTCTGAATTTCCACCCTTTCCCAACTTTCCACCCTTTTCCATTAGGTTTCAACCCTTTCCACCCTTTTCCATTAGGTTGTTGTTTTCTTATTGATTTATATAAATTATTTTTTCATTTCTACATGTTGCTTATATCTTTTCTTATTTTTCAACTTGTGAAAACTTTGCATATGATATCTGTTTTTCATACCAAAGTTCAGTGTAAAAGTCAGGTTATTTTATGCTTTGTGATATTTATGTGCTTGTTTTAAGAAAGTCTCCCTACCCCAATTATATAATGGTATTCTCTTAAATTTTTTCTAACAATTTTAAAGTTTTATCATGTATTACTTTTGCATAAACTATGAGGGGAGGATTTAATATGTGTTTCTCTGTGGGTAGTTGATCATTCTAACACCATCCCTTTTTTTTCACATGAATTTTAATTTCACTTCTGTCATATATTGAGCTCCCATTTCACATCTTGACACTTGGTCTGTTACCTAACTCAGCCAATACTACACAGTTTTCATGAGATTGGCACTGTAATAATTCTTAATGTCTTACCGGTCATGTCCTCCTTTCTTCTTTCCAGCCTCCGGATGCTTCCTCTGCTCTAGTTTTCTTTTCCCTCTGTACAACTTTAGTAATTACTTGAATGAAGGTCTCTGTGGTATATTCTTTCCATTTTTTGCCCTGAAAACTTATTTATTTCACCCTCACTATTGAATGGTGTGGAGTTTAGTTGGGTAATTCTAGATTGAGGACTTTTTTCAGAGCAATTTGAAAATATTCCACTGTTTTCTAGATTTCATTGCTGTTGTGAATCTATCAGTGTGTTATTCTTTTGTAGATAACCTGTTTTTTCTTCGTAGTTGCCTTTAAGATTTCTCTGCCTTTGGCATTTTCCAATTTCTTTATTTTACGTTTAGATGTATCTTCATTTTTATTCATCTGCTTGGTTATTGTGCTTCTTGAAACCAAGGATTCATGACTTACCTATTCTGGTAACTTTTCATCTACTATCTCTTCAAATTTTGCCTTTCGCCATTATTTCGCTCCCTCTGAAACATCCATTAGTTAACACATCCATTAGTTAGAGACATTTTTATTCATGTCTCTTAATTTGTTTGTTTTATTTTCCATCTCTTCATCTTTTGGTAATACATTCTGGGTAATTCTTCAGATCTCTCTCTCTTTTCTATTCAGTGATATTAATTTATTGACTAACCTGTTCTTTTACTTTTTAAAGTTCAGTTACTATATTTTTAATTTCTATAAGTTCTTTTTTAAATCAGCCTCATTGTTTTCTTAATGACCTAAGTTCTTTAATATCTTCCATCATTTTAAACATACTTTGTAATTCTATTGCCTTAAGTTATTGGGGGTTTAATCCTGATTTTCTTGGGTCAGCCAACTCTTTCTTATAGCAGATTTTTTCTTTATGTGTTGCACTATTTTCACATATGAGCTCATCTGCAGTGGGCCTGTGTTTGTTTTGCTTGCCATGAGAAACTGTTGGGGCCCAGTTTGTAGAAGAAATTCTATATTTCCTTTTGTCTGGAGCCCAGAGCTATCAACAGCACTGCTTATGTTCCTTTATGCAGGGTATATAATTTCAAATTCCAAGTCTATGCGAGGTCCAGACCAAGCATTAGAATTTTCCAAGGAAACTTTTCCTCCCTCCAAAGACTAGACAGAGCTTCTTGTCCTGGTGGGTAGGTGGTTCCCTTTTCATTGTGGTGCAGCCTTTCTAGGCTCTCAGCTCTTGCAGAGGCTTCGGTTCTAACTCCCCATGCAGGCCCAGGACCTCCTTCTTGCTTCCCTTACAGGGGTGGAACCTGAGCCTCCCAGCTAGTGAGATTGCCTCTCTCTGTACCCCTCAGGGCAGCCACACCCTAGAACATCCTCCTCCTGTCCCACTCTTCATCTAACCTCCCCTCTTCCTTGGGTTTCAGCTCAGCCACCACTTTATCCAACAGCTTACCCCATACACCACCCCCTGTTCTGTGCGTCCCGTACCCACTTCTGTAAGAGCAGCTTCACTTTGCACTCCTCTTGACTTCATTTGCCTTCATCCTCCATTTCACTCGAAGTCTTTTGAGGACAAGGAACTGTCTGCTCACTGGTGCCTGGCATAGTCTGCTGGGTGCTGGGTAGATACTTCTTGCGTGAATGCATGTTGTTTTTATAATAAAAAAGTAGGGTTCAGGTGCTAGATGTGAAGCACCCCAGTCTCTGTATGAGGTCAGAAGACATCATCCACTGGCATTGCTCTTAATAAGAACAACACAAACAGGTGAGATAAACCCTACACTGAAGAAATTGCACCTCAACAGATCATTTGAGACTGTGTCTCAGGATGTGCCCTGAAGATGTGTGTGCAGGGAGGCTGGCCACAGGAAAGCACAGGAACTTGTCGGTGCCCACTCGGTACTAGGGGACCGGGTATTAGAGTGGTGGTCACTGATAGGTCATCGATGCTGGAATAAGAATCAGGCTAAAAAAAAAATGAATCAGACTATACTTCATCCCCTGTAAAATGCTCTCTTGAAGAAGCAGGGTGTCACTCAGGTTCCCTTAGGAAACAGGAAGTCTGTGAGGCTGACATGGAAACCGCAGGCATGGAGGCTGCTCTCAGGCCTGCCTATGTTCCTCATCCCTGCCTCACCAGCCTCAGTCAGTCCCTCTGGCTCCCTACTGCTCTCCGCACATGTGCCTCACCCTCTCCTCACCAGCTGGCTTCCTCCACTTTGCTTCTGCCCCCACAGAGTCTCGGTTTGTACAAGGTGTCAGGGCTGCTCACGGCATCACACCGCAGCTCTCCTGCTCATCCTCTCACTGCTTGCTCCTCTGAGGAGGATGCCAGAGGGTCCTCATCCTTGGGGCAGTCTATGGCCTGGCTTTCCTGAACTCAAGTGCCTGTCCTGCTGCAGTCAGGCTCTGGCTTGGAGGACACTGGTGTGAAACATTCCTGCCCAGATGGCAGCAGGACCAGGTATGGGCAGTTTCCCATAGGCACCCTTGAGCGTGGGCAGCCCCACACCATTCGGCAACCTCTGATTCTCACCAAGCAACCTGCTAAGTTCTTCCTTCCAGCACCTTGATTCCAAAAAGTGGGAGAACTGGGTGATGATACCCAATGTTTCAGATGTTAGAAAGATAATCAACCCCACACCACATTAATTAATTGTCATCCTTGCAGGTTTAGTTGTTGTGAGCTGGTTTCTAGGCTTGAGCCCCTGCTGCTCTGATAAAGCCCGATTTCTGAACCCGCACAGCCGAGAGCCAGTCCTCGGTCAGTCACAATTGCACCAAGATATGGAACACATTAAGGCCTTGCACTGGAGCCAGACTTATTCTAGCTCTTTCCTTTCTCTCCTCGTGCCTGGAATGCCAGTTCATTGTAATTTTAATAAATTATTAGAATGGATTTCAAGCCTATAATTTATAGGTTTCAGCTCTAACCTATGAAATCGGGGAATGATGCACCATGATATCATCAAAGAAAATATATACTCTATTAGAACCATATAAAATTTGGACCAGAGTCATCATCTCAAGCTGAAAATACCTACACAGCATCCCTCTGCCTTCCTTGCCACAGCCCCTGCCCCCTTAATTGGAGGGGAGGCCTGTCTTCGCTGGTTACCTGCCATGCTCTGTCTCATGCAGTCGAAAGTCACACCAATGTTTACAACTTTCTTTCACATGCAAGTATTACCTTAGCTATTGATTTGCTTATATTTAGAATTCAATCATTTTTCTTTTACAGAATCAGTGTGCTCATTTGCAACGTAAAATTAATATTTCACTTATGTGGAAAATAACCCCTATTAACTGTGCCGTCTTAGGCCAGGTATGTAACCTGCTCTACCTTGATTTTTTTTTATCAGTCATGCAGGATTACAAAACCTCCTTCATCAGATTCCTGTGAGGATTAAATGAGATAGATAGAAAGTGCTTGGCTTAAGGGACCTTTTCAAATCACAGCTTTAAAAGAGTGAAAGGAAAGAGGAAGGAGTGGGAGGGGTGCTATTTTCCATGCCCTCCATGTGAGGAGGTGGAAACCATGCGCCTGTAGGGAGCCTGGTCTCCCCCTCCTCCGTCTGTGGGCTGGTCCCAGGGTTCCCTCTCCTTCACTCACCCCAGCCACAGGACTCGACTGTGGACAGATCTTTCCCACTCCTCCCTAGTCCCCCTCAAGCTCTGGGAGTTCAGCTGATCTAATGACGACCCAGCTTTCAGTTCTGCCTGAGCAACCTGACTTTCACTTGTCTATTTGACCAGAAGTTAAAACTGAGTCATCAGATCAGAAGTTGGGCACTCACTCTGGCCAGAGTTGTTGCCTTATTAGAGGATTTCACAGTGAAATTAAAGCTCTGCTGTGTATTCATGCCCCTTTGAACGTCTGTATGATCCAATGACTCCCTTTAAAAATCCATACCATATTCTGCTTTTCCCTGCATAGAGAGCCAGACAAATCCGATAAAGAGTCCTCAAGGAACGGTGTGAACACACAGCTGTTGGGGAAACCCGGCCAGTCTGCTCTGTTCTCAGCGTGTTGCATTCAGACACGCCACACTCCGTTGTGTTCATTGATGATTATGATAAATGCCACATTCCTAGGGATGGAAGGATCTGCTCAGCCACCACTAGCCTGTTCATTATTTATAGACAGTTAAAGAGCATGGCTCAATTGAATGCAAACATCTGAGAAAAGTCATTATTCATGTACAGATCAAATTGAACATTTGTCATTTCTCCAGTGATTTAACATATTCTTTGTGCCTTGGGACCTCAAATTATATTAAGCAGAGTAGATGCTTTAACTCTTTTTAGTTTAATTGTTGGCCTTCATCCACTTGTTCAGATTACTTGGACTTGTTGGAAATTAGCCCTTGCTTCCCCTTAATATGTAAAATAGAAAAGGAACAAAATTTCTTTTTAGGACCTATTGCATTCTAAGGATGAATGCAAATTATTCTACTATAATTCTTAATGAGCCACTATTAACATAGTAGGAACCCCAGTACATTAATGCAATACCTCTTTTCACATCATTACTCCTAATGGAACTGTTACCAGGATAATAGCTTGACCTTTAGCTATAGAATCAGATAGCAAAAATATATATGCTTACTCGATACTGCTATTCACATAGCATATTGAGCGTTTTCAGGTCAATACAATCACAATATTTTGGCCTAAGGCCTCATCTGCACTTGCAACAGAATAGGATTTCTTCTTCAGCAGATAGGTTCCAGTTAAAAGTCGCTTTTAAGTATGAATGTAACCCAAGAAATAGAATGTCAGTAACAGACCCAGTGGAAATATTTGTGCAGGTGTTTTTCAAGAAGCCTTATGCTGTGCCTTCAGTGATCTCAGACACAGACACAGGAGGCAGAGACTTCCTGGTTTCTTTTTATTGAAACTAGATGGGTTTAACTGGAGAGAGAAAAACCTAGAAATGGTTGCCTTTCTAGGAGTGACAGAATACCTGAGCTCAAGATTAGATTCAAAAGATCTATTGGAAGCTCCTCACAGCGTGGGAGAAGCATTCCAGGCGTCCCTCTGGTTCTCCTAAACCCAGTTGTTGACACACGTAGTGGCTGGGATTCGTTTTGATGTGGGCATAACCCAAATCTACTAATGGGTGCTAATTTGGACACCTGCATTTCACAATCTAAGGAAAGAGGGGTTGCTATGGAAATTAATTAAATAAATAAGATTACAAGGGGGGAGATGTTTATCTGCTAAGACAATGTATTCGGTTCTTTCAGTGGTACACACTTCCATATAAACGAATAGGGTGCTAAATACAAATCAAATGTTTATTGAGTTCTTAGTACAAAGTACTGTTGTAGGTGCTTTTGGTGGTCCAAAATCAATGAAGACCCTGAGGTGTCTCTAACCCGGTGTGGGAAATTCAAAAACAAACCCT
Organism: Corynorhinus townsendii; assembly: GCA_026230045.1. Classification (NCBI taxonomy): domain Eukaryota; kingdom Metazoa; phylum Chordata; class Mammalia; order Chiroptera; family Vespertilionidae; genus Corynorhinus; species Corynorhinus townsendii. The sequence goes on along the minus strand of JAPDVU010000001.1, from coordinate 141,261,708 downwards.
ACCCCCGAGGTATTGTTCCTTCTGTGTATCTCCCACCCACATCTCATCTACTGGGCAACCTGGGTGATATTTTCCCTGATCTTTAATTCTGCTTCCTAACGATCACTCCTCCTCTACTCAGTTGGGCTGGGCTGGGTCCTTTCCTCTCAGGTTTTTACCACAGCTACATCTCTCCCTCGCACTCTCCTGTCGCCCTGCCATCTTGGAAAACTTCACCATTCACATGAAAGGTCCATCTGATGCCCCAGCCAGTAGTATGCGACCTCACCCACAGGGATGTTCACCGCTACGCCCGTGAGCACACCTTAGCATTCTCATCCAGAACTGCTCGCCGCCACACTTATGCTCAGCACCGCACTTCCAATTGCCCTTACTCCACGGCACCTCCTTGCCAACCCTGTTGATATTTCCATTCCATGGTCTCTGTAGATTTTTCTAAGTCTGTGAGCCTTTTTCTGGCTTCACTTCTTTCCCAGGTTTGCGTGAGAAGGGGGAGTGAGGAAAGTTGAGGTCATTCATTCCAGGGTGGCAGCACATCTTCAAGTGCTTTGTATCCCTGCGCTTCTGCCAAGACTATCCAGCTAGTCTCTAACCCAAGAGTAGCCCTACCATCCAGTGGCTCCGCTCCCAAAGTGGAGCTGCAAAGTGCCCTGGGAAAAAACCGCCTGCCCCTACAGGTTGTTGCCAACACCACAGGCCTGCTTGGTGTCCTCACATCCTCAGTCTACTGCTTTCCAACTTCTGTTTTTCTCAAAGGCAACCCCAGACTTTCCCCACACTCTCCATTCTCCTCACCGTACCTGCAAAGAGGTCTTGGGAGTGATTACTCCAGCCTGTAACCACTTCTCAACCTGCCCGTCTTCCCTTCCTCTGGGGTCAGAGGAAGAAGCCCCTCCTGTTCGAGGGTGACCCTCCATTACTAGCCTGACCCTTCCCCTTGGATTGTCCCCTTTTTCCTGGATCCTGTCTTCCTGCACAACATTGCTGTTTCCATCAGCCTGCAAACATGCTCAGGTTTCCTGGTCCTCAGCCCTCCTTCCCTGGCAGCCCTTCTTCTCTTCCTTCCTCCACTGAACCCCGTTTTTTAGTGTGGCCTCTGTGGCCACCCCACCGTTTCTTGATGACCCTCGGTCATCAGGCCTCCCTTCCCGGCCCTTCCTCTGCACTTAAATTGTGGGTCCCCCTCTGTCAGCACCACTCGCTGGCTTTACAGGACCTCTCCTGGGTCTCCAGACTCTGGCCCATCCTGGGTTCCTTCATGGACTCCTGCGTCCTAATCTCCATTCAACCACTGGGCTTCTCGCTGGCTCTGTGCTTGGCCCAGCACTCTGTTCACTCCACAGGCTCTCCCTGGTCAATGTTTTTCTCTCATTTTAACTACCACTTGTATGTTTGTGCCTGCCAGACTGGTACCAGCCTGGACCCTTCCCTGAACTGTAGGCTTCTGTATAGGGAAGGGTACCCAAACTCAACATGTCCCAAACCAAGCCCAATACATCTGCCTCTGCCCTCACAAACCTCCCTTTCTTCTGTAGTTGCCAGGTCATGTGATTGAGCAGAAATGCCTGTTCTATATACAGTTCCGGTCACCTGTCCATCTTTACTCACACGGTCCTAACTGACGCTGCAGTAGCTTCCTCGAAGGGATCCTCCTCTCACTCCCAGATCCATCCTCCCACTGCCACCCAGCTCCTCCCGCACTACTGGGTTCTTTACATTTGTGTGTGGGTTTTTTCCTTCTTTCAAATTATTTTCTTAGGATAAATTTCTAGGAGTAAGATTTCTAATGCAAAAGTGTGACCGTTTTATGCCTCTCATTATATATTACCATCTTGTTTCCAAAAAGGCTTTTGCCAGCTTATGCCAACAGTGATGTTTGAATATGCCAGGCCCGCACAATTTTATCAATATTAAGTATTATCTTTTTAACATTGCTCTTCTCATTTAGTAGGTATAAAATGTGTTTTGCAATTTGGGAGCTTACATATTTGTTGAACATTTTTCCTAATGCTAAATACACTGTTCGTTAACTATAGAGACTTTTGAAGTTGCTCTTTTATTTGAGTGAGCGCTTTGTATGGTGGTAGATATCGAACCTTTTCAGTCACATTTAGTGCAATTAGCTTTTCTCATTCCAATGTGATGTTTATTTTCTATTCAATAGAAATTTTATAGTTTTACAGAGTAGTTGAATCTATCAATATTTTCCTTTGTCGTTTCTTTTTAAAAGAAGCCTTTAAACATTAAAATTACCAACATTTTAAATATGTTTTTATTGATTTCAGAGAGGAAGGGAGAGGGAGAGAGATAGAAACATCAATAATGAAAGAAAACCTTTGATCGGCTGGGGATTGAGCCCGCAACCCACGCACATGCCTTGACCAGGAATCGAATGGTAACCTCCTAGTTCATAGGTCAACCACTGAGCCATGCCAGCTGGGCCACATATTGTAAAAACCAAGTGGGCAGTGTGCTGTGATTGCATACTTGGTCGTGACCTACAGAGAGGAGAGCACGTTGGGAAGCACTCAGGAATGACATGCGGAGCAGCAGCGTCCGTGCCAGCTCCTGTCTGTGCAGTCACACACTGGGCGGCTTTAGTAAGATAATGTCTGGCCTCCCTTTCGTCCTGTCCTGTGACTCTCCATAGTTTCTTTTGTGCTTAATAGATGGCTCTTTCCTAGAAGCCAGTAGAATATTGTAAGAGTTGACTCAATATAGAATTGGAACTTTCATTGAGATACAACTGCATTCTGCCCAGCCAGTGTTGCTCAATAGGTTGAGCGTCGGCCCTTGAGCCAGGAGGTCACAGGCTCGATTCCCCATTATCGACATTTCTCTCTCATCAGTGTTTCTATCTCTACCTCTCCCTCATCTCTCTGAAATCAATAAAAATGTATTAAAAAGAAAAAAGATACAATTACATTCTATTTATTCTGAGAACTGATTGAGTTAGTAGGAATAGCCATGAGAACATCATCTTTTTTGTGTAATTTTGCATAAGATTTTGACTTAATTAAAAAGTGAAATATTTTAATACAGTTGTTGAATTTTGTCGTGGGGTCAGAGGATCCATAGGAAGCATTTTCTCTGCTAAGAAGACATATGTACAGGGACATGGAGCACTTTTCATAAGGCACTTTAGAAAAGGCACTTCCCATAAAAACTACTCACTATGCAGAGCTGGTTTCATTTTGAAGCCCAGTACATTTTATAGTCGGGGCCCTGCCAAGCTCCACCCCCACCACAGGGATGTAATATGGATAGTGAAGCTATCTAGTGCAGAAACCATGTCGTTTAGCAATATATATATATATATATATTTCTTCTTCTTGGGATATATTTCTGTTTTGGATCTGCCTGTTTTATTTGTTGAAGCATTTAACAATATTTCACATTTTCTTTCAGTCTTCACAGAAAAGTACTGTACTGCTAATCATGTGGATAAACTTCCTGGCCCAAGAGACTGGGTACAGATTCTACAGGATCAAATTAAACTGGCCAGAAGAAGGTTAAAAAGAGGCTCAGGTATGAATGCGCTGCAAGAAAATAGTTACAGAAGCCCTTTATTGAATTCTCAGGCATTGCAAAGTGCAAGCTTTGCTCTCGCATGTTCCTCTGTCCCTTGTCTTTTGAAGGAGATGCACTGCATAATGTGCTGTGGTTTTGTTTTTTAAAGTCTTGTTCAAATGAGTTTTGAAACTCACCTGAAGATTAAATAGTGAAAATATATCAGGCCATTCACTCTGAATAGTACAAAGGAAAAAGATTGCTAACCTCATCTGTGGGCTTACATTCTTATGGAGGAAAGTGATCTCTGTTGTGATTTGCTTCCATTGCCTATTGATTTTTGTTTGTTTGAATCTGCCTAACTTTATAAAATGTACTATTTATTTAAGGTAAAAAAAATAAAAACACACAGTAGTCATTCCACCTGAAACACCACATGAAATAGAGATTTTTAAGTCAAATATTTACTTATTTAAAAAAAAATTTTAATCTGGGCTTAGTGATTCTGGAATTTCTTCCAGGAAAAGTGAACACAAGTTGAATTATGACTATTCAGTCATTTGAAGTCTCAACCTCCCCAGTGACAGTGGGCCAGTTTAGTGGTGAGGAATCCCTTTGAGGTCAGTTTTCTGCTATCACATAAAAATAATCATCTCCGGGCGGTTACAAACCTCTCTCTCTATTTTTTTAATCCTGATCAAACTTCAGTGTCTGCCCTGCTCAGAGCCTCCTGTGCTCTGCGGCTCGAGTGTGAGACAGGCCTGAGGTGCTGACATGTTACAGGCTTGGGTAGCATGAGATCCATGAGCAAACAGTACAGTGCATGAGACTGTGTCGCTTACCGACCCTAAAGTATGTGAACTCACAGTGAGCGGTAGTCACTGTGACAGGCCGGTGGAGGAGCACAGCTGACAGCCTCGGGGAGAGCTCCTGGCACAGGCTGGGAAGACCCTGGCAGCATCAGTGAGACACATGGGTGCCCAGGGACTAAGTGATTTTCAGTATGAAAAACCTTACAGCTCTTTTCTCTGAAAGTCGCTACTAGGACTCTAAATGTTCAGCTATAGAATCTTTCAAAGGACTCTAATAAAATGTATGCTCTACCTGAGCATCCCCTGACCTACCTATGATAGAGTTATATAAGCAATTTACAAAGCTCTAGGTCCCAAGGTCATGTCTGAAAAAGAAAATATTTAGCTTTGGATGATTTTTTTTTAAATCTCTCCATCATCTTTTTCTTTTATATTTAATTGATGCCCTTTTTATAAAGAGCAATAGACGACTAATTTTTTCCCCTCTGTGCCATTGAGTGATAGCTACCACTGGCACAGTCCCAGGAAAAGGATTCCCTCATGGGTTTTCTTTCAGCACCAGCTACCAAATCCTGGCCCCACTGCCTGGGGAGGACCTATGAAAGTGCTATGACTACTAATATTTTTAATTGGCAAAATATGTATTATCATATCAGGTAATAAGTCATAATGGGATCAGAAGATTTGGTTTCGAGTGTTACGGCTGCTCTTGACCAGCTCTGGGCACGTCACCCCATCTTTGTAATCCTCAGTACCCCTCTCATGAAGTGGACATAAAAATAAAGCCTGCCTCAGAGTTGGGAGGCTCAGACACATGGTATACACGAATGTCTTTACAAATGAAGCTAGTGTAGCTTCTCTGAGTTTGTCTGCGTCATACACAGCAGTGCCTGGCAGCGGTGGAGGTCGCTGAGGAAGTCATAGCCCGTGGCCCCTTGCATCCCAGGTGGAGACCAGCAGCCTGCGTGCCTGAGCAGCTTTGCTTTACCACTGCTGTCCCAGTGTAATTATTAATAAAGCCCCTTTCACTCTCAAAGGTTTCAGACTTGGACAAATGATCTGGTCATCCTCCCCGGTCCCTCAGTGTTCCCTGCCTTCTTCTCCTTCATTACAGCTCATCACAGATCATGATAGAGTGGAAAGAACTGGTCTGAAGTCCTAGCTCTGAGCTGCCATTTACAAATTCCTGGAACTTTTGGACAAATTTTTCAACCACTGGCAGCCCTGCATTCTTCATTTATATAACAAGACTAACAGCTACCTCAGGGGTGTTTTCAGAGATAGAATTAGACAATGTAAGTACTGCCAGTAGAGAACTGACACATAATGATACTCAAAAAATGTTCATGACCTTATCTTCCTTCTCGTTGCCAACCAAAAGCAAAACAACTCCTTTATCTTTGCCACTTCTTAAAACCACTACCTTCTCTTTCTCCCAGTATTGTTGGTCAAAATTCTTCCAAATAGACTTGTACCCCTGAGTGGGCTCCCCCATCCCAGTTCACTTTAGAATCCATTGCCCTTTGCCCTCTGACCTCATCTTCTACGTGAGCTCTTGCTGCATTCACATCCCAGTGACCAGATTTCACTCTATTTATGTTAACACTCAGACTTAACCTCCATCTTGATTTTTACTCTGTGGAACCTCATTCTTCTTGAAGCTCTCTTCCCTTGGATTCTATGACTTCATTCTGTTTGTTTCTCCTCCATATTTTCTGGCAATGCCTTCAGTCTCCTTCACTGCCTCCCCTTCCCCTGTCTCCTAAAGCCAGCATTCCCAAGTTTCTGTCCTTCTTACTTTTCTCATTCTAAATCCTCACTCCTGACTTGAACTGTTCCGGCATTAGTGGCTCTCAGGTGTGCAGCCCCAGACATGGCCATGCCCCAAGACCCTAGACTTCATTCTCTGCGTCAGCTAATGAAATCTGTTCTTACCTGCCCCAACTAAATGCTTCTCCTAGCTTCCTGTCCCCTGGAGCAAAATCCCCTTCTACATCCCACCCCCTGCCCTCAATGAGGCAGACAAGGCTCTTCATAGTCACCAGCCTCATCTGCAGACGCTCCCTATTCTGAAATATGCTAGGTTTTCCAACTCATGCTTTTTTTTTTTTAATGTATTTTATTGATTTTTTAGGGAGGAAGGGAGAGGGATAGAGAGTTAGAAACATCGATCAGCTGCCTCCTGCACACCCCCCACTGGGGATGTGTCCGCAACCAATGTACATGCCCTTGACCAGAATTGAACCTGGGACCTTTCAGTCCACAGGCCAACGCTCTATCCACTGAGCCAAACCAGCTAGGGCCCAACTCACGCCTTCCCTCTGCCTATCCTAGCGGCAGTTCCTCCTGGAGCCTTCACGGGCCGTGCAGCACTTTAGTCTTCTGCCACCGGAGGAGTCACCCACCTGTTTGTTGCAGTGACCATGAGAGCCTCAGGAGCACAGATGGCTTCTTCTTTTTTTTTTCTTAAATAAATCTTTATTGTTCAGATTATTACAAGTGTTCCTCTTTTTGTTTTCCACCCATAGCTTCCCTCCACCTGATTCCCCACCCCACCCCATGCCCTTACCCCCAGCCACTGTCTTCATCCATAGGAGTAAGATTTTTATCCAATCTCTTCTCGCACCCCTCACACCTGCTTCCCCTGAGAATTGTAGGTCCACTCCCTTTCTATGTCCCTGATTCCATTATATTCACCAGCCCATTCTGTTCTTCAGATTTTTTATTCACTTGATTTTTAGATTCACTTGTTGGTAGGTATGTATTTGATGTCATTTTGTTGTTCATGATTTTTATCTTTACCTTTTTCTTCTTCTTCCTCTTCTTAAAGAATACCCTTCAGCATTTCATGTAATCCTGGTTTGGTGGCGACGAACTCCTTTAGCTTTTTCTTGTCTGTGAAGCTCTTTATCTGACCTTCAACTCTGAATGATAGCTTTGCTGGGTAGAGTAATCTTGGTTGTAGGTTCTTGCTGTTCATCACTTTGAATATTTCTTGCCACTCCCTTCTGGCCTGCATAATTTCTGTTGAGAAATCAGCTGACAGTCGTATGGGTACTCCCTTGTAGGTAATTAACTGTTTTTCTCTTGCTGCTTTTAATATTCTCTCTTTGTCTTTTGCCCTTGGCATTTTTTTTTCTTAATTAAATCTTTATTGTTCAGATTATTACAGGTGTTCCACTTTTTTTTCCCCCCATAGCTCCCCTCCACCTGATTCCCCACCCCACCCCATGCCCTTACCCCCCGCCACTGTCTTCATCCATAGGAGTAAGATTTTTATCCAATCTCTTCCCGCACCCCTCACACTTGCTTCCCCTGAGAATCGTCAGTTCACTCCCTTTCTATGTCCCTGATTCTATTATATTTACAAGTCCATTCTGTTCTTCAGATTTTTTATTCACTTGATTTTTAGATTCACTTGTTGGTAGGTATGTATTTGATGTCATTTTGTTGTTCATAATTTTTATCTTTACCTTTTTCTTCTTCTTCTTCTTCTTAAAGAATACCCTTCAGCATTTCATGTAATCCTGGTTTGGTGGCGATGAACTCCTTTAGCTTTTTCTTGTCTGTGAAGCTCTTTATCTGACCTTCAACTCTGAATGATAGCTTTGCTGGGTAGAGTAATCTTGGTTGTAGGTTCTTGCTGTTCATCACTTTGAATATTTCTTGCCACTCCCTTCTGGCCTGCATAGTTTCTGCCGAGAAATCAGCTGACAGTCGTATGGGTACTCCCTTGTAGGTAATTAACTGTTTTTGTCTTGCTGCTTTTAATATTCTCTCTTTGTCTTTTGCCCTTGGCATTTTAATTATGATGTGTCTTGGTGTGGTCCTCTTTGGGTTCCTCTTGTATGGGGTTCTGTGCGCTTCCTGAACTTGTAAGTCTATTTCTTTCACCAGGTAGGGAAAGTTTTCTGTCATTATTTCTTCTAATAGGTTTTCAATATTTTGCTCTCTCCCTTCTTCTGGCACCCCAAAAATTCGGATGTTGTTTCGCTTAAAGTTGTCCCAGAGGCTCCTTACATTATCTTCATATTTTTGGATTCTTTTTTCTTTTTGTTTTTCTGGTTGGATGTTTTTTGTTTCCACATATTTCAGATCTTTGGTTTGATTCTTGGGGTATGTTGATCTACAGTTGAGTTTCTGTATATTCTTTATTTCAGACAGTGTATGCTTCATTTCTGACTGATCCTTTTCCATTTTTTTGGCATTCTCATTAAGGTCCTTGAAGGTCTCACTAAGCTCCTCAGAAGTGTCATCAAGTTTCTCGGCGGTTTTTAGAAGATTCTTGAGTAACCTTATAAATGTGATTCTGAACTCTATGTCATCCAGCAGTTTGCTTTCCTCCGTTTCTTTCATTCGTGACATGTTTCTTTGTTTCTGCATTTTGGTTGCTTCCCTGTGTTGATGGAGTGGCTTTGTGTGGTAGGTGACCTATAGGGGGCAGTAGCTCAGCCTCCCCAATCACCTGATGTGGATGCTCTTGGTACACCCCTTTGTGGGCTGAGTGCAAAGTCTTGGTGTAGTTAAGCCTGAATTGCTGTTGGTACGCTGGGAGGAATTGACCTCCAGGCCAATTAGCTGTGAGCACTCCCTGTGTCTATAATGGAAGAAGTGCTGCACTGAAGACACGCTTATGGGGCAGGACTTGTTTCAGTGGGGCTTTGGTGCTCACTGAGTCTGCCTCTTGAATGTGTCACTTATGGATGTGAGGAGTTGAAATCTGGTGTCTCACACTGACCACTAGGTACACTGGCTTCTGGATCTCCAATGGGGTGCAGGTCAGCTACTGTCTGAGGCCACTCAGCAGGAGCTACAGTGAGAGCTGCAGTTTTCTCCTCTTTGCTTGGGGTTTGGAGGTTTTGGAGCTGTCTGACCTGGGCTGCAAGTTTTCTAGGTTAAGCTGTGATAGGGCAGGCTTTCTTATGCTAATTGAGCTGCTTGGAGCTTGGGTGGGTTTGTAGGTTGTGTGGGGCGGGGTCTCAGGGCGTCACTAGGTTAGGGCGTGGCAAACAGCAATGGCTGCTAGTAAGCCGACCGCGTCTTGGAGTCCTGTGCCCCAGTGCCGTAAACAATTATTCCTGTGCACAGCTCTGCAAGCAAGCCACTCTCACTGGCAGACAGTCCAGCTTCTCCCCGTAGGAGTTTGGGTCCCCGGCGTCTCCCCAGAGACTGGATTTCAGAGTAATTGGGGGCTTGTCTCCGTTCAGGTTGAAAAAAGCAAGCACCCAGTCGCCCGCCGCCAGCCCAGATCACGCGCCTCCGTACCTCAGCTTTTCAGCGCTCGTGCACGTCTCAATGCTCTTTTCTCTTTCCTTCTAGTTGTAGAACTTCCACTCAGCCAGCTTTCCCGTGGTTCTGGGTGATAGACGTTTTGTCTTTTAGTTGCAGTTTAAATTGTTGTGGGAGGCAGCAGTTTAGGTGTTTACCTATGCCGCCATCTTGGATTCCTCCTGCCCTTGGCATTTTAATTATGATGTGTCTTGGTGTGGTCCTCTTTGGATTCCTCTTGTTTGGGGTTCTGTGCGCTTCCTGAACTTGTAAGTCTATTTCTTTCACCAGGTAGGGAAAGTTTTCTGTCATTATTTCTTCTAATAGGTTTTCAATATTGTGCTCTCTCCCTTCTTCTGGCACCCCAAAAATTCGGATGTTGGTTCTCTTAAAGTTGTCCCAGAGGCTCCTTACACTATCTTCATATTTTGGATTCTTTTTTCTTTTTGTTTTTCTGGTTGGATGTTTTTTGTTTCCACATATTTCAGATCTTTGGTTTGATTTTTGGGGTACGTTGATCTACAGTTGAGTTTCTGTATATTCTTTATTTCAGACAGTGTATGCTTCATTTCTGACTGGTCCTTTTCCATTTTTTTGGCATTCTCATTAATATCCTTAAAGGTCTCATCAAGTTTCTCAGCGGTTTTAAGAAGATTCTTGAGTAACCTTATAAATGTGGTTCTGAACTCTATGTCGTCCAGTAGTTTGCTTTCCTCCGTTTCTTTCATTCGTGACATGCTTCTTTGTCTCCTCCACATTTTGGCTGCTTCCCTGTGTTGATGGAGTAGCTTTGTGTGGTAAGTGATCTATAGGGGGCAGTAGCTCAGCCTCCTCAATCACATGAGGTGGATGCTCTTGGTACACCCCTTTGTGGGCTGAGTGCAAAGTCTTGATGTAGTTAAGCCTTAATTGCTGTTGGTACACTGGGAGGAATTGACCTCCAGGCCAATTAGCTGTGAGCACTCGCTGTGTCTATAATGGAAGAACTGCTGTGCTGAAGACACGCTTATGGGGCAGGACTTGTTTCAGTGGGGCTTTGGTGCTCACTGAGTCTGCCTCTTGAATGTGTCACTTATGGATGTGAGGAGTTGAAATCTGGTGTCTCACATTGACCACTAGGTACACTGGCTTCTGGATCTTCAATGGGGTGCAGGTCAGCTACTGTCTGAGGCCACCCAGCAGGAGCTACAGTGAGAGCTACAGTATTCTCCTCTTTGCTTGGGGTTTGGAGGTTTTGGAGCTGTCTGACCCAGGCTGCAAGTTTGCTAGGTTAAGCTGCAATAGGGCAGGCCTTTCTTATGCTAAAACCGCTGCTTGGAGCTTGGGTGGGTTTGTAGGTTGTGCAGGGCGGGGTCTCAGGGTGTCAGTAGGCTAGGGCATGGCAAACAGCAATGGCTGCTAGTTAGCCAGCTCTGGGTCCCCAACAGCACCCGCGAGTCCCGTGCCCCAGTGCAGTAAACCATTATTCCTGCGCGCAGCTCTGCAAGCAAGCCACCTTCACTGGCAGACAGTCCAGCTTCTCCCTGTAGGAGTTTGGGTCCCCCGTGTCTCCCCAGAGACTGTATTTCAGAGTAATCGGGGGCTTGTCTCCCTTCGGGTTGAAAAAAGCAATGCCTGCCGCCAGCCCAGATCACGTGCCTCCGTACCTCAGCTTTTCAGCGCTCGTGCACGTCTCAATGCTCTTTCCTCTTTCCTTCTAGTTGTAGAACTTCCACTCAGCCAGCTTTCCCGTGGTTCTGGGTGATAGATGTTTTGTCTTTTAGTTGTAGTTTTGAAATTGTTGTGCGAGGCAGCAGTTTAGGTGTTTACCTACTCCGCCATCTTGGATTCTCCCCAGATGGCTTCTGAGTCAGGTTCCTGTCCCAAATGTTGTGTGGCCCAGCATGGGACCAACAAATGAACCAGCGAATCCATCAGTGGGAAAGAAGGACAAATAGTCCACAGCAAAAAGTCTTACTGTTTAGCTCATCTAGTTCCTGTAAGATCCTGGAGAATGTTCTTTCATCAGTTCCTTCCTTGAGGTTCAAATACTTACCCAGAAACCCACGGGGCAGCACCGTCTCTGAGCTCTGTTCTCTGGAACAAGATCCTTAGGGCCTCTTAGGGTATGCCTGTGGCCACTCACATGGTTGTCCCAGCGTGTCCTTTCTTCCTCCTCCCCAAGCTCTTTCTCGTATTTCCTTCTCTTCACCCGCATCTTCGTAGTTCCCTCCTAATTTCCTCTCTTCTCCCTTCCTCCCCCAAAGGTTGAGTCTTGTGTCATGCTGCCTGACCTCACCAGGGGAGGCTGAGTAACACTATATTCGCTCCTGTCAGCAGGGTCTCTTATGCCTTCTTATGCTAAAGGCCTACAGCCTCAGCCTTGGCCACCTCACAAAGCCCCTTGTATTACTTTATTTTTTTAATATTTTTATTGATCTCAGAGAGAGGAAGGGTGAGGGAGCGACAGAAACATTGATGAGAGAGAAACATCAATCGGCTGACTTCCCCGTGCTCCCCACTGGGGATTGAGCCTGCAACCCAGGCATGTGCCCCATTTGGGAATTGAACTGTGATCTTCTGCTTCATAGGTTGGTGCTCAACCACTGAGCCACACCAGCCAGGCTCTTTGTATTACTTTAGCCCCTTTAGATTTCAGGCTCCAGGAAAGGATTGGGGTGTAAAAAAAGATGTTTTACAGTAAATGACAAGTGTTATCAAAGACAATTGCCCAGTCATTTTACACAGTAAGTAATGCTTAAGCACTAATACCATAATGAGTGCTGTGTCTCTTCTGTTTTATATCCCAAATCAGATTTCAAGTATGTAGCCTGAGCAGTGTGGTTGCTAGTATTAGGTTGGTCTTGTGTTGCCTAAATTCTGCCTTGGCAATCTTGACTGTTGGGTATGTACAAACTTCCATTTGTCTATTGATTTGCAGGCGATGATTGTTGATCCCCCTAAAAGGGACACTAACTTTAATATTCAGGTTTGAGAGAGATCTAAAGTTGTCAGAGTGAAGAGACCTAAATTTAATACTCAGCCCAAAGGAAAGGCAAAGGGCCAAAGTAGCAAGAATCAGCTACCCTTTGGTTCTCCACACACCACCCCACCTGTGCCACCAACTTCCAGTCTGAGGTGGGCTAGCACATTCCTCCACTCAGAATCCACAGAAGCATGCTGGTCCCTTCTTGTCTCACATGGGCTGGTAGGGTAAATGGAAAATGGAGAAATGCTTGGAGCTCCTTAGGGGCTTGAGGGAAAAGAACTGTAGGTCCAGAATGCTGATGTTACTAACCTGGGTGCTGCAGAGAAACCCAGAGAGAGGAAGGAGAGGGCTTTGTGGACAAAACATATGCCCATGGCTGGAGGTGATTACAAGTCCCTGAAGGACCTGAAACATTAAAGACAAATGGTGAGGAGACTGTTGAGTGTATTGGAGAGGCCTCTTCTCAGAGACACAGAAACAGCCTTCCTGGCAGTGGGCCATGTGACTGAAATAGGAAGACTGTTTAAATTCTGTTTCCCCATACTATATATTTTATACATAAACACACCTTTTTTTCCTATTTCAGATGCTAAGAAAAATTATTATGAGTTCTGGTCTCCATTCCCTTCCCCGCTTCCCCCTCCTCCCCCGCCAACAAACACACATGTATACAGTAGGGACTTTTTTCCCCATTCCTGTGTCTCTGTCCCACGAAGACTGACCAGTGACCACACCTCTCAACCAACTCAGTATTTGTATTAGTGAATCGCATGACAGCCTCATTTCCACACGCCCATGCCCGCTTCTACAGAATGGGTCCCAAACCATAGACTGTTCCCAGCCCTTCCCTCCCGGGGAGCTTTGCACATGCCCAGGACCTTGTGTGGCCTGCTCCGTAGTTCTCATCACATTTGATTTTGGACATTTTCACTTTGACTGGTGGGTTTAGATTATCTGCCTAAATATTGGGGATCAGCACCTTGGCACTTTTCTGCCTCTCTAGCAGGTTCTGTTAGCATCCAAAAAGTGGAAGGTGCCACCTGGCTGGGTGGCTCAGTTGGTTGGAGCATCGTCCTGTTCACCTAAAGATTGCCACTTTGATTCCTAGTCAGGGCACATACCCAGATTTCTAGTTCAATCCCTGGTCGGGGTGTATGGGAGGCAACCAACTGATGCTTGTCTTTTCTTTCTCTCTCCCTTCTTCTCTCTAAAATCAATTAAAAAAAAAAAAGAAAGCATATCCTCGGGTGAGGATTTTTTTTTAAATGTTGAAGGTGTCTACAGAATCCAACCCTGACACACAGACCAGACCAGCACATCAGCAGTGACATGCCAAATAGGTTTGTTTCCCCATTTCTTCACATCCTGTGACACTTCATTCTCCTCAAGCAACACAAAAGTGGGACCCCAGCAAATGGGAACTAGAGCCATTGTCATGCTGATAGGAACTCAGAGGCTTCTCAAAAATATTACTTGTTCTCCTGCTTTTTGTCTTGATTATTTTTGGTCCAAATGATAATCCAAACAGTGTCTCATAGATATTCCACAATTTTAACCTTTTTTATCATATTTGGCTCAATTCCTGGAATTAGGTACAGACTCCACCTGGGAAAGCTAATCAGCTCACTGTTCAAGAAAGCTCGTACTGCCCGAGCCGGTGTCCTCAGTTAAAGCATCAGCCGGCACAGAAAAGGGTCGGGTTCAATTTCTGGTCAAAGGCATGTACCTGGGTTGCAGGTGCAATCCCTGGCCTTGGTCAGGGAGCATGAGAGAGGCAACCAATGTCTCTCCCACATTGATATTTCTCTCTCTCTCTCTCTCTGTCTCTCTCTCTCCCTTCCCCTTCTTCCTCCCTCCCTTACACTCACTCTAAAAACCAATGGAAAAATGTCCTCAGGTGGGGCTTAACAACAACAACAAAAGAGGAAGAAATGCCTCCTGAAAAAGGGCCTCGTGCAGATCTGAAAGGCTGCTATGTGAATCCAAACAGAAATTCACCTGGGGCTCTCATTACATGTAATCATTTTTCCCATAACTGGGATGATTCCTTCCGTGGTGTGGACTTTTATCATTTTCATTAGATTATTTCCTCAGAGCTGAAATTGCAATTTGTGTGTGTGTTAGATCTCAGAGTAAAACTGTCACTGCTATTGAATTTTTATTGGACTTTCTCAGTCTTTTCCAAATTTTACCATTTGACTGTCACCAGGAAAGAAAGATGGTGAGGTCATTGTTGTTGACAGATGTTATAATTAAATTTGAGTAACACAGTCATGTTCTTCCTCCATGACCCTGTGCCCTGTTCATGCAGCTGGTATATACCAACTTATACATGTTTTTGTTTACATATATTCTGTTCTTACTAAAGCACACAATTGCATAGGCCTGCTTTTTAAAAGTGAGGATAACTTAATTACAAAGGGAAGATCAACTTATACCTAAAACCGATTTTTGTTATAACTAAATGAAAAGAAATTATACATGGAAAGAGGAGACAATTACTCAAGTATAAAATGAACTGAAACTTGAAGATTTAAAAATTAGTTCATAGTCAGGAGAAACCAAGATGGCGGCATAGATAAGCACCTAAACTGCTGCCTCACACAACAATTTCAAAACTACAACTAAAGGACAGAATGGACACCATCCAGAGCCACAGGAAAGCTGGCTGAGTGGAAATTCTACAGCTAGAAGGAAAGAGAAAAGCTCATGGAGAATTGGAGGAATGGCAAAGGGTTGAGGTACGGCAAAGGGTCTTTGTGAGCGCAGAGAGGAAGGGCGGCTGAGAGCCTGGCTGACTTTCTCTGGTGGGAAGGGGAAGGAAGCCCCCGACTGCACTGAACCCCAGTTCCAACTGCACTGAACCCCAGTTCCAACTGCACTGAACCCCAGTTCCGGGCGAAACCCCATGGACCCAGGCTCATACAGGGGGAGTCTGGACTGTCAGGTAGAGAGACTGTCAGGTAGAGAGAAAGGCACTCAGGGACTTGGAGATCGGGGCGGGGCGGGGCGAGAGGGGAGCCATGGCGGGCAGGGATCTGGAGGCGTGCATGCGCCAGTGCGCACAAAGACTGTGGAGGTTGCCATAGGCTTTCCCTAGCAGAACTGCACTGAACCCCAGTTCCAGGCGAGACCCTGTGGACCCACGCCTTGCAGGGGGAATCTGGACTCTCGGGCGGAGGCTCGGGAGCCGGGGAAGCCAGAGGTCTGGAGGTGTGCGCGTACAAGGGCAGGGCTGATGGGAAGCCAAGACTGTCTGCTCTGCCCTGAGACTCCACCCCATCCAAGCTGAGCACAGAGGCTTTTGCAATTTGGCAAGTCTAATCCTATAAGGCTGTCTCCAGCACCGAACTTCTCCCAGCGTAGACACAGCTGACTCTCACAGCCAACTGGCCTGGAGGTCAATTCCTCCCAGTGATACCAACAACAATCAAGACTTAACTAAAACAAGGCTGTACACACAGTCCACAAAGGGGTGCACCAAGAGTGTCCACCTCAGGTAACTGGGAGGCCGACCCACTGGGCCATATAGGAAACCTAGCACACAAAGCTACCCTACCAACTCAGGGAAGCAGTGAAAATGTGGCAACAAAGAAACATCACAAACAAAAGAAATGGAGGAAAACAAACAACTGGATATAGAATTCAAAACCACGGTTATAAGGCTTTTCAAGAATATCCTAGAAAAGGCCGATAAATATAACAAGACCCTCGAAGATATGAAAAAGGACCAACTAGAAATTAAACATACACTGACTGAAATAAAAAATATTATACAGAGACCCAACAACAGACCAGAGGAACACAAGAATCAAGTCAAAGAATTGAAATACAAAGAAGCAAAAAACAGTCAACTGGAAAAGCAAAAAGAAAAAAAAACTAAAAACTTGAAGATAGTGTAAGAAGCCTCTGGGACAACTTCAAGCGTATCAACATCAGAATTATGGGGGTGCCAGAAGAAGAGAGAGAGCAAGATACTGAAAACCTATTTGAAGAAATAATAACTGAAAACTTCCCCCACCTGGTGAAAGAAAAAGACTTACAAGTCCAGGAAGCGCACAGAACCCCAAACAAAAGGAATCCAAAGAGGACCACACCAAGACACATCATAATTAAAATGCCAAGAGCAAAAGACAAAGAGAGAATATTAAAAGCAGCAAGACAAAAAACAATTAGTTACCTACAAGGGAGCACCCATACGATTGTCAGCTGATTTCTCAACAGAAACTATGCAGGCCAGATGGGAGTGGCAAGAAATTTTCAAAGTGATGAATAGCAAGAACCTACAACTAAGATTACTATACCCAGCAAAGCTATCATTCAGAATTGAAGGGCAGATAAAGAGCTTCACAGATAAGAAAAAGCTAAAGGAGTTCATCACCACCAAACCAGTATTATATGAAATGCTGAAAGGTATTCTTTAAGAAGAGGAAGAAGAAAAAAGTAAAGATAAAAATTATGAACAACAAATACATATCTATCAACAAGTGAACCTAAAAATCAAGTGAATTAAAAACCTGAGGAACAGAATAAACTGGTGAATATAATAGAACCAGGGGCATAGAAAGGGAGTGGACTGATAATTCTCAGGAGGAAAAGGATATGGGGGGGTGCAGGAAGAGACTGGACAAAAATCATACACCTATGGATGAGGACAGTGTGCGGGAGGTAAGGGCAGAAGATGGGGTGGGAACCGGGTGGAGGGGAGCTATGGGGGGAAAAAGGAGAAACAATTGTAATAATCTGAATAAAGATTTATTAAATAAAAAAAATTAATTCATAGTCATATATGCAATATATGTTTGGATGATTAATAGCAAAGAGATTAAGAGTCCAAGTATAAACCTGAGTCAAATCCTTGGCAGTGTCACTTACTAGCTATGTCACCTTAGGTACATTTCTTAACCTCTCTGTCTCAGTGTCATTTGTTAAAATGGACATAATAACAGACCTGCCTTGAGGGGTTTTCTAAGGGTTAGATGACTCAATGTATGTCAAGTGCTCAGTAAATGGAAAGCATCTAATAAATGATGGTGGCTAGCATTGCTATTATTATTATTGCTGGAGAATCTTTTAAATCCTGGACAGTGAGTCCAGCCGATGTTGCTCAATGATTGAGCGTCGACCTATGAACCAGGAGGTCAGAGTTCATTTCCTGGTCACGGCATGTAGAAGCCGGCTAATCAACGACTCTCTCTCATCATTAATGTTTCTATCTCTCTCCCTCTCCCTCTTCCTTTCTGAAATCAATAAAAATACACTTTAAAAAATTTTTAGTCCTAGACAATGAAAATATTATCATGTAGTTCATCTACCTATCAAATCCAATCAAACTAATTAGAAGAAAATAATATCTTCTAAATATAAAAATAACATGTTTGTTATTTATTTTTTAAATATACAGCATAATTGTAAAAACCCAAGGAACAAAATTTTAAATACCTATAAGCTTTTCATTCAGAGAAACACTACTAATATTTTATTTTGTCCTGTATTTTACCTATAAATCTATATACAAAATTTTATTCTTACCATTTGTCTTATTGCTTTACTTGAATGTTTTTGTTGTTAAATATTCATCTGCAACATAATTTTTAGGGGTTTCTACTCTTTTACAACCAAAATTGGTCTTGATTAGTCTTTCCCTTCTCAGTGTTTTCTCTTTGTGGTGGATTGGGTGGGTCAGCAGACAGTGGGTCACTGAGTCAGTGTGTCTCAGTCTGAGGACAAGATGTGAGAGAGTGGACTAGAGTGGAAATCTTTGAACCCTGGTTGTGTTTAAAGCAACAGCAATAAAACACAAGAACATGGGACTAGCTTGCTTCCCAACTGAGCAATACAATGTGATACAAATGCAACCCTCATTTGACGAGCCTCACATGCATGCATGCAGGGAACTCCCCATGGGGCCACTAGCCCTGGGACAAGGAGCACTGCTAACATTAGGCAGATGGCCATGGTGACAGGTTTTGACCTGTCCTGTAGCATGCTGGGGAGACAGACAAGTCCTTCAGTTCTTGGGAGACATATGGGCACCTGTGTTTAGGTTTAGTGGAAGGTTTTCTGTGACTGAAGGATCTACCTTTGGAAAATTCATAAGGAGATTGAAATATATCAGAGATGAGCAAAGGTTTGCATTTTAAAACAGAAGTGATGGCTCTTTTAAAGAAGTGCTTATTTCTTCTGATTTTCTTTATGACTGAATTGATGCCAACTTAGATTGCCAGCTCCACGATCTGAATTTCCAGTAATCTCCAAAGCAAGAGTCATTCTCAAGATTTCCTAAGCCCACCCCACAGGAATGGTTCTGGAAATGATAAGCAAACATCTACCACAAGAATTCACTAACCTCATCATATTTCAACAATTCACCCCCAAATCTGGATGGATCTTTAAGCCAATGTAAATAAGCGAAAAGCACTGAAATCATTGGTGATTGATAGAATAAGCTTCATAAGCTATAAAAAATATTTGATACAGGAAAAATGATTTTATTTCATGTTTAAAATATCTTATTTAAATATTGGTACTAAAATCCGTAATGTGAACTGGCTGGAGCTGAAAAGGGAAAAGAAAGGTGAAAACTCCTATGCATACTAGCAGTGGAGATTTTAAATTGTGTGACTGTATTGGTGAAATGGATGTGCTCCCTGAAACTAATGAGATTTGTGTTTTATGTTTGTAACCAGCAGAGGTAGCTGACGGTGATGAAAGACTGGACAGCATCTCTCTACCACCAACAGGTAAAACACATTTACATTTTCATCACCCGCTGGAAAATACAGCACAGGAAAATATTTGCATTGAAAATGTCTTTAACATTAGAGATGCAGATGCTTGAGCAGAATGCTTCTGTAACAGACCCAGGCTACAATCAGAGGTGCTCAGTGCCCTGGGTTCAAACATATTTGTACAGTGAATATGAAAAGCTCCATTTTTCTCACAGTTTTATATTCTTAAAAACCTCAGAACAGCGAGTCCTAAGAAATTAGTATCACAAGATTTTGCCTCCCAAAACCTTTGGACATTAAAAAATATTTTAACATGATATCACATTTCTTTTTAGAACAGGGATCACCAGTTTTATGGTGAAATTCAGGTCCATTCTGTCCTCTCCCACCTGCTCCCAAGGGCTTTGAGCAGCAGGCAGGCAGTCACAGCTCTTCACACAGTGGGCGCCTAGTGAATGTCGTGTTTTAACTGAGTGACTGACTACGCTAGTGCATCTGGCATGGGTGTCACATTACCAATGTTATAACCAGATCGCCCCAATGCAACATTTCACTGAAGCATCTACTACAATATCAAGCCATAGACATAATTCTGACCACATTATTTAACTCTCAAGTGATACCCTTCTGACCCTGGTCTCCTGCCTCTGCATCAGTTCATACCTGAGAGCCAGAGGGACAGGTGTCTAATCCACAGGCCATGTGGCAAACAATGTATTCCTCAGTTGGCCTCATGACTCTATTGCCTGCCCTCAAAAGAATACATGAAGATTTTCTGCCCACAAAACCCAAAAAATCCTCTTAAGTGAAAAAGCTCAATGCCGTGTTTTCTCCTCTAGATGTGGGCTGGTAAGTTTTAAATGGAAATCAGCAAATATGAATGGAGTAGCTATCTGTGTAAGCACTCCACCAGGTCATGTGTTCATTGATAGCACTTAACCCTGAGATGACAACCAAGAGTTCACAGGTGTGGGACAGACATATGTCAGAGAACATTGGAGTAGCAAGATAGCTCAACCATGTAAATAACACAGTGCTTTCTGCCATTGAGTAGCTAAGCAACAGGTCAATGGGCAAATGAAGAAGGACCTGCTTGTATCAAGTTTTACCATATAATCATTACATAAAATGGATTTCTCTTCTTGTTTGGCTATGTTTCCACATTTATGAATTAAGAGAATGGAAATGCATGATCTCTACTGTTCCTTCCCATCTGTCCTCCGAATATCAGAACAACTCAGAATAGATGTGTGCTTATCACCCCTGGCCCATTCCCAGTAGACGCAACTAATAATAATGAAACTGTGCCTTTCGGCCCCTTGGAGGAATACCATGCTGCTCTGGTTGTGCTGACCAGGTTCCTCCCACTCCAGCCCATTGCCCCAGGGCATGTGCACTGAGTATCCTCACTGTCATCAGACACAGTGGGCTTTTAAAAATTACTATTACTTGAAAAACATTCCCTTTGTGTTTCCATACCTGAAGATGGAGGCAGAGAGAAGTTTCAGATGAGAAAACTGAACACGGGATGGTAGAACCCCTCATGGAACTGAAAAGAGTTTCAAGGACCCTGAGAGTGAAGGAACGTTAGAGATCATCTAGTCCCGTGCCTCCTTTTTATCCAGTCCTTTTATTTTACAGGTAAAACAGCCTGAGGCCCAGAAACATTAAATGACTTTCTCAAGGTCTCACAGCTGTTGATGGCCTTTCGACTCCCAGTCATTACACCGCATAGCTTTCTTACACCTAAGCCAAAGCCAGCTTTCCTCGGCATGTTTCTTAAAGATCCCAAGAGTCGATGGATGTGCTAATCCCTTCAGGATTCCATCTCACTGTCCCATAGTCTCCACAATTAAAATGTCCATTGTAAGCCCCCCGAAGTCCACTGCAGATTCAAACTCATGGAATTCTTTCTGGAATATTGCCCAGGCTGTGAGGTCATAAGGAAGACAGGAGTAGAATGGCCCTATAGGTCTTTTCACTAGACTCTTGACAGACATTTAACAAACTACTAAACAGCATGATAAAAAGAAATACTGTTTATCATTTAGAAAAGGGGAAAAAGAATTCCCAGATTGGTGCCCAAAATCTGTAGTAATTAAATTAAATAATTTTGATTAGAGTAGCCTGTCTCTTTATTGCAACTGAAGTAAAATCTCAGTCTGGTGGCTTCTCTGAATACAAGGCTATTTCTAATCTCTCCCTCCTTGCGTGCATCACCAGGAGACACCCCACCTTACTTGTACAGGCGCTTCTTCCTGGGATTTGAGGCTCACTGGCCAGACTTCCTTTGTCGTGTTTATCTGAGCTGTTAAAGATTTAACAATGCTTTTATTAACTTTAGGTCTTTTTTTCTTCCAAATTCATGTATATTGAGGAGGGTAGAAGAGAGTGTAAATGTATGAATCGGAATCTAGCGGGTCAGGGTTATAGTCTGGCAGCCAAATGACATTTCATTCGTTTCAATCCATTTCATTTAAGCAAACTTCTGTGTCTAGATTTAACAAAAATGGATAGAGATTTTATAGTGGAAGAACATTTTCTTAATTTCTTTTCCCTCGAACCTGTCAGTGAGCATTTTGGAGCAGCTCCCAGGAATCAGCACTGTGTTAGGTTGTGGTGAACAAACACCTGCCCTCAGAGCCCCGCCCACTGTGATGGGCAGAGGCCAATCACCTGCAGCCAGGTGTGGAGAGTGCGGCTGATGATGGCAAAAACCTTCCAGGACTTGGGGACAATTTGTGGTGAGAAAAAAGAGCATAGAGACAGTAAAATTGTAACAGTGCTTTCTAAAATGTGATAAGGAGGCTTCTGAATTTGAAATAGAATAGTGCAGAGCTCAGCTGGGCCTACCAGTCTTTGTCATCAATTGGCATTCCTTTACATACGTTTTAAACATTAATAAGGAAAAGTGTAAGGGAGAAAATGTCAATTAATTTTACCACCCAGAGACAATCTTTATTAGGTATTCCCCCCCCCCCCCAGACTTTTCTCTATATTTGATTTAGCCAATGGAGATCAAATATATAAAATTTTGTTTCCTGAGTTGGATTTTTTTAACCTAATAAGCAGCAGTTTTAATTTTAATAGAAAAATTACAATTTTTATACACATTATGTATGATCTGAATGATCTGCATGAGCTGCATGATCATCTGCTTTACAGTTAAATCCTATCTTATTTGCCCCTTTTCTGTTACTGGACAACATATGGACATTCTCTAATAGTGACACACATTCAAGGGCTTCCTTGCAAAAATAACCATTAAAAATTTCTAATGGCTAAAATTGTTTATTTAGCACAACTACAGTCTTTGAACACAGACACCTCACCAACAACATGCTTCATGTATACAAACTACCTCCAGCCATGTCATAGGAAAGTGTACAACTGCTTCCGAGGAGTGCCCCCCTTCACTTTCTTTCTCTGTTGTAGGTAATATATTTGACACCAGGAGAGAAAACAAGGAAGACACAGAGCCAGATTTCACTGCCTAGACTTTCATTTAGTGACAAAGCTCATTAGCATACGCACCTCTTCCCTTTGAATTTCCTCAAAGATCCACATTAGCATTTCAGTGTACTGCAGAGTGTGAGTGTTCTGTGAAGTTTACCTGTCCTGTATGAATAGTTTTGATGTACTATCTTTGTCAACTGTGATAAGCAAGCCTCCAATTTGGTATAAGATTTTTAAAAATCATTCCTAGAGTTGATTTATCACCCTTGAAGCCCAACATTTGATCCAGTTCATTGTCCAATAAAAATAAGCAGCTCTCTCCTCCCTGTTTTTGTCCATAACCTCAATGTGAATATTTGGAGTTCTGAAGCATACAGTATTTATTTGAACATAAATTGCTTAGATGCTATATAAAGGAGAATGGCAATTTCCAGTACTGAAAAGGGAGCAATTGTTAAAATTAATTAGACCTTCATCAGCTTAAAAGATGAAAAAGAAGTTTTGGGAGACAGGATAGCCCTGCTCTGTTAGATGGAATCATTTGTGACATCCGTTCCCCCAAAATAACCATTTATAACTGAACTAGAGGCCCAATGCACGACATTCGTGCAAGGGGCTCGGTCCTCGCAGTCCCGGCTTCCTCCGGAAGGTTGTCCAGACAGTTGTCTGGATGGTTGTTCTGCTGTTTGGTCTAATCAGCATATTAGCTCTTTATTATATAGGCTAAGGGCAAGTGATATGTGAATTCCTATGAAAGAAAAACCTTTTAGGAGGTGGTATCCACACAGTGACAAAGTAACTCATTGAAAGGTGAGAAACTCAAAGCAAGCAGTTATCTACTTTATACCTACCAGCTGTTTTGACAGATGGTTTTAGCTGAGTGAGTGGTTCAGTGTTTTGGCAACCTGCCACACACGTATTTCATTAATGTTATGTATTTTATTTGGTTCCTAGTACACTTACACTCCACTTTATATAAATCCAACAAATGAAAATCTGGATTCATTTTAGAGATATCATGCCATGTGCATATTTGTTTTACAGAAATATTTACGTCTGGATTCCTTTCTCTCATAAGATGGTGAATTTTAAAATACCATTTTATTTAGAAACACTGCATTTACACCTCATTTATTTCACAAAGCAAATTACCTTGGAATTTTGGCACTTGACCCAAAGGCCAAAACTTGAAAGAAATGTGAACTAGAAACACCAAACCCCAGGGCGGGGGAAATTACCGTGCTACTGTTTAATGCATTTCCCTAGCACTTATTTTATTGAGTCAGAGAGTGTTAGAGCTCAGAGTTATTGTAGATGGCTCTCATTAGTAGGACTATGGGAGGCAGCTGGGGAGTGAGGGTCATGGTTGCCCAGGGCCAGGTAACCCATCAGTGGCCTGGCCAGGCCTAGCACCTAACTGCCTTACTACCCTGTCCGCGGTACTTGTGCCACATCACACAGAACAGCTAAGCCTGAGCGAGGAGGGAACTCTGGGATGAATCTGTTTTCCACTGAAGACCAGCTCATTAACCAACAGTGGCAGGAAGCTGGTGCTAGGTGTGGCTTGTGGCATCCATCCAACTGCTAGACAGCTCATCTCGTATATGTGTGTCTTTTGTTTGTCGTCTTTTTGGAGGTTCAGAGTGGTTGTTTCCATCACACCCTTAGTTAGCCTTTTACATGCGAGGTGAGCTGGTAATCACTCCCCTGAAACCAGCCCCTCTGATCACCAAGGCTGTTGAGATACTGTGAACAGGGCTTTTGTTTTTCTGCAACATATGTTTTCAAACTGGTCTGCTGCCTCTCAGAAGAAAGTATTTCTCAAGGGAATTGAAAGATTAATTAGTGCCCTTTCCGCTCTATTACAACACGATGACTGTGTTGCTAATAGAGGTAGAAACGTTCACCTTCCCACTGTGGCATCTGTTAAGTATACACCACGAGCGTTCGGAGCACGTCCTTCCAAGACCGGGCGACAGCGTGGAGTGTTCACCCCTTGAGGAAGGTGGGGACTGTTCAACTCACGAGTATGTGCAATGGATCCCCAAATTGGAAATACGTATCATACAACTGCAAGAGTGAAATCATATTTTGTAAATTAAAATTGTATTTGTGTTTACTTACTGTGACTACTGTTCAGACTTTATTCAGAAATCCTTTCTCTAGGCTTTCTTAGCAAAAACAAATTATTCCACATCTATGAATAATGTCTCAATCTTCTGTATATATGTTTTATTAATATGTAAATATTTAGATTTTTTAAAATTACTATGTTCTTTAAAAAAGTTCAGCGCAAGGCTAGTGGTGAGAATGGTGTATGACACTGTGTTGTGATATCAATCCCCAAGACGCTCTTTATGCCCATTCTGGAAGAATACAATAAATTACTTTAATTGAAAGTGCCTGTTTCATGCCTGTGTGCCATTCCTCCCATGATTATGAAGAGGAGTTGATGCTAGTCATTAAAAGGTATTTATTAATATTCTGGTGATCTTACCCAAGAAGTTTTATCTCCTTCTGAAGGAGATAAATTTTCAAGAATAAACTAAATTGCTACCAGAACAATCATCTTCAAACATGGGGAGCCACGGGCTCTGCCGGGCAGCCAGATCAATGGCTGCAGCAAGTCCCCCAGTAACACTTAAGCATTAAGCACTGATATGCTTGAAGCTTCATTTTACATGAATTAGGTAGCTTTATAATTTCCACTTTAAAAGTAAGCCCTGCTTCTATGGAAACAACACATCAGAAGGACAAGTCAATCTTCTCTCATACAAAGTGGCTGTTAAAACATAAATGCTTTATGCCCAGCTGGCGTGGCTTAGTGGTTGAGCATCGACCTATGAACCAGGAGGTCACCGTTCAATTCCCAGTCAGGGCACATGCCTGGATTCCAGGCTCGATCCCCAGTGTGGGGTGTGCAGGAGGCAGCCAATCAATGATTTTCTCTCATCATTGATGTTTCTATCTCCCTTTCCCTCTCCCTTCCTCTCTCTGAAATCAATAAAAAATATATTAAAAAACAAACAGGAATGCTTTCGTTTTCTTCTCTGAACACAGGAGGGTGCTACTCCTCCCTGGGTACCTGCCCCTCCTACATCCCACAGGCTTTCCCAGCTCCCCTGCCTAGAGCACTCCCAGGTGTGGGGTGGTGGGGAGGAACAGCTACCTAAGCAAGCAGCTGGGTTGCAGAAGAGGGTTGCAGTGTGCCTTGCTTGCAAAAATAGAAAATCTAAATAAACTATAGCCAGTTTTTCCTGTACCTGCACCTGTGGAGGCTGGGAGCCTGGCACCAGCCTGCCACTCCTGCCACAATGTCCCCCAGGCTTCATGTGGCCGTTGGTGCCATGAAATTATGTGAAGGGGCCCACTTCACATTATGTGGCCCAAGGTCCCTGGGATGATGCCCTTGCTCCCACACACTGGTGTTCTATATGTTGCCTGGCTGACAGCCCCAAAGGGCTCTGTAATCAGTGTGAGGAAGTGTTGGAGCTGACACACAGGTCTCTGCCTGGGGAACCACGGGGGTGTTACTTGGCTAAGACTGGGAACACTGGGCAGAGCGATTTGGAGGATGACACACAAGTCAGATGTTATTCCATTCATTCAGTCAGCAAGCATTTGAACACTCCGGGTATGCATGGCACTGGCTAGGGGCTGGTACAGCAGGCACGGAGCTCATTCTGACACTCACGAACGACTGTGACCCCAGGAAACACTGTCATATAAGGCACGTTGTGTTCCTGAACTAGAGAAGGGAACTTAAACGTGGAAGCTTTGTCCCAAACTAGAGGCAATCAAGATTTGAAGCACTATTCGTTCCATATAATTCAAGTCTCAACTAAATCACATCATCTCCAAGGGATTTGTGACTGTCAGTTCACAAGTAACCACCAGTCTCCACCATCTAGTCACAGTGACCCTTGCCACTCTTGAAATTGTCTTGCTATTTATGTGGTTTTTATCATCCATTTTTCCTCTGGAATCTAAGCCTTGGGATGTCAGGGCTCTTATCTGTAAGGCCATTAAGATTTCAGGCCCTGGTGAAAGCACATTTTAGGACGCCCCCTTTCCCTCTGCCCCAGCAAGAGTGGACTGGGACAGATGGGGAGCATGAGTGACTACACGACTCCCTTTTCCTTCCTGTAGTCTTGGGTCACATGCACTTCCATTGTCCCTACATCACCACTCTTCATAAATGGCGGCGAAATTGTGTCAGTGGACCAACCAAAGAGATGCTGGGTGGCTCCAAGAGAATTGATAACTAATGATTTAAAGCAACACTTTGAATTGACACCAATCAATGCCTCTGCATTTTGTAACCGCGGAAGCATGAAACTGATCATGCCCCCTAAAATATATATACTGTATATTACATATATATGTATATTTGTTTATTTATGCCCATTTTGTTATCAGTGAAATTAAAAGAATGTAAAAGAGTTAATGAAAAGGCCAAAGAGTGATCTAGGAATGGAGCCCGGTGGAAAAACCCACAGTGTGATGTACTTTGCTCCTACTTATATCCTAGACACACTGGATACTCCAGGGCCGTTTAAATTGGGGCAGGGGCTGCCTTTTTTTTTTTTTTTTTTTTTTTTTTTTTTATCTGTTAATACTGAGAAATTGGAGGATATTTTTACCCTAAATTTTGAAGCTAAGTGACTTTAGATGATTCCTTTAAAAGACTTTCCAAAAATGAAACTGATGCAAGTGTGCTAAATGGGGGAGCTGGTCAGAAACCAGCCCTCTCAACTTCCAGGTGTGCCTTCTCTCCACCATGCTGCTCTAACAGATTGAAAATGTGAAGGGCCCTCAATGTGAATATGGAGAGAAAAATCAATTTTACAAAGGAAATCGAGTGACCTAAATTGGTTCAATGAAGTGGGAGACCAACTGCACATCTGGTAGAAAAACTACTTTCTGCTGTACTTTAGCAATGGAAAGAGAAAGGGACTAATAAATGACACTCTGCATATCACTGAGTTTAGCATCCTCCAAAAGTGATGTATTTCTAACCAATGGATAGGGAACATCAAAAGTGACTCGATTAACAACCCCACGCTAACCCCACCCCCATCTTGTGATGAGCACAGTAACATTGCACCGTCCTTAGGAGAAATGTTTCACTGGGTGAAGCAATGCCACCTTCCTCCACTCCCACCTGTCACTGACTCTCCCTGTAACATGTACCTACAGCTGTGGGTAGCCCTTAAAATTGTGCTTGTTGCCCTAGCCTGTGTTGCTTAACGGTTAGAGCATCTGCCAGCACACCGAAGGGTCCTGGGTTTCATTCCCGGTCAAGGGCTCATCGTACCTGAGTTGCAGGTTCACTCCCTGGACCTGTTAGGGTGTGTGGGAGACGTAACCAATCAATGTCTCTCTCTTACATCAATTTTCTCTCTCTGCCCTCTCTCACTCTCTCTAAAAATCAATGGGAAAAAATGTCCTTGGGTGAGGATTAACACAAAAAACAAAGATAGTGTTTGTTTCTATGGTTTAAGTCATGTACTGTTCAGGTGTGTTTGTCCCATCCACCTCCTTTTGGTGTTCCTGGAGCTGTCTTTCCCTTGCTTTGTCCCAGTGGGACTGGCTCACCAGTTAGGGCGGAGTGGGCATATTTTAAATGTTAGACTGAATCCTGGACACTGGCTGTTGACCATACTAAAGGCAGAAGCCAAAATGCACCTTGATTATGCCTAGGCTTGCATCATAACACGCAGCTTTAGAAAATGAACAAACTCTCAAAGACCAAGAAATTACTTTTAATTGGAAAATACCCAATAACTTAGGAGGTGAGAAGGAGGAGGTGGTGGATATTGATGAAATTAGTCTGAATTCATTTGAAAAACTGAATGCAGGAGAAAAGCGAGAATATAGAAAGAACTTTTACAGTTCAAAAACAAAATCCCTGGCGGTGTGGCTCAGTTGGTTGGAGCATCCTCTAGTGTACCAGAAGGTCAAGGTTTGAGTCCTGGTCAGAGCATATACCAGGTTGTGGGTTTGATCCCCTGTCAGGGTGCATACAGGAGGTAACTGATCAATAGATGTATCTCTCGTACATCTCTTTCTCTCTCCGTTCCTATCTAAAATCAATTTTTTAAAAAACACTAAACACACACACACACAACCCAATTTAAAAGTGGGTAAGCCCTAGCCGGTGTGACTCAGTTGGTTGCAATGTTGTCCTATACACCGAAAGGTCACAGTTTTAATTCCAAGTTAGGACACATACCCTGGTTGCAAGTTTGATCCCTGGTCAGGGTGCTCAGGGTTTGTACAACAGGCAACCAATCAATGCTTTTCTCTCCTCCTTTCTTCTACTAGTATGTCTAAAATCAGAGGATTTTATTTTTTTAAGTAAGATGTGCCCGACTGGTGTGGCTCAGTAACTGAGTGTAGATCTATGAAACTGGAGGTCACTGTTCCATTTCTGGTCAGGGTAGATGCCCGGACTGTGAGTTCCATCCTCAGTGTGGCGCATGCAGAAAGCAGCCGATCAGTGATTTTCTCTCATCGTTGATGTTTCTATCTCTCCCTCTCTTTTCCTCTCTGAAATCAATAAAAAGTGTGTTAAAAAAATAAGCTGTTTTTTTTTCCATTTCAATAAATCTTTATTGTACAGATTATTACAATTGTTCCTCTTTTTTTCTCCCCATAGCTCACCTTCACCCAGTTTCCAACCCACCCTCTGCGTTTACCCCACCACCACCACTGTCCTCATCCATAGGTGTACGATTTTTGTCCAGTCTCTTCCCGCACCCCCACACCCCTGTCCCCCACAAGAATTATCAGTCCACTCCCTTTCTATGCCCCTGGTTCTATTATATTCACCAGTTTATTCTGTTCATCAGATTTTTTATTCACTTGATTTTTAGATTCACTTGTTGATAGATATGTATTTGTTGTTCACAATTTTTATCTTTACCTTCTTCTTCCTCTTCTTCAAGAATACCCTTCAGCATTTCATATAATACTGGTTTGGTGTTGATGAACTCCTTTAGCTTTTTCTTATCTGTGAAGCTCTTTATCTGACCTTCAATTCTGAATGATAGCTTTGCTGGGTAGGGTAATCTTGGCTGTAGGTTCTTGCTCTTCATCACTTTGAAAATTTCTTGCCACTCCCGTCTGGCCTGCATAGTTTCTGTTGAGAAATCAGCTGACAATCATATGGGTGCTCCCTTGTAGGTAACTATTTTTCTCTTGCTGCTTTTAATATTCTCTCTTTGTCTTTTGCTCTTGGCATTTTAATTATGATGTGTCTTGGTGTGGTCCTCTTTGGATTCCTTTTGTCTGGGGTTCTCTGCGCTTCCTGGACTTGTATGTCTATTTCTTTCACCAGGTGGGGGAAGTTTTCGGTCACTATTTCTTCAAATAGGTTTTCAGTATCTTTCTCTCTCTTCTTCTGGCACCCCCATAATTTTGCTTTTCTGGTTGAGGGTTTTTTGCTTCTTTGTATTTCAAATCTTTGACTTGATTCTTGCGATCCTCTAGTCTGCTGTTAGATCTCTGTATAATATTTTTGTTTCAGTCAGTGTATGCTTAATTTCTAATTGGTCCTTTTTCATATCCTCCAGGGTCTCGCTAAATTTATTGACCTTTTCTAGAAAATTCTTGAGTAACATTATAACCATGGTTTTGAACTCTATATCCAGTCGTTTACTTTCTTCCATTTCTTTCATTTGTGATCTTTTTCTTTGTCTCCGTACTTTGGCTGCTTGCCTGAGTTGATAGAGTGGCTTTGTGTGCTAGGTGTCCTATAGGGCCCAGGGGCTCAGCCTCCCCAGTTACCTGAGGTGGACAATCTTGGTGCACCTCTTTCTGGGTTGTGTGCACAGTCTTGTTGTAGTTAAGCCTTGATTGTTGTTGATATCACTGGGAGGAATTGACCTCCAGGCCAATTGAGTATGAGGATCACCTGTGTCTACACTGGGAGAACTTCTGTGCTGGAGACACCCTTATGAGACTGAACTTGCAAAAACCTCTGTGCTCAGCTTGGATGGGGCGGAGTCTCAGGGCGGAGCAGACAGCATTGGTTTCCTGTCAGCCCTGCCCTGATAGGGCCCTGTGTCTCAGTGTTCTGTGGTAATCGCTGCAAGTACCTCTGAGAGAAAGCCGCCCTCGAGTTCCGCCCGCTGCCAGACAGTCCAGTTTCTCCCCGAATGAGTCTGGGTCTCCAGAGTCTCGCCCAGAACTGGAGTTCAGAGCAGTCGGGAGCTTTTGTCTCCATCCCACTTGAGAAAGCCAGCCACATACTCAGTTGCCAACCCTCTCCGCGTGCACACCTCGGTACCTCTGCCTTCCACAGTTCTTCTGAGTCTCAGTGTGCTTTTCTCTTTCCTGACAGTCCAGTTTCACCCTGTATGAGTCTGGGTCCCCAGAGTCTCACCCGGAACTGGAGTCCAGCGCAGTCAGGAGCTTTTGTCTCCCTCCCAGTTGAGAAAGCCCGCCACGCTCTCAGTTGCCAGTCCTCTCTGCACACGCGTCTCAGTAGCTCTGCACTTCCGCAGCTCCTCTGAGTCTCAGTGTGCTTTTCTTTCCTTCTAGAAATTCCACTCAGCCAGCTTTCCTGTGGTTCTGGATGATGTCCGTTTTGTCTTTTAGTTGTAGTTTTGAAATTGTTGTGCGAGGCAGCAGTTTAGGAGTTTACCTATGCCACCATGTTGGTTTCTCCAAAAATAAGCTGCTTTTAAAAAATAAATAAAATTGGGCAAAAGATGGGAACAGCCTTTTCTTCAAAAATATAAAAATGTTCAATAGGCTGAAAAGCATATGAAAAGATAGCATTATAAGTCATTAGGGAAATGCAAATCAAAATCACAATAAGATACCACTTTAAACTTACAAAGATGCAATAGTCAAAATGCCAGACAATAAGGAGCATTGGTGACAATGTGGAGAAATTGGACCCTCAATATTGCTTTTCTCTTTGGACAGTTCCTCTAGAGTTACCATCTGACCTAGCAATTACACTCCTAGGTATATACCCAAGAGAACTGAAAACATCCGCACACAAAGACTTGCACACAAATGTTCAGAGCAGCATTATTCATAATAGCCAAAAAGTAGAAACAACTTGAATACCCATCAACTGATGAATGAATAAACAAATGTGGCATATCCACACAATGGAATATTATTCAGCAATAAAAATGAAGTACTGATACATGCTAACATAGATGAACCTTGAAAACATTATGCTAAGTGAAAGAAACTAGATACAAATGTCACATGTTCTATTATTGTATTTCTGTGAAATGTCTGAAATAGGCAAATACATAGAGACAGTAGGTAATTAATAGTTGTCTAGGGCCAAAACGGGGAGCAGTAATGAGGAGTGATGGCTAATGGATGCAGGGTTTCTCATTGAAAAGATGACAATGTTCTAAAATTAGATAGTGGTGATGGCTGCACAGCTCTGTGAATATATAATCACTTTAAAGTGATTACTAAATAACCCTAGCTGGTTTGGCTCAGTGGATAGAGCATTGGCCTGCAAACTGAAGGGTCCTGGGTTTGATTTTGGTCAAGGGCACATACCCAGGTTGCAGGCTCGATCCCCAGTGGCAGGAGGTAGCCGATGGATGATTCTCTCTCATCACTGATGTTTCTCTCTGTCCCTTTCCCTTCCTCTCTGAAATAAATAAAAATATATTTAAAAAATAAATAATAAAGTGATTATTAAATAATAATAATAACATTAGACCCTTCTACCTTACTCTATATGTGTTAGTTAATTCCACATGTTTAAAGGATTTAAGTAAAACAAGTCATAAAAATACTAGAAATTTAATATTTATAATAAGCCTGAGGAGATAAAAGATTTCCCAAAAATAGTGCCATAGGAAGCAATTATCAAGTAAAAATTAACTCATTTTATTAACTAAAACTTTTAAATCATACTTCAAAAATTTTACAAAATTAAATAGCATATGGAAAAATAAGAAAAGTATTTGTAGAAAAAAATTGATTTTAAGAAAGCATATACTTAGTACAAAGTACATATCCAACTCATAAATCCAATGGCCAATAAACATTAAAATACTAAAATTAAGCCCAAAATATCAAATATTTGGGTTTGCAATTGGCAAAAATGGAAAGAAAGTATCAACAGTGTTTCTTCTGGTGAACAGTATTGATAGGCATGTTAATGGTATAATATTTCTGGGGGCAGTTTGGCAATACAAATAAAATTTAACACCTTTGACCCAGCAATTCTACTTGAAGGAATTTATCTGAAAGAAATAAAGATTTGCCCGAAAACTAAGCCACAGGGTGTTCATCACAACATAGCTTAAATGGTTAAAAAATTAATGCGTATACCCAATAATATTTAAAATTATACTACATCCTTAAAGTGGAATACTATGCAGCCATTTTAAGTAGTGTACATTGAGATCCACAGTCAATTAATTGGAAAAAGCAGGTCACAATAATATGGACTGCAGGATTTTTTTTCTAATATACATACTAATAGAAAAGACTCTGAAACAGTGGTTCTCAACCTTTCTAATGCCGCGACCCTTTAATACATTTCCTTATGTTGTGGTGACCCCCAACCATAAAATTATTTTCGTTGCTACTTCATAACTGTAATTTTGCTACTGTTATGAATCGTAATGTAAATATTGGTGTTTTCCAATGGTCTTAGGCAGCCCTGCTAGCGGTTCTCAACCTGTGGGTCGTGACCCACAGGTTGAGAACCACTGCTATAGAGCCTAGGACCATCGGAAAACACTGACAAATTGCAGTCCGAAAACTATATACCAAAAGCCACCAACAGTTCTGAAGAGGAATAGATGATGTGTTAAACATCAGCCTGACCAATTTTGTAAAATGCATGCACAGAGAAAAAGATTAGAAAGTTAACAGTAGTTATCTCTGACTTTAAAATATTATTGATGTACTTTTTTAAAAATGAACATATGTCATTTTCAAAATAAATAAAGGAAGAAAAAGGCTTAGTGGTCTACGTATTTGCATATATGTAATGCTCCCCTCTTACATATTCTTAGGAATACCTGAAATATCGATGTAAACTCTTCTGATACAGGCTTCTGAAACATCACGTAAGTGCCAGTGAAAACTTCGGCTTGTTATTCCAGTAACACATACATCCTCATTACTCCAGGAACATGTACCTCCTCGTTACTCCGATAACATGTAACCCCTTGTTGCTTCAATAATATATACCTTGAACCTATTTACAGGACTCTGGAGGTTAATGCTTTACTTTGAAGGGCAAAAAAATCATTCTGAAGCTTGACAGAAAAAGTAGAAAAAGGATATCCTCTCTGTAGCTTGAAAGGAAACTGGGTGCTTTATAAAAAATGTATTAGTTGCAAGACCAGAAGAAATCCATCTGAGGTATAAGTGCACTTGACACATCAGTTCAAAACACAATTCCGTCAGGGCCAAGCGATTTGGAGAGAACGCTATTCCGGAAACATAAAACACCGGGTGGGTTGCTCTAACAAATGAGCGCAAGAACCCAAGCAGTCAGGGTGATAGCCTGTCCTCCCATAGGTTTATGCATCTGTGCAGTTCTGCACTGACCTCAGAGGTAATGTACTTCAGAAAATTGACCTGTGGCCATCAAGCCCACATGCTGTGACAACTCTGAGAAAACCTGCCAACACTTGGGGGACATGTGCATGCCAGGCACAGTGCTAACACCTTAACATACAGTTCAACTGATATAATCTTCAAAATATCCTAAGAAGTAGGTACTATTATCCTCATTAACAGAGGAGAAAAAGAGGCAACTTGCTCCAGCTCACATAATTAAGGAGCAGATTTTAGATAAGATTAGAACCCAGGATGTGTGACCCCTGCTCCCACTTTCTGTGGAGAGAAGTGTTCACAGGAACCCCAATGAGTGTTTGGGGTTACAAGGCTCTTTCTACTTAGTATGCACAAAAACATTCAACCAGGAATCATAGCACATGCTTATTGAGTGCCTCTAATGAGCCAGGAACTGTCCTTGGTATTGTACGATAGTAATTCAGTTGAACCCCATTATAATCCTGGAAGCACTATGATCAGCCTCACTTGACAGATGCGGAGACCGAGTTACAGAGAGCTTAACTTACTTGCCCAAAGTCACATAGCTAATAAGTGGCAGAGCCAGGACCCAAACCCAGACACCCTGACCTAGAAGCTGTGCTTCTAATCTCTGTGCCATAGGATGTGCTTCCATTTGAATGTGTTGGATGCTGTTCTATGTCAGTGTTTACTTGAACCATCTCATTTGAAATATCTTCAACCACTGCCAGAAAGAGGCTGGGAAGTAGCTGTTGTTATCTTCTACCCGACACTGGTTTTTATGAAAGCGTTTCCAAGAGAACATACAGAATGGATAAAAGATGGAGTTTTGCCATCTGAATGACCAGAGTTTAAATATTGTCTCTATCATTTGCTCAGCTCTGGTATCTTTTTATTCCTGATTTCCTCTCACTTTCCATTGTCCATCAGTTCACCAAAAGAATTAGAGGAGACTTAAATGGAAGTCAAACCATCCCCAGAATAATGAAAGCCACTGAACTCACTGAGAGCCCCCACTTCAGTGTGGAGGTATTTGCTGCAGGTGGCAGGGGCTGGAAGAGCTGGAAGGAGGTGATGCCAAAAACCAGTGATCCTCAAAGTGTGGACTCAGATTGGCAGCATTAGCACCATGTGGGAACTTGTTACAGATGCAAAATCTCCAGCCCTGCCCTGGACTGCTGGCCCAGAAGCTCTGGGGTGGGACCTAGGTCTTTTAAGCTTTGCAGGTTGTCCTGATGCCGAGTGAAGGCTGGGACTTACAGCCTTAAACACCTGGGAGATACACGGGACCCCAACCTCAGAGCCCTGAAGTTACTTGTGGCTGATGAAGACAATGTGTGAATTCACTCCTGTTATGCAAAGTGCTGAGGTCCCAGAAAACCTCAGTGTGTTGTTTGTGGATTCCAAAGAAATAACCTGTAAGACTGCCTGTGAAAGACACGGGTTTATTAGGACTTATGTGCGCACCAGTGGTGGCCTACCAGTGAGGTTTACCACCACACCAGCTGCCACCAGTGAAGTTGTTCCGTTAAGACTCATCTGACCTGCAGACATGTCGCACTGGGGGTGGCCAGCGGGTGCTTTTGTTTTGCAGCCCCCCAGACTTTCCCAACACAAGGTTCTATAGAGTACAGAAATCAGAGGAAAACAGGGCATGCAGGGGGAGGGGAACGTGCAGGAGATGGAAACACTAGCTGTCTGCAATCCAGGCTCATTTAGAAGCAGCTTCTCTTTGGCCTGGATTGCAAACAGCCAGGTTCCCAAGGTCTCACAGTCCACTTACAGATGGCCTTCACTGTCTCCCATGTTCCCATTGACCTTACAACTCCCTTCATGAATCAGAGCAGATCCAAAGTTTTGCCTGTGATAGCATCACTTCCCCTTACATTCTGAGGGGCCAGGACCGGGTGGCATTACAGAAGTACTGGAGATGCCAGGACCCCAGTGACCTGTGGAAGTAGGGCGAGTGTGGGAACATGGACACTTGGTTGGTGCTGGCTGTGGAGAAAAGTTGAGACCCAGCCCCCTTTTTACTGGCTGCTGGGCTGAAGCCCTAGAGGGCAGAGAGGAGTTAGAGGCAGAAACTGACGCCAGAATTTTCTCTCCCTTAAGCCACATAATCAGCCTGTCACTCCCTTCCCCAAATCCTTCTCAGAGGCTGTGTTCTTCCAAGCCTTCCTTTTATGGTTGCCCTAGAAAGTTGCATAACCCACTCAGTGCTTGATCAGCACTCCACCCTTCAGAAGGACCCTGAGGGCCATGACCACTATGCCCCAGGAGGTCAGGCAGCACCAGCTGCAGAAGAAATCAAAACCACAAGATCCAAAAGACATTAAATAAACCGACTACTATTTACTGGGCACCTACTATGCAGAAGGCCTTATACCAGGACTAAACAAACCTACGTATGGTCACTGCTTTCAAGGGGTCAGTGAGGAGACAAGACAAAACCCACCACAATTACAGCAGCGATACAAGCTCCAGGAACTCTGTACAAGAGCCCACAAGGCACCACACGGTGTCTGGCCAAAAAGATGAACAGACAATTAACAAAATTCGGAGTTCAGAGATGGACACACGTTGGAAGATTTTGTGGAGGAGGGACCCAAACTGAGTCTTGGAGGATAAAGAGAACTTGCACAGATTGAGAAGAGGGTGGGAGTCACCCCTGTGAAGCAGCCAGTACCAGGAGGAGGCTAGGTGTGAGAAAGGGGCAATACATGCCGATCTCAGAAGCCTGCTATCTCCAAGGGCAGGAAGTTTGGCCGGGGTCGTAGGTATGGGAAGAGATGAAGCTTGGAGCCCACTGGTCAAAAACCTTGAAAGCTGGACTATGGAATTCTGGAATTTATTCTATAGGCCAGAGTTTCCCAAAGTGTATTTCTCAGAATATTTTCTTGATATAATTTTAATAGGTATTATTGCACTAAATGGAGTCTGATACCAATTTCAACATGGAGAGGTGGTTTCTCCAAACCAACAAGAAATTCTTAGACAGGAGCTGGGTGTCCTACCATTCAATTAACTTCTAACACTGGCTATCTGGAGTTAGCATCCGGTTCCACAGGTTAAGGGCTCAGTCCTGCAAGAATGTCCCCCTACCCCTTACTTCAGATGCCAATTGCAAGCCTAGGTTGTCACCTGTGCTTCTGACTGACAAATTATAAATCAGAGGTTCCCAAGACCCCTCCTCAGGTTGAATTAATTTGCTATAGTGGCTCAGAGACCTCAGAGAAATCTTTTACTTACTAAGTTACTGATTATAACTGAGAAACAACCAGACTGAAGAGCTGGCTAGGGCAAGGTTTTGAGGAAAGGGCGAGCAGCTTCCATTTTCTCTCTGAAACAGGAATTTTAGGGGAATATAGGCAGGCTTAGGGAATTTTTAGAATTGGGGTCCATGGAAAAAGCACAGGGCTACAGACTGGGAGAAAATACATTCCCATACACAAGGAAGCCAGGTGCAGTTAGATTTCCATAAGACAA
Organism: Corynorhinus townsendii; assembly: GCA_026230045.1. NCBI lineage: Eukaryota > Metazoa > Chordata > Mammalia > Chiroptera > Vespertilionidae > Corynorhinus > Corynorhinus townsendii. Next base: position 141,223,933 of record JAPDVU010000001.1, on the reverse strand, counting down.
GAGAACTGGAAGTAGCCAAGAAAGGTCTATATTTACAAAATAAAGAAGGAGGAAGAAAGCCCAGAGGGAATAGGAGGACAATGTAGGAGGAGGGCCTCAGGAGTTACTATAGTAACCAATTCCAAGGAAATATTGACCAATCAGAGGGGTATCACGGCACAGGAACTGCAGCCTTCATAAACTGTGGAAACAGGAAGTCGGTGGGACCTTCCCCCCCACACACACATGGGAGTCCATTCTGTGGGACTCCCTCCCCCTCCTCCTCCCCACGTGGAAGTTCGTTCTGTGGGGCTCTTTCCCTCTCCCCACATGGAAGTCTGTACTTGTTCTTCAATAAATCTCCACCTTTGCTATACTACCCTCTGTCCGTGGATTTATTCTTTGACTCTGATGGACAAAGAATCCGGGTTCCAGTCCAAAAATTCCGTATCATCTCCAGGTGCACCACCCTCCCGAATCTCCACGTGTTCCTCAACCCAGCAGCTCGCCCTTCAAACCCTGTCCTTTGAGGGTTTTGTGGAGGCTTCCTTACGTAGGCCTGAGTGATTAATCAGGGATGGGGAATGTCGGGCCTGAGGGTATATAAGGCCTGCAAAATGGTTGGGTCTGGCCCTGCCAAGGCATTTTAGGGTGAGTTAATTAAATGTTTGACCATAGCAGGTAATTTTTAAGTTGATAATTTTGTATGGCCCTTGAATGATGTTATAAATATCCAAATGGCCCTTGGCAGACAAAAGGTCCCCCACCCCTGGATTAAATCCTTGGCCACTGGTGATTGATTTATTCTCCGCCCCTCTCCCTCAGGAGGTCAGGGAGGTGGTGCTGAAAGTCCCAACCCTCCAGTCACTTGGCTGTTCTCACGGCAACCAGCCCCCATCCAGAGTGCTTTTCAAAATCCACCTTATTAACATAACAAACAACACCTCTGTTGTTCCCAACACTTGGGAAATTTCAAAGGGTTTGGGGAGTTCTGAGCCAGAAACATGAGCAAAAACTAAATATATACAGGCATACCTCAGAGATAGTGTGGATTTGGTTCCAGAAAATCACAATAAAGCAAATATTGCCATAAAGCAAGTCACAGGAATTTTTTGGTTTCCCGTGTATATAAAAGTCGTTTACACCATACTGTAGTCTATTAAGTGTACAATAGCATTATGTCTTTTTTTAAATATATTTTTACTGTCCTGGCTGCTTTGGTTCAGTGGATAGAGTATCAGCCTGTGGACAGAAGGGTGGCGGATTCAATTCTGGTCAGGGGCACATCCCCAGGTTGTGGGCTTGATCCCTATAGGGGGTGTGCAGGAGGCAGCCAATCAATGATTCTCTCTCATCATTGATGTTTCTATCTCTCTCCCCACTCCCTTCCTCTCTTAAATCAATAAAAATATATTATTAATAAAATAATATATTTTTATTGATATTGAGAGAGAGAGGAAGGAAGAGAGAGAAAAACATCAATTGGCTGCCTCCTGCATGCTCCCTACCGGGACATCAAGCCCTCAGCCAGGGCATGTCCCCTGACCTAGAATCAAACCCACACCTTTCAGTACACAGGATGACACCCAACCAACTGAGCCACACTGGCCAGGGTGTATTATGCCCTTAAAAAGTACATACCTTAATTAAAAATACTTTAATATACATAAAAATTATTGAACTATAAAAAATACTTAATTGCTAAAAAACAAACAAAAAAACCCACTATCATATAAGCCTAATCAATGGACACAGACAACTGTGGGGCTAGGGCATGAGTGGGAGGGGGTTGGGGAGTTAATGGGGGGATGAGGACACATATGTAATACCTTAATCCAGTGGTCAGCAAACGACGGCTCACGAGCTACATGCGGCTCTTTGGCCCCTTGAGTGTGGCTCTTCCACAAAATACCACAGCCTGGGCGAGTCTATTTTGAAGAAGCGGCGTTAGAAGTTTAAGTTTAAAAAATTTGGCTCTCAAAAGAAATTTCCATCGTTGTACTGTTGATATTTGGCTCTGTTGACTAATGAGTTTGCCAACCATTGTCTTAATCAATAAAGAAATTTTTTAAAAACACACACACAAAAAAGCTATCACCTGAACCTTCAGTGAGCTGTAACCTTTTTGCTGGTAGAGGGTCTTACCTTTAATTTGTAAAAACACAATATATGTGAAGCACAATAAAACAAGGTATGCTTGCATTTCTTATTGTAAATCACAATATCACAAGACAAAAGAGTTTGTAATCTCAGAGGTCTTAGACATTCTGATTGGACAGTTTCACAGGTCTCTTTCCTGTAGGAATTCGTGAATTGTGACTCTCCAAGTGGCAGATGTTGTATGCTGTGTTTTCCAAACTTATTTCAAACAGAATCCTTTTTCAAGGCTGCACACCTGAAGAATAAAGCCCCACCATGTCTTCTACATATTTTCCCACTGGAAAAATATTATTCTCAAGATGAGCTTTCACAAGCAAGTCAGGTACAATTTATTGTGCTCTGAATGTTAACAAATTCTGGAGATGCAAAGCTGATAGCATATGTATAAATAATTTGACTCAACATTGTAAACATTAATTCAATGCTTTAAAAAAAACACAACCTTGTTTCTCAGAATTGTTATACTACTTCTCTCCTTCTGGATTTTTTATTGGTTCACTGGTGCCAATAGAAATGGGTTCTAAAACTTATTAGCCCTAAGAAAGACTTTGTCATCAAATAAATCTAAAGTTAGGTGTGCTTTCAATTTTGTTTAAAGGTGAGATAATTTTTCCAACTATGCCTTGTTTCCCGAAGAAAGCTTGGTGTCCTTTGTGTTCTAAAGCACGCCTGCTTCTGTGATTGCAAAGGGCTGCAGAACCAATTCTGTTTGTAACTGACCCATTTCAGCTCCCGAGAAAGACCCGTGGAGGAAGTGGTATGTGAATAAGATCTGAATAGAGCATATTATTAGATCTCAACAAGAATCAATAGAATCTAATGTCGTTTTCCTTGCATTGCATCAATAAAGCAACATTGTTAGGGGGCATTACAATCTCGCTTTCTCTTGGTTTGAAATCTTGTTTTTTTGTTGTTGTGGTGGTATTGATTTACTTACTTCGGGGTTGTCTGTCCTAAGACCTAATTTGTTTTGTTTTTCAATGCATCGTCACTGTAACCAGAACTGAAGGCTCCAAATAGTTAGGGAGATAAATACATGTTACTTTTGTGACCTCTGCTTTATCAATAAAATTTAACCTGGAAAGATTACATGGCCTCAGTCATACACTCAGCCACATTTGGAAGGTTGATACACGGTTCTGCCTTGAGCCTTAGAGAGGAATCTGGCTCAACCCTTATTTCCATGCTCGTGAAATTGAGGCCAGTTGGGTAAAGAGCTGTTATGGGCCGAATTGCCTGCCCTGCCCCACCTCCCCCAAAATTCATGTTGATCCCCTAACTCCCAGTACCTCAGGATTTGGAGGTAGGGTCTTTAAAAAGGTAATGAAGTTAAATGAGCTCAGTGGGGTGGGCCCTAATGCAACATGACTACTGTCCTTAGAAGAAGGTGGCTTTGGGCACAGACATGTCCAGGAGGAGATGTGGAGAGCAGTCAGTATAACTAACTCCAGCTTGTGTTTGAACCTTGTCATCTGTGTTTGAACCAAGTCCTGGGCTGCCAGCAAAAGGGAGCCAACCACAGGTTTAAGGGATAACGATGACCAAGTATCTTCGTGCACATTGCCAGATATATTGATTTGGACTTCAAGGGCTAATCTCAGAGACCACAAGGTAATCTAACAAGTGCAGATGAGGGATAAAGATAAAAGTGAAATGAAGAACAGTGACACTTGCTATTCACCCTCCTGTGGATGAGCCATGCTGACAGCTCATAAGCCTGGGTTGGTGACCATTGGCTATTCTGGGGCCATGCTGTCTAGAGCTGGTTCAGCAGCCTTTCTTGCAAAACGTGGACCCCTGGACACTGAGGCTTCTGTGACTCCGAGTGCCCAGTAACCACTGCTCTGCCCAGACCAGAGGACATTTGAGACCCTTGGACTTTTGGTTCGTTAACCCCCAATAGTTGTGTGTATGTTTTCTGTGTTTGTAATTTGGATTAAACCTGCAAGTAATAAAGTAAGTTGACAGCATGGTCACCTGTGTTGGCTAACTATTGTTACTTGGTGTCGGGAACCTAGAGGACCTCCTAGGGTCCCAGCCTCCATCAGACACTCCTGATATTATCTGGGTGGTCAGGACATCGAGTGACTCATAGGAAAGACTATACTCACTGCCAGAGTGCTCGTGACAGGAAGTCGGTGTGAAAAACACAGGAGAAGACGGCCATCTACAAGCCAAAGAGAGAAACCCGGGCAGATCCTTCCCCCACAGCCCTCAGAAGGAACCAACCCTACTCACACCTGAATCTTGGATTTCCAGCCGCCGGAATTGTGAGAACATAAATTTCTGTTGTTTGAGCTGCCCAGTCTGTGGGGCTTTGTTATGGTGGCTGGAGCAGACGAATGCAGGGGGCTCCACGCCACTTTATCGATGATGAGTCAGGGACCGGGTCCCCACACACAGGCCCCTGCCCGGTGACGGTGCTTGTGAGGCTCCCTGTGCTGGAGCCAGAAACCCAGACACGCCAATGCCAGGGTTTGGTGCTCATAAGCCTCAGGTGTATCTTGGGTGGTTTGGAGGAACGAGGAATGTGAAGCTTCAGTTTCTCCTCAGTCGGGGCTGCCTCCCCCACAAATCTTAATGAGAGATTTGGAATTTGAGGCTCTGGTCAGCTGGTCCGGGGTTGGGTTGACACCCTACTTTTCTCCCCCCAGTTCTCTCACTGGGGAAAGTTTCTCCCGGGTCTTGATTCCCAGAGGTTGCCCCCACCCAGGCCCTCTGCTTTGACACAGTGGCTTTGTGGAAAAGGCCCCTGTTCTTGTAAAGCTCAAGGCCATGTTGCTCTCTGTCCTGGGGAGCAGTCCTGCCTCTTTCTGGAGGCCCTGGCTCAAGTCTTTTTCTGAGGGAGGAACAGAGGAATAAGGCTCTGTGCTAAGTGCTCACCAGGCCTCACTAAACTTCACAGCCTCCCAAGGGAAGATAGTATCACCTCCATTTGCTACATGGAGAAACTGAGATGTGTACACATCTCACAAGGGGCGGGGAGGCGGGAGGCAGGGGATAGAATCCATTACAGTATTCTTCCTTACCCACACTTTCGCTTTCTGTGGTTTCAGTTACCTGCTGTCAATTGTGGTCTGAAAATATTAAATGGAAAATTCCAGAAGTAAAAAAACCCATAAATTTTAAATTGTATGGCATTTTGTGTGGTGGGATGAAACCTTGTGCTGTCCTGTTCTGTCCCTTCCACCATGCAAATCATCCCATGTCTAGTGTGTCCATGCTATGGATACTCCCCGCTGGTGAGACACTTAGTAGTCACTCAGCTATCAGATCAGTTATGAAAGAGAGAGAGAGAGACCTCATTCATATAACTTTTATTACAGTTTATTTTTATAATTGTTCTATTTTATTATTAGTTGTTAAACTCCTACAGTAGCTAATTTATAAATTAAATTTATCATAGGTATGTACAAGAAAAAACATGGTATATATACTATAGATAGGGTTCGGTACAATTCAGTACTCTCTCTCTATATATATATATAGGGTTTGGTTTCAAGCATCCACTGGGCATCAAGGAACATATCCAGGGCTCATAGCATCTTGTCTCTGGGAGCTTCAGAGTTCAGTCACCGTGATGGCTGAGTGCTGCCCATGGGCTGCAGAACAGTGGCACTCAGAGGGTGGTCTATGCAGGAGACCCTGAAAGGTTGGTCACTACCCCATGACAAGATGAATACAGAGGTGAGAGTGGGCATTCGGGAGCATCTATACCAATGCAACACCTATGTTATGTTGGTAGAAACCAATACTCAAAAAGGAAATGAGCTTGCATTCATACATCTTTTTTACACAGTAATTTCACGTTTCTCATCACACATCATACCGTTACAAATAAGGACAAATCGGTCCTTCACCACATAGATTGAGAAGCGCTGGCCAGAGGCCAGCATATACTGAGTGCGGAAACATCAAGAGACTGGACAGGAACAGAGGCCTAGCGTATGGAGTGAAGGTTTGCCCATCCCCACCCCCCTTGACCTTCAGTGTGATGGAATTTGGAGGTGGGGTCTTTGGGAGGAATTTAAGTTTAGGTGTGGTTTTGAAGGTAAGGGCCCCATGATGGGATTAGTGTCATTCAATGAAGAGGGAAAAAGACCAGAGCTGTCCCTCTCCATCATGTGGAACACAATGAGAAGGTGGCTGTCATCAAGCCAGGAATAGAGTCCTCACCAGGAATGGAATCAGCCAGCACCTTAATCTCAGAGTTCCAGCCTCCAGAACTGTGAGAAGTAAATGTCCATTTCTTGAGCCCTTCAGTCTATGGTGTTCTATTATAGCACTCAAAAGGACTGGGACCCTGGTTCTGCTTCTGACAACCAAGGAGCTGTGGCTTGGGCAAAGCCTCCTGCTGTCCGGTGTCCCTCCACTGGCAGCATTTCTTCCCTGAATTTGTCTTTGTCAAAACTGGGCTCTGTTCCCTCGACAGAACAACTCACAAACCTACCCCTATAAGGTGCTGTGTTTAAAGGTAGGTCCCAGGGCACATCACACCACATTTTCCTCCTAGTGCCTGGTGTGGCAGCCACAGCCTGCCCTTGGGCCTTTTTGTGCTGGTTTTTATCTCAAGAAGGAAGGGCTGGAGCACAGGGTCCCTTTCCTCCCAGGAAGCTGGGCCCATCTCCAGGTGAGGTTGCTTTTGGACATTCTTCCACTCCTTCCTTTGCAACATAAAGCTCCTTATAACAATCGTTTCCTCTTCTTTGATATAAATGATACATTTCATTCTTCCACAGTTGTATAATAAATTGTATTAAAAAAAGACCACTTTCGAATTGTAAGAATCAAGTCAAAGATTTGAAATACAAAGAAGCAAAAAACACTCAGCCAGAAATGCAAAAAGAAAAAATAATCCAAAAATATGAAGATAGTGTAAGGAGCCTCTGGGACAACCTCAAGTGTACCAACATCCAAATTATGGGGGTGCCAGAAGAAGAGAGAGAGCAAGATACTGAAAACCTATTTGAAGAAATAATGACCGAAAACTTCCCCCACCTGGTGAAAGAAGTAGACTTACAAGTTCAGGAAGCACACAGAACCCCAAACAAAAGGAATCCAAAGAGGATCACACCAAGACACATCATAATTAGAATTCCAAGAGCAAAAGACAAAGAGAGAATCTTAAAAGCAGCAAGAGAAAAATAGTTAGTTACCTACAAGGGAGCACCCATATGATTGTCAGCTGATTTCTCAACAGAAACTATGCAGGCCAGAAGAGAGTGGCAAGAAATATTCAAAGTGATGAATAGCAAGAACCTACAACCAAGAATACTCTACCCAGCAAAGCTATCATTCAGAATTGAAGGTCAGATAAAGAGCTTCACAGATAAGAAAAAGCTAAAGGAGTTCATCACCACCAAACCAGTATTATATGAAATGCTGAAAAGCATTCTTTAAGAAGAGGAAGAAGAAGAAAAAGGTAAAGATAAAAATTATGAACAACAAATACATATCTAACAACAAGTAAATCTAAAAAAATCAAGTGAATAAAAAATCTGATGAACAGAATAAGCTGGTGAATATAATAGAATCAGGGGCATAGAAAGGGAGTGGACTGATAATTCTCGGGAGGTACAGGGGTGTGGGGGTGTGGGAAGAGACTGGACAAAAATCATACACCTATGGATGAAGACAGTGGAGGAGGATAAGGGTATGGGATGGGGGTGGGGACCAGGTGAAGGGGAGCTATGGGGGGAAAAAGAGGAACAATTGTAATAATCTGAACAATAAAGATTTTAAAATAAATAAATAAATAAAAAGAAAAAGACCATTTTCACTAGTATATAGTGCAATCCATTTGCTGCTGTTTTAGAAAAAGGTCCAGAGGCTTTTAAAGTTGAACAGCCATCCCAGCTCATCACAATAAACCTCATCTTGCAGCTCTGGCCCTTCCCTCTCAATTATATTGAGAGAAATAGGCCAGAGAGAACAGCAGGCCTTAGAGGCAGGGGGTGTAGTAGGACAGCAGTCCCTGCCACTGACTAAGGTGACCTTGGGCAAGTCCATGAACTGCCCTGTACCTGGTCTCCCATAGGATTTGGAGCTCTGTGACCCCACACTTACTCATTTAAAATATAAATATATGTTTATTTTGGTTATTTTAGAAAGAGAAGAAGGGAGAAAGAGATAGAAAAGTTGATGAGCAAGAAACATCGATTGCCCCTACTTGGGATTGAGCCTGCAACCAGGGCATGTGCCCTGACTGGGAATTGAACTGGTGGCCTTGTGGTGCATGGGACAGCACTCAACTACCTAAGCCACACTGGCCGGGCAACCCCACACTTCTTGAGGCAGTCACTTTCAACAGTGCCCCTCCTGTCCCATAGGTAACCAGACAAGCAGCCAGATGGCCTGAAAGGAGCCCCCTTCCCACCCTGTGCTCCCCCCACCTCCACCCCCATCTGTCCTGTTCATCCTCCAGGCTGTCCTGTTGAATAGAAAAGTAGCCACAGGATAAGCCACAGAGAGAAGGAAGAGACCCCATGACAAACAGCCAGTCCCTAGAGAGAACCTTACGACTGCAGGAATAAACAAGTCATCTTTTCTGTCCAAGAACAGTTTAGACAGCCGCCATTTCGGACTGTGTGACTTGGCAGCCGCTATGTTGGTCGCATTGCTTGCAGCTCCCCTGGGGGCCACCATCTTGAAACAGCAAAGGCCAACTCCTCCCTTTGAATTAGCCAATCGCGAAAGACTGTGCGCCTGAGCTCCAATCAAGAACAAAGGACAGGTCACATGCATAAGTGATTATAAAGCCGAGCAGACTGCCTGCTTGGGGTGCACACGCTTCCAGACCATGTGTATGCACCCTTCTACGTAGAAGTAAAGCTTCCTGGCTCACAAGTGTTTTGTATTCTACCAGAAGACCTGACTTGGGGGGCTCGCCTTATTTCTAACACCACCCCACACCCAGGGTGGGCGACGTGAGTGGTGGCTTTAGCCTCCTGGAATTTGCCAGGAAGCCCTGCACTCAGGTCCGGAAGGCTGCACCTGGCCTCCACCCGGCCCACTTCTTTTTCCTGCCCAGCAAGTAGTTGTGGTTTCTGTCAGCCTTGTGCTACTCCCCTTCCTAGAGTGCCCTTCCTCTTTCTCCTTCCTGCCCTGCCCCTCCCCTGCATCCCTGCCTACACCTCCTCTGATGGCCCTGTTTTCATGCTCCTATCCTGCAATCTATCCTCCAAATTTATATAGCATTTACAGTGGACAAAGCACATTCATTGAATCCTCACAATATTGCTGATTTATTGGCTACTGAAAAAGTCACTAGCACTGGGAACTGAGTGTAATTTTTGCACTGTCTTCCCATTGCCACTGTCATCAGCATGGCCCCCTGCAGAGGGGAGTGGCTAGGGAATATCACATGCTTTACATACATACAGCACCTCCTGTGAGCCTCGCCACCCCTTTGAGGCAGTGGTAATGCACTTTTTATAAATGTGGAAAGCAAGGCTCACTTGGATGCTGGGTGCAGACTGGATGCCCTGGTGTGTCAACCAGTCTTAAAAAGAAACACGCACAGGGTGGTCAGGTACTGACAGGCTCAGCCCTGGACCTGTGTGATGCCACATCCCCTTTCATCCACCACGCCTCCTGCTGAGATCCCCCACCCCTTGTCCCAGGTGGTCTGGGCTCTAGGATGCTCCAGCAGTTAGGGAAGGTGGCACCTGGAATTCTTTCTGGTGCCCAGTGAGGGGGACAGACCAGGAGAACCAGCTCTCCACCCAGAGGCCACAGAAGGCTTGCTCTGCCCCTAGAGAGCAGATCAGAGTCAGCTGCCAGGCATCTGATTCTGCCCCAAGGAAGTGTGCAGGGGCATCAGGTTGGGTTGGGTTGGCTCAGTGACTTAGGCCTGGAGACAGTTGAGGAGTCAGTCCTGCCTCAAATGCCAGTAGGGCCCCATGAAGCATCCTTTTGCATTTGCTCCCTCACTTGACAGTGGCCCAGAGGACAACATCCAGAGCTTCTGGGTCCCACTGCCTGCTCTCAGGCTGCTGGGGAGTGGTGCATTCAGAAACCCATGACAGGGCCTCTCTATGCTCCAGGCTTTTAATCTCCTTAATTGAAATTGATTGGTCTCTTGAGAGGCAGCTCTGCAATGGCCCTCAGCATGTGATCAACTTCTGCTTCTTTCTTTTAAAGACCAATTGCCACACCAGGGCATCTAATCTTCTCCCTGAATCCCGGGCCCCTTCCTGACCAGGAGCAAAATCAAAAACAGGCACACTTACAAAAACAACTTAGGAAATAAACACACTGATAAAATGAGAGAATATTCTAGTCCCATTGTGGCTTAGCATTATACAAAAGGCCCGTCAAAACCCCATTACCAAGGAAAGATGTAATCAGATGGGGAAGGAGCCCTGGGAGGGGGAGGGGAGTGTGTGCCTTCTGAAGCTCACAGATAAATAGCCTGGGCTGCAGCATATCTAAGAACCAGCTGCAAGAAGATAAAAAGGGAAGAAAAGTGAAAGCCCTTCTTAAGTTAAAAGCAAGCCAAACATGGAGAGAATTGTTTGAGCATCCTGATTTGTGTTCATCTGGACAGCACAGCAGTCACCCCTAGGTGGCTGAAGCTGGTTTACAAACCGGTTTGGCAGGTCATATCTCTTGGTGGAGCTTCTGATAGGGCACCTTACTTAACCCAACTAATCACAGATCCTGGAAATATCCCTCTGGGGACTCTCCTGTGTGTGGGTCGTCTCACCAACTGGGCACTGGGCTTAAAAGCGGCTATGCTGGGCAGGCTCGGGCCACCTCCTGGCTTCCACCTCTGTCCCTGCACTGGCTGTGTGGGGTGGCACCAAGACACCGAAGCACCTTAGAGGTAAGCAAGCACAGCACTGACAAGTCAAGTAATCGTTCTGACTGACAAACTCCTTCTAAGGACATCTTGCTGCCCGGCCTACTAAAACTCAAGTGGAAGGGAATGCCATTTGGCATAAGGATTACTTTAAAGTAAAGGCAACAGAAATCAACAAGATGCAAGAAGAGTTTTCTTCCCTCCCCTTTCCAACCTAAAAGTAGGACATGAATTTCCCTTGTGAAAGTCTCCTCTCCTGTACAAGGAAGAGAGAGACTCATCACCAAGATGAGAGTAGTCACTGAGATGAGTTTGCATAAACAGACCTTACTAAATTAACCTTTATTTTCCGTTAGTTCCCCATATATATTCTAATTACTTATCCACAATGTATCATCCTTGAAACCCAAACCCCCTTTCTTTTGTTAAACATCCTATATAATAAAAGGCTAGTATGCAAATCAACCGAACAGCGGAACGACCGGTCACTATGACGTGCACTGACCACCAGGGAGCAGACCTCAACGCAAGAGCTGCTCCCTGGTAGTCAGTGCGCTCTCTCAGGGGGAGCACTGCTCAACCGGAAGCCAGGCTCACAGCTGCCTAGCGCAGCAGCAGTGGCAGGAGCCTCTCCCACCTTTGTGGCAGCACTAAGGATTTCCAACTGATGGCTTAGGCCCGCTCCCCACAGGGACATCCCCTGAGAGCTCCCAGCCTGCAAGAGGGCCCAGGCCGGGCTGAGGGCCTACCTCCCCCCCAAATGCACGAATTTTGTGCACCAGGCCTCTAGTAGTATATAAACCCCCAAGTTGAAAGTGGTTCTTTCCCTAGCAGTAGAATCTGATGTAACAGTGAAGGAGAGGGTGAGCTCTATAAAAATAAGGGCCATCTCTGTCTCAGTCATCACGGAACTAGTATCTAAGGTTGTCTAACACATAATAGGCTCTCAACAAATCGATGGATGGATAGATGTTGGATGAAATAGGAGTGAAGCAACTGCATGGTGTAAAAGATACAATTATAGCTTAGTGAACACAGGCTCCCATAAAATACCACCAAGACACCCTGTCGATAAGACAAAGCTCTTGGCTATGAGAGAGGTCACTACTTGGCAGTCTTGACAGTGTGTCCAAGTGGAGCAGATAAAGTCAGGCTATTTATCTGGTTTAAGGTAAGTGTTTCAGTGTGAGGTGGATTAGGATTTGGTAAGTCTCACGATACAATCCTTCAGGATTTGGGGTACAGCAAGTTGAGGTAACAGCCATTTGACACTATCTATTTACAAGTATTTGTGTGACGACAAAATCACAGTGGCAAAGACAGTGGAACAAATCACATAGTGAAGACTATAGAATAGTAGTCATGTAAATGCAAACTAAGTAAGCTATGTGGGCATCCATTGTTTTAGTCCTCAGACTAATGAGACATTAAATAATGTCTCCTTCCACACTACGACATGCACAGGTAAGGAAACCATGTTTGTCCACATGAGGATGGGAAATCTAAGTGGGATCTAGGATAGGTGTGATGGCTAATCTCTGCTTATTCAGGGCTGATGCATGCTGAGCCATCCAAGGGAGAGGTAATTCGGATGTGCCTTAGCCTTTGATATTCTCTGACAATAGCCCGAGAGACAGGCTTAGCTACATAACTTGCAGAGCCCAGTGCAAAATGAAAATGCAGGACCCCTTTTTCAAGCACTAAGAATCTCAGAGTTTGGCAGTTCCTCAAAAAGCTAAACATAGAATTACCATGTGACCCAGAAATACAACTCTTAGGGCTATACCTAAAAGAATTGAAAACAGGGACTTGAATAGATATTTGCATACCCATGCTTATTGCAACATTATTCACAATGGCCAAAAGGTGGAAACAGCTTAAGTGTCCTTCAATGGAAGAATGGATAAACAAAATGTGGTCTTATACATACAATGGATTATTACTGATCCATAAAAAAGAATGAAGTTCTGTCACGTGATATAACATGGATGAACTTTGAAAGCATTATGCTAAGAGAAGTGAACCTAACACAAAAGGACAAATATTGTATGATTTCACTTATATTAAATATCTAGAATAGGCAAATGCATACATAGAAAGTACATTAGAGGTTACCAGGGGCTGAGGGAAGAAGGGAATAGAGGAGTATTACTTAATGGGTTTAGAGTTTATATTTGGGGTGAAGATAAAGTTTTGGAAATAGTGATGATGGTTGCACAATATTGTAAACGGAATTAATGCCACTAAATTGTACACTTTAAAATGGCAAACTTTATAATGTGTGTTTCATTTTTAATTATGGTAAAATACTGTCATATATTTTTACTACAATAGAAAAACTATTAAGAAAAATTCAGAATTTCAAGAGGGTTGCAGCAGAGCAGTGACCAAGTACAGGGCCCTTCTGAGCACAGGGTTCTGTGTGATGCCAGCTCTGATGAGAGGACAGAAACCCTCAAGTTTAGGTGGCATGCCACGTTCTGGAAACCAAGAGTGCTACTGGGTCACTGAAGACCTACTGAAAATGCCCAGGATCCAGGATCTACTCAGTGCTCAACAAGAATGGTAAACTTCGGAAGCCCTCAGCCTCCTGCTGACACTAGAGCCCTCCCTGGCCTTCTAAAGGTCAAGTCTAGAATCCAGATCTAAAGCTCAGGAGACTTCCCAATGTCAGCCCTGGAGGTTCCATTGTGAGTGGGATGTTTTTCCTCCTACCTCTTCCCTTGGTGATGTAACTTTAACCCTCTGGCACTGTTTACAGGACAAATGGGGTGCAGAGGAGCCGTAATCTACCCCGAATCACTTGGCTAATAATTAGGAGAGCAGTCTCCGCTGCTTTCCTCACCTGGCATTCACTGTGCACACTACTCCCCTCCCCCCATTCCTTCTGTTTTTTTTTCCCTGACTAGGCCACCTTCACTCTCTAGCATGCTCGGTGGCTGACAGGTGGGGAGTCATGGAGTACTGCAGGAGGGCACTGGAGGGACAAAGGTGAGGGATGTGAGGGTGACAGATACAACTTTGGAGCCCAACCAGTAGCCAAGAAGGATGTCTGGCCTTGTCATCCAATTCAAGCAGAGTCTACAAACAACATATATAAGGTACCAATGAGAAATGGGAAGGTAACAGAAAGGTGAGCAAGGTATAGCCCTGCCCTAAGAAACCTAATGAAGTCAGATTGCTTGCCACCATTGTCACCTACACCTTAGGTTATCAGCCCTTCATCTGGGGTTTAGTTAGCAGAAAGGATGCCTTACTTGTGAGAAAAACCAAACACAGGTGGCACAGGTGAGCTTTCTGAACCCTGAGGCCACCTCCTGTTATTCCTGCTCACTGGTGGCCTTAAGCTCTTCTGCCTCTGGATAGCCACTCAACAGGAGGGTGGGAACTGGGCTTGCTGGCAGAGGATACAGCCCAAACAAGACATCTCTCATTAAGGTCATACATAGCCATCTGGTTCCAACCCTGCCTACAGTTAGTGGTAGGATTCCCTGGCCACCCCAAATCCTCTGTCATCATTTTAGGGACATCTCAGGAAACCATCTCATGGGTACTGGTGAGCCTCTCACAACCATGTGGCACACACTACTTTCTCCAACTGGAACTCTGGTTCTCTACAAGGATATGTACTGCCCCAACCTCTAAAGGCCTGGAGGCCCCAGGAAGGTACCTCACACCAGTCCTCTCATCTATTCATGCATGTGCAGCCAAGCAGAGGCTTCTCTGCAGTGCCCTGGACATTGACACAGCCCCCCTACTTACATGCTATCACTAAAGAAGAGAGAAGCATGAATTACCCAATGTTGCCAATGTTGGGACATTGAGTAGGTCTCCTAGCACTCCTAAATTTTTTAAGGAATGTCTGGAATGACAATGGCTGGCCTTGCTATGTTAGAAATTGCACGTCAGGGCCCTCCAGGTACACCTAGATGAGGCCTGAATCCTGGAGATTTAAGTTTGGTCTGCAATGGCCGACATATTAGAAGGGTAGGGCCTGGGCGTGTCACAGCAGAGAAATACCAATACATTTTCAGTCTTCCTCTTAGAGCATCCGTAAGTTATAGCTTCAGAGGAATGAGCCTGTTTGGGGAGACTGGAGCGTAAAGCTGCACAATGCTCCAACTACCTTTGTTAGAGGGTTTTAGAGTCAAACCATTCTTTCAATTAGATACTGAACAGACCTGCTTTTTCTAAATATTTTTTAAATCAAGACCCTATCTTTGGAAAATATGCTGAAATAGCTCCCCCCATGGAGAGGGTCCTCACCACCATCCCCTGCTTTCAAATCCCCACCATTCTCAAGAACCTTCCTTTGTAAAAATGTACCATTAATAACAAAAGCTAACATTTACTGGACATGGTCTTGGCGTCAGGCATGGCCTCATGATCTCATTTGTTTGTCACAACAACTCTATAAGAGAAGAATTGTTATTATTCGCTCTACTTTGCAAATGAGAGACGTGTGCAGGGAAATTAAATGACTTCCCCAACATCATGGAGCTGGTTAGTGGAGCCGGGGCCAAAATGCTTTTTTCTCTACATCTGTCAGGATCCACACCCCAGTTTTAATTCAGAGGAACCATTGGGTAGGCATCAAGCCTAGTCACGATAGGCTTATCAGTAATAATAGCAGCCAATATCTGAGAACATACTATGTGCCAGGGGCTTTAAATATGTTCTTTCATTTGACCACTTGCCAAGGTATATATTTGTCCCCATTTTATAAATGAGGATCCTGAGGCTCAGAGACTTTGAGCAATATCCTGACACTATAAGGGAGTCACTGACAACTTGGGTTCTGGAATTTCATTGCCTCAGTTCAAATCTTGACTTCACTACTTTTAGCTGTGTGACCTCGGGCAAATTATTTAATCTCTCTATATCTCCATTTCCCCATTTTTTCAATAAAACAATGATGATACTTATCTCATAGGATTTCTATGAGGATTCAATAACATAGTACATCTCAGGTGCTTAGACCTGTCCCTAATACACAGTCATAGTTCAGTAAAGGAGAGCTATCTTTATTAGTCCAAAGCCAATGCTTTTTTCATTCAACCATTTTGTCTCTCAATCTTTACTGAGAGATAAGAATAAATTACACATTAAGCCCAGCCGGCATGGCTCATGGTTGAGCATTGACCCATGAACCAGGAGGTTGTGGTTTGATTCCTGGTCAGGGCAGTTATGGGCTTGATCCCCTGTTGGGGTGTGCAGGAGACAGCTGATCAGTGATTTTCTCTCATCAGTGATGTTTCTGTCTTTCCCTCTTCCTCTCTGAAATCAATGAAAATATTTTTTTTAAAATGAACAAGATTATTTTTCTGTAATGATATAAAATGCTTAGATATAGGAAGATATTGGTAATAGTTCAAACCCATCTATCGCTATTACAAGCTTACCTGAATGTTCTCATGGCAGGGGAGCCAATGAAACAAAGGCCCAAAGGAAAAGCAAGATTCATGGCGAATATGAGGTATGTTTAAACCTCTCCTTCTTCCTTCCCATCTTCTTCCTTTCCTTCCTCCTCCAGCTCCAAGGGTAAATTCATATTTTTGGCCTTGCAAGGACAAATTTGCTGTCAACACCCCCACTCATTATGTTTTTGTAAACTAGTCCCTTGTGTGGAAAGGTCTAGAAGTCAGAATCTGGACTTGATTCCTGTGACCAGGCATAAGTTTCTTAATCTTTGAGTTTCTATTTTGTCATCTGTGAAAAATAATGAGTGTAAGGATCAAATTAATGATGTGCATTATGATATAAGATGCTTTGCAAATCATAAATCACAGTGCATGGGAGAAATCATGTCCCTTTCATTGGCCTGGCGGGGACTCTTGGGTCATGGCAGTCACATGCAGATGTCACCACAGGCTTCTTGAACATATTCCTTAAGAAGCTGCCTAGAATGTCACCTTCCTTAGGTAAAGGGTAAGTACCAAAGAAGAGGCAAATATCACTGTGAAAATGCCCAATCAGACTGCTCCAGAGTAGCAAGCAGAAAGTTAAGAACAGAAAAATTTATAATTTAGTACCTTGTCACAGGAACATAGACTCTGTGAACTGAGCTGTTTTCAATAGCAAAATCAGCTGGGCCGTGTTTGGGGTCCATGTTCACACCAGAGCATCCATGCCAATGGACAATGTGGGAGAAAAAAGCCAGTATTTGAGAGCAGCTCATCCAGCCAAGGCCTGGAGTGATGGTGCTGAGAGGGCAAACCCAAGGGTGTAAAAGAGGAAAGGATAATCCAGAGAGGAGGGGGTGGAGGGAAGAGGAAAGAGCCTAAGAAACAAGCCACAGCATGCCAGACCCTGTAGAGAGAATGCCACAGCCTTCTAGAAACCAAAATAGCCTCCCCCCCGCCCCACTACACCTTTATGATCCTCCCAAATTGCTTTTACAAAAACTCATGGAACCCAAACGGTCCATGAAAATGTGTGCCAATCCTGCTGTCAGACTGGCTGTTAGGTGTATTAGACTGATTACCTGGAGCAAAGATCCACCTTCCCCCTGAAATGCACCTAAGAGGGCAGCTTGCGTGATCCCTTGGTTTACACAGAACTTAACCAATTGTACAAACACAACCCTGGCCTGAATCAGATAAAGGCAAAACCAAGTGTGTGACTTACTAGCCCATTTGTGTACATGACCACTAACCAGTCAAAGTGTTTAGACACTAACGTTCCACTCTCACAGCCTGTTACTACTAGTATTTTACCATTGATCACTGGGTATTAGAGTTTAATCCATACTTATGGGCAGCACAAAGACCAGAAAAGCTACAGAGCTGTTCTAAAAACATCAGGTGACAAAAAGTTTTTAGCATCCAGAATTTAACTACAGGAATGTGTGCCCACCTTCCTGCATTATCTATGGGTAACACCACTCTCCATCTTTTTGCCCTGCCACCCTTATGACTTAATTCCCTGTGTTAAATCTCTCTCTGGAGGAGAAACCAAGATGGCGGCATAGGTAAACGCCTGAACTTGCCGCCTCAAACAACAACTTCAAAACTACAACTAAAAGACAAAATGGATATCATCCAGAACCACAGGAAGGCTGACAAGGTGGAAATTCTACAACAAGAAGGAAAGAGAAAAGCACACTGAGACTCAGAGGAGCTGGAGAAGTAAAGTGCAAAGGTACAGAGGCGCACATGTGGAGAGGGCTGGAAATTGAGTACGCAGCTGGCTTTTTCACTCTGGAGGGAGACACAAGCTCCCAACTGCTCTGAACTCCAGTTCCAGGTGAGACTCTGGGAACCAAGACTCATATGGGGAGAAACTGTATTGTCTGGCAGTGGGTGAAACTCGAGGGTGGCTTTATCTCAGAGGTGCTTGCAGCGATTACCAAGGGACAGAGACCCAGGGGCCTCTTAGGGCAGGGCTGACAGGAAACCAATGCTTTTTGCTCTGCCCTGAGATCCCGCCCCACAAAGCCATTGCTATTTGATCCTCCCTGAGACTCCGCCCCATCCAAGCTGAGCACAGAGGCTTTTGCATATGAATGACCTGGTCCTTTGAAATCTAAACTTACCTAACAAACTGCAGCTGAGTCAGAGAGACCCAGAACATCCAAAAGAAGGCCCAAGACCCCATAGCAGCTTGCATTGCTTCACAGCTGGGCCTCATCTGGGCACCTCCAAAACCCAAACAAAGAAGAGGAATCTGCAGATCTCTCCGTAGCTCCCACTGGGTGGCCTCAGGCAGAGGCTAAATTAGCACCTCCTTGGAGATCCAAGAGCCAGTGTACCCAGGGGTCAGAGTAGGACCATCCAGATTACAACTCCTCAGATCCATAAGGGACACACTCAGGAGGCAGACTCAGTGAGCACCAAAGCCCCACTGAAGCAACTCTTGCCTCATAAGGGTGTCTCCAGCACAGAAGTTCTCCCAGTGTAGACACAGCTGATCCTCACAGCCTACTGGCCTGAAGGTCAATTCCTCCCAGTGATACCAAAAACAATCAAGGCTTAACTACAACAAGACTGTGCACACAGCCCACAAAGGGGTGCACCAAGAGAGTCCACCTCAGGTAGCTGGGGAGGCTGAGCCCCTGGGTCCTATAGGATACCTAGCACACAAAGCCACTCTATCAACTCAGGGAAGCAACCAAAATGTGGAGACAAAGAAACAGGTCACAAATGACAGAAATGGAGGAAAGCAAATGACTGGATATAGAGTTCAAAACCATGGTTATAAGGTTTTACAAGAATTTTCTAGAAAAGGCCTATAAATTTAGCAAGACCCTTGAGGATATGAAAAAGGACCAACTAGAAATTAAACATACACTGACTGAAATAAAAAATAATATACAGAGATCCAACAGCAGACTAGAGGATCGCAAGAAGCAAGTCAAAGATTTGAAATACAAAGAAACAAAAAACACCCAACCAGAAAAGCAAAAAGCAAAAAGAATCCAAAAATATGAAGATAGTGTAAGGAGCCTCTGGGACAACTTCAAGTGTACCAACATCCGAATTATGGGGGTGCCAGAAGAAGAGAGAGAGCAAGATACTGAAAACCTATTTGAAGAAATAATGACCGAAAACTTCCCCCACCTGGTGAAAGAAATAGACTTTCAAGTCCAGGAGTGCAGAGAACCCCAAACAAAAGGAATCCAAAAAGGACCACACCAAGACACATCATAATTAAAATGCCAAGAGCAAAAGACAAAGAGAGAATATTAAAAGCATCAAGACAAAAACAGTTAGTTACCTACAAGGGAGCACCCATATGATTGTCAGCTGATTTCTCAACAGAAACTATGCAGGCCAGAAGGGAGTGGCAAGAAATATTCAAAGTGATGAACAGCAAGAACCTACAGCCAAGATTACTCTACCCAGCAAAGCTATCATTCAGAGTTGAAGGGCAGATAAAGAGCTTCACAGATAAGAAAAAACTAAAGGAGTTCATCACTGCCAAGCCAGTATTATATGAAATGCTGAAAGGCATTCTTTAAGAAGAGGAAGAAGAAGAAAAAGGTAAAGATAAAAATTATGAACAACAGATAGATATCTATCAACAAGTGAATCTAAAAATCAAGTGAATAAAAAATCTGATAAACAGAATAAACTGGTGAATATAATAGAATCAGGGGCATAGAAATGGAATGGACTGGCAATTCTTGGGGCAGGGAGGTAGGGGTGTGGGGGGTGCGGGAAGAGATTGGACAAAAATCGTACACCTATGGATGAGGACAGTGTGTGGAGGGGTTAAGGGCCGAGGGTGGGGTGGGAACCGGGTGGAGGTGAGCTATGGGGGGGAAAAAAGTGGAACAATTGTAATAATCTGAAAAATAAAGGCTTATTTAAAAGATAAAAATAAATAAAAAATATAAAACCTCTCTCTCTGTTTGAAACACCTGAATTCTGTTATTGTTTGTTTTTTATTTTTTACCAAATACTTACTGAAGAACCTTCATCAACTTATATTCCTTGGGGCATTTGTGTCAGTACCCATGTTTGGGTCCCTGTCTTTTGTCCTTATTTTGTTGAGTTCTTCAATCATATCTTTTTGTTCTTAATTTTTTGCTTGTAGCTGTTTCTTCCCACCAGCCTCTCAATATTGGCAAAATTTTGCTGCTTGCCACTAATTGAGCTCCTCTGCTTTTAGACCACTGTTACAAAAACTGCAAGACAGCCTTAAAGCACTGAGCAGGCCCCATCCCTTCCTCTGGGGACACCTCTGGGTTCCACTGGGTCATTAACAAACAAACAAAAAAATCTGCCACAGCAGGACTCTGTACCTGTGGATGGGAGCTATGCATAACTAATGAAGAGGAAAACTGGTAGTAAAATGGACTGACGGGTCTCAACAAGTTTCTAATAACTACATCTCCCAGTCTTCATTTCCCTACACATCTTCTTTCCTTTCTAAATGATTTCTCCAAATCCTCTTTGGCCCACTAACACTTTCAGGTCTGTGTTCTCTCTTCCTTTCCTCCCCATCTTGTGGCACTGTGTTTTGCAGAGGATTCCCCCACTGTACACATTTTAAATACCAGTTGCCTCAGTCTCTAGTTGTGAACGCAAAGATGTCATAGGTATCCAGCAACCTGGCAGATTAAGAGCAGATTTTATCTTATAATACTGCAAATACCACAAGCTATAGGTATTAGATCTCTGTTTCCAGATCTCTTCTTGAAGAATTTATCACTCGTTCAAAGTCAGAGATTGTAGGAGGCAGTCAGAATCTGAACCCAGATCTTTCTGATGCCGAAGCTCCTGCTGGTTCCACGATTCAGAGGCAGAATGTCTAACAGTGACAGGGGAGTCCAGAGAGGCTTCCCAGGGGCAGAAATGATTGCCTAAGACCTGAAATCAGCCAGTAAAAATGAACAAAGCACTGGATTTTAAATTTCTGCAAAAGTTTATCATTATTCCATCAGCATGAGGTACCTCTGGGTGAAAATTTCATTTCAGATGTTTCTCAGCAACTCCAGAAGCATTATCAGGAAGAAGTCCAATTAGGAAGTATCTTCCAGAATCCATTTCTCCTGAATTATACATATACATGGAACACAGTTGTGTGAACAAGGAGAGGGGTGTGGCAGGATCTACAAGGAAAGAGAAGTGAGAGGAGACTGGAGATAGGGAGGTGATTAGCTTCACATTTATACACCCATTTCACTTATTATAATAGCATGTATTTTTTTATAATTTGAAAAGCATCAAATAAAAAAATTAAGAACTTGTGGCAAAGACAATTCTATATGTTCACCAAATCCCATTTTCTTCTTCCTGAATATACAAGAAGCCTAACTTCCCAACCTCCCTTGCACTTAGGTTGGGCTTATGTAACTGGGTTCTGACCAAAGAGATTTGGACAGAAGTGATGTACACCTCTTCCAGACATGGCCATAGAATTCCTAAGTCATCATCCACACTCTCTCTTCCTCTTCTATGGCAAATTTTTGAGGCCACATGACTAAGATGAAACCATTGCAAGATGGATGGAGCCTCAACCCCTGAATTATTGGAGGAAAGCCACCAAGGTCAATACAATGGTATTGACTGACCCATGACAGACAATGACCAATAAGCCACCAAGAATATGGGGTTTCTCTGTCGCGCACTATGACCCTACCTATCCTGACTAATATGCTACTCATACATGCCAGGGATTTTCAATGTCTCACAGGAGTCCTGAGAGAGCCTCTTGGATATTCACACATGTAAATGCTAACAGATTTTAAGTTTGTATGAAGACATATTTCTAAGTATAATCCCTTTCCATTTTACCTCTGAATTACCTTTTCATTCTCACTTTATTGTGGTGTGTTTATTCCAAGGGGAAATAAATCAAAGACTTCTCAGAAAGGAAATAGTAACATGTACTTTACATTCTTGTTTAAAGAATATCTAAAAAAAGAAAAAGTGTTATTACAATTTTATTCCCCCTCAGAGATCATTCTGTATTTTATTATCTTAATACTAGAGGCCCGGTGCACAGATTCATGCACCAGTGGTGTCCCTCAGCCTGTCCTGTTCCCTCTCACAATCCAGGACCCCTTGGGGGATGTCAGGGAGCTGACATCCCAGCAGGCCTGGTTGAAGGACACCACCGGTGCACAAATACGTGTACCAGGCCTCTAGTATGCATATAAGATCTTTGGTTAATCTCTTCTTGCCCTTCCCCTGCCCCCTTTCTTCTGAGATTCATCAGCCTGTTCCATGTTTCCATGCCTGTGCATTGAGCATCTGCCCCCTGGTGGTCAGTGAGCGTCATAGCTACCGGTTGAACCGTCAAACAGTCACTTAGACTTAAATATATTGTTATAGTAAAACCTTGGATAAACCATCAGGGATTGAGTTGTTCTAAACATCCCAGTGTTTCACAGAACTGGAGTGTTTACACTTAGACGATAAAACACTTTTGGCTTTAAAATGTTTCTGGGTTTTTGTGGGTTTTTTAAAATATTTTACTGTATTTTTTTAAATGTTTTTTATGGATTTGAGAGGGGGAAGAAGGGAGAAGGAGAGAGAAAGAGAAACATTGATGAGAGAGAAACATCGATCAACTTCTCCTGAATGGCCCACACTGGGGATCGAGCCTACAACCCAGGCATGTGCCATGACCAGGAATCAAACCAGTGACCTCTTCTGGTGCATGGGACATCACTCAACCAACTGAGCCACACCAGTGAAGGCAGCTTTAAAATGTTTTGAATAAAACATTTATGAAGCATATTAAATAAAGAATGGTGACATTGTTTTCTTTTCTAGGTGATTCAGGATTAACCCAAGTTCCTGAATGTACCGTGCTCCCTGAGAGGTCTTATGCATGCAGTTACCTCTGCCTGGAACAGTCTTTTCCTTTTTGGCCTACTTAAATCCTCCTCATCCTTTGGATGTCAGTTCAATGACCAGTTTCCTTTGGTACAAGGGTACAAATTTACTAAAACTCATCAAATTGTTGACTTAAAACAGGTGAATTTTGTGGTATGTAAATTATACCTCAATAAAGCTACTAAAAAACACACACACTGTCAAGGAGGTGAAGCATAACATACACACCCTTAAATGTGGGCTGCACTATGGTATGGAAAGGAGAGGGGAAGTACGTTTACACTGGAGAAACCTGACAAAAACTACATCACGCAGGTGATCAAGGTCAATATCAACAATGACAAGTCATGTAGCTAGTGTTTATGTACCCTTGATATGATGTGATGAAAATGGCACTTGAACTCTGTGGCTTCCTGCCAGAAGCCATATCCCAGTCTAATCATGAGAAAAATCCCAGTAGTGGCACATCCTACAATACACCTGTTGGCACTCCTCAAAACTGTCAAGGTCATCAAAAACAAGGTACGTCCGAGAAACGTCACCGCCAAGAGGAGCCTAAGGAGACAACTACAATGTGGGATCCTGGAACAAACAACAACAACAACAAAAAATTAAGTACAAACTAAGGAAATCTGAATAAATTATGACTTCAGTTAATAATAATGTATCAATATTGCTTCATTACTTGTGACAAATATTAATAATAGGGGAAACAGGGTGTGGGATTTTGGGAACTCTCTGTACTGTCTTCACAATTTCTCTGTAAATCTAAAACTTTTCTAAAAACTAAACTCATGTAATTCACATTTTATAAAATTTCCCCAGTCCCTCAAACCAGATCAAGTCCCCCCTGCTACATGTTCACACAGTAATTTAGACTACTGCCTAAATTACTTAATTAATTTATCGCTATATGTAAGTCTATGTACCAGTATGTTTTGCTCACTGTTGTATCCTTGGTACAAGGTCAGGGCCTGGTTGTTGATAGGTGCTTAGTCATAAACATATAGTCAGTGCAGTGTCATAGAATGTAAGTTCCAGAACAGCAGGATTTTGTCTGTTTTCTCCTATACGAGATCCTTGGCACCTAGAGAGTGCCTGGCACATTGTAGATACTCAGTAATGACAACTTCCTCCCCAGGTGAACCAAGGAATCCTCTCCCCAGAGGTTGGAGTTTGGGATAAAGACATTTTAGCTCAATCTCCCTGATTTCTTCAATAAAGCTTATGGATGTGTTGATGGCAGCAATGAACTGAGAGGCATAGGAGAGAAGAATGATGCCAACCCTCAGAGTAAAGGAAAGACAAGTGACAGACTGAGAGGCCCTCCTGAACTCCCAGCGGGGCTGTCTTCTCTGGGTCCTGTTATCCTGGGATCCTCTGCCTGGGAGACCCTCCCGTTCTGTAGAGTGCAGAGCCCAGACCATCAGATCCTGCTACTCAGGTTCCACGTTGCCAAGACTGTGTCATGCTTGTCTACCTTGTATTTCTGTTATGAGAAATTAAATCAAATTAATGTAGAGAAATACCACTTGTGGTATGATGAAGAGAGAGGAAAAAGAGGGCAGAAATTGAGGCTAAGAAAGGGAAAGTGGAGGCTATAAAAAGGAAAGAAGAACTAGAAGTCAATGGAAATGGCCTAATAAGGACACAGAAACAAAATGCAGGGTTCAAAGTGTTGTGAATTCATTCACCAAATACTAGTATGTGCTGAGCGCCTACTGTGTGCCAGGTTCTATTCTAGGTATTAGGAATATAGTATTCAACAAAACTATGGAAATTATTGCCCTCAAAGAGCTGGCATTGTGGGGTGGGCGGTAAAATAAACAAATACATAATTAACCAAAAGAGACATCAGAGATTGGTGAGTGTATATATAGTGAGTTAAAATAAATAAGAATATGACCCAGTGGCTACTTTATATTGGTGGGTCAGGGAAGATAACATTTAAATTGATATATTTGAAAGACAAAGAAGTGCTAGATGTGGGAAGATGGTGGAGGGTGTGTGGGGCAGCAATCTACCAGAGGGAAGGACCAGTGCCCTAAGGCTCCTAGGAAGTGTTCTGAAGAATATGGAGGGGGTGCCCCAGCAAACATTTGGCAGTATCTGCAGACTTTTTGGTGGCCACATTTTGGTGGTTCAGGGTGGTGTTACTGGCATTTAATAGTAGCATCCAGGGATGCTGCTCAACATTCCACAGGGCACAGGACAAACCCTTATGCAAAGAATTATTCAAAATGTCAATGGTGCCCAGGTTGAAAAACCCTGCCCTGAAGGTTTGGCCTTTTCACGTTGTAGAAAGCAGGACACCCTGCCCAGAGAAGAACAGAAGAGAGGGCAGGGCTAAGAAATGTGTAGGGCCCCAGCAGTTTTGCTCAGTGGTTAGAGCATTAGCCCATGGACCCAAGGGTCAAGGGTTCAATTCCCGGTCAAGGGCACATACCTCAGTTGTAGGCTCAATCCCCAGCCAGGGTCAAGGCGCATGTGGGAAGTACGTGTCTCTCTCACATCTCTCCCTCTCCCCCTTTTCCCTCCCTTCCCCTCTCTCTAAAAATCAACAGAAAATATCCTCAGTTGAGGATTAAAAAAAAAAGCAGTATGTCAGAGAAGTAGGTTGAGGCCCAATGGCATGCCTTGTAGGCCATGTCAAGAAGCTGGCATCTTATTCTAAGTGTGGTGAGGAGCCCATGAATGTCTTAAAACTGGATAATAGGCATGGACTCATTTATTTTTGGAAATAATTGCTCTGGCTTGTGTGGAATGTGGTGGGAGAGGGCAAGTGTGAGTGAAAGAGACCAGCTGGGTCGTTTTATAGGAGAGAGAGGTGCTGGGGGATTGATGTAGGTAATGGCAGTAGAGATAGAGATATAAAGAGTTGAGATTTATTTCAGAGGTAGAACTCACAGGTCTTGCTAACAAAGTGAACGTGAAAGGTGAGGGAAAGAGAGAATCAAGGAATAGCTGAAGGTAGAGCCAGCTTCATGGATCTGTGACCAGTGCAACAACTGTCCCCACCCTAAGTTGGCAGTGACCTTGATGAGGAGCTCTCAGGCTCCCTGGATCCAGTACTGAGCACACCCTAGCACAGAGGCTACTGTCCCTTTGGGGTAGCCTGTCCTCCATGGATTGGGGCAATAGACCTGTGAGAAGGGGCATTGCCTTCCCTGATCCTGGCTGGTGCTCCACATCATCCTTCTTCTCTGGGCCTGGCAAACAATGTAGCTGATCCTGCTGAAGTTTTCTAGCTTGAGCAACGAGGTGCTTTGTTAGTGCCACTTACAAAAGATGAAGAGAAGTAGGCTGAGTACACAATTCATTATGGGACATGTTTAGTTTCATCAGGTCTGTGAAACATCTCTAATTAACAAGACCAAGTAGACAATTGTATACAACTATATA